>OZ012741.1:158584540-159184540 GCA_963859935.3 Lathyrus sativus
AAGACACCATGTACCAGGCGAGAACTGGTATTTACGGAACCGTGGACCAGACGAGAACTGGTTACCGGTTTGCCAGGCGAGAACTGGACTTTGGAACGATCTGGTTACAAAGTTCTGACACGTAACAGGTTTAAACTGTAGGATAACGATCCAACGAAGGTAAGGCTTTTTTTCGGAAAGTCAAGGTTTTTGATAAGAGTAACGACACGATTCCCCGATACTCAACTCTGGCTGGGGATAAACAGACTTGCTTGAATAACTTGCCCTAGTGCGACTCAATTTTCCCTAATCCAACTCTTGGGAAGATCACTCTGAACAGAAAGCAGCTTGCTACAATACGACCTCGAGACAGCTTGCCCCGATATCGGTACGAAAAAAGGATTCGACCTTAATTAAATAACTATCAACATAGTTGGTTTCACTATCTCTGAAGTGACTTGCCCCTGAACGAGCGTCGAACGACTTAACCTGATCTGATTACCCACTGGGAGGATCTGCCCTCAAATCACAGCATTCTGGATGATTGTCCCTGACTGGCTCTCGAGAAGACTCGCTTCTGACCAACTGCTTCTTGAACAAACTGTCCCATAATCAACCGATGCTTCGGGACTTGTCCTCAGACCAACTGATTCTGAACTCACTGAAAGTCAATGCCCCAGATTTACAGGGTTTCACAACATACACCATTCTGATTCAGCCTGCTGAATTATTCAGTCCTGTTTGATTATTCCCTGTTGGAATTTCTTTCATGTCAACTACTGACCTGCAAATAAAATTGTTTAATCCCGAATGGTAATTTTAATGCAGTGTTCATACAGATTTTGAAAAAAATTATGCTGTCACTCATTTACGTGTCATGATTGTGAGTGACGAATGAACCAAAGTTCAAACGTAGTGTTGATTTGATCGGTGCAAAATGCAACAAGGTTTTAAGGGTTGTATCATGGTCGGGTTCACGGTTCGTGAAACAAAGGATATTTGGGCTCAAATTTTGATTTATACCCACCCCTGCTACGTGATGATCTCCGATCCTAAGGTTCAGTTAACCTGGCACGGGCGCTCGCCTCTTCGAGAGGTATGTTGAATGGTAAGAACCATAGTTAAGGAACTCACAAGGTTTTTCGTTTTTAGAGTGACAGCTACTCCTTTTTCGTTTTCGGTGTCTGTTATCCACACGACTTTGTCCTTGTTCGAGGATTTTTCTTTTTATATACCTTTCTTTTTCATTCTTTTGATTCCCTAATTTTTTTTTCCTGGACTGACTCCCTTTGAGTTCTTTTCGATTTTTTCTTTTGAAGTCCAGCAGGATGTCCTGATTTCTGCCTAAGTATTAGCTTTCCAGCTTTTCTTTTTCTTTTTACTTAGCGGACCTTCTTATTTCTTTCTTTTTTTTGAACAAGTCGTGTGATACTGGTTGTCTTGATTGCTCCGAAAGGATTGCAACTGTCTCACTCCTGATTGGTGAGGTTTAACCATTGTGGTTGACAAGGTATGACCTCTAGGAAAAACAAGATGTGATTGGTCCTCGAAAAGAAACACTCTTCTATAAGACTTGAACGCTCGATCAAGCTAACTGACAACTACCCTGCCCCGGGTTAAGATGTGAGGGTTTAAAAATTCCAAAAAAACTTCTACTTCTTGGCTCGAAGTGGTTAACAAGGGACTAACTCCTTATATCTCCGGTGTTTGGGGATTTGAAACAATGCCTTGTACGTCATCGGCAAGGTTTTATCTGAAAGCATACGATAATTAGTTATGAGTATTCAGTTTCGTCATCCTCCCTCCAATCATAGTAACAAAGGGGAGTAAATAAAATGCAAGTGTTAGTGCAATGCAATAAATGAGCGACAGCGACATGATTAATTCAGAAAAATGCATAGTCACTTTATCAATATTACCATTCGAAAACAAACAATGTTTAACAGCAAGTAGTAACTAACAGAAAAGAAACTACAAATGCAAATGGTAAAAAGTCTGAGGACTGCCAATGCTGAGGGCGCCTGCCTGTCTGAACCACTGGCTTCTTGAAAACAAACTCCGAATCTACGAGCTTAGACAGCTAAGAAGTTGGTATGAACAAACAGAAATCCTTCTCGAAAGGAAATGCAATCTTGGTCGATCAATTGTTGTACCTTCGCCTGAAAAGCTTTGCAATCTTCAGTTGAATGCCCTGGAGATCCGCCATGGTAACCACACTGAGCGTGGGGATTATACCCAAGAGGGTAAGGCTCTGGCACGGGCTTAAGAGCTTTAGGTTCTACCAAAGAGCTCTGGATCAAAGATGGCAGAATTTGGCTATACGGCATAGGCACTAGGTGGGAAGGAGCATTCCTTCGTTCCAAGTTGTTACGAGGCCTGTTCTGATTCTGGCGCTGATTCTGGTAACCTCGGCCATGAGTTCGCTGATTTGCAAGGGAAGCGACATAAGGTTCTGGATAGGGTGCCCTAGGCACAGTGGTCTGTCCAGCATAACAAGACACAGGAGATGAGGAACCAACAGACTTCCCCGGTTCACCTCGAGGATACTCAACATCTGACACGATTGCATTGATCACAACTCCTTCTTCATTCTGATAATCATAGAGAGATTCAGTTTCACTAGCCTGACCATTTGAAATAATCTGAATTTTCCCGATTTTTATGGCATGCTCAAGGCGTTCTCCAAATGCTACCAAGTCAGAGAAATTTAACGCAAGTCCAAGCATTCTTTCGTAGTACGGACTCTGCAGTGAGTTTAACAACATGCTTGTTAGCTCTCGGTCTAAAAACGGTGGTTGTACTCTGGCAGCAAATTCTCTCCATCTCTGAACATACTTCCTGATAGGTTCATTGTCCTCTTGAGACAATTCTTGCAACTGCATGCGATGAGGGGCCACGTCTAGGTTGTAATCATACTGCTTCAGAAAAGCTCTGGCTAAATCCACCCATGATCGAATCTGATTACTCTCTAACTGCATATACCAACGCAAGGATGCCCCAGTCAGACTATCCTGAAAGCAATGAATCATCAACTTGTCATTTTGCACAAACGAAGTCATTCTTCGACAGAACATCACTAAATGTTGCTTCGGACAGCTATCTCCTTTGTACTTCTCAAATCTCAGCGCTTTGAACTTAGGAGGCAATACCAGGCCAGGAACCAAACACATGTCTGCAGCATTCAGGTTAACAATATCTTTGACTTTCAAGGCTTTAATTTGTTCTTCCAACACTTGGAGCCTTCTATCACACTCAAGAGCTCTCGGGTCTACATTCCTTGATACTGGGATCTCTCTTCGGATACTCGGCACAGGGAAAACAACACCTTGACTGTTGATAAGAGGAGGTCGTTCATTGCGGACAACAAACTGCTCACGTCGATCCTGGTTCCTAGCAGGAGGCTGCACAAACTGGTCTGCAGTAACATTGTTCACTTGCGGAAAGTATGCCTCGGAAGTAGAACCATACAGAGGGTTGGTCGTCATAGTGAACCCTGCCAAGGTGTGAGCAGACTGGAAGTTGCTCTCAGACATAGCTACCAATAGCCTTCAACTGACTTCGCTGCTCTATTCTGCTCAAATCTGCTTCAACCCCTTGGTTGTCTTCTAACAATCAACAGTCGCTCAGGCCGAACACTGGATAATCACCTTCAGAATCTAAACAACGGCTGGATCAGACTCAGGCTAGTTTGAGACTGGTATGCAAAATGATGCAAACACGTTTATGCAAATGCGATGCAATATGCAGCGAACACGGGATCACAGCCCCCCATAAATCTCTGAATACTGCTGCGCTGCTGACTGAGTACGTTCGCTCTGAAGAGAAGACCAAAATAACGGGTTGGCTGGAAGTCAGGTTTCCTGCAAAAACCCTCCCACTCACGGGTATGAACCTAATCTGACAAGGTACGGCATCCTATGCAGGTATCAACGTCACAGACTTTCAAGAGCAATGATACGATACCCAGAAGGTGTGGCATCATCATCCCTTGAAGTGGCCTCACTTAGTCGAATTCCTAATTGATCGGTTCCCAGAGTCGACAATCCTCGGGTCAGACAACTTGTCGAGCCCTAAGGGCCAGGCAAGAAGCATCAAAGAGAATCTCGTCCGAGTGAGATTTCGCGGCTAGCTGGTGCGAGTTAAGCAAGCAGGCTAACCACTACTCTCTCTCTAAATCTATGTGTGTACTCAAGCCTGGGTTTTGGCTTCTCTCTCAAAGGAACAACCACCCAACAACACAACAGCAACAGATAATAACAAAAGGCGGAAATTGTAAATACAGTAAAATACAACACGCAAAAGGCAAACAAGCGCTAGGATTGACTCGCATAGGGGATATTCCTGTCCCCAGCAGAGTCGCCAGCTGTCGCTACTGTGAAAATTGGCACCGGCTAAACAGAAGAGTCGCCACCGTGCGTTATTTATCCCAAAAGAGGGAAAGGAAACGCTCAAAGTAAACCTACCGCAAAGACGGGAAAGGAATGGTCATCGCAACCAAATCCTGGATTCGGGAGTCGGTTACGCAAGGGGAAGGTATTAGCACCCCTCACGTCCGTCGTACTCGACGGGATCCACGATTGCTTGGTTTGTCTAAAGGATGCAAAACAATCTATCTACGGCTGCTAAATCTAAACGGAAAGAAACTGACTCGATAGAGCGTCGCACTCTAAGCCTACGTATTCTCAAGAGAGAAAGTCAGAGTCATCGTAGTTCGGGAAACTACAGGGAATTGGCTCGCCCAGACTTCGCGTCTTGTACCTACGTACTTCCACACGGCGTGAAAGATCAGAGCTTACGTAGTTCAGGCTAACTACGGCTGGACAGGGTATTCTCGATCACACAGGAGTGAGAGATTAAGTTGTTTTGAGAGGTACGGGAACCTACGGGAACTAGAGCTACGGTCTGGTCTCAAATGCGCAAGGGCAAGAGAAATGGATAACATCAGTCATCAGCGGGGAAAGTCTCGGTCGCACAACAGCGAGAGAACAGAGAGGTTAGTTGTTAGTGTGCTCGCTAGGATATCGCATCCTATGCCTACATATTCTCATTCGGTATGAGAAATCAAAGCAGCTGTAGTTCAGCCTACTACAGCTAAAAAGGGGAACGGGAAAAAGGGAGCTCGCTAGGATATCGCATCCTATGCCTACGTACTCTCGTCTGACACGAGAGATCAGAGCTAACGTAGTTCGACGGGAAAACGAGTCTCGATTGCACGGGGTGTCGCTACTGCGAAAATCGGCGCCGACTGAACATAAGAGTCGCCACCGTGCGTTATTTATCCCACAAGACGGAAAGGAAACGCTCAGAGTAAACCTAACGCAAAGATGGGAAAGGAATGGTCGTCGCAACCAAATCCTGGATTCGGGAGTCGGTTACGCAAGGGGAAGCTATTAGCACCCCTTACGTCCGTCGTACTCGACGGGATCCACGCTTGTTTTCTAGTACAGATTGTTATTCTATCTACGCTAAAGGTCTGGGTTAAAAGAAATAAAATGACTCGGCAAAGTATCGCACTTTATGCCTACGTATTCCCGTCTGGAACGAGAAATCAGAGTCAACGTAGTTCGCCTACCTACGGGAAAGGAGGGGAAGGTTGCTCGCTAGGATATCACATCCTATGGCTACGTACTTTCATACAGCATGAAAGATCAGAGCAAACGTAGTTCGGGCTACGGAAGACACAAGCTAGTCTGAATGTTTTTATCTCCTTATGAAAGGGTTTTTCCTGATTAAGAGTCCAAGCGGACAAAAATGACATTTTGATGTTTGTTTTCAGTCTTTTACGCAAAAACTGTCTTTTATGATGTTTGCAATCTCTGACGCACTAGAGACTATGATTTGAGGATGACTACATTGTATGTCACCCTAAGGGTAACACACTAAGTAATCAGATTACTGAAGAGTGACCCTCCAGTAACCTTTCTCAAATAGCTTAAGGCTCGTAGCGCACGGCATCGATTATCCTTATTACCGTGTTTTGAATTGTTCTGAGATAGAAGAGAAAGAGGTCTAAAAACCTAGGGTTTGAAATGGGAATCAAAACTACCCTAATGTTGTCATGCATGGGTTACAACCTAATGTCTGTCATAATTCCCTCCTGCGCAGAGGAAATCAGAGATCCTAGGGGATAAACGGAAACGAAACAGCAGATATACAGTAAAGCAATAAAATGCATGAGATGCAACAAAGCAAGCGAGGCAAGGGAATCCCCCTCAACCTTGAACCTGAGAAAACAACAGGCAAAGTGAAATAGCTTCACTTTAAACCTAAGGGGCAATCAACAAACAATACAGCAAAGAAATCCACACCCAACACCAGCTCAGACAGCAATACCAGCTCTTACAGCGAGCAGTTTAAACAGCACCAGCTCTGGCAGCTACAGTTGATTAACAGCAAAAGGTTGACAGTAACAACTTCAAGCAAGATCCCATCTTTACTCTTCAATGATGTTCAAACTTCAGATAAGCTCTTATCTCCAATAATCTTCAGCTTTAGCAAGCACTGAGTCCCAACCAGTAGACATCTTTAGTTGGCAGCAAAACCCTAGTCTTCAACAACTATCCAGTTTTGACAGGTACAAGCTTCATCTTATCCAGTCATCAATGAACTTCTTATCTTCAATGGGCTCCCCAATCTTCAATGCAGACACTCACAGGAGAGAATCAACTAAAAGATGGAGTTGGAATGTTAAGAGGCTTAATGATAACCCAAGGAAATCACTAAGATCTTAACACAGCAAGTGACAGGTATCCTCAAGGTTCTACCCAGTCAAAGCACGCTCTACATCCCTCCTAAGGAGAGATGGAACTTCTTTGGGGGACCTTATGTCATAGGATGGAATTGAGGCACAAGAAGCTCTCTATGTTTGGCAGAAGAAATCAGTCTACTCTAGAGCTCTCCCTATATCTCCTATCTCCTAAGTCTTCATCAAGCAATCTTCAAACATAAGCATCATTATTGGTCTTCACTCATCCTCAAAGTCTTTATATACTCCACAAGCCAAGCACAAGCCCCAACACCTACAGAAAAGCCCAAAACTCAACAAACAAAACAACATCCCCCAGAGGGAAACACACCAATATCAACCAACTTGCAAAAATCAAATAAAATGGGAATGCTCATCATAAAATCCTAGCTTAATTTCTAAGGGACCCTAACTATGTACCCTATACCCCACATAAACCCCAAGGCCTAAATCAAACTAAAAACCCAAAAACTATGTGTTGAAATGCACCTATGTTAAGTTGAAACCCTAATTCTAGCATACTAAAGTTCCTTATTCAAAACTAACTAAAATTAAATCACAAAAATGTGATAAAATTCCAAGGGGAACCTAATACTATAATATAACCATAGCAAAAATAATTACATCAAAAAACAAAGTGAAATGATCATACTAAATTCAGCAAGTAACATGTATCAAATGAAAATGAAATAAAAGCTATTAAAAGTAAAAATAAACCAAAAATAGAAAAATGTATAAAATGACATTTTTATTCTTTTACAATTTTCTCGATGTCTTGATGAAAATGGGGAAAAAACTCCCATCTAAAAATGTTATGTTTTCAATTTATTATGATTTTTTAAAGAACCAAAAATAAATGTGTGAAAATAAAAGAAAATATGGAAAAAAAGGAAAATGAGCGTGTTGAATAGCAATGTGATGCAGTGCAAATCTAGAAATGGGCCCAGAGGGGGGTGCGTGTAGTAGCGCGCATTAGGCCCAGCTGTATCAGAAATCAAATGGAGAAAATAGAAAGAAAAATAAAAAAACAACGGTACGAATAGCAATGAATATTAGTGTATTTCTCAGTGGGCCTTGGAAGTAGGGTGTGGTTATCAACGAATTCACTTAAGCCCAATGCTTCTACTTAAATGATACGATGTGTTTTGATCCTTTCAGACTCTCCTTCACAAACTTGGAATCACGCGTGGCCGTTGGATCTTGTTTTGGTCAAAAGTCTCACTCACATCCAATGGTGGTCAGGTCATCTTCTTCATTTGAACCTTGGAGGGAAATGAAGCCATGAAAGCTCATAGCTATGATCTTCATCTTCTTCCAAATCGTGCTCCCTCAAATCTTCATCAAAACTCAAAAGTAAAAACCCTAACTCACTCGATTTTCCACAAGGAATCTAACCATGGCATCCACAATTATTGAAACATACTCCTACTCAAAACACGATGGGAAACTCAAAAATTGGTCAATCACCAAAACTCACCAAACTTGAAATTGAGTGGCCTAAACTCTTCACCATGCTTCACTGAATATTTCTAGCCATCAAATTCTGATTATATCATCAAGAACAACAAGATATGAGCCTGAACAAAAATTGCATCACTCCACTAATGGTCTCTAAATCAACCCTAAAGCTACCAGAAAGCTTCATACACTAACCTACATTGAATCTAACCATTCAAAATCCATTGAAACTACCTAAATCAAGCCATGGAGTGAAGTTTGCATACCTGCAAATTTGAGATGAACAGAGTGATCAAAGCTTCAAGATAAGCTTCAATACTTTCCAGACACCTTCACCAACACCAAATCAAGCTTCTGTATGCAAAGAGAGAGATTGAAATGGCCTGGATTGTTGAATTCGATCTTGAGTTGCAGGCTGAAAATTCCAAGTGCAATCTCACAGTTCTTCAATGCTCTTGCTATGGATTCTATATGGAATCATTCACCAATGCTAGGGCAAGCTTTTTAGATCAAAAGAATGGATGGAAAGTGGCTGAAACCTTGTAACAGAATTCTGTTTGCAAATGGAAGATTGAAAATGCAATCTGACAAATGTCTCTCAATTCTCTCCAACTCTTGCTTTGAACCTCTTCTGAATCTTATATAGAATGTATTTGAAGACCCTAGAAAGTTCTAGATTGATCCAATGAGAAAATCAACTTCTCATGCCATGGAAATGTTATCTCATGCTATGCACATATCAACTCATGATTTGGCTTTCAATTCACTTTGTTCTGAGTTTAAATTCTATCCAAATGAGATTTTGGAGGTGTTAGGATGCACTAAAGCCTTGCATTTGCCTTGAAGTGTGGTTTTGCAATTGTTACTTATGATTCAAGTAACCAATTTTCAAAGCAAGTCCTAAAAATAACCCTCAATTCAAAATTGTGGCAATGTCAATGTTCTCAAAATGCATTTTACAATCAAATTGGTATGTCATATGGCTTGGTTTGGTTTTGTAGATCAAAAACCCTAATTTCCAACCTTGGTTCATTTAAAATATACCCTTATTTTAGGCCATTTTGGTGACTTTGTGAAGCAAGCCATTCCAAGATCTCATAACCTCTTATCTAGCCTAAAAACATCATTTTGAATACATCTCATGTTGAACATTTTTCCATTTGAGGAGTGGAAGATGGAGATTTAGACCTATGTTGAAAAATGACCTGTAATTCAACTTTCCCAAAATACCCCTGGGTTGCCAAGACCATAACTTGAGTTCTACAAATCTTCTTGAGGACTTCTAGTACTAAAATTAAAGCTAAGATCAAGATCTACAACTCTTGTGTTGGCCAAGAATCCATTTAAAAACTCCTTCATGGGCAAACGTTGCTTGGAAGTCAAGTGATTTTCACAGATAAATTTCAATGTCCTCTGATGACCCATAACTTGCAAGAACCATAACTTGAGTTCTATAAATCTCTTTGAAGACTTATAGTACTCAAATTAAATCTATTGATAAGATATACAAGTTTCATGTTAACCAAGAATTCATTTGAAGCTTGCATTTTGACTTATCTGGCTTGGAAGATAGGCCTAAATTAGGGTTTTTTACACTAAAACCCTAATTTGGTAACTCCTCCTCTTCTTGATTCCTTTTGATTTATCCTTGGCACAACACCAAACTTGCACGCACATGTAAATTGCATGAATCCCACATCCTTCCACTAAGCCTTGATGCTCTTCAATCACTCAGTTGACCTAGGGTTAACCTAGGGCTGACCCAGATGAAACCCTAGTTGATTGTACTTCAACTCTGGCTCTTGTACTTGTATCAATGACTTGTATCATCTTCAAAATGACCCTCTAGGTCTTCCATGATCTTTGTACACATTCCATACCCTCAGTCATGACTCACACATTCATTGATGACCTTCAACCCCCCCAAGATTAGGAGAGAAATCCACTGGTTGACCCTCAAACTCCTCAAAGCTTCAACTCATTTCTTGATTACTTGGATGGTCTTGAACTTGAATAAAACCCCTTGATGGGCCTCTTTCTGATAAGAAAGGCACTTGATCCCCTGTTAGATGACTTGTTATGCTATGCCATGCAAATGATTAGGCTATGTACATGACTTTTTATGCAAATGACAATGCAATTGAAACATAAACCAAATGAAATAGGTTGAGCAAATTTTAGGGTGAAACAGCTGCCCCTATTCAAGCGACTTGGACCCCACAGGGTGAAGAGCGAACGGCCTTCAAACATTCGAGGTACGAGACGGTTGAATACCAAGAACCCGGAAATTTGCCAACCGCAAAAAATAAACGCCTGCGCAGCACCAAACTTGTCAATATAGGAATAACCTGGATGACTTCATTGGGGAAGTACCTTTGTCAACAAACATAATTATGCCAACGATACAGGAAAATAACTCCGCCATCACTACGGGAAATAACACCGCCATCACTACGGGAAATAACACCGCCATCGATACGGGTAACACTCCGCCATCACTACGGGAAAATAACACCGCCACCGCTATGGGTAATACTCTGTCACCACTACAGGAAGATAACACCGCCATCGCTACGGGTAATAACTCCACCACCACTACGGGAAAATAACACCACCATCGCTACGGGTAATACTCTGTCACCACTACAGGAAGATAACACCGCCATCACTACGGGTAATAACTCTGCCACCACTACGGGAAAATAACTCCGCCACCACTACGGGAAAATAACACCGCCATCGCTACGGGTAATAACTCCGCCACCACTACGGGAAAATAACACCGCCATTGCTACGAGTAACACTCCGCCATTACTACGGGAAAATAACAACACCGCCATTGCTATGGGTAATCTTCTTGAATACAGCTCCTCTGCCTATCTTTGCAGTAGCTAACTCCATCAATCAAATGGGTAACACATAATGGTCCAATCTTTCAATCTTTAATGCTGACACGGAAATAAATCTGAAAAGGACTCTACTGGGGATTTTTTGAAATCACACTGCCAGACACTTACTGCGATATTGTCGCTACTGCGAAAATCGGCGCCGACTGAACAGAAGAGTCGCCACCGTGCGTTATTTATCCCACGGGAGGGAAAGGAAACGCTCAGAGTAAACCTACCGCAAAGACGGGAAAGGAATGGTCATCACAACCAAATCCTGGATTCGGGAGTCGGTTACTCAAGGGGAAGGTATTAGCACCCCTCACGTCCGTCGTACTCGACGGGATCCACGCTTGTTTTCGGGTACGGATTGATATTCTATCTAAACTAAGGGTTAAGGGTTAAAAAGAAAAGAAGACGACTCGGCAAAGTATCTCACTTTATGCCTACGTATTCCCGTCTGGAACGAGAAATCAGAGTCAACGTAGTTCGCCTACCTACGGGAAAGGAGGGGAAGGTTGCTCGCTAGGATATCGCATCCTATGCCTACGTACTTCCACACGGCATGGAAGATCAGAGCAAACGTAGTTCGGGCTACGCACGACACAAGCTTGTCCTGATTGTTTTTATTCCTTTTGAAAAAGGTTTTTCTGATTACTGGTCCAAGCGGACAAAAATGACGTCTTGATGAGTTCACATTATTTTACGAAAGAAGTGTCTTTTATTGTGTTTGAAAGATTCATTGTGTTTTTCTGTTTGTTTTGAGAAAGAAGAGACAGAACTCTAAACTATGGTTGAAAAGGGAATCAAACTAACCTAATGTTATCATGCATGGGTTAAGACCTAATGTCTATCATGCTCCTCTCTTGCGCAGAGAGAAACAGAGATCCTAAGGGGATAGACGGAAACAGAAACAATATCAGATATATACAGTAAAGCAATAAAATGTCATTTGGAACAAGTTTTATGTTGTAAAGTTTTCCATTTGAAGCTTCCTTGTATGAGTTTTGGGCATAGGCTTGAAATGACCTGTAATTCTCAGATGACCAAAATACCCTTTGCTTTCCAAGACCATAAGTAGAGTTACACAAATCATATGAAGTCATACTATACCATTCTAGAAAGCTAAGACAATGAGGAACAACTCTTATGTTTACCAGAAATTCATTTGAAATTTTCTTGAGGGGTAAAAATTGCTTGGAAGTCAAGCCACTTTCACAGACAAAATTTCAGATACCTCAGATGACCTGTAACTTGCAAGGACCATAACTTGAGTTCTATAAATCTACTTAGTGTCTTCCACCACTCAAATTAAAGGTCTTGAGATCCTCTACAAGTTTCATGTTGGCCAAGGATCCATTTGAAGCTTGAATTTTGACTTATCTTGCTTGGAAATTTTACCTAAACTAGGGGATTTTACACAGAAACCCTAATTTAGAAACTCCTCTTCTCCTTGATGCCTCTTGATTTATTCTTAGCATAACAACATATCCTTCTTTACATGTCAAATGATGAACCCCACATCTTTCCAATAGCCCTTAATATCTTTCAATCAGTCAGTTGACCTAGAGTTGACCCCAGATGAAACCCTAGTTGACTGCCTTCAACTGCAACTCATGTGATCACACCAATGACCTGTTTCCTTCTCCCAATGACTTTCTAAGTCTCCCATGATGCCCAGATACTATCCATGCTCAGCCCACAACTCACTATTTCTTTGTTGATCCTCAGACACCCTCAGATAGGAGATGGATGCACTTGCTTGATCCATTGACTTTCCAGGTTTCCAATTCTTTCTGATGACTTGAATGAGATTGAATTTGAATAATAACCTCTTGATAGGCTCATAGAGATGAGAATAATGATTGGTCCCCTGTTGGATGACTTGCTATGCTTATGCTATGCAGATGAGTAGACTATGTACATGACTCTATATGAAAATGCTAATGATATTGAAACATAAACCAAGTGAATAAGGTTGAGCAAATTTTAGGGTGCAACAGCTGCCCTTATTCAAGCGACTTGGACCCGATTGGGTGAAGAGCCCGAAGCCTTCATACATTCGCGGTACGAGACGGTTGAATACTAAGAACCCAGAAATTTTCCAACCGCAGACATGAACTACACCACTGCTTGGGGGGTTATTTTCATCAGCCTGAAAAGCTTCTCTCGTTGCACGAATAAAACTTTGCTTGTCCACGTCAGGACGCCTGTTCCGTCAACACGAAGAAACTTCAACTAAAATTTGTCCACGTTAGGAAGAATCTCGACAACTTCACTGGGGATGGCTCGTTTGCCTCTCATCAGAAATAAATCGTCCACGCTAGGACTAAACTCTTCCACGTTAGGAATAATATCTTTCCATGTTAGGAATACCTCTGCTTTCCACGTTAGGAATGCGATCTTTCCACGTCAGGAATACATCTTTCCACATAAGGACACCTCTCCTCTTCCCCCGTAAGGAATACAACTCCGTCCACGTAAGGACCCACCTTTCCATGTCAAGAACACAGTCTCTTTTCCACGTAAGGAATCATCTTTCTTCCACGTAAGGAATACATCGTTCTTCCACGTAAGGAATCAATCTTTCTTTCCACGTAAGGAAACCACAATCTTCCCGATTTGTCCATGTAAGGACTCCCTTCTTGATATGCCCACGTAAGGACTCAATCTTTCCACGTAAGGAAAACAGTTTTCTTCCATGTAAGGAATAAGATTCTTGATCTGTCCACGTAAGGACTACAATCTTTCCACGTAAGGAAAAACCTTGCTTTTCCACGTAAGGAACTAAAATTTCTCTTTCCACGTAAGGAATAAATCTGTCCACGTCAGGACTCACATTTCGTCTTGATTTGTCCACGTTAGGACTCTCTTCTTGATTTGCTGAGGAAATAAAATTTTGTCCACGTCAGGACTCATGCACCTTCGACCCACTGGGGAAGTGAGACTTGTCCACGTCAGGACTCACATCTCAACCTGCTGAAGTAATAAAACCTGTCCACGTCAGGACTCGCGCGACTTCGACTTGCTGGGGAAATAAGACTTGTCCATGTTAGGGCTCATACTTTGCCAACAACACGAAGAAGGATAAATTTGTCCGCGTCAGGGCTCTAGTATCTTGTCATCACAAAGAACTACAAACTTGTCCACGTCAGGACGCACATTTCACCATCACGAAATAAAGCTATCTGCTGGAAATAAATTGTCCACATTAGGACACCAACACGAAGAGTAACCAACTTCGTCCACGTCAGGACTCCACACTCAATCAATGCCGAGAACTCGAATCTGTCCACGTCAGGACTAACACACATCGTCAAACTGAAAGAAATGTCCACATCAGGACTCCACCTTCCATCAATTCTAAGAAGTCGAACCTGTCCACGTTAGGACTAACACCTCCCATCAGCCCGGGGCAATAAAATTATCCACGTTAAGACACCCACTTCTCTAACACGAAGAAAACCTATCAATAAAAATGTCCACGTTAGGACTCATTTCTCCACTGGTCCCAACCCATAAACTTCTTAGCACTGACGTGACAGCGACTTTGAAGCGGACTCTCCTGGGGATATTTGGAAAGCAAACTACTGGACGCCTATTCTGATAACCGGCAGTGGCCTCTGAAATTCTGATTCCTGAAACCCGTTGATAACAAACAACTCTGCTTGAGAATGAGGAGAAATTTTGCCTACTCACTCTGGCGGGGAAACCACGAGAAATTCACAAATAACTCTGCTCGGAGACAAAGAGAACCTCATCATGATAATTCTGTGGGGTATAATGCCGAAGCTGACACTTCATGGGATGTCTCACGCCGAGACCTTGGATGTTTATTGATTTATTGGAGCCAGAACTCCTCCCCCTGCAAGAGAAACAATATTTGAAACCAACGGTTAGCCAACCTAGTTTATGTTTCGAAAATGCGTATGTTTGACCACGATGCAATGCTCCATTCGACATGGAAACGCTATGCTTTTATTTGGTGGATGCAAGTATGACACTATTATGCCGATGCCAATGCAGACTCGAACTGCTGAGATACAGGAATTGCTTCAGCAAAATAACTGTTGAAGACAATGCCGACTCCGCTGGGAATAGCCAGGTGCTACAGGATTATTCCAGCAAAATAAATGCTGGAAGAGTGAAGCCGGCTCAGCTGGGAAATTGGGAACTTGAACCAAACATCTCCTTGAAGTAACACCCTGCTGGGGGATACAACTCTGCTGGGGAGTAGCGGATGCGCTTGGTATGATTATACTTCTGCTGGAGAGTGACCGTATGTCACACACAGTATTCTGACAAAATAAATGCCAGGACTCACACCAACTCTGTCGGGGAGAGTCTTAATCTTCGAGTTCTACTGGGAGGAATGAAAACACTGGTTGGAAAGAAAACTCCGCTGGGGAAGGGATGATCCTCTTGGGGAAAATCAACTGGCTCCGCTGGGGGAGAGTAACTGACCCTGCGGGGAAAAGTAAAACTGCCTGAATACAGCTCACAAATATTAATCTTCTGCGACTAAACCAACTCGGCTTGAGATACACTGTCTGAATACAGCCTTATAATCTTGGAATCACCAAACTCTGCTGAGGATGAATGACTTTGCTGGAGCAAGTCCTTTGGATAAGCTACGGCTAGCTGGGGAATTCGATCCTTCTTCGGGAAGCACATGCATGACCCGCGTGGGGGTCGAACTTTTCATTACTGCAATCTTTTGATCGTCTTCCTCGTACGGCTATGAACTCTGTAACAACACAAACAAGACAAGACAAGCCTATGCAACCAAATCGATTCAGGTTAGTGACGTTATTTTCAGTTAATTCAAAGCTTTAGCAATTGTTGGCAAGGGCCAGTGATGTTATACACATGCTAGTTTCAGTAAACTTAGGCGCTTTATCATGCACAAAACAATAAAGAACCAGCATCAAGTACTGAATAACATATTTTATTGATTGGGCCCCTGAATGGGCGGAGTTTTTGTACACGGGATGTAACTCCTGAAAAGAGGAAGCTACGCAAAGCAAATATACAAGTATGCACAAGAAGCATAAATATATTGACAAACTAAATTTGTACACATGTCGGCAACGGGATGTAGATGAACACCACGAACTGATCCTCCCATGACTCGCCCGACTCTGATGCTTTCCCGGTATCCCCACGTCCGAAGAGATTGTATCTGATAATCGACCCCCTCAGGTATATTCTCCCGCACCGATGCTTACTACAATATCAAATTCGAACCGCAGTCATTTGCTTTTCAAATCCCTAACTTTTGCGTGAACCGCCCTTTACGGGTTTTCAGTTCACCGGGATACCCTTTCTTGCCGAAGCCGCCCAGTGTAGGTTTTCAACTTCGCGGGTGTACATTTTTCAATTTTATCCCTAACTTTTGCCCGAACCTTTCATTCTGTTTTTGGTTCGCCAGGATGCCCCATTTTTTCCTGGACTCTCTTTTTTCTGTCCAGCGGGTCAATTTTAAGCAAAGTATTTTTTAACTGCGTCCGAATTCACAGGCGACGTAAAGTCTTCACCGTCCATGGTGGACAACAATAACGCTCCTCCCAAAAAGACTTTTCTGACAACGTATGGCCCTTCGTAGTTGGGGGTCCACTTGCCCCTGTGATCTGCCTGCGGCGGGAGAATCCTTTTCAGCACAAGGTCGCCCGTCTGAAAGCTTCGCGGATGTATCTTCTTATCATATGCTTTCTTCATTCGGCTCTGGTACAAACGACCGTATGCTAGAGAAGCTAGCCTCTTCTCATCCATCAAACTCAATTGGTTCAACCTGTCTTTCACCCATTCTGCCTCGTCTAGCTGAACGTCTCGCAATACCCTCAGAGAAGGGATCTCAACTTCCAACGGTAATACTGCTTCCATTCCGTATACCAACGAGAACGGGGTTGCCCCGGTTGATGTGCGTACCGTCGTACGATAACCGTGCAAAGCAAAAGGTAGCATCTCGTGCCAATCCTTATAGGTCACCACCATTTTCTGAACGATCTTCTTGATATTCTTATCGGCCGCCTCGACAGCGCCATTCATCTTGGGTCGGTAAGGGGAGGAGTTGTGATGTTCGATCTTGAAATTCTGACAGAGCTCCTTCATCATTTTGTTGTTCAGGTTTGAACCGTTGTCCGTGATTATCCGCTCGGGGATCCCATATCGGCAAATGATATCTCTCTTGATGAATCTGGCCACCACCTGCTTAGTTACATTTGCGTAAGACGCCGCTTCTACCCACTTGGTGAAATAATCGATTGCTACTAGAATGAAACGGTGCCCATTAGAAGCTATCGGCTCGATCTTTCCAATCATATCGATTCCCCACATCGAGAATGGCCATGGTGATGACATCACGTTCAGAGGACTCGGAGGCACATGGATCTTATCAGCATAGATTTGGCACTTGTGGCACTTCCTCGCGAACTTGAAACAGTCAGTTTCCATAGTCAGCCAAAAATAACCTGCCCGCAGCAGCTTCCTCGTCATAGCATGCCCACCAGCATGCGTACCAAAGGTACCTTCGTGTATTTCCTCCATGAGCAGCTTTGCCTCTCTTTCGTCTACACAACGCAACAGCACCAAGTCGTGGTTTCTTCTGTATAAGACACCATCCGGATTCAAATAGAAATTACCCGCTAATCTCCTGAGAGTCTTCTGATCTTGACTGGATGTCCCAGCCGGATACTCTTTATTCTTCAGGAAATTAAGGATATCAAAATACCACGGTTTGTCGTCGGATGCTTCGTCAATAGCAAACACGAAAGCTGGTATGTCAAGCCGAGAGATAATGATTCGGGGAGCCTCGTTCCAGAAGTTGACTTTGTACATGGAAGACAAAGTGGCGAGAGCGTCAGCCATTTGATTCTCTGCTCGCGGTACGTGATGCAATTCAACCTTGTCGAAGAAAGGCAACAACCTCCTTGCATAATTCATGTAATGTATCAAGTTGGGCTGACGTGTCTCCCATTCCCCTTTTATCTGATTCACCACCAGAGCTGAATCTCCGTATACGTCCAGATTTTTGATTCGCAAATCAATGGCTTCTTCAAGCCCCATTATACAAGCTTCGTATTCGGCCTCATTATTGGTAACGGCAAAGGTCAATCGGGCAGTAAACGGGATGTGCGACCCGTGTGGCGTAGTAATGATTGCCCCTATTCCGCTACCGTAAGCGTTCACAGCTCCGTCAAATATCATCTTCCACTTGGAACCCAACTCTGGTCCTTCGTCTGGCAACGGTTCTTCACAATCTTTCATCTTTAGGTACATGATATCCTCGTCAGGAAAATCAAACCTCATCGATTGGTAATCTTCAATAGGCTGCTCAGCCAAGTACTCAGACAGTACACTCCCCTTTATAGCCTTTTGCGAGACATATTGGATGTCATATTCAGTCAAGACCATCTGCCAACGGGAAATTCTCCCTGACAACGCCTGCTTTTCGAATACATATTTGATAGGATCCATCTTTGAGATGAGCATGGTTGTATGATTCAACATGTATTGCCTCAAACGCTTGGCGGCCCAGGCTAGCGCGCAACAAGTTTTCTCCAGCATTGAATATCGAGATTCACAGTCAGTGAACTTCTTACTCAAGTAATAGATTGCATGCTCTTTTCTTCCTGTCTCGTCGTGTTGACCGAGAACACAACCCATGCTTCCCTCAAGAACTGTCAAATACATAATCAAGGGTCTCCCTGCCATTGGAGGTATCAAAATAGGAGGCTCCTGCAAATACTGCTTTATTTTATCGAACGCCTTTTGACAATTGTCGTTCCACGTTACAGCTTGATCTTTTTTCAACAGCTTGAATAATGGTTCACACGTGGCATTCAGGTGAGATATGAACCGGGCGATGTAGTTCAACCTCCCTAAAAACCCGCGCACCTCTTTCTCTGTTTTAGGCGTCGGCATTTCTTGAATCGCTTTTATTTTAGCAGGATCGACCTCTATTCCTCTTTCGCTTACGATAAACCCCAGCAGTTTACCCGATCTCACCCTGAAGGTGCATTTGTTAGGGTTCAGTCTCAGCCTGAACTTCCTAAGCCTTTTGAATAACTTCAGCAGATTCACCAAATGCTCTTCCTCCGTCTGGGATTTGGCAATCATATCGTCAATATAAACTTCGATCTCTTTATGCATCATATCATGGAAAAGAGTCGTCATCGCACGCTGATATGTTGCCCCAGCATTTTTCAAACCAAAGGGCATCACTTTGTAGCAAAATGTTCCCCAAGGCGTTATGAAAGTGGTCTTCTCCATATCCTCTGGCGCCATTTTAATTTGATTATAGCCTGAGAAGCCATCCATGAAGGAGAACACGGAGTATTGAGCAGTATTATCAACTAGCACATCGATATGAGGAAGTGGAAAATCGTCTTTTGGGCTTGCTTTGTTCAAATCCCTATAATCCACGCACATCTGAACCTTGCCATCTTTCTTTGGCACTGGTACGATGTTAGCAACCCATGAGGGATATTTTGTCACAGCCAAGAAACCAGCCTCCCACTGTTTTTGAACTTCCTCTTTGATCTTTACTGCCATGTCAGGTCTAGTTCTGCGAAGCTTTTGTTTGACCGGTGGGCATTCTTCTTTCAATGGCAGACGGTGCACAACCATATCTGTATCGAGCCCTGGCATATCTTCATACGACCAAGCGAATACATCACTATACTCTCGGAGCATTTCAACCAGTCTTCGCTTGATATCGCTCTGCAGCGCGGCTCCGATACGAATATTCTTCTCAACCCCTTCCGACCCCAAGTTGATAATTTCGATGACCTCTTCGTGAGGCAGAATGACTCTTTCCTCTTGCTTCACCAACCAAGACAATTCTTCAGGAACATCGCTATCTTCGACAACCTCTTCTTCGGCCTGAAATACCGGGTGCTCAAAGTCGGGACGAGTCATAGGTGGTTCAAGGATGTCATCTGAAAATGATATCCTGCAAAAGAATGGTTAAATGCTTCAAAATGTGTATAAAGCGAATAACCACGTTGCCATTTTATTGAAAAATACAAAACAAGAAAGACAGCGATAGAAATATTTGCACATGAAAAAACGCCATTTATTTAATGATTAACACGCAATGTTCATAACAACACAGCCCTAAGCAAATCCTGATGCCCCGGGCAAGACATCAGATCGTTCAACAATTAATAAAACAAAGCATTACTGTTTAAGAGTCACAGGAACAAGCTCCTGAATAGACCAGTTGCACAGTCCCTGTCCTGGCGTGCTTGGCTGAATCCAGGCATCCATATCACAGTCGCTGTCTCCTTCGTCAGACTCCGAAGCAGCATTGATGGTTTCATGACACACTCCACTGGCAGAGATGGTTATTGGCCCTCTGAAACGGGGTGCTCCCACAGCAGGTGTTGACGACGACGGTTGGTACCCCAGCCCGAATCGGTCCATCTTTACGGGAATATCCAGCACTTTGCCCCAGCCCTTGGCTTCTCCTGCCTCCACCAGGGCTTGAGCTTCTTTATACGACGAGACGACTATCTCCGACACTTTGCTCGGCCCGGGACCTTTGTCCTTGATACGCAACCCCTCAAATGCCTGGCAGGGTGTTTCGTGGATCTCTCCATCGACCTCCACATATTTAAATGATGACAGATGGCTGACCAGGATGTCTTCTTCTCCGCATACGGTGACTATGCTGTCTCCGACCATATATTTTAACTTCTGATGCAGGGTGGACGTGACTGCCCCAGCCCCATGAATCCAGGGTCTTCCGAGCAGGCAACTATATGCGGGCTGTATATCCATGATATAAAATTCCGTTGCAAACACCTCCGGCCCCACCTGTAGAGGCAATGTTATCGATCCAAAGACTGTTCTTCGCGTGCCATCAAACGCTCTAACTACCAAGTCACTGGGCGTGCACAAGATTCCTCTGACATCCAGCGTCATCATCGCTTTCTTGGGCATCACATTTAAGGATGATCCAGTATCGACCAATACATGCGACATTACTGATCCTCTACACTTAACAGATATGTGCAGCGCCATATTATGATCTCTCCCCTTTGGGGTCAAATCGAAGTCGGTAAAGCCCATGCTGTGGCCTGCATTCACATGTGCCAACACTCCTTCCAGCTGATTCACAGAGACGTCTTGGGGTACGAAGGAAGTATCCAGGACTTTCAACAAAGCATTTCTGTGAGCTTCAGAACACAAGAGCAACGACAGGATGGATATCTTTGAAGGCGTCTGTTGCAGATGCTCCACAATCTTATAATCACTTTTTTGAATCAAGCACATGAACTCTTCTACATCTTTCGATGCCGATGCTTTTTCGTTTACCTGCACTGGAACATTCTCAACCATTTTTCCTTTCCCCTTCGCCAGTCTTTCGGCCTCCACCTCAGGCGATATGAAGATCCTACCACTCCTTGTCATGCCTCCTGAACCGACACATTCTCTACAGTCTCGGCTGGTTGCTTATTAACATCAATCTTTATTCCGTCACAATACACTTCCAACCCATATGACCATGGGACTGCTTTTGTGCTCTCGTACGGGATTGGTTCGGCCTTAGTTATGGTGATCGGCGGTCGCTGAGCCGGTGCTGTTATAGTGATTGTCTTTCGAGGAATCGTTACAGTGGCCACATCACTCTGATCATCTGCTACTGCCCCTGCAGGCTCTTCAATTGCTGCTCGGTCAAACTGCAATGTGCCTCCATCAATTAAAGCCTGGATGCCTTTCTTCAAATCATCACACCCCCCAGCTAGGGTCCAGCATTCTAAGCAATACTCGTCACATCCTGGATAAACACCCCCTTGCAACAATCTGCTTTTTATCTCTCTCAGCGGCGTCTTTAAATCATCGACATTCATAACCAGATTCAACCCTTCCTCAGTCAGAATGGCGTTTGCCCCATGATTAGGCATGGGCTTCTGCACTATATTCGGACCTGCCGTTCCGAAATTGATAGCCTTATTATCCAAAAGATCATGCACAACGTGCTTAAAAGCATAGCAACCCTCTACATCGTGGCCCGGAGCCCCTGAGTGGAACTCACAGTGCCTGCTTGCGTCATAACCATACGGAGGAGTTCCCGTTATAGGTGCCAGAGTTCTCTTCTCTACCAGGTTCAAACCCAACAATGTCTGTAACAAATCAGCATACGTTGAGGGAGGCTTCTCAAACACTCTTCTTGGTTTACCACCCTGGAATCTTCGCTGAGCCTGTTGTGCCCCCTGCTGTGGCTGCTGCTGCTGCTGCTGTTGTTGAAATGGCTGCTGCTGCTGCTGCATTGGCTGCTGCTGAAACGATTGTTGTTTTTGAAATGGTGGTTGTTGATATGGAATAGTAACACTCGCCACCTGCTGCGGCTGATGATATTGGTTCCGACCTCTGCCTCGGCCTCGGCCCCCAAACACTGCGCTTGCCTCACCCTGACGGCGCCCACCAAAAGCCTTCCTATTACTGCCAGATGCAGTTGATTCCTCAACTTGGAATTTTCCCTGCTTAATGTTACGTTCAATCTTTTCTCCCATCAGAATTAAGTCTGAGAAACTGGCCAGAGATGTATGAAACAACTTGTCATGAAACATGCCTGTGAATGTGCCGACGAACATGTCATTCATTTCCTTGTCTTCTAAAGGAGGACGGACCCTAGCAGCCATGTCGCGCCATCTTTGCACGTACTCTTTAAAGCTCTCATCCTTCTTCTGAGATAGCCCTTGCAATTGGACCCGGTTGGGCGCCAAGTCGCTGTTATACTTATAGTGAGCTACAAACGCCTCTGCTAGTTGCTTTCATGTCTTTATGTTAGTTGGTTCCAATCCCATATACCACTCTAGGGAAGGGCCAGACAGGCTATCTTGAAAGAAATGCATTAGCATTCTCTCATCAGTTGAATATGCAGACATCTTTCTGTAATAAGCCCGCACGTGCACTTTCGGACATGTGTCCCCTTTATACTTATCAAACGTAGGAGCTTTGAATTTGATTGGCACCCTCAAGCCAGGTACCAGACCCATTGCTGACATGTCTAAGCCCACAGCACTTTGGTTCAGGACCCCCCTCATCTGCTCTTCTAGCATTCTGATCTTCTGGGAGTCATCCATCGGCCCTTCGAAACCTCCGCCGGAGAAAGCGTCCTCCTGCTGATCTTCTTGCCGCATACCATTCCCAGCTCCATACCCATCGTATCCATTATTACGGCCAGCTCTGATCTGATTTATCACCGGACCTCGCCCTCTGTTGTCGTACCCCTGAGCAACTCCAGCAGGTCCAAAAGCCATCAACCCAGCGCCGTTTCCATTTCTGAAACCTCCGTAACCCTGATTGGCCATACCATAACCATCTTGCCCAAAGCCTTGAGCATTGAAACCATATTTCCCAGCGTTATCGAATCCCTGATCGTTGAACCCGAATCCAGCATTGCCGAAGCCGTTGCCTCCCATATTATCACCCAAGTTGACATCACCAAGCCCAACGTTATGGACAGCAGTCTCGTTCCCAACTCCGACGTTACCGTTCCCAGCAGCGGTAGCGTTGTTGACATTAGCAGCCGGTATATTGACTACAGGTGGAGCCACTGGTGTAGGAGTGCCATCCCCATGAACAGTGTCGACTCGCACAGACTGATGATCCTCATTACCGTGACCAGCATTTCGGACCAACAGAGGTTGTACCATGGCTTGCAAATTCTCCTGACCTTTTGCAATAGCTTCCATGGTCTGCATAAAGAGAGCTAGCTTCTCGCGCACATCTTGCATCTCGTTCTGCATTTGATCCATGATTCTTCGACAGTTGGTGCGAGTGGAATAACGGTGCGGGTGCTGATCTGCAATCCTGAAAATACCTGGTACAGAGCAGGGAATAAGATATCATCCCATAATTACCTGTAATGCAAATATGAATATGAATGCAATGCAATGTGTGTGTGTGTCTGTGCATTAGGGAAATTCACTCCCCGATTCTAGTGTGAAGGTGCTGGTGCAGTGACAGTGCTAACAATATAAAGATCGGAGTTGAATCACAGAAAGCCTCATATATTGCGGAGAAACCAATAAGCCAAGAATACAATATCACTGAGAGTACAATAAGAAGGCATGACCTTAACCAACAATCTTGGTGATGGTCAACACTATGCAAATAAAGCATACAAGCTAATACATGAAAGGATCAAACACTCCCATAAGTCTGGTACTCTTCTAGCAACTTCTTGGTCTCCGGATGACTTGGTCGGGTAAGCAGCCCTTCAACAAGTTGGTTTCTTTTCTTAAGAACACGTCGCATGTCTTCGGCAGTTTCCTCCCATGCCCCTTCTCCGAAGCAATCCTCTAACTTCCGCTTCTGAGACACGACTTCGTCCCTGCCTTTGATGGCCTTATTCAGTGCATTCTGGAGACTATACCGGGTCATCACTTCTTCTTCACACTCCTTGATGCTAGACTTCAACTGCTCTTCGAGGTCAGAAATTTGCTGCTTCAACTTATCCTCCCTCCTCTTATTGTTGGTCAGTGTAGCATTCCAAGTCTTGTTGCAAGAAGAGATCTCTCGGTGTGCTGCGTCGAGTGCCTTCTTTTTGGATTCCAGCATGTCATGGGAGCTTCTGAACTCTTGCCCCAGATGTTCGCGCTTCTTCCTTTCTTCCGTCAACTCAGCCCCTAGTCTGTTCACTAGCTCAATCTGCTGTTGGAAAGCATGCACGGCCTTGTTTTTCTCACTGCGCACCTGGGCTAGCTCCTGCTCTAACCCTTCGTTGATCTTCATCAAGGCTTCTTTTTCTTTCACAACTTACTCGTAGGCCTCCCTAGAAACAGTAGTTGGCTCTGCTACCGGAATGGGAACAAGGACTGGTGCATCTGGAAATGGCATCCGCAACTGACTTGCTCTCTCTTGAATCCAAACTCTGTATGGTGCGTAAACCTGACAGTCATTCTTCCCTAACAACGGCTTCCCCCTTCGGTTAATACGCGTCCAGGCATGCTGCAGCTTGGCTAATAACTCCCCCTTCAAATCACCGGTGAAGTACAGAGATTCCTGTACTTCTTCTTCCTTTGGTGGGTTCTTCAGCGCATATCCGAACTGACGGACCAATAAGGAGGGGTTGTAGTTGATACACCCTTTTCTTCCTATCAGCGGGACATTAGGGTACCCAGAACAACTAAATATAAGCTCATCCCCTAGCAGGTCTCGATCAAACCACTCAACGTCTTCGGAGGAGAGCCTCATCAGGCGCTCTGACCAGCTAGCTGTGGTTGCACTCTCCACAAAAGATCCCTTCATGGGAAGGTGGCTCTTAAACCACATATTCAACAAAGGAGAACAGCAGTAAACCACCTTTCCCCTTCTGTTTTCATTCTTGTAATGCAAGGAGTGGTAGAAGTCTCCGATCAACGTTGGCACTGGATTGCCGGCAGCAAATAGATGGAAAGCGTCCAAGTCCACGAAATTGGGCAAGTTAGGAAACAGCACAATTCCATAAATGCGTAGAGCCAAAATAGCATTGAAAACCACCCAACATCCGTTCTTGGCATACTCTTGAGCCTTGCCAACCAGAAAATCAAGGGAGAAACCCGGAACTCCAAGCCAAGAAGTCACTAATAATTCAGCAGCGTTCATATGCAAGGCTTTAGCTAAGTCCTCCAACTTGGGCTCAGCAGCAGAGTGAATGAAGGGAACCTTGTTCTGCACTGGTAGCTCAGTAAACTCCACGTACTCCTCAATGGTAGGCCCTAGAATGAAGTCAGCAAACGTAAAACATCTCAATGCGGGGTCATAGAACTGCATCAAGGTGTACAGCCTGTTCATCTCATCAGCAGTGGGCTTGCAGACTAATCTCAGTAATCTCCCATGACTCATTCTGAGGCTTCTCCTAACCTCCTCATCAGCAAGAGATATCAGACTGAGCAAAGGAGTAATATCAGGTGTAGGCAGCTTATACGCAACTGTCTTCCTCAAACCAGCCATAATCAATACTCAGAAGCCTGGGCACTAGAACCGGGGGATATGCAAATGCACCTGCAGCACAGACACACGTTAATGGGATGCAATGATAATGGGTATGCAAACAATGCAATGCAAATAACATGCAACAGGGACCAAATGCCGTAGCTGAATATCCTGAACCATATCAAGAAGTCTCAGATAGACTCTTTAGAAGTCCTCAAACCCTGGTCTCAGATAGACCTAAAACAAAGCTCCAACAACGGTCTCTGACAGACCTCAAACCATAACTCCAACTGGTCTCTGGTAGACCTCAAATCACATCTCCAACTGGTCTCTGACAGACCTCAGAACTCTCCAACTGGTCTCTGACAGACCCCAGAACTCTCCATAAATACCCAGGATCTCGGATCAAGAAACAAACCGGTAGTCTGAAGGTCTAGTTACCTGCATAACCCCAAACCCTCTCACAGGTGGATGTCCTAGTAACTGACAAAGGTATGGCATCCTATGCGGTCGTTGGTGTCACAGACTTTCAGGGTTAATGATACGATTCCCAGGAGGAGTGGCATCATCAAATCCTGAAGAGGCCTCACTTAGCCAACTTCCAAATGATCGGTTCCCGGAGTCGACAATTCAGCTGACCAACAACCCCTTCGACCCAAAGGGTAGAAAAAGAAGCCAACCAGAAGAATCTCGTCCGAGTGTAGATTTCATGAGACACTAATGCAAGCAAAGCCGGCACGCGCCCACTACTTTCTACTCTAATTCTAGGTGCACTCAAGCCTAGGTCCGGCTTATCTCTCAATCATAGAACCACCCATCATACCCCAATACAGCAATAATAATCAATATATATAATGCTGAAAATAAAGGTCAGAAATATAAATCCATACAAAATCCTCGACGGGAAAACAAGCGTTAGGATTGACTCGCTTTAGGGACGTTGGATCCCAAATGCATAAGAACTATCACAGTCCTTAGCAGCCAGGGGACGTTGGGTCCCCAGCAGAGTCGCCAGCTGTCGCTACTGCGAAAATCGGCGCCGGCTGAACAGAAGAGTCGCCACCGTGCGTTATTTATCCCACGGGAGGGAAAGGAAACGCTCAGAGTAAACCTACCGCAAATACGGGAAAGGAATGGTCATCGCAACCAAATCCTGGATTCGGGAGTCGGTTACTCAAGGGGAAGGTATTAGCACCCCTCACGTCCGTCGTACTCGACGGGATCCACGCTTGTTTTCGGGTACGGATTGATATTCTATCTAAACTAAGGGTTAAGGGTTAAAAAGAAAAGAAGACGACTCGGCAAAGTATCGCACTTTATGCCTACGTATTCCCGTCTGGAACGAGAAATCAGAGTCAACGTAGTTCGCCTACCTACGGGAAAGGAAGGGAAGGTTGCTCGCTAGGATATCGCATCCTATGCCTACGTACTTCCACACGGCATGGAAGATCAGAGCAAACGTAGTTCGGGCTACGCACGGCACAAGCTTGTCCTGATTGTTTTTATTCCTTTTGAAAAAGGTTTTTCTGATTACTGGTCCAAGCGGACAAAAATGACGTCTTGATGAGTTCACATTATTTTACGAAAGAAGTGTCTTTTATTGTGTTTGAAAGATTCATTGTGTTTTTCTGTTTGTTTTGAGAAAGAAGAGACACAACTCTAAACTATGGTTAAAAAGGGAATCAAACTAACCTAATGTTATCATGCATGGGTTAAGACCTAATGTCTATCATGCTCCTCTCTTGTGCAGAGAGAAACAGAGATCCTAAGGGGATAGACGGAAACAGAAACAATATCAGATATATACAGTAAAGCAATAAAATGCATGGATGCAACAATACAAGCGAGGCAAGGGAGTCCCACTCAACCTCGAACCTAAAAAACAATAGGCAAAAGTGAACAGAATTCACTTTCAACCCAGCAGGTTAAACAGCAAACAATACAGTCAGGAAAACCAATCAATACATCAGAAATGAAATACAGCAAAAATAAACAGCCACAGCAGCTCTGCATCCACATTTGTCTTCAAGTCATCTCCAATCAGCTACAAGCATCAATCTCCATCTCCACAGCCTGCAGCAAGGTCTTGATCATCAATCTTCCATCTGCAATGGCTTTTCTTCCAGTCTCAATCTCCAGGATGAACATCAATTAACAAGATGAAGTGAATGAATGTTAGACAGTCAATTACCTACCAAGGGTGGTTCATTAACTGTTAACATTATACAGACAGTTTTCTCTCAAAAGTTCAATCTTTCAAATACATTCACTGATCCTTCCAAAGGAAGGGGTGGATATTTGAAAGAGACTTTGAATCATAGAGAAAGGATGGATGCAGACAAGGCATTCCATGTTTGAGAAACAAGCTTTCTAATCTAGAGCTCTGCCTAGATCCTAAACCCTAGTCTCCTCAACAGCTGCTAGCAAGAATCTCCTCTTCAACTCTGGAAGTTGGTCTTCAGCATCTGGATCTCCAATGGCTTCATCATCATAAGCCTTCAGCTCTCCCAATCCCCAAGCAATCCCAATACCCACACAGACAAATCATAATCCCCAGAGGGGGCACACCACACCAGTCAAACAAATACAGACAGTAATAATAGAAGTAGAGGAATCCTAATAATTTCTAAAGGATCTAATAACTACCCATAGTCCCTATAGTCCCATATCCCAAACTTTCAGTCTCTAAATCCTAAGGGAAATGATTCAATTCTCCTAAGTCATCACTTAAACCCTAATTTTGTTCATGTTGTTCACACCTAAACTAAACACCTAAAATCAAGTCCTAAAAATGGGAACTAAATTTTATATACAAGCTAACATTATCTACTAACCAACCTAAAAAGAATGGATTAAAAATATTAAAGCAACTATGCAAACTAAAATCATCAAATTCGTGTATCAAACAAAATATATTTACACCTATTTAAAAGAAAAATATGCCAAAAATATTAAAATGAAATGAAATATTAATTTTTTTGTATGACAATTTTCTTGACAAAATTATGAAAAGCATGTAAAAAGAACCAATAAAAAATAAGCATTTTATGATTTGTTATGATTTTTGAAAGATTTAATGTTTTTATGAATGAAAATAAAATGAATTAATGAGATGGAGGGTGCAACAAGTAATGGAAATTAGTTAAAACAAGGACACGGGCCAAGCAGTGGGGGCGTGAAAAGCAATTGGCACTAGGCCCAGGAAACATCAGAAAACCAACAAAAATTAAAAAAACGGAAAAACGGTGTGAAAAGTAATTATAATAGTGTAAATGGAATTGGGCTTGGGAACGGGGGTGTCAAAAGCAAGCGAATACAAAGCCCAGTCAGCCAGAATAAATGAAACGGTGCGTTTCATTGTTTGAAATTCCCTCCGTTTTTCAGCTTTAATCGTGGCCACACGATTGGGTCCTTGGTCAAGGTCAAAACGTCCATCCAACGGCCTGGGGTCATCGTCTACCTCCAGCTAACCCTAGCTTCAAAAAAGCTTCACCATGCATGCATGCTTCCATTCCTCTGTTCTCCCTCATACTTCCATGGATTCACACGACTCCAAGAGCAAAGTTGCTCTATAAACTTCCCTCTACGCAGCCATGCCAATAACTCTCCCTAACACTCACTCAATAAACCAACTCGAAGAGAATAACAGTTCTGATCCACCATTAACACCTGATATCAAACCTCTTATTTCTCATCAATTCTTGTCCTAAACTCATCTACATCTTATGCTGGTCATAACAAGCCATTCAATGAAGACTTTCGTGCTTTAATCCAAGAGATACAAACCCTAACAGATTTGGTCCACCTATGGCAAACTCCATGAAACTTCCTCAAACTCACCAAAACTAATCATCTATCCTGTCTTAACCTTTCTATGCTAACAAAACCTAATAATCCTAACCTAAACAGCCAATTCGAATGAGAAACATACCTGGTGCAATTGATGAAAACAGGTGCTAAATTCTCTTGATCCAAGGCTAGAGATGATTGAAAACTGATCCAAGAACTTGATGATGAGTTCTGTATGCAACCAATGATGCTCCAAGGCTTTGAATCTCCCAATTCCAAGATTCTTGCACTTTGAATGGTGAACTTGCACAGCTCGAATCCACCTCAATTCTACCAAATGATTGTATGAATTATGATCTATGGATGATGAGGATGAATACCAGATCAAGAATGGTGAAAATTGATGAGAATTTGAAAGAGTTTGAGTTGATTTTGCCAATTGGAAAAAGTGTGTGGAACTTGTGTTTATGAACAATATGAAGCACCAACCCTTGCATGAACCTCTTCATATCAATATATAGGTGAATTTAGAAACTCCTAGAAGCTTGGAGAAACTTCCCATGTATGATTTCCCTTGGATTTGGCTTATGTACCTTCCATTATAAGTAACCATGAGTAACTTTCAAAACTTGAACTAAACTCAAAATTCCACTTTAGCCAATGTTTTCAAAATGATTTTTCCAATCAAAATGACCTATAATTTCACCTCATTTGGCCAAAATATGAAAAATCTCATTTTTTAGGTCATTTTTATTCATTAAATCCACCAATTTTGAAACCTTGTGCTATGAATCTTTCCAATCTTTCATGGTCACTTTTCTAGACTCAAAATGTCATTTGGAACAAGTTTGATGTTGTAAAGTTTTCCATTTGAAGCTTCCTTGTATGAGTTTTGGGCATAGGCTTGAAATGACCTGTAATTCTCAGATGACCAAAATACCCTTTGCTTTCCAAGACCATAAGTAGAGTTCCACAAATAATATGAAGGCATACTATACCATTCTAGAAAGCTAAGATAATGAGGAACAACTCATATGTTTACCAGAAATTCATTTGAAATCTCCTTGAGGGGTAAAAATTGCTTGGAAGTCAAGCCACTTTCACAGACAAAATTTTCAGATACCTCAGATGACCTGTAACTTGCAAGGACCATAACTTGAGTTCTATAAATCTCCTTAGTGTCTTCCACCACTCAAATTAAAGGTCTTGAGATCCTCTACAAGTTTCATGTTGGCCAAGGATCCATTTGAAGCTTTCATTTTGACCTATCTTGCTTGGAAAGTTTACCTAAACTAGGGGATTTTACACAGAAACCCTAATTTAGAAACTCCTCTTCTCCTTGATTCCTCTTGATTTCTTCTTAGCATAACAACATATCCTTATTTACATGTCAAATGATGAACCCCACATCTTTCCAATAGCCCTTAATATCTTTCAATCAGTCAGTTGACCTAGAGTTGACCTAGAGTTGACCCCAGATGAAACCCTAGTTGACTGCCTTCAACTGCAACTCTTGTGATCACACCAATGACCTGTTTCCTTCTCCCAATGACTTTCTAAGTCTCCCATGATGCCCAGATACTATCCATGCTCAGCCCACAGCTCATAATTTCTTTGTTGATCCTCAGATACCCTCAGATAGGAGATGGATGCACTTGCTTGATCCATTGACTTTCCAGCTTTCCAATTCTTTCTGATGACTTGAATGAGATTGAATTTGAATAATAAACTCTTGATAGCCTCATAGAGATGAGAATAATGATTGGTCCCCTGTTGGATGAATTGCTATGCTTATGCTATGCAGATGAGTAGACTATGTACATGACTCTATATGCAAATGCTAATGATATTGAAACATAAACCAAGTGAATAAGGTTGAGCAAATTTTAGGGTGCAACAGATATAAGCAGCAACTTTCAGAAATTGATTCACGAAATCCTTTGATAACAACATAACAACAATCTTGAAGAAATACCCCGCTGGAGGGGTAGGAGAAATTTAAATAAGCAACTCTGTGGGGAATAATGACAAGACGAACATTATCATCACATGTCTCATGCTGAGACTTTGATATGAGCAAGAGCTCTCTCCACCTGCAAGGGAAACATCATTTGAAAACAAAAGGTTAACCAACCGGGCTTATGTTTCAAAATGCGCATGTTTGAGAATGGCGTAATGCTCCGTACAGCACGGATATGCTACGCGTTTTTTGGGTAGATGCAAATATGACACTATATGCACATGCGAATGCAGGCTCAAGCTGCTGTGGAAACTCTAACAAGCTTGCTTCAACACGGCTGTTGAGAGCAAATACCACCATGTTGGGGATGAACGAGTATCATAAAGTCCTTTGGCCAAAATAAATGCCGGACATATAACCAACTCCCCGAGGAGAGATTTAACCTTCGATTTCCACTGGGAGGAAAGAATAACACCTGCTGGGGAGAGTAATTCCGCTGGGGAAGAATCGACTCTCTTGGGGAAGGTAAACTGACTGAGCAAGGAACGACTCAGCTGGGGAACGAGGAAATCCTTCTGGAGGAAACGATGCTGTCTGGGCACAGCTTACAAACTCGGAGTTACCGCTCCGCTGGGGATAATCATCCTGACGAAGGCATGACGACCTGTGGGAAGAAAACCATCTTCTATGGGAATAATCCTTCTGAACCAACAATGACTTGGCTAAACTCTACAGGAATCCTCCGAGCTGGGGATTAATCATTCATATACTCGACTCTCTGGGGAGTGCAACCTCTGCAGGGGATGCTGATTTTGACTGGCTGGGGATATCCTCTGGGGATAAGTTGCGACTAGCTGGGGAAATTGATCTCTTCGGTAAGGGACAAAAATCATCTCAACTTCTGGGGATGATGTGCGACCTGCATGGAGATTGGCATCGCACAAAGTCAAGTCTTTCACCACGAGCCTCCGGCTGGGGCCATAATTTCTGATTGTCCGCTTTAAAGGCGAGAACCCTGCACAACACAAACGAGACAAGACAAATCTATACAACCAAATCTATTCGGGTTAGTGTCCGTGACATTACTTTAGTCAATTCGAAGTTTTATTAACTATTGGCAAGGGCCAGCAAAGTTATGTATATGCAAGTTTATAGGAACATTGGCGTTGCCCATATACAAAACAGTAAAGCACAAACATCAAATACTGAATAACATGTTTTATTAATAACAGGCCTCTGAATAGGCAAAGTTTTGTATATCGGATGCAACTCTTGAAAAGAGGAAGTTACGCACACACACATACATATATGCACAAGAAGCATAAAAATACAAATACAACTCAAATTTGCACACATGTCGGCAACGTGGTGCAGACACACATCGTGAGCTAATCCTCCTATGACTCGTCTAACTCTGGCGCTTTCCCGGTATTCAATTTTCGGAAGAGATTGTGTTGGATAAACGAACCCTCAGGTGCTCCCAAACCACTAAGCAATGCAGTGACAGACTCGGACCGCAGTCATTTGCTTTTTCAATCCCTAACTTTTGCGTGAATCGCCCTTTGCGGGTTTTCAATTCACCGGGATACCCTTTTTTGCCGAAGTTGCCTAATGTAGGTTTTCGACTTCGCGGGTGTACATCTTTTCAATTTTATCCCTAACTTTTGCCCGAACCTTTTATTCTGTTTTTGGTTTGCCAGGATGCCCCATTTTTGCCTGGACTCTCTTTTTACTGTCCAGCGGGTCACTTTCAAGCAAAGTACTTTTTAACTGCGTCTGAATTCACAGGCGACGTAAAGTCTTCACCATCCATGGTAGATAGTAGCAAAGCTCCTCCAGAGAAGAATTTCCTTACAACGTATGGCCCTTCGTAATTAGGGGTCCACTTGCCCCTGTGATCTGTTTGTGGCGGGAGAATCCTCTTCAGCACAAGGTCACCCGTCTGAAAGCTTCACGGACATATCTTCTTATCGTATGATTTCTTCATCCGGCTCTGGTACAACCGACCGTATGCGAGAGAAGCTAGCCTCTTCTCATCCATTAAGCTCAGCTGATTCAACCTATCTTTAACCCATTCTGCCTCATCAAGTTGGACATCTCGTAAAACCCTCAAGGAAGGAATCTCAACCTCCAATGGTAACACTGCCTCCATTCCGTATACCAATGAAAAAGGGGTTTCCCCGGTTGATGTGCGTACCGTCGTACGATAACCGTGCAAAGCGAAAGGTAGCATCTCGTGCCAGTCCTTATACGTCACGACCATCTTCTGAACAATATTCTTTATGTTCTTATTGGCCGCTTCGACAGCGCCATTCATCTTGGGTCGGTAAGGAGAAGAGTTGTGATGTTCAATCTTAAAATTCTGGCACAGCTCTTTCATCATCTTGTTATTCAAATTCGAACCGTTGTCGGTGATAATCCGCTCAGAGATTCCATATCTGCAGATAATATCTCGTTTGATAAATCTGGCGACCACTTGTTTGGTGACATTGGCATATGATGCTGCTTCCACCCATTTGGTGAAGTAATCAATTGCCACCAAAATGAACCGGTGTCCGTTTGATGCCGTAGGCTCGATCTTACCAATCATATCAATTCCCCACATCGAGAACGACCATGGTGATGACATCACATTCAGAGGACTTGGGGGTACATGGACCTTGTCCGCATAAATTTGGCATTTATGACATCTTTTTGCAAACTTGAAACAGTCTGTTTCCATAGTTAGCCAGTAATAACCTGCCCGCAGCAATTTTATCGTCATAGCATGCCCACCAGCATCTGTACCAAATGTACCCTCATGTATCTCCTCCATGAGCAACTTCGCCTCTTTCTCGTCTACACAGCGTATCAACACCAAGTCATGGTTTCTTTTGTATAGGACATCGTCAGGATTCAAATAGAAATTGCCAGCCAATCTCCTGAGAGTCTTCTGATCTCGACTGGATGCCCCAGCAGGATACTCATTGTTCTTCAGGAAATTCTAGATGTCAAAGTACCAGGGTTTACCATCAGATGCTTCGTCAATGGCAAATATGAAGGCAGGCCTATCAAGCCGAGAGATAACAATCCGGGGAGCCTCGTTCCAGAAGTTAACTTTATACATGGAAGACAATGTCGCCAGGGCGTCAGCCATTTGATTTTCCGCTCGCGGCACATGATGCAATTCAACCTTGTCGAAGAAAGGTAACAATCTCCTTGCATAATTCATATATGGTATCAAATTAGGCTGACGTGTCTCCCATTCTCCTTTTATCTGATTCACCACCAGAGCTGAGTCTCCGTATACATCCAGATGTTTAATTCACAAATCAATGGCTTCTTCAAGACCCATGATGCAAGCCTCGTATTCAGCTTCATTATTGGTAACCGGAAAGGTCAATCGAGCCGTAAAGGGGATGTGAGACCCCTGAGGAGTAGTAATAGTCGCACCTATTCCGCTACTATAGGAATTTACAGCTCCATCAAATATTAACTGCCATTTGGAACCCAATTCTGGTCCTTCGTCCGGCAACGGTTCTTCACAATCTTTCATCTTCAGGTACATGATATCCTCGTCAGGAAAATCAAACCTCATCGATTGGTAGTCCTCCACAGGCTGCTCCGCAAGGTATTCTGACAACACACTACCTTTAATAGCCTTTTGCGAGACATACTGAATATCATATTCGGTTAACACCATCTGCCATCGGGCAATTCTTCCGGAGAGCGCTTGCTTCTCAAACACGTATTTGATTGGGTCCATCTTCGAAATTAGCAGGGTTGTATGATTTAGCATGTATTGCCTCAAACGTTTGGCGGCCCAGGCTAGCGCACAACACGTTTTCTCGAGCATTGAGTATCTGGACTCACATTCTGTGAACTTCTTGCTCAAATAGTAGATCACATGCTCTTTACGTCCTGTCTCGTCGTGTTGACTGAGAACACAACCCATACTTCCCTCAAGAACTGTCAAATACATAATCAATGGTCTTCCGGCCACTGGGGGTATCAAAACAGGAGGTTCCTGCAAGTATTCTTTTATCTTGTCGAACGCCTTTTGACAATTTTTGTTCCAGGTCACAACCTTGTCCTTTTTTAGCAACTTGAATAACGGCTCGCACGTTGCGGTTAAGTGAGATATGAACCGGGCAATGTAGTTCAATCTTCCTAAAAACCCGCGCACCTCTTTTTCTGTTTTAGGCGTCAGCATTTCTTGTATTGCTTTTATTTTTGCAGGATCAACCTCTATTCCTTTTTCGCTCACAATAAACCCTAGCAGTTTACCCGACCTCACCCCGAAGGTGCACTTGTTAGGGTTCAATCTCAGCCTGAACTTCCTAAGCCTCTTGAACAATTTCAGCAGATTAACCAAATGCTCCTCCTCCGTCTGGGATTTGGCAATCATATCATCAACATAAACCTCGATCTCTTTATGTATCATGTCATGAAAGAGAGTCGTCATAGCACATTGATATGTTGCCCCAGCATTCTTCAATCTGAAGGGCATCACTTTGTAACAAAATGTTCCCCAAGGAGTAATGAAACTAGTCTTCTCCATATCTTCTGGCGCCATTTTGATCTGATTGTAGCCCGAGAAGCCATCCATGAAGGAGAATACAGAGAATTGAGCAGTGTTATCCACCAGCACATCAATGTGAGGAAGTGGAAAGTCATCTTTCGGGCTCGCTTTGTTCAAGTCACGGTAGTCCACGCACATTCGCACTTTACCGTCTTTCTTCGGTACTGGCACAATATTAGCGACCCACGAGGGATATTTTGTAACAGCTAGGAAACCAGCATCCCACTGTTTTTGAACTTCCTCCTTAATCTTCACAGCCATGTCCGGCCTAGTTCTTTGGAGTTTCTGCTTAACCGGCGGGCATTCTTCTTTTAGCGGCAGACGATGAACAACCATATCCGTATCCAGCCCTGGCATGTCTTCATACGACCAAGAAAATATATCACTATACTCTTTGAGCATCTCAACCAACCTTTGCTTGACGTCGCTTTGAAGCGCAGCCCCTATACGGATGTTCCTTTCAACCCCTTCCAACCCGAAATTGATAATCTCAATGACTTCCTCATGAGGCAGAATGATTCTTTCTTCTTGTTTCAATAACCAGGTCAACTCTTCAGGTACGTCGCTATCTTCAGCAATCTCTTCCTCAGCCTGAAATACCGGGTGCTCGAAGTCGAAGTGAGTCATAGGCGGTTCATGGATGTTATCTGAAATAGTAATCCTGCAAAGGAAATGGTTAAATGCTTCAAAACACGTACAAAGCAAATAACCACGTTGCCATTTTATTGTAAAAGATAAAACAGGGAAAAACAGGGATTACAATATTTGTATATGAAAAACGCCTTTATTCATGATTAAACAATGTAATGTACATAACAAAATGGCCCTAAGCAAAATCACTATGCCCCGGGTAGGACACAGGATTATTCAACAATTAAGAAAACAAATCATTACTGTTTAGTTGTCACAGGAACAGTTTCCTAGATAGACCAATTGCAGAGACTTTGTCCTGGCACGCTTGGCTTGATCCACGCGTCCATATCACAGTCGCTATCTCCTTCTTCTGAATCGGAAACAACATTGATAGTCTCGAAGCTCACCCCGCTTGGTGTGATGGTTATTGGTCCTATGAACTTGGGTATTCCTGACGAGGATGCTGATGACGAAGGATGATATCCAAGTCCGAACCTGTCATTCTTTACGGGAATCTCCAACACCTGTCCCCAGCCCTTGGTTTCGCCTGCCTGCACTAGAGCCTGAGCCTCTTTGTATGATGACACGGCCACATCTGATATCTTGGGTACTGGAGCTTTGTCCTTAATTTTTAGCCCTTCAAATGCCTGATAGGGTGTCTCATGAATTTCGCCGTCGACCTCCACGTATCTGAATGAAGACAGATGGCTAACCAGAATATCTTCTTCTCCGCAAATAGTGACGACACTATCCCCCACCATATACTTCAACTTCTGGTGCAACATGGATGTGACTGCCCCAGCAGCATGAATCCATGGGCGCCCAAGAAGACAACTATACGCTGGCTGGATGTCCATTATATAGAATTCAATTTCAAAAATTTCCGGCCCCACCTGCAATGGCAATGTTATTGATCAGAAAACTGACCTCCGCGTACCATCAAATGCCCTGACCACCAAGTCACTGGGCGTGCAGAGAATCCCCCTGACATCCAACTTCATCATTGCTTTCTTCGGAAGCACATTCAAGGAAGATCCAGTGTCTACTAAAACATGGGAAATGACCGTGCCCCGGCATTCAACTGAGACGTGCAGCGCCATATTATGCTCTCTCCCCCTCGGGGTCAAATCAAAATCTGTAAAGCCCAAACTGTGCCCTGCATTAACATGCGCCATCACCCCTTCTAACTGATTAACCGAAACGTCTTGAGGAACAAATGACGTGTCTAGGATCTTCAGCAAAGCGTTCCGATGGGCCTCGGAACATAATAGTAGTGAAAAGATCGAGATCTTTGATGGCGTTTGCTGGAGGTATTCCACGATTTTGTAATCACTTTTACGGATGAGCCTCATAAATTCCTCTACGTCCTTAACCGACGTTTCCTTTTCCTTTATCTGCAAGGGGCCACTCTCGTCTACCTTGGCTTTCCCCTTTGCCAATCTTTCAGCCTCTACCTCAGGCGATGTGAAGATTCTTCCGCTTCTGGTCATACCTCTTGTTCCAACAACATTGTCTACAACCCCAGCTGGTTGTTTATTTACTTCAATTTTCTCATCATCGCAATAAACCTCCAACACGTAAGTCCACGGCACTGCCTTAGTACTCTCGAAAGGAACCGATCCTGCTTTGGTAATAGTGATCGTCGGCCGCCTGGCGGGTGCCGTTATCGTTATTGTTTTCCTTGGAATCGTCACGGTTGCAACATCGTTCTGTTCATCACACAATGCCTCTACCGGCTTTTCAACTACGGTTCTATCAAACTGCAATGTCCCTTCATCCATCAAAGCCTAAATACCCTGTTTTAACTCGTTACAGCCCTCTGGCTGCATCCAACAATCCAAGCAAAATTCGTCACACCCCGGGAATACACCCCCTTTTAACAACCTGCTTTTGATCTCACCCAACGGTGTCTTCAGCTCATTGACATCCGTCACTAGATTCAAATTCTCCTCGGTCAGGATCGCGTTTGCCCCGTGATTGGGCATAGGCTGTTGTACTATATTTGGACCTGCTTGTCTAAAGTTAATAGCTTTGCTGTCCAGCAAGTCTTGGACTTTATGTTTAAATGCATGACAACCTTCAATATCATGTTCGGGCGCCCCGGAGTGAAACTCACAGTGTTTACCAGCATCATAGCCAAACGGAGGATTGCCCGTTAACGGCGCCATGGTCCTTTTCTCGACCAACTTTAATCCTAGCAGCGTTTGAAGCAGTTCGGCGTACGTTGAGGGAGGCGTTTCAAATACTCGCCTTGGCTTGCCCTCTAGGATTCTGCGTTGGGCGGGGTGTTGCCTTTGTTGTTGCTGCTGCTGCGGCTGCTGTTGATGTTGTTGTTGTTGTTGTTTTGGAAAAGGGATGGTAACACTAGCGACCTGCTGATGCTGAGCATACTGACTTCGTCCTCTGCCCCGGCCCCTGCCGCCAAACACGGCACTAGAATTACCTTGTCGTCTGCCACCAAATGCTTTCCTTGTACCTCCTGCGGGGGCAGACTCGCTTGCGTGGAATCTTCCAACCTTAATACCGTTTTCGACCATCTCACCCATAAGAATCAAATCTGAAAAACTGCTCAACGAAACATTAAACAATTTTTCATAATATATCCCCATAAATGTCCCAATGAACATGCTATTCATTTCTCTTTCAGCTAACAGAGGATGTACTCTTGCTGTCATATCGCGCCATCTCTGCGCATACTCTTTAAAGCTTTCCTCTTTCTTCTGCGACAAACCTTGCAATTGAACTCGGTTCGGTGCTAGATCACTGTTATATTTATAATGCAGGACGAAAGCATCTGCCAATTGCTTCCAGGTTTTGATTTGAGCGGGCTCCAACCCCATGTACCACTCGAGTGACGGTCCTGATAGGCTGTCTTGAAAGAAATGCATAAGCATCCTTTCGTCATCTGAATACGCGGACATCTTTCTGTAATAAGCGCGGACATGCACCTTAGGGCAAGTGTCCCCCTTATACTTGTCGAAGGTGGGGGCTTTGAATTTCAGCGGTACCCTCAGCCCAGGCACCAAGCCCATAGTAGTCATGTCTAGTCCAGTAGAATTCTGATTAGCCATACCCTTCACCTGTTCTTCAAGCATTTTAATCCTCTGAGTATTGTCAACGGGTCCCTCAAATCCCATACCTCTTCCAGAAAAGGCGTCCTCCTGACAGTCTTCGCTCCAGTTCACATTTTTGTTTTCGTACCCGTTATAACCAGTGTTGCGACCAAACCCTTGCTGATTAGTCATGGGACCTCGTCCCCCATTACCATAACCCTGATTGGTCCCGACATGCCCGAAACCAGTGTTAACAGGAATCAATCCAGCACCATTTCCACCATAACCCTGGTGAGCATTACCAAAATCGTCGTAGCCGAAACCCTGAGTGTTGAAGCCGAACTTTTTGCCCTGATTGCCGTACTCAAACCCCTGGTCATTATAGCTGAATCCATTGTTACCAAAACCATTACCGCCATTGTAGTTACCACCGCCCAGATTGGCGTCTCCGAATCCAACATTGTTAACTACAGTCTCATTTCCATTCCCTGCGTTACCATTGCCAGCGCCAGCGTCATTGTTCACAACCACAACAGGTGGGGTCACCACAGGAGGAACCACAGGCGTAGGGGGCCCATCCTCATGAAGAGTTTCGACATGCACAAAGTTGTGGTCATTGTTGCCATTCCCATTAGCCCGCGTCAGCAGCGGCTGTACCAAAGTCTGGAGATTCTCCTGGCCTTTAGCAATACTTTCCATGGCCTGCATGAACAGGTTCAACTTCTCGTGAATTTCCTGCATCTCCACCTGGACTTGATCCATGATTCTCTTGCAGTTGTTTCGGGTTGAGTAGCGGTGAACTCTTTGTTCGTCAATCCTGGAAACCTGCAGATGCAGGAAATAAGATACAGATTCAAGAATACCGGTCATGCGACATGAATGCAAATGCAATTATGTAAATATGCTACAGGTTTTATTCCCCCCGATTCTAGTTTCGGAGAGAATGCCATCATGACAATGGAGTCCCCATCAAGCCAGCAAGGAATCAGAAAACCCTCATATATAAACACATGCCAAGCGGCTGAGTACAAGAGTACAACTGAATACAACTGAAGAGACCTTGGCCAACAAGCCTGGCGATGGTCCAAATACAAGTACAAATAACAAAGGCAAGGCAAAGATAAATCAATCCAAATGGCGTGCTCTGACGTCCTCCAATATCCTCATCGTCTCCGAGTGCCCTAGTCGGGAGATCAGCTCCTGAATCAATAAAGCATGCCGCTCGGTAGTGGATCTCAGCTTTTTGGCATCGTCCTGGTAGGTTCCTTTGCCAGAACTCTCGTCAAATCTGTACCTCTTGGAACCAGCGTTCTCTTCATAACCTCTCGGCTTCTCGTCAATGTCACTTACTTTGAGCTCAGCAGCGCTCCTAAGTGATGTCTCTTCAGCAATCTTTGCGTCTTGGGCTCTAATCTGTGCCTCTAGTGTGGCAATCTGCAGCTTCAGTTCGTCTTCACGCTCCTTCCGCTTGGTAAGCGTGGCATTCCACAAAGCTTCCCATTTGCTGAGACGGGCATAAGCCTTTCTTAGAAGTTCCTTCTTGGAAGTAAGCACCTTACTAACACCGTTCAAGGCTATCCCTACTTTTTCTTTCTTGTTGGTCTCTTCCGTCAGCTCCGATCCCAACCTGTTAATCAATTTCGTCTGTTCCTTCACAGTAAAGGTGGCTTCATTCTTCTCACGACGTAACTGGAAGATCTCCTTCTCTAACTCCTCATTGGCTCTCTTCAGTTCCTCGTTTTCAGCCAACAATTTGTTATACTTCTCACTCTCTTCCGAAGTGGGTACCTCAATCAATGGAAGATACAAAGGTTCCACAGCAGGATAAGGCATCAAGGAAGTACTAGCTCTCTCGCGGATCCAAGCCAAATAAGGATCATAAGCTCTGCTATTGCTCTTACCGAGCAAAGCTTTCCCCCTCTTATGGATGTTGGCCCATGCATGTCTCAATCTGATCAAAACAGCTGTGTCTAATAAGCCCGTGAGATACAGAGATTCCTGTATCTCCTTCTCAATAGGAGCGTCCCTCAAAGCGTAACCGAACTGTCGTACCAGCAATAAAGGGTTATAGTTAATACAGCCTTTCCGTCCAATCAGGGGAACATTCGGAAAGCCACTGCAACTATATATAATGTCAGTACCAAGCATACTCCGATCAAACCAAATGATATTCTCAGCAGACAGTCCCATCAATCGGGAAGACCAATCCAAAGTATCAACAACATTTGCAAAAGGCCCTGTCTTCGGAAGGTGCCCCTGGAACCACCTATACAAGAGAGGAAGACAGCAGGAAACATTCTTGCCACGATGTTTCTCATTCTTGTAGTGAATGGAATGATAAACATCGCCCAAGAGAGTAGGGACGAGATTCTTCGAGGCAAGAATCAGGAAGGCGTCTGGGTCAAAAAAATATGGCACGTTAGGAAACAAGACAATCCCGTAGATGCAGACAGCCAGAATGGCACTGAAGGCAATCCAACATCCACTCTTCGCGCACTGTGTAGCCTTCTCAACCAGGACAGACAGATGAAAACCATAAGCTCCGTTCAGCTTGACCAAGCCTCCCGGAAACTCAGAAGCGTCTAAGCTGACAACCTCAGCAAGCTTAGCCAACTCAGGCTCGGTATCAATATGTACAAAGGGCATCTGGTCCAACACAGGAACTCCCAACATCGCAGAATACTCCTCCAAGGTGGGGGCTAGAATATAGTCAGGAAATAAGAAACATCTCAGCTGCGACTCATAAAACTGCATCAAAGTATACACCCCGGTCGTCTCAAATGATGATGGTCTGTACAACAAGCTAAGCAATCTCCCGTAGGATACCCTGAACTCAACCCTTACGCTCTCATCTGCTAGAGCAACTAAACCCAGCAAGGAACTGATATCTGGCGAATGCAACCGGTAAGCAACTGTCTTCTTCAGGGACTCTATGTCTGGCTAGAAGATACTCTAGAATCAGAGGGAAATGATCACCTGCAACATAAATACATGTTAATGAAATCCAATCATGAAAATGCACATGCATATGCAGACAAGGGACCAAGTGCAATGCTGATAGACTGTGCTGCTCTGTACTGAAGCCTGAGAACCAACCAGTCTTCATCTCAAACCAAACCAACCACTCGAATGAACCTTGTAACCACATCTCACTGACAGAGATAAACCAGGTATTCTAAGGTCAAAGGTTTCCTGCAAACAGACCCACCTACCCCTCACAGGTGTGTACTTAACTCGCAGACGAGGTACGACATCCTATGCGGGTTCAACGTCACAGACTTTCAAGAGCGATGATATGATACCCATAAGGTGTGGCATCATCATCCCTTGAAGCGGCCTCACTTAGTCGAATCCCAATTGATAGGTCCCCAGAGTCGACAATCCTCGGGTCAGACAACTTGTCGAGCCCTAAGGGCCAGGCAAGAAGCATCAAAGAGAATCTCGTCTGAGCATAAATTTCGCGGCTAGCTGGTGCGAGCTAAGCAAGCAGGCTAACCACTACTCTCTACTTCTAAGTCTATGTGTAACCTCAAGCCCAGGTCCGGCTTATCTCTCAACAGATTATCCCCTTCCCACAGCAGCAATAATAATATAAGGCTGATAATAAAATGCGGAAAGTAAAGACAGAAAAGTAAATCTATACAACACCCATGACGGGAAAACAAGCGCTAGGATTGACTCGCATAGGGGATATTCCTGTCCCCAGCAGAGTCGCCAGCTGTCGCTACTGCGAAAATCGGCGCCGGCTGAACAGAAGAGTCGCCACCGTGCGTTATTTACCCCACAAGAGGGAAAGGAAACGCTCAGAGTAAACCTAACGCAATGACGGGAAAGGAATGGTCGTCGCAACCAAATCCTGGATTCCGGAGTCGGTTACGTAAGGGGAAGGTATTAGCACCCCTTACGTCCATCGTACTCAACGAGATCCACACTTGTTTTCTAGTACGGATTGTTATTCTATCTACGCTAAAGGTCTGGGTTAAAAGAAATAAAATGACTCGGCAAAGTATCGCACTTTATGCCTACTTATTCCCGTCTGGAACGAGAAATCAGAGTCAACGTAGTTCGCCTACCTATGGGAAAGGAGGGGAAGGTTGCTCACTAGGATATCGCATCTTATGCCTACGTACTTTCATACAGCATGAAAGATCAGAGCAAACGTAGTCCAGGCTACGGAAGACACAAGCTAGTCTGAATGTTTTTATCTCCTTATGAAAGGGTTTTTCCTGATTAAGAGTCCAAGCGGACAAAAATGACATTTTGATGTTTGTTTTTAGTCTTTTACGCAAGAACTGTCTTTTATGATGTTTGCAATCTCTGACGCACTAGAGACTATGATTTGAGGATGACTACGTCTTATGTCACCCTAAGGGTAACACCCTAAGTAATCAGATTACTGAAGAGTGACCCTCCAGCAACCTTTCTCAAATAGCTTAAGGCTCGTAGCGCACGACATCGATTATCCTTATTACCATGTTTTGAATTGTTCTGAGATAGAAGAGAAAGAGGTCTAAAAACCTAGGGTTTGAAATGGGAATCAAAACTACCCTAATGTTGTCATGCATGGGTTACAACCTAATGTCTGTCATAATTCCCTCCTGCCCAGAGGAAATCAGAAATCCTAGGGGATAAACGGAAACGAAACAGCAGATATACAGTAAAGCAATAAAATGCATGAGATGCAGCAAAGCAAGCGAGGCAAGGGAATCCCCCTCAACCTTGAACCTGAGAAAACAACAGGCAAAGTGAAACAGCTTCACTTCAAACCTAAGGGGCAATCAACAAACAATACAGCAAAGAAATCCACACCCAACACCAGCTCAGACAGCAATACCAGCTCTTACAGCGAGCAGTTCAAATAACACCAGCTCTAGTAGCTACAGTTGATTAACAACAAAAGGTTGACAGCAACAACTTCAAGCTAGATCCCATCTTTACTCTTCAATGATGTTCAAACTTCAGATAAGCTCTTATCTCCAATAATCTTCAGCTTTAGCAAGCACTGAGTCCCAACCAGTAGACAACTTTAGTTGGCAGCAAAACCCTAGTCTTCAATAGCTATCCAGTTTTGACAGGTACAAGCTTCATCTTATCCAGTCATCAATGAACTTCTTATCTTCAATGGGCTCCCAAATCTTCAATGCAGACACTCACAGGAGAGAATCAACTAAAAGATAGAGTTGGAATGTTAAGAGGCTTAATGATAACCCAGGGAAATCACTAAGATCTTAACACAACAAGTGACAGGTATCCTCAAGGTTCTACCCAGTCAAAGCACGCTCTACATCCCTCCTAAGGAGAGATGGAACTTCTTTGGAGGACCTTATGTCATAGGATGGAATTGAGGCACAAGAAGCTCTCTATGTTTGACAGAAGAAATCAGTCTACTCTAGAGCTCTCCCTATATCTCCTATCTCCTAAGTCTTCATCAAGCAATCTTCAAACATAAGCATCATTATTGGTCTTCACTCATCCTCAAAGTCTTTATATACTCCACAAGCCAAGCACAAGCCCCAACACCCACAGAAAAGCCCAAAACTCAACAAACAAAACAACATCCCCCAGAGGGAAACACACCAATATCAACCAACTTGCAAAAATCAAATAAAATGGGAATGCTCATCATAAAATCCTAGCTTAATTTCTAAGGGACCCTAACTATGTAACCTATACCCCACATAAACCCCAAGGCCTAAATCAAATTAAAAACCCAAAAACTATGTGTTGAAATGCACCTATGTTAAGTTGAAACCCTAATTCTAGCATACTAAAGTTCCTTATTCAAAACTAACTAAAATTAAATCACAAAAATGTGATAAAATTCCAAGGGGAACCTAATACTATAATCTAACCATAGAAAAAAGAATTACATCAAAAAACAAAGTGAAATGATCATACTAAATTCAGCAAGTAACATGTATCAAATGAAAATGAAATAAAAGCTATTAAAAGTAAAAATAAACCAAAAATAGAAAAATGCATAAAATGACATTTTTATTCTTTTACAATTTTCTTGATGTCTTGATGAAAATGGGGAAAAACTCCCATCTAAAAATGTTATGTTTTCAATTTATTATGCTTTTTTAAAGAACCAAAAATAAATGTGTGAAAATTAAAGAAAATATGGAAAAAAGGAAAATGAGTGTGTTGAATAGCAATGTGATGCAGTGCAAATCTAGAAATGGGCCCAGAGGGGGGTGCATGTAGTAGCACGCATTAGACCCAGCTGTATCAGAAATCAAATGGAGAAAATAGAAAGAAAAATAAAAAAACAACGGTACGAATAACAATGAATATTAGTGTATTTCTCAGTGGGCCTTGGAAGTGGGGTGTGGTTATCAACGAATTCACTTAAGCCCAATGCTTCTACTTAAATGATACGATGCGTTTTGATCCTTTCAGACTCTCCTTCACAAACTTGGAATCATGCGTGGCCGTTGGATCTTGTTTTGGTAAAAAGTCTCACTCACATCCAATGGTGGTCAGGTCATCTTCTTCATTTGAACCTTGGAGGGAAATGAAGCCATGGAAGCTCAGAGCTATGATCTTCATCTTCTTCCAAATCGTGCTCCCTCAAATCTTCATCAAAACTCAAAAGTAAAAACCCTAACTCACTCGATTTTCCACAAGGAATCTAACCATGGCATCCACAATCATTGAAACATACTCCTACTCAAAACACGATGGGAAACTCAGAAATTGGTCAATCACCAAAACTCACCAAACTTGAAATTGAATGGCCTAAACTCTTCACCATGCTTCACTGAATATTTCTAGCCATCAAATTATGATTATATCATCAAGAACAACAAGATATGAGCCTGAACAGAAATTGCATCACTCCACTAATGGTCTCTAAATCAACCCTAAAGCTACCAGAAAGCTTCATACATGCAAATTTGAGATGAACAGAGTGATCAAAGCTTCAAGATAAGCTTCAATACTTTCCAGAAACCTTCACCAACACCAAATCAAGCTTCTGTATGCAAAGAGAGAGATTGAAATGGCCTGGATTGTTGAATTCGATCTTGAGTTGTAGGCTGAAAATTCCAAGTGCAATCTCACAGTTCTTCAATGCTCTTGCTATGGATTCTATATGGAATCATTCACCAATGCTAGGGGGAGCTTTTTAGATCAAAAGAATGGATGGAAAGTGGCTGAAACCTTGTAACAGAATTCTGTTTGCAAATGGAAGATTGAAAATGAAATCTCACAAATCTCTCTCAATTCTCTCCAAATCTTGCTTTGAACCTCTTCTGAATCTTATATAGAATGTATTTGAAGACCCTAGAAAGTTCTAGATTGATCCAATGAGAAAATCAACTTCTCATGCCATGGAAATCTTATCTCATGCTATGCACATATCAACTCATGATTTGGCTTGCAATTCACTTTGTTCTAAGTTTAAATTCTATCCAAATGAGATTTTGGAGGTGTTAGGATGCACTAAAGCCTTGCATTTGCCTTGAAGTGTGGTTTTGCAATTGTTACTTATGATTCAAGTAACCAATTTTCAAAGCAAGTCCTAAAAATAACCCTCAATTCAAAATTGTGGCAATGTCAATGTTCTCAAAATTCATTTTACAATCAAATTGGTATGTCATATGGCTTGGTTTGGTTTTGTAGATCAAAAACCCTAATTTCCAACCTTGGTTCATTTAAAATATACCCTTATTTTAGGCCATTTGGGTGACTTTATGAAGAAATTCATTACAAGCTCTCATAACCTCTTATCTAGCCTAAAAACATCATTTTGAACACATCTCATGTTGAACATTTTTCCATTTGAGGAGTGGAAGATGGAAATTTGGACCTATGTTGAAAAATGACTTGTAATTCAAGTTTTCCCAAATACCCCTGGGTTTCCAAGACCATAACTTGAGTTCTACAAATCTTCTTGAGGACTTCTAGTACTAAAATTAAAGCTGAGATCAAGATCTACAACTCTTGTGTTGGCCAAGAATCCATTTGAAAACTCCTTCATGGGCAAAAGTTACTTGGAAGTCAAGTGACTTTCACAGATAAATTTCAATGTCCTCTGATGACCCATAACTTGCAAGAACCATAACATGAGTTCTATAAATATCTTTGAAGACTTCTAGTACTCAAATTAAATCTATTAAGAATATCTACAAGTTTTATGTTGACCAAGAATTCATTTGAAGCTTGCATTTTGACTTATCTAGCTTGGAAGATAGGCCTAAATTAAGGTTTTTTACACTAAAACCCTAATTTGGTAACTCCTCCTCTTCTTGATTCCTTTTGATTTCTCCTTGGCACAACACTACACTTGCATGCACATGTCAATTGCATGAATCCCACATCCTTGCACTAAGCCTTGATGCTCTTCAATCACTCAGTTGACCTAGGGCTGACCCAGATGAAACCCTAGTTGACTGTACTTCAACTCTGGCTCTTGTACTTGTATCAATGACTTGTCTCATCTTCAAAATGACCCTCTAGGTCTTCCATGATCTTTGTACACATTCCATACCCTCAGTCATGACTCACACATTCATTGATGACCTTCAACCCCCCAAGATTAGGAGAGAAATCCACAGGTTGACCCTCAAATTCCTCAAAGCTTCAACTCATTTCTTAATTACTTGGATGGTCTTGAACTTGAATAAAATCCCTTGATGGGCCTCTTTCTGATAAGAAAGGCACTTGATCCCCTGTTAGATGACTTGTTATGCTATGCCATGCAAATGATTAGGCTATGTACATGACTTTTTATGTAAATGACAATGCAATTGAAACATAAACCAAATGAAATAGGTTGAGCAAATTTTAGGGTGCAACACGGGGCAAGAGAAGGGGTCTCGATCGTCTGAATGCGAGAGAAAAAGGGGTTTTGCTCACACGAGGCGAGAACGAAGAGGAAGCAGGCTTACGCCTAAACGGGAAAGAACTCGGGACACACACGCAAGAACCTAAGACGTAGGAGCGAATGCGTCGCATGGTATCCTAAGGGTACAATACTAGACATCCTAGACGATTGAGAAGTAACTCCTCAACTGTCATTTCCTTCGTATCTAACGATGCAGCCTACAGCACTCGACGGTTGCCTGAAGACTTGAATATGACGATGATGATGAACGAAGCAGCCCCATTGGCTCCTGACATGCGCGCAAGCTCCATTCCAATCTTCTCCTCTCTGTATCTTTGATAATGACGCTCAGATCAAGAACAATGCAACACTTAGACCGTCATGGTTCGATTTATACGAGAAATCGAACTCTCAGAGGTAGCATATTGATGTCCGTGTCAAAGACAAGATAGAGAAATGATATCGAAAATCATTCTCCAATTGAATCGTGTCACACGGCCAGCCAAAAATAAAATCGAGAATAGAATCAGATAGAAACGAAAATAGGAGAGAAATCCAACGCAAAACGGAAATAAAAGTCTACTCCTAAGATACAGCAAAAATAATCTCCTAATGAAAATATATCCTAAAAAGAACTAAATTTATAAATCTCCTTAACCAAGAATTAACACCTAAACTATATTCTAAAAATACTAATTCTTAACAAATTTTAAAATAAAGAAATTAGTACCTAAAACTAAATTTATTCTAGAAATATAATATTCTAAAATATAAAACTATCCCTAAAAAATTTACAATTAAAAACAATACAAAGTATTAAAATAAAATGCAGGGAGGGGGTTTAGTTATTACAGGGGGATGCTGTTAGCAAGAAAACATAGGAGTTGGGCCCAACCCAACATCTAACAGCCAAAAATAAAGGGAGGGGGTGTGTAACAAAAAATGGAGGTGTGTCCAGTAATCAGCAGAATGGGCCCAACCCAATATCTCCTTAAAAGAGAAAAAACGAAAACGGGAGGGTGCAACAAAACGCTGGTGTACCAAAAAATGAATGCCAACGGGCTTGAAGCCCAACATCAACCCACGCCACGTCCACTCTCTCATTTGAAAGGCAAACCCTAATTCATTTCCTTCAGACACTGTTCATCTTTCTCCCTCTATGCCGTTCTCACTCTCGGATTCTCTCGTTTCAACTCTTGAAACAAACTCCGTCTCAACCTTTCTTTCAGTCTCAAATATCTCTCCCTCACAATACTTCTTTCTATCAAATCCAAATTCAAACTCGCTCCAATCTACAGAACAAACAAACAAAGCAACAACAACAAAATTATCCAGTTCTGGAAAAATCATGATTCATCCTCTGACGTTCTTGAAGGCAAGACGTGAAGCAAGTTTATGGAAGGAAATAGTTTGTCGAAGATCCTGAAGAAACTCGAAGGAGATGAAGATTCTTGAAAGTGTTGAAGTTCGTATGAAGGTTTCCTGGACGCTCACGGTGGCCGATTTGGAGTTTTGCATCTAGATCTTGAAGATCTTCACGTAGATCTGTGGATTTCTGGACAAATGGAGGAAGAAACAAGACGAAGACAATGAATGTTGAACAGGTTCTTGAACAGATCTTGGAAGACTAATTGATTTCTTGAATAAATCTGGAGATGGTGAAGATCGGAGATCTAGATGACGAATCTCGAACGGATCTTTGATAACGATCTGGAAATCGTATGAAGCTTGATGAACATGCATGAAGATCACGAAGGTTCCTTGAAGATGCATGTGGATCTGGAGATTTATGAACAGGTGATGTTGAATGTTGCGTTTCTAGAAAAATGTTGGAGAAGAGTGATGAACATGTTTCTGGAAAATCATTGGCGGATCTGGTAAAACTGATGAACTTTCTGGAGATTGGTGGATGTTGAAGAACACAGATGAAGGTTCTGGAAAATGATGAACAAACGATGAAGAACTTGATGCATGTTCTTGATTCTAGGAACGATGATGAAGATTATTCTTGGGATTCAGTTGAAGACTATGAATGTGATGAACGGTTCTTGCGCAAAAGATGAAGATTAACGAAGAAATGATGAACGCGTTGGATCTGGATGCAGATTCTAGAAAAATATTGATGAACCTGTGATGAGGCTTCCGTTGAGGATCTTGATCGGAGAAGGTGAAGATCTGACAAATCTGGAATTTGTGATGTTCTTGAGATATTATGATGAACGGATGAAGAACATGACGAATCTGTGAAGAACTCCGTTGAAGATTATGAACGAATCTGGGAAAACAGAGATGAAGATGATGAAGTTGCTATGAACAGATGATGCAGATCCATGATAATTTGCAGTTTCCGGCGACTGTTGCGGTGGTCTGGTGACGGTTACCGTTCTCCGGTGGTGGCTGCATGGCCGGCGGGAGGAGTTGGTAGTGGGGGACGCGTGGCTAGCATGCAGCGTGTGGTGGGGCAGGTGGCGAAACATGGCGCTTGCATGCTGAGGGAGTGAGACGCGTGTGGAGTCTGTGAGGTGAGTGGAGGCCATGCAGAGTGTAACGTGGCAAGTGCATGTGTCTGCATGGGTGAAACGTGGAATGAGGTGGAAGGGCCTGAAGGCAATGCGTGGCACTGCTCTTTTATAGACACATGGCGAATTGGACTATGGACTTTTGAAATGGATAATTGGCCCAATACAACTCAGACTAATGAACACTGATTAAGGACTTAATGTATGGCAGACTTCACTTAAGACTCAATTAATGATGTAATGCAGTAATTAAAGCTGAACGAAAATTAGTGACTAATTAACAAAAAATGAAATAACCAACCATTAAATGAACTAATTAATAGAGATGACCCTAATTAATACGAAAAAGAATTAAGGACAATTAATAAAGGCTAATTCTAATTAAACCTAATAAAAGAAAAGTCTATTAAACTAAACAAATCCATTAATCTAAACCAAATATCTATCTAGAAATAAAAATCTATACTATTAAAAGCTATTCAATTAATCTAAAACAAAAATCTATTTAAATTCTATTTACTATATTAAAATCTATTATTCTATTAATTCTATATTAGAACTAATAAATCTAAAAAAAATCTATTATTCTAAAAACTCTATTATATTCTATATTAAACCCTAGAAAATAATAAAACCTATTAAAATTCTATAAAAGGCTATTAAATCCTAAAAATGCAAACAAAGGCAATCAACCAAAATAAAAGAAAGCGCGAGACCAGATCGAAACAAGCAGTAAACCCAGACACCAAAATCCTCAAAAACAATTGCGTAAGCTGAAAATACCCGGGGAGCGCGTGACTTCTCAAAAATAACCTCCGATTATCCGAACCGGTCTGAAACGCCCGAAATGTGAAAACAGGGCTGTAATCCCGATAAAATCAATATGACTGGACAAATGCACTGTATGCGGTATGCAAATGCGAATGCGAAAATGCGTCGAAACATAAACCAGATATGGGAACCGGTTGGTCAAATTTTGGGGTGCAACAGCAAGTATGGAATCATGATGAGGCATAGATTGAGAAAGGAGCACAAAAGCATTAAACATGAACTACATCAATGGCCAAACAATTGTCAACAACTAGTTCATGAAAAACAAACCACAAATGATCAATCATATGAGATTAGGGTATGGAATCATGATGAGGCAGTAGCGCAAGTATGAATGTAAATCCAAAACCAAGTTCATGATATCAAAAAGGTTCTACAAGCATCATATTCAAAACATGTACAAGCAATTAGACATTCTCCAATCAAAGGCATCCATAAAAGGAAGCAACCATCCAATGAAAGCAAAATAGCACATGATCAAGAAAATGAACATTGATACATGGGAGGACAGTAGCTCAAACAAAGTATTCAAACCATACAAGAATCATGAAAATCAAGAAGATTCACATAAGACAACAAGTCCTAAGGCTATGTCAAAGGTTAGGCAATTATTATGTCCAAAACAACATCACATTTGAGCATCATCTAAAAATGTTTAAATGACAAAACAATTATGAAACCAAAGCTCTACCTCATGGTATAACACTTAAGAACATGTGAGAAAAATAACCCAAAGAGAATTGCACAAGTGCATCATCAAAACAATTCAACAAGTCAAGCATACTTCAACAAGTAAGCATGAATTGGGGCTCACCAAAAGTAATTAGAAAAATATCACAAATGCATCATCAAAGCATCATAACATCACTCAAACCCTAGGAATTTAAGTGTCTAAACATGGCAAAATATTGGCTCAAGAAGTGGTTCATAAGTGCATCAACATCAAACCCTAGTTCAAGATCATTGAGAAAAGCACCTTCAAAAAATAATTCAAAATAAAATATAAAAATAATTGAAAAATAAAAACAAAAATCATGATAAAATTATAAAGACATTAAAATAATTAAAACATATTTTTACCAATTTTTTATGTGAAGGGAACAATTAAAACAAAACTAAAATGAAAAAAAGAAATAAAACAAAACAAAAGCAAGCAGGGGGTGTGAAACAAAATTTTAAAATGAACTACAATATGTTATAAGGCGCGTTGGGCCAAAAAAACAAGGGGTATGGAAATCAAAAACATACAAAGCTCAGTCCAATTCAAATCAATAATTTTGAAACAAATAAAAAAAGAACACACGTGGCCTTCATTAATACACATCATATCCACGCAGGCGCCATATCACCTCTACCTCATCAAGTGAATGATTCACACACACACACACACATCAAATATCAGAGCCATAGCTCCGGTCGTCTTCTCCAGCGACACCTACCGGAGTTGTCTGTAAACATAATTAAAACACAAAAGCAAAGACATCATTCCAAAAGATTTTTCACGTAGATCAAGAATATGGCCTCAAAAATAATTAATAATCACTCTAAAACCATGAAAACAGGTCACGAAAAAATAACACACAATCTAAAACTTGCTCAAATCAAAATAACAACTATGCCAACATTGCCTATATCAACATATGACTTCAGATGCAACCAATATGAGCCTAAAACATGTCTAAAATGAGAGAAATGGATTGAAGAAAGTTACCTAGTGAAAAGTGTCCAGTGCACCTTGAATCCTTGCACAAGCTTCAGAAAAACACCACCACAAGCTCCTTTGTACTTCAAAAATGATGAATCAAGCAAGAGAAGATGGAAAACTTGGAGGAAGAGAAGGATTAAAGCTACTGAAATTTCTTGAGAGAGAGAGAGAGAGAGAGTTTCTTGATCTAATTTGTATGGAAATATACTTGTCCTCACGTTTAGGGTTATGAGAAGGCTTTATAGTGTGGGTTTAAGTGTGGTTAGTGCTTAACCAAGGTTAGAAAAGTTTGTTATGGTTGGTTTGCAAAAAATGAAATTTGAGAATGAGAAAAAAGAGCACACGAGTTCAGCATCACATGGGGTGGAGTTGGTGCTTTTGTGGTGATCAAAATGAGGCAAATGCTCTTTCATAGTCAGATGGAAGCTTACCAGTAGGTGGAGCCAAAGTCCTTAATTGAACCAATTGAAGTTGAAGTAGATGTTGTAACAACTGAGTATAGGGCATAGGAGGAGTATCAAAATTCCTATAAGCCATATTATGTCTTCTTTAATATTGTCTAAGAGCATATGGTTGCTGTTGCGGTGCAGCCGGGATGGACACAACAACTACCTGTTGGGAAGAGTTCTGGACCACTCTACCTTTGTCTCTATAATATGATATAGCATTAGCTTCCCCTCTGTCTTCTTAGGGGTACCTGCATAAGGTTTCTTCCCTCATCCAGATGAGGAACCAACAACGTTCTGAATCTTGCCTATTTTAATTCTGCTTTCAACCCGCTCACCAGCCATCACCAGATCGGAGAACCCCACGTAAATACATCCTACCAACCTGTTGTAGTACGGCCCTTGAAGTGTACTCATGAACATGTCTACCAATTCTCTCTCCATCATTGGAGGTTGAACTCTAGCAGCTAGCTCACGCCACCTCTGGGCGTATCCCTTGAAGCTCTCACCAGACTTTTGCATAAGACTTTGCAACTGTGTTCGATTTGGAGCCATATCGGTGCTGTATTGATAATGTTTGATAAAAGCCTCTGCCAATTCTCTCCAGCTTATGATATACGTCCTTTCAAGTCCCATGTACCATTCCAGAGATGCCCCAGTTAGGCTGTCTTGGAAAAAGTGCATGAGTAACTTCTAATCCTCAGAGTAAGTAGTCATTTTTCGATAGTAAGCTCCAATGTGTATCTTTGGACAAGTCATCCCTTTATACTTGTTAAAATCGGGAACTTTGAACTTTGGCGGGATCTTCACACCTAGCACCAGGCCCAGGTCAGCCATGTCTATACCCAGAGTGTTCTGAATCTCATAAGCCTTCATTCTGTCTTCTAACAACCGGAATTTCCTCTCAGCTTTGGTAGGGAGACCAACTTCTACATCATTCTTAGAGAAAACATCATCTTATTGGTCAACTTCCAAATGAGGAGTATGAACTGCACCACCCCCAAGAATGGCATCTGCACCACCTCCGCCGGGAGGATTAGCACCACCAACATCTCTGCCAGAAGTAACGATAGTGGGGTGAACCAGCACCCTCAATTCCTCTTGGCCTTGCGCCATAGTCTGCATCAACCCCTTGAACTAGTTCATGCGAGTTCTGACTTCGAGCAGCTCAGCTTGAATCTGATCCATAACTCTTTTCTGATTTCCTCTAGTAGAATACCTGTGAACACCTGGATTTGCAATCCTGCTAAAAAAACCAGATCAAGATAAGAAGGCCAGTCACAAACACCTGTTATGCATGGTATGAAAACGCATGAATGTATGCAAATGCTATGTTTAAATATTTCCAGGGTAATTTACACCTTAATTCAAGTTTTAACAGCAATAAAACATAAGATACTGATAGGACACCTGCAAAACAACTCATATCATAGCTGGAATGTCAATAAAGAATCATACAATAAGTACTCATATAAAGGAAGCATAGCCAAATGCACAACCATTGATCCTAATCAACAAGTCTGATGGTGATCAATACAAAAGGAAAAAAACAACACTAAGGCATATCTTCCATCTTCACTAGAGTCAGTCCTCCCCAACCATAATGCTCTCTGCTCTAATCTTAGATCTCCTTGAAAAGCTTCTTGGTGTCAGGATTTCTCGGCCTTTGGATCAGCTCTTGAATAAGGACATCTCGTCTATGATAAACCCCATCCAGGTAACGACAACGCTGCTCCCAAAAACCATCTTCTCCAAAAGCATCTTCAACTCTAGGTTTCTGTACTTTTACATGAACCTTTAGCTCCTCTATTGCTGCTAAGGCCTATTTCAACTGAAGTTGTTGTTCCTTGAGTTTTTGATCACTTCTGATCCTTTGGAAAAGTTCTTCTCTGAGCATCCCCTCTTTATCTTCAAGCTGCTTCTTCAACTCTTCAACTTGGACTTTGAGTTCATCTTCCTTCTTCTTATGAGATGTCAAAGTAGCATTCCACTATTTGTTGAACTTAAAGATCGCAAGATAAGCTCTATCTAATTCTTTCTTCTTCTGTTTGAGGAGACTACTGGAACTCTTTAGATCTTTACCAATATTTTTCTCTACTTTGGGTCCCTGCCTCCAGCATTTGTTCTTTCTCAACAAGCAATTCAATCTTCACCTTGGCCTCATGTGCTAACTCACCTTTTGCATGCTTAATCTGGTAGACTTCACTTTTCAATTCTTTGTTCTCCATACGGAGCTCTCCTTTCTCAGCCCAAAGCTTATTGTATTTCTCAATATCCATAGAAGTAGGCTGCTCAATCATCAAGGAATTCAAATGAGCTTTTACAGAGAAAGGCAAATACACAACTTCAACCCTCTTCTTGATCCAATCTAAGTAAGGAGAATATGCTCTGCAATCACTCTTTCCTAAGAAAGTTTTCCCTTTTCGATGAATATTTCCCCAAGCATCACAACTTTCCTTAGTAACTCATGATCATCTGCCCCATGGAAAAACAAAGACTCTTCAATATCTTGATCCTTCGGTGGCTCTCTCAAGGCGTACCTAAATTGTCTGATAGCAAGGGAAAGGTTATAGTTAATACCACCTTTCCTCCCTAAAAGAGGTACATTTGGGAATCCCCTACAACTATAAATAATCTCTGCACCAAGTAATTTGTGATCAAACCAAACAATATTCTCAGCAGTCAACCCCATCATCCTCTTGGACCATCCTGATGATTCTCGGGTATCCATAAAAGCACCAGAGCAAGGGAGGTGGTTCATGAACCACTTGTAAAGGAGTGGTGTGAAACAAAGAACAAGTTATCCTCTCATATTCTTATTCTTGTAGTATACATAATGGTATAGATCACCGAACAGAGTTGGTACTGGATTCTTCATTATGAAAATGAAAACAACATTCACATCAACAAAATCCGTCACATTGGGGAATAAGACAATTACATAAAAGAAGAGAACCAGAATAGCATTGAAGGTGGTCAAACTACCAGCTTCAACAAACCTCTAGGCTTCACCCACTAAGTAACTCAAATGAAATCCTTGAAAACCTCCTTTACTAGCCATATTATCCACTGACACTGACTTTCTCAAATAAAGAGCAGTAATAATATCACCAAGTTCAGGAGCCTCTTTAGAACTATTGAAAGGTGCCTTATCCTTAATAGGAACTCCCAGAATAAGGGCATACTCTTCCAATATCGGAACCAATTGAGAATCTAGAAAAGTGAAACATCTCACTTGAGAGTCATATAACTGAAGTAGTGTATTAATATCATTATACTCGTACTCAGTTATAGTGTGAAGAACATTCAATATCTTCCTGTAATCTTTTCTAAAATATTTCAAAAGACATGGATTTTCCGAAGCCACCAAACTGCGAATCAAACTCAAAACAGGTGTTGGAAACTTGTAGATAATAATCTTCTTCCGACCAATGTCCATCTCTGCAGAACTTTATCAACCAGAATCAAGGATAAGATATAAAAATCCTAGAAGTAAAGAAACATGAATGTTAAGATGCATACATGTAATCATGATATGAATGCAAAACATGGGATCAAGGTTACCATTGATTCTGGACACTGTTGTGCTGATAATGGAACATGTTGAACATGATAGGTTCAAAACTTTTCCTTGACAAGAAAACCATAAAACTAGGTAGGTTAAAAGTCAAAATTTCCTGCAAAACCCATCCCCTCTCACATGTGGGTTCTAGTATTGAACAAGGACATCCTAGCAGCTCCTCAGTCTCATGGGCTCTCAGGTCAATAAATGATAATACGTTCACCATTTATGGTTTGGCATTATTATCCCTTAATAAGGCCTACACTGACATCCCATGAACGGTCTCTAGAGTCATAAGCTTTCTATGAGAATACCCTATCATCTGCATTAGACATGCAAGATAGAATATCTCTCAAGAAAACATTTGAATATGGGTCTCGTGTTAACTAAACGTAACCTGAAGCTATGCAAGCCACACAACTATCCATTCTAATCATGTGTATGTGCTCAAGCCTGGGTAGTGGGCTTATCTCTCGTGGAACAATCCCATCCAGCAGCACAACATCAAATCCAAAATAGTATGACAGCAATAATCAAATGCAATAAATGTAGTAAATAAGACAAATAAAATCACAAAGACAAAAACCTAATGAAAAAGAAATAAACAAGCGCTAGCATTGACTCACATAGGGAACCAGAGTCCCCAGCTGTCGTAACGCGAAAAACAACCGACGGAAAAAAAGTCGCCACCAGGCGTTATTTATCCCGACGGGGGAAAGGAAACAACCGAAGAAACCTCAAAATAGGAAAGAACATGGTCTCGCAACCAAATTTCGGGTTCGAGAGTCGATTACGCAAGAGGAAGATGATAGAACCCCTCGTGTTTGTTGTACTCAACAAGATCCACACTTGTTGCTCTAATCAAAGGGTGTGTTTATCTAAAGCTCTACTTGCTAACGGAAACGAAAAAAATGAAAAAAAGGAGACTCTATAGGACTTCGCCAACCTATGCCTACGTATTCCCTCGTGCAATGGGAAAGTCAGATTCAATGTAGTCTGGAGGACTACAAGTGGATGGGGGAAGGTTGCTCGCCAAGACTTCGCTATCTTGTGCCTACGTATCTTTATTTGGATGAGAATGAAGAAATCAAAACGTTCGTAGTTCGTGGGACTACGGGTTGCTTAATGTCTTTTATGAGCGATGCTAAGTTCGAATTCCAGAAGTTAGGAACAAGGCATGTTTACGGTAGAATGGAAATAGCATGCCCTTTCTGAGAAGGTTTGAAGGAGAATCCCGAAGGACAAAATGGTTTGCATTTGTTCAAGAGTTTTACAGAAGTGAATTGACTTTGTTTGAGATGCATATTGCACTAAAGTCTATGACATAGGATCAAATACTTTACAAGATCGACCTAAAACGGGACGTATGCAAAGCACTCTAGATAAGGTAAGGAGAGACTCCCGCTTATCATTTCCCATGTACTTAAGGCTCGTGACGCACTATACTCGTCGTATTTATTATGGATTTTGACTTGATTTGAGAGAGAGAAGAGAAAGACTCAAAGGGCAAACGAAAAAGACTAAGGGATTTCCACCCTAAAGGTTGTCATGCCAAATGGTCCTATGGTTGAGATAAGAAATAGAAATCTACCCTAATGTTATCATACAAGAGATGGACCTATGGTTGAGGTTAAGAGGGAGCTAACTTAATGTTGTCATGCAAAGGATTGAGAGCCTAATGTCTATCCTACTCCTAGCTTAATCTTAAATTAAGTTGGACTAGGAGCCTTAAGAGAGCATGTGAGAACAAAGCACAAGTAAACATTATACAAATCAATCATAAGCAACATCAAGTACCAAACAAGACCCAAGCAAAGAGAAGATTCAAAGATCATGCCATCAAATATCAAAGCAAAGAGATTCGACAATCAATCCAGAAGTGGTAAACATTCATGCTAAGTGAAGACATGCTTCAAAATTGAATGAACGCAAGAAAATATGTGTAAAGTGTAACACCCCCTTCTATACCCCACTTATATATGCATATAAAACAATTAAGCGCATACAATTATCAGAGTAAAAAGGTTTTATAATAAGGTATAAAAGAAGAATGCCACAATTTCACCAATAAAACACTTTCACATTTGTCTCCATAAGATATGTAACAATTTCAAAATTAAGCGGAAGATCAAATCATTTAATCGTTTTCAAAATATTAATCCACGTGCACATAAGTTAATCCAAATTAATACATCATATCAGTTAGATTACACAATCACATCAACTGATACATCGCAATGTATCACAAAAGAATGACTATACTAGTCTAACTACCCGGTGTTACATATCAGAGCAGCCGACTCAAAAGAATGAAGACTAACTTCACAAAAGGACTCCAGCATCCTAATCTGCAATGCCTCGTAGAGCATTATAAAACAGCAGAAGGGTGAGAAATATAACCATAATAATCAAAGCATAAGATTACATATATAGGTAATCATGTAACACATATTCACATTTCTCACCACACTTCATTCCCGTAATCATAATTATATCATGCTCACATATATCAACATTATGAACATTCGCAAGCACATCCCTTCATGCTTAATTTCACAATCATTCACAAGCACATTTATACAACAACAATATTATGCAATGTGACTCAACATATCCAATACAACTCAATGCTATGCGGTACCGACTCTCGTTATCTTTTTTCGGTTTTCACTCTAAACCGGGTCCACCCTTCTAGACCGATAACTCGTTATCATTTTTCGGTTTTTACTTTAAACCGGGTCCACCCTTCTAGATCGATAACAACCAAGCCCGTCCCCTAGGCTTCAAACCCACCCTTCTAGGTTTGGGACAAGCCACTAGTTTCCACGAAACTAACAGACATTGCCTCTTGACTGAATGATGCATGTACAATCAACCAATCACAATAAATGCACTTAAGACCATTCCCGCGTCTTAATCCCATGCATTCGAATAATTCACCCCTTCGAGAATTTCATCATGATTGCACATACAACATATATCAAACATTTATCAATGTATTCATTTCACACATCATCATCATCATACTCAACAACAATGCACACATACCACATATGTTCCCATGCATTTCCACAACAATCGCATATAAATATGCACTCACAATTCATTAAACAATACACATACATTCATCATTGTATTCACATGTATTTCTATTTATCACAATTAATGCGCATCGCATATCAACTAGGATTCACGCCCGAAGGCTACCCACACCATACATCATCACAATAGATCATATCTATATCATATCATAAGAATATCAATCTATGTGAAACCACCAAACTATCACCACATGAGCAACACAGCAAAAGAGAAATGCTGTCAAATTCGCCTTCATTCGCCTGGCGAACCCTCGCAGCGAACCTTCGCCTGGCCTTCGCCTGGCAAACTCTCTCAGCGAACACTCGCTAGGCTTCGCTTGGCGAGACTTCCCAGCGAGCCCAAGTCAGTAGCTACTGACTTCGTTCGCCACCATTCGCTAGCACCTTCGCTATCCACCTTCGCTTGGCGAACTCGCCAGCGAAGTCCACTGGGATTTAATCATAATTATTCGCCAGCATTCGCTGGGCTTCGCCTGGCGAAGCTTCGCCTTCGCTCGCCTGGCGAGAGCCAGCGAACCTGCGCAGAACAGAACCCTATTCTGCCTCTCCTTCATCAATCCATCATCAACCAAACCTCAAACATCCAAATCAGTACAAATAACATCAATACATGTTACCCGACTATTCTACGGCATTATTACTCAGTTCCAACCGATTAAATCATCAATCTACCGATTAATCCAACATTTGCCCTAATTGGAAAGTGATGAAAACTCTACCAAAACCACAACCCAACATACATAACATCATGCAATGATCAAATAGAAACATTTCTCACCCTTACCTTGATTAATCGGAGCTTTGATGTTGGTTCTTGATGATTTCCACTTTTCCTCTTCTTCTCCTCTCTTTCTCTTCTTTCTTCTTTCTTTCCTCTTTCTCTCCAAATGTTTCTAACTTTCTTTTCTTTTCTTCCTCACTTATATATTCCTTTTATTTTCTTTCCTTCCAATTTCCTTCTCAATTCTCTTTTAATTCCAATTAATAAAAATTAATTTCCAACATTAATAAAAATCCCACTAAATCAATTAATTACTACAATTAATTATTTAATGAAATTTGGGCTGTTACAACTCTCCCCCACTTTAGGAATTTTCGTCCTCGAAAATGTTACCTGATTCAAACAGCTCTGGATAAGACTCTTTCATCCGACTCTCAAGCTCCCAAGTAACATTTCCACCAGCCGGTCCTCCCCAAGCGACCTTCACTAAGGCAATCTCTTTACCTCGAAGCTGCTTCAATTTCCGATCCTCAATCCGCATAGGTGATGTCTCAACAGTCAGGTTATCTCTCACCTGCACATCATCTATTTGGACTACATGAGACGGATCCGCAATGTATTTCCTCAACTGAGATACATGGAATACGTCGTGAAGATTAGCAAGCGACGGTGGTAAAACCACACGATAGGCCACTTCTCCTATCCTTTGCAAAATCTGATAAGGACCAATGAAACGCGGCGACAACTTGCGCGACTTCAATTCCCTACCTACACCTGTCATCGGAGTGACTCGAAGAAACACATGATCTCCCTCTTGAAATTCAAGTGCCTTCCTCCTCTTGTCATAATAACTCTTCTGACGACTCTGAGTAATTCTCATCTTCTCTTGAATCATCTTGATCTTATCAGTAGTCTGTTGAACTAACTCGGGTCCAACAACAGAACTCTCTCCGGACTCGAACCAACACAATGGTGTCCTACACCGCCTACCATACAACGCCTCAAATGGTGCCATACCAATACTCGAATGGAAACTGTTGTTGTAGGTAAACTCAATCAAAGGCAAGTAGTTATCCCAAGCTCCTCCTTTTTCCAATACACAAGCTCTCAAAAGATCTTCAAGCGACTGAATCGTCCTCTCCGTCTGACCATCAGTCTGAGGATGATACGCTGAACTCAAACGCAACTTAGTACCCAAAACACTCTGCAGGCTCTCCCAAAATCTCGAAGTAAACCGCAGATCTCTATCCGAAACAATACTTAACGGAATACCATGCAGACACACAATCCTCTCAATATACAACTTAGCCAACTTCTCCAAAGGGTAATCCATACGCATAGGAATAAAGTGAGCAGATTTAGTCAACCTATCCATGATAACCCAAATAGCCTCAAAATTACTCGGTGTCCTCGGCAAACCCGATACAAAATCCATGGAGATACTATCCCATTTCCACTCAGGAATAAACAACGGCTTCATCAAACCCGATGGCTTCTGATGCTCAATCTTTGACTTCTGGCAAGTCAAACAAGAATATACAAATTCCGCGATATCCTTCTTCATATTAGGCCACCAAAATACTATCCTCAAATCCTAATACATCTTAGTAGCACCCGGATGAATACTCAATCCGCTACGATGTCCTTCCTCAAGGATGCTCTTCTTAAGCTCAACCATGTTCGGAACACAAACTCGATCCCGACATCTCATAATACCATTCTCATCAATCCGAAAATCACCACCTTGGCCTTGGTTGATTAAAGTCAACCCATCAGCTAAGCTCACATCCGATTTTTGTCCTTCTCGAATCTCCTCCAAAATACCACTTGTAAGCTTTAACATACCCAACTTAAATCCAAAAGAAGTTCTCTCACATACCAAACTCAAATCTCGAAATTGCTCGACCAATTCTAACTCTTTCACCATCAACACCGACATATGCAATGATTTCCGACTCAATGCATCCGCTACTACATTCGCTTTACCCGGATGGTAGTTCAAGCCAAAATCAAAATCCTTCAAAAGTTCAAGCCATCTTCTTTGTCTCGCATTCAATTCCTTTTGATCAAAAAGATATCTCAAACTCTTGTGGTCACTAAACACTTCAAATCTTGCGCCAAATAAATAATGCCTCCAGAGTTTCAACACGAACACAACGGCGGCCAACTCTAAGTCATGCGTCGGATAATTCTTCTCATGCACTTTGAGTTGCCTCGAAGCATAAGCTACAACTTGGTTATTCTGCATCAACACACCTCCTAAACCCATCAAAGAAGCATCACAATACACATCGAATGGTTCTTCTGGATTTGGCAGAATCAAAACAGGAGCTGTCGTCAACCTTCACTTAAGTTCTTGAAAACTCGCTTCACACTTGGCGTCCCACACAAAGGCTTGACCTTTCCTAGTCAACTGTGTCAACGGCAACGATAACTTAGCAAATCCCTCAATAAACTTCCGATAATAACCGGCTAAACCAAGAAAACTTCTGATCTCAAAAACTGACTTCGGAGTCTCCCATTGCGATACCGCTTCAACCTTCGACGGATCTACCGCAATACCACTACTAGAAATCACATGACCAAGGAAACTAACTTCCTTCGACCAAAATTCGCACTTAGAAAGCTTCGCGAACAACTGCTTCTCTCTCAGCACAGATAACACAATCTTCAGATGCTCGACATGCTCTCCTTCGCTCTTCGAATAAACCAAGATGTCGTCGATAAACACCACCACAAACTTATCCAAATAAGGATGGAAAATCCTATTCATGTACTCCATAAATACACCTGGTGCATTAGTCATACCAAATGGCATCATGGAATACTCATAGTGTCCATACCTCGTCCGAAAGGCCGTCTTCTGAATATTCTCAGCTTTCACACGGATCTGATGATACCCAGATCTCAAATCAATCTTGCTGAACACGCTTGGACCAACCAACTGATCCATCAGATCATCAATCCTTGGAAGTGGATACTTATTCTTAATAGTCACCTTGTTCAACTGTCTGTAATCCACACAGAGCCTCATAGAACCCTCTTTCTTCTTAACCAACAACACTGGTGCACCCCATGGTGACACGCTCGGACGAATAAACCTTTTTTCAAGCAAATCCTCAAGTTGACTCTTCAACTCTTTTAACTCCGAGGCCGACATACGATATGGAGCCATCGATATCGGACTAGTTCCAGGAATCAAATCTATCGAAAACTCCACTTCTCGCTCCGGCGGTAAATCCTTTATCTCTTCAGGGAATACTTCCGGAAAATCTCTAACAATGGGCAAAGCATCAATCTCTTCACTTTCACTAGTCCTCACAGTTGCCATAAGCATAAATACCTTAGCCCCATCTTGTACCGATTCCTTCACTTGTTTCCTCGTCATAAACAATTCCCTTTCAACATCCGAGTCGGGAAAAATAACCGTTTTGTCAAAAAAGTTAATATACACACGATTGAATTTTAACCAATTCATTCCAAGAATGACATCCAGTTGATCTAAATGAAGACACACTAAATCAATCCCAAAATCTCTACCGAAAATACTCAACGGGTAATTCAAGCAAACATACGGTGTAGTTACCGAACCCATAGCAGGAGTATCAATAACCATACCTCCACCAATCACAGACAACTCAAGGTTCAACCTTATAACACAATCCAAAGAAATAAAAGAATGCGTAGCTCCGGTATCAATTATAGCGATCAAAGGTGTACCATTAATGAAGCACGTACCTCGGATCAATCGATCGTCGCTAGCAGTCTCAGATCCAGATAGAGCAAACACTTTCCCGCTCCCTTGATTCTTCTTCGGCTTATCGCACTTGGTACTGATGTGCCCTCGCTCACCACAGTTATAGCAAGTAACACCCGTACCACTTCTGCATTCAAGAGCCTTGTGGCCTGGCTTGCCACACTTAAAACACGTCTTCTCAACACTTTTGCATTCAAGAGCACGATGTCCCTCTTCACCGCACCTATAACATCTCACCGGAGTAGAAACTCCCCCACTTGGTTTCTTACTGAAACCAACCCTTTGTTTCCCCTTATCGGCAGGAGTTACGTAAGGTTTTCCTCTGAATTGTCCTTTTCCTTTCTTATCACTTAGGCTCTTGTAGTGGCTAGACCTAGCCCTACTGTCTTCGTCATAAATTCTGCTCCTGTTAACCAACTCAGAAAACCGTCTGATTTCCTGGTACCCAATAGCTTGTCTAATCTCGGGTCTCAAACCATTCACAAACTTGAGGCACTTAGACCTCTCAGCATTACCAGTATTATAGTGAGGACAAAATTTGATCAACTCCTCAAATTTCGCCGCATACTCAGCAACCGTCGAATTACCTTGCTTCAACTCAAGAAATTCGATCTCTTTCTTCCCCCGCACATCCTCTGGAAAATACTTCTCCAGAAAGGTTTCTCTAAACAAATTCCACGTAATTACAATATCATCTTCCTCAAATCTTTGGCGAGTATTACCCCACCAATCTTCAGCTTCTTCTTCGAGCATATGAGTCCCAAACTGCACCTTTTGTACATCTGAGCAATTCATAACTCGAAAAATCTTTTCCACAGCTTTCAACCAAATATGTGCTTTGTCCGGTTCATGAGTTCCCTTGAAAATCGGAGGATTATTCCTTTCGAACTTTCCTAAAGCACGGAATTCATCATCAACATGATTCCTCACATTCACATTGGCCGGAGGATTCCGCCCAATTTCCCCCGCCAATCTCGTCAATGCCTCCGCAATCGCTTCGTCGTTCCTCCCTGCAACCATCTTACTCATTCTAGCAACAGAACCACGTAAGAACAACCAATATTGATAATGCATCACACGCACATCAATAACACACAGGGAAAAACACTCTAACAACTTGGTCGGACGGACCGACCTGCTCTGATACCACTATTGTAACACCCCCTTCTATACCCCACTTATATATGCATATAAAACAATTAAGCGCATACAATTATCAGAGTAAAAAGGTTTTATAATAAGGTATAAAAGAAGAATGCCACAATTTCACCAATAAAACACTTTCACATTTGTCTCCATAAGATATGTAACAATTTCAAAATTAAGCGGAAGATCAAATCATTTAATCGTTTTCAAAATATTAATCCACGTGCACACAAGTTAATCCAAATTAATACATCATATCAGTTAGATTACACAATCACATCAACTGATACATCGCAATGTATCACAAAAGAATGACTATACTAGTCTAACTACCCGGTGTTACATATCAGAGCAACCGACTCAAAAGAATGAAGACTAACTTCACAAAAGGACTCCAACATCCTAATCTGCAATGCCTCGTAGAGCATTATAAAACAGCAGAAGGGTGAGAAATATAACCATAATAATCAAAGCATAAGATTACATATATAGGTAATCATGTAACACATATTCATATTTCTCACCACACTTCATTCCCGTAATCATAATTATATCATGCTCACATATATCAACATTATGAACATTCGCAAGCACATCCCTTCATGCTTAATTTCACAATCATTCACAAGCACATTTATACAACAACAATATTATGCAATGTGACTCAACATATCCAATACAACTCAATGCTATGCGGTACCGACTCTCGTTATCTTTTTTCGGTTTTCACTCTAAACCGGGTCCACCTTCTAGACCGATAACTCGTTATCATTTTTCGGTTTTTACTTTAAACCGGGTCCACCCTTCTAGACCGATAACAACCAAGCCCGTCCCCTAGGCTTCAAACCCACTCTTCTAGGTTTGGGACAAGCCACTAGTTTCCACGAAACTAATAGACATTGCCTCTTGACTGAATGATGCATGTACAATCAACCAATCACAATAAATGCACTTAAGACCGTTCTCGCGTCTTAATCCCATGCATTCGAATAATTCACCCCTTCGAGAATTTCATCATGATTGCACATACAACATATATCAAACATTTATCAATGTATTCATTTCACACATCATCATCATCATACTCAACAACAATGCACACATACCACATATGTTCCCATGCATTTCCACAACAATCGCATATAAATATGCACTCACAATTCATTAAACAATACACATACATTCATCATTGTATTCACATGTATTTCTATTTATCACAATTAATGCGCATCGCATATCAACTAGGATTCACTCCCGGAGGCTACCCACACCACACATCATCACAATAGATCATATCTATATCATATCATAAGAATATCAATCTATGTGAAACCACCAAACTATCACCACACGAGCAACACAGCAAAAGAGAAATGCTGTCAAATTCGCCTTCATTCGCCTGGCGAACCCTCGCAGTGAACCTTCGCCTGGCCTTCGCCTGGCGAACTCTCTCAGCGAACACTCGCTAGGCTTCGCTTGGCGAGACTTCCCAGCGAGCCCAAGTCAGTAGCTACTGACTTCGTTCGCCACCATTCGCCAGCACCTTCGCTGGGCGAACCTTCGCTATCCACCTTCGCTTGGCGAACTCGCCAGCGAAGTCCACTGGGATTTAATCATAATTATTCGCCAGCATTCGCTGGGCTTCGCCTGGCGAAGCTTCGCCTTCGCTCGCCTGGCGAGAGCCAGCGAACCTGCGCAGAACAGAACCCTATTCTGCCTCTCCTTCATCAATCCATCATCAACCAAACCTCAAACATCCAAATCAGTACAAATAACATCAATACATGTTACCCGACTATTCTACGGCATTATTACTCAGTTCCAACCGATTAAATCATCAATCTACCGATTAATCCAACATTTGCCCTAATTGGAAAGTGATGAAAACTCTACCAAAACCCCAACCCAACATACATAACAGCATGCAATGATCAAATAGAAACATTTCTCACCCTTACCTTGATTAATCGGAGCTTTGATGTTGGTTCTTGATGATTTCCACTTTTCCTCTTCTTCTCCTCTCTTTCTCTTCTTTCTTCTTTCTTTCCTCTTTCTCTCCAAATGTTTCTAACTTTCTTTTCTTTTCTTCCTCACTTATATATTCCTTTTATTTTCTTTCCTTCCAATTTCCTTCTCAATTCTCTATTAATTCCAATTAATAAAAATTAATTTCCAACATTAATAAAAATCCCACTAAATCAATTAATTACTACAATTAATTATTTAATGAAATTTGGGCTGTTACATAAAGCAAACACTTATGCACACATTTCAAACATCATAAGTCATGCTCAAAGGATTCACACATTAGGGTTGAAGAAGTTAGGCAATGACAAACAAGTAGTGTACAAGCATACATGACTTGAAACATCAACTAAATATCATCAATTAGCACACAAAGACAAATTAAACTAAGTAAGATAAAAATCAAGACAAGTCAGTAGTCACACCATAACATGTTCCACACATTTCATAGATTGAGAAAGGAGCACAAGAGGATCAAATATGAACTACATTAATGGCCAAACAATTGTCAACAACTAGTTCATGAAAAACAAACCACAAATGATCAACCATATGAGATTAGGGTATGGAATCATGATGAGGCAGTAGCACAAGTATTAATGTCAATCCAAAACCAAGCTCATGATATCAAGAAGGTTCGACAAGCATCATATTCAAAACATGTACAAGCAATTAGACAATCACCAATCAAAGGCATCCATAAAAGGAAGCAACCATCCAATGAAAGTAAAAGAGCACATGATCAAGAAAATGGACATTGATAAATGGGAGGGCAGTAGCTCAAACAAGGTACTCAAACCATACAAGAATCATGAAACTCAAGAAGATTCACACAAGACAACAAGTCCTAAGACTAGGTCAAAGATTAGGCAATATCATGTCCAAAACAGCATCACATTGCAGCATCATCTAAAAATGTTTAAATGAACAAACAATTATGAAACCAAAGCTCTACCTCATGGTATAACACTCAAGAACATGTGAGAAAAATATCCGAAAGAGAATTGCACAAGTACATCATCAAAACAATTCAATAAGTCAAGCATACTTCAACAATTAAGAATGAATCGGGGCTCACCAAAAGTAATTAGAAAATGATCACAAATACATCATCAAAGCATCACAACATCACTCTATTCCTATGCATTTAAGTGTTTAAATATGGCAAAAGGATTGGCTCAAGAACTGGTTCATAAGTGCATAAACATCAAACCTTCGTTCAAGACCATCAAGAAAAGCACCTTCACAAAATAATTCAAAATAAAATATAAAAATAAAAATAAAAATCATGATAAAATTCTAAAGACATTAAAATAATTAAAACATATTTTTACCAATTTTTATGTGAAGGGAACAATTAAAGTAAAATTAAAATTGAAAAAAGAAATAAAATATAAAAAAAAGCAAGCAGGGGGTGTGAATAAAAATTTCAAATTAAACTACAATATGTTATAAGGCGCGTTGGGCCAAAATAAACAAGGGGGTGTGGAAATCAAAAACATGCAAAATCCAGTCTAATTCAAATCAATAATTCAGAAGTAGAAACAAAGAACACATGTAGCTTTCATTAATACACATCAGATCCACGCAAGAGCCATATCACGTCCACCTCATCAAGTCAATGACTCAAATACGCGCACACATCAGACGTTGGAGCCCTAGCTCCCTTCGTCTTCTCTGGTGACACCCATCGGAGTTGATTGTAAACATCATCAAAACACAAAAGCAAAGACATCATTCCAAAGGATTTTCCCGTAGATCAAGAATATGGCCTAAAAATCATTAATAATCACTCTAAAGCCATGAAAACAGGTCACAAAAAAATAACACACAATTTGAAACTTGCTCAAATCAAAACAGCAACTATGCCAACATTACCTATATCAACATAGGACTTTAGATGCAACCAATATGAACCTAAAACATGTTTAAAATGAGAGAAATGGATTGAAGAAAGTTACCTAGTGGAGAGTATCCATTGCACCTTGAATCCTTGCACAAGCTTCAGAAAAACACCACCACAAGCTCCCTTGTACTTCAGAAATGATGAATCAAGCAAGAGAAGATGGAAAACCTGGAGGAAGAGAGGGACTCGAGCTACTGAAATTTCTTGAGAGAGAGAGAGAGAGAGAAAGAAAGAGTTTTATGATTTGATTTGTATGGAAATGAACTTGTCCTCACATTAAGGGTTATGAGAAGGCTTTATAGTATGAGTTTAAGTGAGGTTAGTGCTTAACCAAGGTTAGAAAAGTTTGTTATGGTTGGTTTGCAAAAAATGAAATTTGAGAGTGAGAAAAAAGAGCACACGAGTTCAGCATCACATGGGGGGGGGGGGGGGGGGAATTCGTGCTTTTGTGGTGATCAAAATGAAGCAAGAATAGAGTGGAGGAAGTGTGAAAATGTTGGCACGTGAGAATGAGTGGTGAGGCAAAGCTTATGTGACAATTCCTTCTTTTCCCACTTTGGAAAAAAATAAAAGTGTGGTGTGCATGAGGTGTGATATATGTTTGGATTGTTTTCCCAAGAAAAATGAGGTGTATGCATGTAGAAATATGAAAATGATGCATGCTGCAAGAAAGGCTCCAAGATGTGTCAAGAAAAAACAAAATGTAATTCCTTAGAAACATGTTCATGTAGCCTTCTTCTTTTGGTCATAACCTGGTAATGAATAATCCAATTGATGAGAATTTGTGCTCAAAAGAAAGTAGGAAGAATGATGAACACTTCTTATGTTGAAAGCCAATTGAGATGGGACTTGGAGCTATGTGAAAATTGGCCTTGAAAGCATGTCCACAAAACTGACTTGATGCTCTAAAAATTTCTAAGGTATGAATACCACTTTTAGCAACTTGAGACACCTACATTGGAGTGACATAACTTGAGGAATATTGATCCAAATGGATAACTCTTGACATCAATGAAAATCTTGAAGGATAGGGAACAATTTTGATGTTGAGAGAAAGATGAGACAAGGGTTGGAAAACATGTGAAAAATGCCCTTGAAGTTAGCTCCATGAAACTGACCAAAGACTTACCAATTTTGACAGCTTGAACACCTTGCCTTTGAAGCATCATAACTTGAGTTCTAGGGATCCAAATGAAGTGTTCTTGGTATCATAAGAAAGCTTAGAAGATGGTTAACAAATTTCATGTTGAGGGAAAAGTGAGATGAAGCTTGGAACCATGAGAAAAATGGTCTTGAAAACATGAAAACTTGGCTGACTTTTGACACTTAGAAAAATTCTAAGTATTGGAATCTTGAATCCCACTTTTCTCAACTTCACACCTTCATAACTCTTGATCCATGCATCTTTTGAAATTGATTCCTTCTACAAAATTGTAGTATGTGCTCTCATCTCCAATTTGAGCATTAGTTTGCATCATTTGGATCAAGGATGAGGGAGATACACTTCTTGCAAAATGGCCACATGAATATAAATTTTCCATACTTAGAAAAATTCCAAAAACCCTAATTTGGCAACTTTTGTGAATTTCTTGATTTCACTTGATTTTTCTTGATAAAACCTCATAATAACATGGATGATGACTTGAAATGTCTAAAAATGACCCAAGAAATCAAGAGTTGACTTTTGACTTTGACTGATGGTTGACTTTTGGGTCAAATGAATCCAATTCTTCCTCTATCACTTAGGAATATCTTAAAATGATTTGTCATGAACCAAGAGGCATATATGGAACCCTTAAGATGTGCTTTAGACCCTAGAATCTTGTTTTGTCAATAAAATAGTCACAAGTGGCCTTTGCCCAAAACCCTAACTCAGAGCCACTAGGAGCTTGATTAGATGAAACCTTTGAAACCATAATCCTCTGATGAATGGGTGAACTTTTGGAGATACATGGATAAGTATGAAGATCTTATAGCTTAATAATATCATGATGTTGAAGAAATCTCCTCTCTCATTGCTTTGAAAACCAACTTCTCCTCTTGAGGAAAACCAAGATACATTGATCCCATGTTTTAGAAACAATGTAATGCATGAATGATTATGACCTAATGAATGAAGCATAAGCCAATTAAGGTTAGTAAAAGGAGGGAAAATTTTTGGGTGCAACAGGATGAAAGTTGGTGAGGAAAGAATTTTAGCACCGGAGATTGTTCAGGAGACTTTAGAAAAGATTAGAATGATTTACGATAAGGTTAAGAAAGCACAAGATCGTTAAAAGAGATACGAGGATAACTGAAGGAGACCTATGAAATTTGAAGAAGGTGACCATGTGTTCTTGAAATTTACTCCAAGGTTATGATTAAAAGGACTGTTTAAGTCGCGAAAGTTGAGTCTAAGATACATGGGACCATATCAGATTCTAGAGAGGATTTGTGAAGTAGCTTACAGACTAGCCTTACCACCTTATCTATCTGAGATGCATGATGTTTTTCATGTGTCTCAACTCTGGAAGTTTATTCCTGACCCTCTTCGACCAGTCCTACCAGATACAATTGAGATAGAAGTAGATTTGACTTTTGAACCCCTACATAGCCATATTGTGTAAAGAGAAACTAAGGTGTTGAGAAACAAATGAATTCCTCTTATTAAGGTTCAATGGAACAAAACACATTCTGGTGATGCTACTTGGGAGCTTGAGTCTGAGATGCCGAATGTTTACCCTCACCTTTTTCAAGTAATATTTAAATTCGGGGACTGATTTTTATTTAGGGGGGATGTAATACCCCGTATTTAATAAAATGCTCTAAATAATATTAGTTGAGATCAGTTGGGTTCCAGTGTGCTCTGAGAGTTATCTGTTGAGATAATTGGAGTAAATGATGTACTTAGAGTTGATTTAATTAATATTATGTGACTCTGAGGTTTTATTAATTGGTGCATTAGAGATTTTTAAATACTCTTTTAATTTGACTTTTAACCAAGTTGGTCTTACTAACTTCTATTGGGATATTTCTAAATATCATTTTTTATTTATTTTCCCTTACCCTTCCAACTTTTTGGGATAAGTAGTAGAAAGGAAAGAAAAAGTAGTAAGAGTAAAGGAAAAAGAAGAAGAGAAAATAGAAAGAAAGAAGAAGAAACCCTAGTAAAAGAGGAATCATCACCATTCATCATCAAATCATCTCATCTTCATCATCAACAACTTATTCATCTTATGTTAGAGGTGAGTTCTAGGTAGAAACTCAAGGTTAGAGTATTTAGATAGAATGAGAAAAATAGGTTATGGTGTTTTTGCTCCATTTTTATGAAAAGTATGTGATACATGTTATATCCATGATATTGTTGTGAGTTTATGGTTTAGAATGTCATTTTACGAGTGAATATGTTAACATTGATGATGGATTGAGTTTGGGTAAGAATGGGTTTGGAAACCCCTTTGGAACTGTCTTATTCTGCTGGACAGATTATAGAATTCATAGGGTTCATACTGCAAACTCTAGTGATCTGCAAGCAAACATGACAGTCTGTTATGCTCGCACTGCAAAGTGATAGCGAAAAGAAAACGAGTATTCATTTATGTTTCACACGATGAGCAGCAAAGGCTTTCACTACTGCCATTTTTATTTTCAGCTTCACTCAGAGTTCACACAACAAACTCTAGGCGAAGGGACTCGCCTAGTCCTTGCACTGCGAACATGACAAGGTTTTCCATGTTTTATTTGGATGCTTGTTTGGTTGTTTCACATGTACGTTCATTAGAGACTCAATTAGGCATCATCCAATCGATTAGGATATCATATAATCGATTATACAAATTGAAAAAAGGTTTTCATAATCGAACAAACATTCCCCTAATAATATAATATAGGCTCTAATTTTTTTTGTTATTTTAATTAAAAAGTGAAAGCTTCTCAATGTTTTAAGTGTATGTGTGTGTGTGTATTTGCGCACATGTGTTTGTGTGTGTATGTGTGTGCGTGTGTGTGCACACGCGTATGTATCTTTGACCAATTGAGCTAACTTCAATAATATCTTGACTTCAAGTGTTGTAATCATCAAAACTAAACATCTATTAATTGACTTCTATCTTGCTATCCATAAGCTCACTACTACGAATAATACATATGACAAAACTTTCACCTCACCCAAAAATATCGAGGTATAAGGCCAAGGCGCCCCATGTTTTATTTTTTATTTTTAAACAAATACCAAATATTCCCTCGGTTTCTAAATATAACCTAGGGGAAAAATAAATCAGGACATGCTTTGACTCCTAGCAACAACAATTTATATTTTTATTTCTTTAAAAATGGTGCATTTATTTTAATTTTATTTTTTATTTTTAAATTAATGATCTATTCCTTCGGTTATCTTTAATAACTGAGCGATTAAATAATCATAATTTTACAAGGTGTAGTCGCTCCAAACTTGCATGCATTATACATTGGGATGAATTACAAACCAGAAAAAATCTTCAATGTTCTTCTATCTTGAACAAAATATTTTTTCTGCTCTTGCAATCTATCCCAACATAATGGTGTTGATGTTATTTTTTTAAATTATGGACAACGTTCCTATGTTCTCAACCAAAATAATCACTTCTTAAGGAAGTATGTTCTCAACCAAGTAAATTTATAAGTATACCCTCACCCAGAACAATATCCCATCGAGACTCAAGAACACTCTTAAAGTACAATGGCTAAAATATGTAAGGAAACAAGAACGATTAAGAGAGGTGATAAGAGAATTGAAAAGTTAGGTTTTTCACATTTTTGGATGTTTTGAAATGATAGAGAAGCTCTCTATTTTTAGGGCAAGAAATAATGTAAATTTGGAAACATTCCATGGGCCAAATAAATGATATAAGCGATTATGAAATACCAATAATAGATTGTGGTTGCCCAAATAAGAAGGTTTAGATATAGAGTTGTTACCAATCATTAAGAGACTGTCATAATCTATTAGAGACTCTATTAGGCATCATCTAATTGATTAGGCTATCATATAATGGATTAGACAATTTAAAAAAGGTATTTATAATCAAACAAACGTTCCCCTAATCATCTAACATAGGCTCCAATTTTTTTTGTTACTTTAATTAAAAAGTGAAAGCTTCTCAATGTGTTAAGTGTGTGTGTGTGTGTGCACACACGTGTCTATGTTTGCATGTGCGTGTGTATGTGTGTGTGCATATTGTCGCTACTGCGAAAATCGGCGCCGGCTGAACACAAGAGTCGCCACCGTGCGTTATTTATCCCACAGGAGGGAAAGGAAACGCTCAGAGTAAACCTACCGTAAAGACGGGAAAGGTATGGTCATCGCAACCAAAACCTGGATTCGGGAGTCGGTTACGCAAGGGGAAGGTATTAGCACCCCTCACGTCCGTCGTACTCGACGGGATCCACGCTTGTTTTCGGGTATGGATTGTTATTCTATCTAACTAAAGGTCAAGGGATTAAGAGAAAATAAAATGACTCGGCAAAGTATCGCACTTTATGCCTACGTATTCCCGTCTGGAACGAGAAATCAAAGTCAACGTAATTCGCCTACCTACGGGAAAGGAGGGGAAGGTTGCTCGCTAGGATATCGCATCCTATGCCTACGTACTTTCATACAGCATGAAAGATCAGAGCAAACGTAGTTCGGGCCACGTACGACACAAGTCTGTCTTGATTGATTTTATTCCTTCTGAAAAAGGGTTTTTGATTAACAGTCCAAGCGGACAAAAATGACGTTTTGATGAGTTCACATTCTTTTACGGAAGAAGTGTCTTTTATTGTGTTTGAAACTTTTATTATGTTTTTCTATTTGTTTTAAGAAAGGAAGAGACAGAATTCTAACCTATGGTTGCGAAGGGAACCAAACTAACCTAATGTTATCATGCATGGGTTAAGACCTAATGTCTATCATGCTCCTCTCTTGCGCAGAGAGAAACAGAGATCCTAGGGGAATAGACGGAAACAGAAACAATATCAGATATATACAGTAAAACAGTAAAATGCATGGATGCAGCAATACAAGCGAGGCAAGGGAGTCCCACTCAACCTCGAACCTAGAAAACAATAGGCAAAAGTGAACAAGATTCACTCTCAACCTAACAAGGTAAACAGCAAATAATACAGTCCAGAAAACCAATCAATACATCAGAAATGAACAGCAAAAATAAACAGCCACGGCAGCTCTGCATCAACACCTATCTTCAAGTCATCTCCAGACAGCTACAAGCTTCAGCAAGCCTCAATCTCCATCTCCATAGCCTCCAAGCAAGGTCTTTGGCATCCATCTACAATGGCTTTTCTTCAAGTCTCAGGCTCCAGGAGGAATATCAGTCAACCAGATGAAGTGAATGAATGTTAGACAGTCAATTACCTACCAAGGGTGGTTCATCAGCTGTTAACATTAAACAGACAGTTTTCTCTCAAAAGTTCTATCTTTCAAATACATTCACTGATCCTTCCAAAGGAAGGAGGTGGATATTTGAAAGAGACTTTGAATCATAGAGAAAGGATGGATGCAGACAAGGCATTCCATGTTTGAGAAACAAGCTTTCTAATCTAGAGCTCTGCCTAGCTCCTAACCCTAGTCTCCTCAACAACTGCTAGCAAGAACTCCTCTTCAACTCTGGAAGTTGGACTTCAGGCTCTGGATCTCCAATGGCTTCATCATCACAAGCCTCCAGCTCTCCCAATCCCCAAGCAATCCCAATACCCATACAGACAAACAATAATCCCCAAAGGGCACACCACATCAATCAATCAAATACAGACAGTATTATACCAATAGCAGTAGGGGAATCCTAGTGATTTCTAAGGGATATAATAACTACCCATAGTCCCTATAGCCCCATATCTAAAATATTCAATCTCTAAATCCTAAGGGAAATGAACTAATTCACCTAAGTCATCACTTAAACCCTAATTTTATTCATGTTATTCACACCTAAACTAATCACCTGAAATTAATTTCTAAAAATGGGAACTAAATTGTATGTACAAGTTGAATGTCTAAACTAAACAACCTAAAAAGAATGGATTAAAAATGTTAAAGCAACTATTAGAACAAAAATCAACAAATTTAAGCATCAAACTAAACTTAACTAAATGCTATTTACAAGAAAAATACATGAAAAAAATTAAACCAAAATAAAATGCCAATTTTATCATTTCATATTTTTCTAGACAGAATAATGGACCTATAGCAAAAAGAACCGATTAAAACAAGCCATTTTCCATTTTTTATGATTTTTTTAAAAGATGTAAAAATATTAAAGAAATTAAGAAACACAAAATAGAAATTAAATGGGAGGGGGTGAGAAAAGCATTTGCGCCCAGTTGTAATATCCAGGTGGGCCACAGAACAGGGGTGTGAATATCAAATTCACTAGGCCCAGCGTGCTCAGAAAAAATCAAGTGAAAATTACCAGAAAAAGAATAAACCTTCGGTGCAAATAGTAACAATATCATGTGGTATTTCAATTGGGCCGCCTGGGTGGGGTGTGAGTAGCATTCGTTTGCTGAGCCCAGAACCTAACACTTAAGTAAACGCTGAGTTTTAACTTTCAAAGTTCCCTCCATTTCCTGAATTAAACTGGAGCCGTGCGATCAGATGAAGAAGTCAAATATCTGGGACGATCTAACGGTGGGAGTTCATCGTCCCCAAGTGAGCTAGGGTTTGCAGAAAAAGCAGCTCCCATGCACAACCTTCGAGCTTCTCATTCTCCCTCAATACGCCATGAAAACAAAACTTGTAAAGACCAAAATCACTCCATTTCTTCCCCTCTACAAGACTATGCTCTTAGTTTTCCCTAAGGCCCTCCTAAAAACCAAACCCGATAGCCATAAGTTCTGGACACCATTGATCAACTCTGTCATGAACCTCAATAATTCTTGCTCAAATTACTCTAGAATGGTCTACAGATTATGGTGAGTATCCTGAGCCAAAGATCTAACATTCTCTTGCCCTAATTTAGGAATTCTTGATCGTCAAAGTTTCATCACCATTAACCAAACTACCTCTAATGGCCACAACAGTGAGGGTACATGTTCATCTTTCTAACCCTAACAATCCTATGCCAATGATCTAACCTAACAACACCTAATCATAGAGAAAAGAAAGAAAACACCAACCTGCTTAGCAGCTATGGTAGAGGTAGTTGCAGGTGGATCCAATGCTTGAAACCCTTCGAGGATGATCTCTAATTGATGAGAAACTTTCTGTTTGCAACGGTAGTGGTGATGAGTGCTTGAATTGTTGGCTGCAGTTCTGATATGCCTTCTTACAATGTGAACCCTAACTCCTCAATACTCCATTGTTGGACCTTGCTCCATGCTCATTCCCCCTCACAAACTTCAATGGATGATGAATCAAAAAGGAAGTGATCAGAAAATGGAAGATTATGGTGGTTCTTGCACTTTCTTACAATGGAAGCAACTATGAAGTTCTCTCTTTTCTCTCCTCCAATCCACCAACCCCTTGCACAAATGGCTTCATCTCATTATATAGATGATGATTAACAGAATGAGAGGTTTCTAGATTGCTCTTGGAGGATTCTAGAAAGTTGTGGAAATTTCATGAAGTTCTCATGCCATGATACTTTGAATTCTCATGATAATCTCTCCTTTATCTCTTAACAACCCCTTAACCATGAGTGAATATCTCCTTGCATGACAAATTGTAATGATAAGAGAGCTTACATACCTTTAATTTTGCTTTATGTTGAGCTTTTCATGTGTATCTCATTATGCAAGTAACAAAATAACAAAGCAAGTCCAAAAATTAACCCTTAACTCAAAAAAGTGGCTGAACCAATGTCTCTAAAATGATGTTGGGAATTAATTTGGTATATTGGATGACCCATATTGGATTTGTAGATCTCTCAAACCAATTTTTTATTTCAACTTTTTCAACTTATATGCCTTTTTTAGGTCATTTTTCACCAACTTTGGTCAAGTCTAATTCTATGCATTTCCAAACTTTCATGACTTCTTTTCTTGACTTTAAATGGAATTTTGAGAAACTTTGATGTTGTGAAGTTTTTCATTTGAAGCTTCCTTGTATGAGTTTTGGGCATAGGCTTGAAATGACCTGTAATTCTCAGATGACCAAAATACCCTTTGCTTTCCAAGACCATAAGTAGAGTTCCACAAATATTATGAAGGCATACTATACCATTATAGAAATCTAAGACAATGAGGAACAATTCTTATGTTGACCAGAAATTCATTTGAAATCTCCTTGAGGGGTAAAAATTGCTTGGAAGTCAAGTCACCTTCACAGACAAAATTTCAGATACCTCAGATGACCTGTAACTTGCAAGGACCATAACTTGAGTTCTATAAATCTCCTTGATGTCTTCCACCACTCAAATTAAAGGTCTTGAGATCCTCTACAAGTTTCACGTTGACCAAGGATCCATTTGAAGCTTGCATTTTGACTTATCTTGCTTGGAAATTTGACCTAAATTAGGGGATTTTACACAGAAACCCTAATTTAGAAACTCCTCTTCTCCTTGATTTATTTTGATTTCTTCTTAGCACAACACCGTATCCTCTTCTACATGTCAAATGATGAACCCCACATCTCTCCAATAGCCCTTAATGCCTTTCAATCAATCAATTGACCTAGAGTTGACCTAGAGTTGACCCCAGATGAAACCCTAGTTGACTGTCTTCAACTGCAATTCTTGTGACCATACCAATGACTTGTCTCCTTCTCCAAATGACTTTCTAAGTCCTCCAAGATGTCTAGATAATCCCCATGCTCAGCCCACAGCTCACACTTACTTGTTGACCCTCAGGCACTCTCAGATAGGAGATGGACTCAATGCTTGATTCACTGACTTCTCCAACTTTCAAATTCTTTTCTGATGACTTGAATGAGATTGAATCAGGATAATAACCTCTTGATAGGCCTCTAGAGATGAGAATAATGATTGGTCCCCTGTTGGATGACTTGCTATGCTTATGATATGCAGATGATTAGACTATGTACATGCCTCTATATGCAAATGCTAATGATATTGAAACATAAACCAAGTGAATAAGGTTGAGCAAATTTTAGGGTGCAACAGCTGCCCCTATTCAAGCGACTTGGACCCGATTGGGTGAAGAGCCCGGAGCCTTCAGACATTCGCGGTACGAGACGGTTGAATACTAAGAACCCAGAAATTTGCCAACCGCAAAAATAAATTGCGCCACTGCTTGGGGAACGACATTCATCGACTGAATTTAACTGTTACGGCAACCCACTGATCTCGTGCGACCGTGCTGGGGATGACTCGTCTTCATTTCATCAGGAATAAATCGTCCACGTTAGGAGCAAATTCTTGTCCACGTGAGGCATAACATTGTCCCCGTTAGGACTCACCCTTCCACATAAGGAATAATCGTTCCACGTTAGGAATAATACCGTCCACGTTAGGACTCACCTTTTTACACATAAGGAATCTCATTCTTTCCACGTTAGGAAACCATCTTCTTTCCATGTAAGGAAACCTGTCCACGTTAGGACTAAACCTTTCCACGTAAGGAATGCAACTCATCTTGATCTGTCCTCGTCAGGACTAACTTCTCCACGTAAGGAAACAATTTCTCTTTCCACATAAGGAATCCACTTCTTTTTTCCACGTTAGGAATCAAACTTTTTCCATGTTAGGAATGACCATTGTCCACGTTAGGACTCATCTTTCCACGTAAGGAATAACTTCTTTCCATGCCAGGAATAAGACTGTCCACGTTAGGACTCAACTCTTTCTTGATCTGTCCACGTCAGGACTAAACTTTCTTGATATGCCCACGTAATGACTCAATCTTTCCACGTTAGGAAACCAGTTTTCTTCCATGTAAGGAATAAGATTCTTGATCTGTCCACGTAAGGACTCAATCTTTCCACGTAAGGAATAAATCTTCTTTGTACCTGTCCACGTCAGGACTAAACTTTTCCACGTTAGGAATACATTTTCTTTTGATTTGTCCACGTAAGGACTCAACTTTCACCTTGCTTTGTCCACGTAATAACTCCGATCTTTCCACGTAAGGAATACAATCTTTCCACGTAAAGAATGCCATCTTTCCACGTAAGGAAACGCTTTTCGTCTTGATTTGTCCATGTCAGGACCCACCCCTTGACTCGCTGAGGAAATAAAACCTCGTCCACGCCAGGACTCATGCACCTTCGACCCGCTGGGGAAGTGAGACTTGTCCACGTCAGGACTCCACCTCAACCTGCTGAAGTAATAGAACCTGTCCACGTCAGGACTTGCGCGTCTTTGACTTGCTGGGGAAATAAGACTGTGTCCACGTCAGGACTCATACTTTGCCCACAACACGAAGAGGGATAACTTTGTCCACGTCAAGAGTCTCGCATCTTGTCATCACAAAGAACTATAAACTTGTCCACGTCAGGACGCACATTTCACCATCACGAATAAAGCTATCTGCTGGAAATAAATGGTCCACATCAGGACACCCACACGAAGAGTAACCAACTTTGTCCACGTCAGGACTCCACACTCAATCAATACCGAGAACTCGAATCTGTCCACGTTAGGACTAACACATACCGTCAAACTGGAAGAAATGTCCACGTTAGGACTCCACATTCCAACAATTCTGAAAAATCAAACCCGTCCACGTTAGGACTATCACCTCCTATCAGCCCAGGAAATAAAACTGTCCATGTTAGGACACCCACTTCTCCAGCACGAAGAAATCCTGTCAAGAAAATTGTTCACTTCAGGACTCATTCTTCCATTGGTCCCAAACCACAAAACTTCTTAGCACTGACGTGACAGCGATTTTGAAGCGGACTCTACTGGGGATATTTGGAAATCAAACTACTGGACGCCTGCCCTGATACCCGGCGGTGGCCTCTGAAATTCTGATTCATGAAACCTTTTAATGCTGACGTAACAACAACTTTGAAGGAAACAATCCGCTGGTCGGACTAGAGAAACTTCAACAAGAAACCCTGGCGGGGAAATAAGTAACTCTGCTTGGGGACAAAGAGAAACTTATCCTGATAACTCTATGGGGAGTAGTGCCAAAGCTGACACTCCGTTGAATGTCTTATGTCGAGACCTCGAATGTTTATTGATTCACCTGAGCGAGGGCTCTCTCTACCTGCAAGAAAAACAATACTTGAAACAAAAGGTTAGCCATCCCGGCTTATGCTTCTAAAATGCATATGTTTGACAATGATGCACTGCTCCATTCAACATGGAAGCGCTACGCTTTTATTTGGTGAACGCAAGTGCGACCCTACATGCCAATGCAATTGCAGACTTGAACTGTTGGGTACAAAAACTGCTTCAGCAAAATAAATGTTGAAGGTAATGCCAACTCTGCTGGGGATAGCCAGGTGCCACAGAATTGTTCCAGCAAAATAAATGCTGGGAGAGTGAAGTCGGCTCAGCTGGGAAATTAGGAACTTAAACCAAACACCTCGTTGAAGTAACACCCTGCTGGGGAATATAGCTCTGCTGGAGAATAGCAGACGCGCTCGGTATGATTATACTTCTGCTGAAGAGTGACCGGATGTCACACGGTATTCTGACAAAATAAATGCCAATGCGCCACACCAACTCTGCCGGGGAGAGTTTTAATCTTCGAGTTCCACTGGGAGGCAAACACTTGCTGAAAAGAGAACTCCACTGGGGAGGGGACAATTCTCTTGGGGAAAATCAACCGACTCCGCTGGGGGAGAGTAAATGACCCTGCGGGGAAAGGTAAACTGTCTGAATACAACTCATCAATCTGAAATATTAATCTTCTGAGGCTAAACACCTCTGCTTGAGATAAGGAATCCTTCTGGGGGACACCACACTGTCTGAACACAACCTACACTCATGGAATCGCCAACTCTGCTGAGAATAAATGGCTTTGTTGGAGCATGCCTTCTGGATATGCTACGACTAGCTAGGGAATTCGATCCTCCTTCAGGAGGAACATGCATGACCTGCGTGGGGGTCGAGCCTTTCATTACTGCAATCTTTTGATCGTCTTCCTCGTACGGCTATGAAACCTGCAACAATACAAACAAGACAAGACAAGCCTATACAACCAAATCGATTCAGGTTAGTGACGTTATTTTCAGTTAATTCTAAGCTTTAGCAATTGTTGGCAAGGGCCAGTGATGTTATACACATGCTAGTTCCAGTAAACTTAGGCGCTTTATCATGCACAAAACAGTAAAGAACCAGCATCAAGTACTGAATAATATATTTTATTGATTGGGCCCCTGAATGGGCGGAGTTTTGTACACGGGATGTAACTCCTGAAAAGAGGAAGCTACGCAAAGCAAGCATAAAAGTATGCACAGGAAGCATAAATATATTGACAAATTAATTTTTGTACACATGTCGGCAACGGGATGCAGACGAACACCACAAACTGATCCTCCCATGACTCGTCCGACTCTAATGCTTTTCCGGTATCCACACTTCCGAAGAGATTGTATCCGATAATCGACTCCTCGAGTATATTCTCCCGCACCAATGTTCAACGTAGTATCAAATTCGGACCGCAGTCATTTGCTTCTCAAATCCCTAATCTTTTGCGTGAACCGCCCTTTACGGGTTTTCAGTTCACCGGGATACCCCTTTTTGCCGAAGCCGCCCAGTGTAGGTTTTCAACTTCGCGGGTGTACATTTTTTCAATTTTATCCCTAACTTTTGCCCGAACCTTTCATTCTGTTTTTGGTTCGCCAGGATGCCCCATTTTTGCCTGGACTCTCTTTTTTCTGTCCAGCGGGTCAATTTTAAGCAAAGTATTTTTTAACTGCGTCCGAATTCACAGGCGACGTAAAGTCTTCACCGTCCATGGTGGACAACAATAAAGCTCCTCCTGAAAAGACTTTTCTGACAACGTATGGCCCTTCGTAGTTGGGGGTCCACTTGCCCCTGTGATCTGCCTGCGGCGGGAGAATCTTCTTCAGCACAAGGTTGCCCGTCTGAAAGCTCCGCGGATGTATCTTCTTATCATATGCTTTCTTCATTCGGCTCTGGTACAAACGACCATATGCTAGAGAAGCTAGCCTCTTCTCATCCATCAAACTCAGTTGATTCAACCTGTCTTTCACCCATTCTGCCTCGTCCAGCTGAACGTCTCGCAATACCCTCAGCGAAGGGATCTCCACTTCCAATGGTAATACTGCTTCCATTCCGTATACTAACGAGAACGGGGTTGCTCCGGTTGATGTGCGTACCGTCGTACGATAACCGTGCAAAGCGAAAGGTAGCATCTCATGCCAATCCTTATAGGTCACCACCATTTTCTGAACGATCTTCTTGATATTCTTATTGGCCGCTTCGACAGCGCCATTCATCTTGGGTCGGTAAGGGGAGGAGTTGTGATGTTCGATCTTGAAATTCTAACAGAGCTCCTTCATCATTTTGTTGTTCAGGTTTGAACCGTTGTCCGTGATTATCCGCTCGGGAATCCCATATCGGCAAATGATATCTCTCTTGATGAATCTGGCCACCACTTGCTTCGTTACATTTGCGTAAGACGCTGCTTCTACCCACTTGGTGAAATAATCGATTGCTACTAGGATGAACCGATGCCCGTTAGAAGTTGTCGGCTCGATCTTTCCAATCATATCGATCCCCCACATCAAGAATGGCCAAGGCGATGACATCACATTTAGAGGACTCGGAGGCACATGGATCTTATCAGCATAGATTTGGCACTTGTGGCACTTCCTTGCGAACTTGAAACAGTCAGTTTCCATAGTCAGCCAAAAATAACCTGCCCGCAGCAGCTTTCTCGTCATAGCATGCCCACCAGCATGCGTACCAAAGGTACCTTCGTGTATTTCCTCCGTGAGCAGCTTTGCCTCTCTTTCATCTACGCAACGCAATAGCACCAAGTCGTGGTTCCTTCTGTATAAGACACCATCTGGATTCAAATAGAAATTACCCGCTAATCTCCTGAGGGTCTTCTGATCTTGACTGGATGCCCCAGCCGGATACTCTTTATTCTTCAGAAAATTAAGGATATCAAAATACCACGGTTTGTCGTCGGATGCTTCATCAATAGCAAATATGAAAGCTGGTCTGTCAAGCCGAGAGATAATGATTCGGGGAGCCTCGTTCCAGAAGTTGACTTTGTACATGGAAGACAAAGTGGCCAGGGCGTCAGCCATTTGATTTTCTGCTCTCGGTACGTGATGCAATTCAACCTTGTCGAAGAAAGGCAACAATCTCCTTGCGTAATTCATATAATGTATCAAATTGGGCTGACGTGTCTCCCACTCTCCTTTGATCTGATTCACCACCAGAGCTGAGTCTCCGTATACGTCTAAATTCTTGATTCGCAAATCAATGGCTTCTTCAAGCCCCATTATACAAGCTTCGTATTCGGCCTCATTGTTGGTAACGACAAAGGTCAATCGAGCAGTAAACGGGATGTGCGACCCGTGTGGAGTAGTGATGATTGCCCCTATTCCGCTACCGTAAGCATTCACAGCTCCGTCAAATATCATCTTCCATTTGGAACCCAACTCTGGTCCTTCGTATGGCAACGGTTCTTCGCAATCCTTCATCTTTAGGTACATGATATCCTCGTCAGGAAAATCAAACCTCATCGATTGGTAATCTTCAATAGGCTGCTCCGCCAGATACTCAGACAGCACGCTCCCCTTTATAGCCTTTTGCGAGACGTATTGGATGTCATATTCAGTCAAGACCATCTGCCAACGGGCAATTCTCCCTGACAACGCCTGCTTTTCGAATACATATTTGATAGGATCCATCTTCGAGATGAGCATGGTTGTATGATTCAGCATGTATTGCCTCAAACGCTTGGCGGCCCAGGCTAGCGCGCAACAAGTTTTCTCAAGCATTGAGTATCGAGATTCACAATCTGTAAATTTCTTACTCAAGTAGTAGATCGCATGCTCTTTTCTTCCTGTCTCGTCGTGTTGACCGAGAACACAACCCATGCTTCCCTCAAGAATTGTCAAATACATAATCAAGGGTCTCCCTGCCACTGGGGGTATCAAAATAGGAGGCTCCTGCAAATACTGCTTTATTTTATCGAACGCCTTTTGACAATTTTCGTTCCATGTTACAACTTGATCTTTCTTCAATAACTTGAGTAATGGTTCACACGTGGCCGTTAGGTGAGATATGAACCGGGCGATGTAGTTCAACCTCCCTAAAAACCCGCGCACCTCTTTCTCTGTTTTAGGCGTTGGCATTTCTTGAATCGCTTTTATTTTAGCAGGATCGACCTCTATTCCTCTTTCGCTTACGATAAACCCCAGCAGTTTACACGATCTCACCCCGAAGGTGCATTTGTTAGGGTTCAGTCTCAGCCTGAACTTCCTAAGCCTTTTAAATAACTTCAGCAGATTCACCAGATGCTCTTCCTCCGTCTGGGATTTGGCAATCATATCGTCAACATAAACTTCGATCTCTTTATGCATCATATCATGGAAAAGAGTCGTCATCGCACGCTGATATGTTGCCCCAGCATTTTTCAAACCAAAGGGCATCACTTTGTAGCAAAATGTTCCCCAAGGCGTTATGAAAGTACTCTTCTCCATGTCCTCTGGCGCCATTTTAATCTGATTATAGCCTGAAAAACCATCCATGAAGGAGAATACAGAGTATTGAGCAGTATTATCAACTAGCACGTCAATATGAGGAAGCGGAAAATCGTCTTTTGGGCTTGCTTTATTCAAATCTCTATAATCCACGCACATTCGAACCTTGCCGTCTTTCTTTGGCACTGGTACGATGTTAGCAACCCAAGAGGGATATTTTGTCACAGCCAGGAAACCGACGTCCCACTGCTTTTGAACTTCCTCTTTGATCTTCACGGTCATATCTGGTCGAGTTCTGCGAAGCTTTTGTTTGACTGGCGGGCATTCTTCTTTCAGTGGCAGACGGTGCACAACCATATCTGTATCGAGCCCTGGCATATCTTCATACGACCAAGCGAACACATCACTATACTCTCGGAGCATTTCAACCAGTCTTTGCTTGATATCGTTCTGCAGCGCGGCTCCGATAGGAATGTTCTTCTCAACCCCTTCCGACCCCAAGTTGATAATCTCGATGACCTCTTCGTGAGGCAGAATGATTCTTTCCTCTTGCTTCACCGCCCAAGACAGTTCTTCAGGAACGTCACTATCTTCGACAACCTCTTCTTCGGCCTGAAATACCGGGTGCTCAAAGTCGGGACGAGTCATAGGTGGTTGAAGGATGTCATCTGAAAATGTTATCCTGCAAAAGGAATGGTTAAGTGCTTCAAAATGCGTATAAAGCGAATAACCATGTTGCCATTTTATTGAAAAATACAAAACAAGAAAGACAGAGATTACAGTATTTGCACATGAAAAAACGCCATTTATTTAATGATTAACACGCAATGTTCATAACAACACAGCCCTAAGCAAATCACGATGCCCCGGGCAAGACATCAGATTATTCAACAATTAATAAAGCAAAGCATTACTGTTTAAGAGTCACAGGAACAAGCTCCTAAATAGACCAGTTGCACAGTCCCTGTCCTGGCGTGCTTGGCTGAATCCAGGCATCCATATCACAGTCGCTGTCTCCTTCGTCAGACTCCGAAGCAGCATTGATGGTTTCATGACATACTCCACTGGCAGAGATGGTTATTGACCCTCTGAAACGGGGTGCCCCCACAGCAGGTGTGGACGACGACAGTTGGTACCCCAGCCCGAATCGGTCCATCTTCACAGGGATATCCAGTACTTTGCCCCAGCCCTTTGCTTCTCCTGTCTCCACCAGAGCTTGAGCTTCTTTATACGATGAGACGGCTATCTCTGACACTTTGCTTGGCCCGGGACCCTTGTCCTTGATACGCAACCCTTCAAATGCCTGGCAGGGTGTTTCGTGGATCTCTCCGTCGACCTCCACATATTTAAATGACGACAGATGGCTGACCAGGATGTCTTCTTCTCCGCATACGGTGACTACGCTGTCTCCAACCATATATTTCAACTTCTGATGCAGGGTAGACGTGACTGCCCCAGCCCCATGAATCCAGGGTCTTCCGAGCAGGCAGCTATATGCGGGCTGTATATCCATGATATAAAATTCCGTTGCAAACACCTCCGGCCCCACCTGTAGAGGCAATGTTATCGATCCAAAGACTGTTCTTCGCGTGCCATCGAACGCTCTGACTACCAAGTCACTGGGCGTGCACAGGATTCCTCTGACATCCAGCTTCATCATCGCCTTCTTGGGCAGCACATTCAAAGACGATCCAGTGTCGACCAATACATGCGACATTACTGATCCTCTACATTCGACAGATATGTGCAGCGCCATATTATGATCTCTCCCTTTCGGGGTCAAATCGAAGTCGGTAAAGCCCAAGCTGTGGCCTGCATTCACATGTGCCAATACTCCTTCCAGCTGATTCACGGAGACGTCTTGGGGTACGAAGGAAGTATCCAGGACTTTCAACAAAGCATTTCTGTGAGCTTCCGAACACAAGAGCAATGACAAGATGGATATTTTGGACGGCGTCTGTTGCAGATGCTCCACAATCTTATAATCACTTTTTCGAATCAAGCGCATGAACTCTTCTACGTCTTTCGATGCCGATGCTTTTTCGCTGGCTTGCACTGGGACATTCTCAACCATCTTCCCCTTTCCTTTCGCTAGTCTTTCGGCCTCCACTTCAGGTGATATAAAGATCCTACCACTCCTCGTCATGCCCCCTGAACCGACCACATTCTCTACAGTCTCGGCTGGCTGCTTATTAACATCAATCTTTATCCCGTCACAATACACCTCCAACCCGTATGACCATGGGACTGCTTTTGTGTTCTCGTACGGGATTGGTCCGGCCTTAGTTATGGTGATCGGTGGTCGCTGGACCGGCGCTGCAATAGTGATTGTCTTTCGAGGAATCGTTACAGTGGCCACATCACTCTGATTATCTGCTACTGCCCCTGTAGGCTCTTTAGTTGCTGCTCGGTCAAACTGCAATGTGCCTCCATCAATTAAAGCCTGAATGCCTTTCTTAAAATCATCACACCCCCCAGCTAGGGTCCAGCATTCTAAGCAGTACTCGTCACATCCTGGATAAACACCCCCTTGCAACAATCTACTTTTTATCTCACTCAGCGGCGTCTTTAAATCGTCGACATTCATAATCAGATTCAACCCTTTCTCGGTCAGAATGGCGTTCGCCCCATGATTAGGCATGGGTTTCTGCACTATATTCGGACCTGCCGTTCCGAAATTGATAGTCTTATTGTCCAAAAGATCCTGCACAACATGCTTAAAAGCATGGCAACCCTCTATATCGTGGCCCGGAGCCCAAGAATGAAACTCACAGTGTCTGCTTGCATCATAACCATACGGAGGAGTTCCCGTTATCGGTGCCAGAGTCCTCTTCTCTACCAAATTTAGACCCAACAAAGTCTGCAATAAATCTGCATACGTTGAGGGAGGCTTCTCAAACACTCTTCTTGGTTTACCACCCTGGAATCTTCGCTGAGCCTGCTGTGCCCCCTGCTGTGGCTGTTGCTGCTGCTGCTGTTGTTGTTGTTGCATTGGCTGCTGCTGAAACGGTTGTTGTTGCTGAAATGGTTGTTGCTGATATGGGATAGTAACACTTGCCACCTGCTGCGGCTGATGATATTGGTTCCGACCTCTGCCTATGCCTCGGCCTCGGCCTCCAAACACTGCGCTTGCCTCGCCCTAACGGCGCCCACCAAAAGCCTTCCTATTATTGCCAGATGCAGTTGATTCCTCGACTTGGAACTTTCCCTGCTTAATGTTACGTTCAATCTTTTCTCCCATCAGAATCAAATCTGAGAAACTGGCCAGAGATGTATGAAACAACTTGTCATGGAACATGCCTGTGAATGTGCCGACGAACATGTCATTCATTTCCTTGTCTTCTAAAGGAGGACGGACCCTGGCAGCCATGTCACGCCATCTTTGCGCGTACTCCTTAAAGCTCTCATCCTTTTTCTGAGACAGCCCTGCCAATTGGACCCGGTTGGGTGCCAAGTCGCTGTTATACTTGTAGTGAGCTACAAATGCCTCTGCCAGTTGCTTCCATGTCTTGATATTAGTTGGCTCCAATCCCATATACCACTCTAGGGAAGGGCCTGACAAACTATCTTGAAAGAAATGCATTAGCATTCTCTCATCAGTTGAGTACGCAGACATCTTTCTGTAGTAAGCCCGCACGTGCACTTTCGGACAGGTGTCCCCTTTATACTTATCAAACGTGGGAGCTTTGAATTTGATTGGCACCCTCAAGCCAGGTACCAGGCCCATTGTTGACATGTCTAAGCCCACAACACTTTGGTTCAGGACCCCCCTCATCTGCTCTTCTAACATTCTGATCTTCTGGGAGTTATCCATCGGCCCTTCGAAACCTCCACCGGAGAAAGCGTCCTCCTGCTGATCTTCTTGCCACATACCATCCCCAGCTCCATACCCATCATATCCATTATTGCGGCCAACTCTAATCTGATTCATCACTGGGCCTCGGCCTCTGTTGCCGTACCCTTGAACACCTCCAGCAGGCCCAAACCCAGCGCCGTTTCCATTTCCGAAACCTCCGTAACCCTGATTTGCCACACCATACCCATCTTGCCCAAAGCCTTGAGCATTGAAACCATATTTCCCAGCATTATCGAATCCCTGATCATTGAACCCGAATCCAGCATTGCCAAAGCCGTTGCCTCCCATATTATCACCCAAGTTGATATCCCCAAGCCCAACGTTATGGACAGCAGTCTCGTTCCCACCTCCGACGTTACCATTCCCAGCAGCGGTAGCGTTGTTGACATTAGCAGCAGGTATGTTGACTACAGGTGGAGCCACTGGCGTGGGAGTGCCATCCCCATGAACAGTATCGCCTCGCACAGACTGATGATCCTCGTTACCGTGGCCAGCATTTCGGGCCAACAGAGGTTGTACCATGGCTTGCAAATTCTCCTGACCTTTTGCAATAGCTTCCATGGTCTGCATAAAGAGAGCTAGCTTCTCGCGCACATCTTGCATCTCGTTCTGCATTTGATCCATGATTCTTCGACAGTTGGTGCGAGTGGAGTATCTGTGCGGGCGTTGATCTGCAATCCTGAAAATACCTGGTACAGGGCGGAAAATAAGATACCATCCAATGATTACCTGTAATGCAATATGAATATGAATGCGATGCAATGCGTGTGTCTGTGCATTAGGGAAATTCATTCCCCGATTCTAGTGTGAAGGTGCCGGTGCAAGCAATACAAAGATCGGAGTTGAATCATAGAAAGCCTCATATATTGCTGAGAAACCAATAAGCCAAGAATACAATGTCACTGAGAGTACAATGGGAAGGCATGACCTCAACCAACAATCCTGGTGATGGTCAGCACTATGCCAGTAAAGCATACAAGTTACTACATGAAATGATCAAACACTCCCATAAGTCTGGTATTCTTCTAGCAACTTCTTGGTCTCCGAATGACTTGGTCGAGCAAGCAGCCCTTCAACAAGTTGGTTTCTTTTCTTAAGAACACGTCGCACGTCTTCAGCAGTTTCCTCCCATGCCCCTTCTCCGAAGCGATCCTCTAGTTTACGCTTCTGAGACACAGCTTCATCTCTGCCCTTGATGGCCTTGTTTAGTGCATTCTAGAGGCTATAGCGGATCATCACTTCTTCTTCGCACTTCTTGACGCTGGACTTCAACTGCTCTTCGAGGTCGGAAATTTGCTGCTTCAACTTATCTTCCCTCTTCTTATTGTTGGTGAGCGTGGCATTCCAGGTTTTATTGCAAGAAGAGATCTCTCGGTGAGCGATGTCAAGTGTTTTCTTCTTGGATTCAAGCATGTCATGGGAGCTTCTGAACTCTTGCCCCAGATGTTCGCGCTTCTTCCTCTCCTCAATCAACTCAGCCCCTAATCTGTTCATTAGCTCAATCTACTGTTGGAAAGCATGCACGGCCTTGTTTTTCTCACTGCGTATCTGGGCTAGCTCTTGCTCTAACCCTTCGTTGATCTTCATCAAGGCTTCTTTTTCTTTCACAACTTGCTCGTAGGCCTCCCTAGAAACAGTAGTTAGCTCTGCTACCGGAATAGGAACAAGAACTGGTGCATCTGGAAATGGCATCCGCAACTGACTTGCTCTCTCCTGGATCCAAACCCTGTAAGGTGCATAGGCCTGACAGTCATTCTTCCCTAACAGCGGCTTCCCTCTTCGGTTAATACGCGTCCAGGCATGCTGCAGCTTGGCTAATAACTCCCCCTTCAAATCTCCGGTGAAGTACAGAGATTCCTGTACTTCTTCCTCCTTTGGCGGGTTCTTCAGCGCGTATCCGAACTGACGGACCAACAGGGATGGGTTGTAGTTGATACACCATTTTCTTCCTATCAGCGGCACATTAGGGTACCCCGAACAACTGAATATAAGCTCGGCCCCTAGCAGGTCTCGATAAAACCACTCAACGTCCTCGAAAGATAGCCTCATCAGGCGCTCTGACCAGCTAGCGGTGGTTGCACTCTCCACAAAAGACCCCTTCATGGGAAGATGACTCTTGAACCACGTATTCAACAGAGGAGCACAGCAGTAAACAACCTTCCCCCTTCTATTTTCGTTCTTGTAGTGCAAGGAGTGGTAGAAGTCTCCGATCAATGTTGGCACTGGATTGCCGGCAGCAAATAGATGGAAAGCGTCCAGGTCTACGAAATTGGGAAAGTTAGGAAACAGCACAATCCCATAGATGCATAGAGCCAAAATAGCATTGAAAACCACCCAACATCCGCTCTTGGCATACTCCTGAGCTTTGCCAACCAAGAAATCAAGAGAGAAACCTGAAACCCCAAGCCACGAAGTCACTAACAGTTCTGCAGCGTCCATATGCAAGGCTTTGGCTAAGTCCTCCAACTTGGGCTCAGCAGCAGAGCGAATAAAGGGAACCTTGTTCTGCACCGGTAGCTCAGTAAACTCCACATACTCCTCAATGGTGGGCCCTAGAATGAAGTCAGCAAACGTAAAACATCTCAATGCGGGGTCATAGAACTGCATCAAGGTGTACAGCCTGTTCATCTCATCAGTAGTGGGCTTGCAGACTAATCTCAGTAATCTCCCATGACTCATTCTGAAGCTTCTCCTAACCTCCTCATCAGCAAGAGATATCAAACCGAGCAAAGGAGTAATATCAGGTGTCGGCAGCTTATACGCAACCGTTTTCCTCAAACAAGCCATAATCAATACTCAGAAGTCTGGGCACTAGAATCGGAGGATATGCAAATGCACCTGCCGCACAGACACACGTTAATGGGATGCAATGATAATGGGTATGCAAACAATGCAATGCAAGTAACATGCAACAGGGACCAAATGTCGTAGCTGAATAGCCTGAACCAAATCAAGAAGTCTCAACCAGACTCTTTAGAAGTCCTCAAACCCTGGTCCCAGATAGACCCAAAACAAAGCTCCAACAATGGTCTCCGACAGACCTCACACCATAACTCTAACTGGTCTCGGGCAGACCTCATATCATATCTCCAACTGGTCTCTGACAGACCTCAGAACCCTCCAACTGGTCTCTGACAGACCTCAGAACTCTCCAACTGGTCTCTGACAGACCTCAGAACTCTCCATAAATACCCAGGATCTCTGATCAAGGAACAAACCGGTAGTTTGAAGGTCTAGTTACCTGCATAACCCCAAACCCTCTCACAGGTGGATGTCTTAGTAACTGACACAAGGTACGGCATCCTATGCGGTCGTCGGCGTCACAGACTTTCAAGGTTGCTGATACGATTCCCAGAAGGAGTGGCATCATCAAATCCTGAAGAGGCCTCACTTAGCCAACTTCCAAATGATCGGTCCCCAGAGTCGACAATTCAGCTGACCAACAACCCCTTCGACCCAAAGGGTAGAAAAAGAAGCCAACCAGAAGAACCTCGTCCGAGTGTAGATTTCATGAGACACTAATGCAAGCAAAGCCGACACGCGCCCACTACTTTCTACTCTAATTCTAGGTGCACTCAAGCCCAGGTCCGGCTTATCTCTCAATCATAGAACCACCCATCACAACCCAATACAACAATAATAACAATATGTATAATGCTGAAAATAAAGGTCAGAAATATAAATCCATACAAAATCCTCGACGGGAAAACAAGCGTTAGGATTGACTCTCTTAAGGGACGTTGGATCCCAAATGCATAAGGACTATCGCGGTCCTTAGCAGCCAGGGGACGTTGGATCCCCAGCAGAGTCGCCAGCTGTCGCTACTGCGAAAATCGGCGCCGGCTGAACAGAAGAGTCGCCACCGTGCGTTATTTATCCCACAGGAGGGAAAGGAAACGCTCAGAGTAAACCTACCGCAAAGACGGGAAAGGTATGGTCATCGCAACCAAAACCTGGATTCGGGAGTCGGTTACGCAAGGGGAAGGTATTAGCACCCCTCACGTCCGTCGTACTCGACGGGATCCACGCTTGTTTTCGGGTATGGATTGTTATTCTATCTAACTAAAGGTCAAGGGATTAAGAGAAAATAAAATGACTCGGCAAAGTATCGCACTTTATGCCTACGTATTCCCGTCTGGAACGAGATATCAGAGTCAACGTAGTTCGCCTACCTACGGGAAAGGAGGGGAAGGTTGCTCGCTAGGATATCGCATCCTATGCCTACGTACTTTCATACAGCATGAAAGATCAGAGCAAACGTAGTTCGGGCCACGTACGACACAAGTCTGTCTTGATTGATTTTATTCCTTCTGAAAAAGGGTTTTTGATTAACAGTCCAAGCGGACAAAAATGACGTTTTGATGAGTTCACATTCTTTTACGGAAGAAGTGTCTTTTATTGTGTTTGAAACTTTTATTATGTTTTTCTATTTGTTTTAAGAAAGGAAGAGACAGAATTCTAACCTATGGTTGCGAAGGGAACCAAACTAACCTAATGTTATCATGCATGGGTTAAGACCTAATGTCTATCATGCTCCTCTCTTGCGCAGAGAGAAACAGAAATCCTAGGGGAATAGACGGAAACAGAAACAATATCAGATATATACAGTAAAACAGTAAGATGCATGGATGCAGCAATACAAGCGAGGCAAGGGAGTCCCACTCAACCTCGAACCTAGAAAACAATAGGCAAAAGTGAACAAGATTCACTCTCAACCTAACAGGGTAAACAGCAAACAATACAGTCCAGAAAACCAATCAATACATCAGAAATGAACAGCAAAAATAAACAGCCACAGCAGCTCTGCATCAACACCTATCTTCAAGTCATCTCCAGACAGCTACAAGCTTCAGCAAGCCTCAATCTCCATCTCCATAGCCTCCAAGCAAGGTCTTTGGCATCCATCTACAATGGCTTTTCTTCAAGTCTCAGGCTCCAGGAGGAATATCAGTCAACCAGATGAAGTGAATGAATGTTAGACAGTCAATTACCTACCAAGGGTGGTTCATCAGCTGTTAACATTAAACAGACAGTTTTCTCTCAAAAGTTCTATCTTTCAAATACATTCACTGATCCTTCCAAAGGAAGGAGGTGGATATTTGAAAGAGACTTTGAATCATAGAGAAAGGATGGATGCAGACAAGGCATTCCATGTTTGAGAAACAAGCTTTCTAATCTAGAGCTCTGCCTAGCTCCTAACCCTAGTCTCCTCAACAACTGCTAGCAAGAACTCCTCTTCAACTCTGGAAGTTGGACTTCAGGCTCTGGATCTCCAATGGCTTCATCATCACAAGCCTCCAGCTCTCCCAATCCCCAAGCAATCCCAATACCCATACAGACAAACAATAATCCCCAGAGGGCACACCACATCAATCAATCAAATATAGACAGTATTATACCAATAGCAGTAGGGGAATCCTAGTGATTTCTAAGGGATATAATAACTACCCATAGTCCCTATAGCCCCATATCTAAAATATTCAATCTCTAAATCCTAAGGGAAATGAACTAATTCACCTAAGTCATCACTTAAACCCTAATTTTATTCATGTTATTCACACCTAAACTAATCACCTGAAATTAATTTCTAAAAATGGGAACTAAATTGTATGTACAAGTTGAATGTCTAAACTAAACAACCTAAAAAGAATGGATTAAAAATGTTAAAGCAACTATTAGAACAAAAATCAACAAATTTAAGCATCAAACTAAACTTAACTAAATGCTATTTACAAGAAAAATACATGAAAAATATTAAACAAAATTAAAATGCCAATTTTATTATTTCATATTTTTCTAGACAGAATAATGGACCTATAGCAAAAAGAACCAATTAAAACAAGCCATTTTCCATTTTTTATGATTTTTTTAAAAGATGTAAAAATATTAAAGAAATTAAGAAACACAAAATAGAAATTAAATGGGAGGGGGTGAGAAAAGTATTTTCGCCCAGTTGTAATATCCAGGTGGGCCACAGAACAGGGGTGTGAATATCAAATTCACTAGGCCCAGCGCGCTCAGAAAAAATCAAGTGAAAATTACCAGAAAAAGAATAAACCTTCGGTGCAAATAGTAACAATATCATGTGGTATTTCAATTGGGCCGCCTGGGTGGGGTGTGAGTAGCATTCGTTTGCTGAGCCCAGAACCTAACACTTAAGTAAACGCTGCGTTTTAACTTTCAAAGTTCCCTCCATTTCCTGAATTAAACTGGAGCCGTGCGATCAGATGAAGAAGTCAAATATCTGGGACGATCTAACGGTGGGAGTTCATCGTCCCCAAGTGAGCTAGGGTTTGCAGAAAAAGCAGCTCCCATGCACAACCTTCGAGCTTCTCATTCTCCCTCAATAAGCCATGAAAACAAAACTTGTAAAGACCAAAATCACTCCATTTCTTCCCCTCTACAAGACTATGCTCTTAGTTTTCCCTAAGGCCCTCCTAAAAACCAAACCCGATAGCCATAAGTTCTGGACACCATTGATCAACTCTGTCATGAACCTCAATAATTCTTGCTCAAATTACTCTAGAATGGTCTACAGATTATGGTGAGTATCCTGAGCCAAAGATCTAACATTCTCTTGCCCTAATTTAGGAATTCTTGATCGTCAAAGTTTCATCACCATTAACCAAACTACCTCTAATGGCCACAACAGTGAGGGTACATGTTCATCTTTCTAACCCTAACAATCCTATGCCAATGATCTAACCTAACAACACCTAATCATAGAGAAAAGAAAGAAAACACCAACCTGCTTAGCAGCTATGGTAGAGGTAGTTGCAGGTGGATCCAATGCTTGAAACCCTTCGAGGATGATCTCTAATTGATGAGAAACTTTTAGTTTGCAACGATAGTGGTGATGAGTGCTTGAATTGTTGGCTGCAGTTCTGATATGACTTCTTACAATGTGAACCCTAACTCCTCAATCCTCCATTGTTGGACCTTGCTCCATGCTCATTCCCCCTCACAAACTTCAATGGATGATGAATCAAAAAGGAAGTGATCAGAAAATGGAAGATTATGGTGGTTCTTGCACTTTCTTACAATGGAAGCAACTATGAAGTTCTCTCTTTTCTCTCCTCCAATCCACCAACCCCTTGCACAAATGGCTTCATCTCATTATATAGATGATGATTAACAGAATGAGAGGTTTCTAGATTGCTCTTGGAGGATTCTAGAAAGTTGTGGAAATTTCATGAAGTTCTCATGCCATGATACTTTGAATTCTCATGATAATCTCTCATTTATCTCTTAACAACCCCTTAACCATGAGTGAATATCTCCTTGCATGACAAATTGTAATGGTAAGAGAGCTTACATACCTTTAATTTTGCTTTATGTTGAGCTTTTCATGTGTATCTCATTATGCAAGTAACAAAATAACAAAGCAAGTCCAAAAATTAACCCTTAACTCAAAAAAGTGGCTGAACCAATGTCTCTAAAATGATGTTGGTAATCAATTTGGTATATTGTATGACCCATATTGGATTTGTAGATCTCTCAAACCAATTTTTTATTTCAACTTTTTCAACTTATATGCCTTTTTTAGGTCATTTTTCACCAACTTTGGTCAAGTCTCATTCTATGCATTTCCAAACTTTCATGACTTCTTTTCTTGACTTTAAATGGAATTTTGAGCAACTTTGATGTTGTGAAGTTTTTCATTTGAAGCCTCCTTGTATGAGTTTTGGGCATAGGCTTGAAATGACCTGTAATTCTCAGATGACCAAAATACCCTTTGCTTGCAAAGACCATAAGTAGAGTTCCACAAATAATATGAAGGCATACTATACCATTCTAGAAAGCTAAGACAATGAGGAATAATTCGTATGTTGACCAGAAATTCATTTGAAATCTCCTTGAGGGGTAAATATTGCTTGGAAGTCAAGTCACCTTCACAGACAAAATTTCAGATACCTCAGATGACCTGTAACTTGCAAGGACCATAACTTGAGTTCTATAAATCTCCTTGATGTCTTCCACCACTAAAATTAAAGTTCTTGAGATCCTCTACAAGTTTCATGTTGACCAAGGATCCATTTGAAGCTTGAATTTTGACTTATCTTGCTTGGAAATTTGACCTAAATTAGGGGATTTTACACAGAAACCCTAATTTAGAAACTCCTCTTCTCCTTGATTTCTTTTGATTTCTTCTTAGAACAACACCATATCCTCTTCTACATGTCAAATGATGAACCCCACATCTCTCCAATAACCCTTAATGCCTTTCAATCAATCAATTGACCTAGAGTTGACCCCAGATGAAACCCTAGTTGACTGTCTTCAACTGCAATTCTTGTGACCATACCAATGACTTGTCTCCTTCTCCAAATGACTTTCTAAGTCCTCCAAGATGTCTAGATACTCCCCATGCTCAGCCCACAGCTCACACTTACTTGTTGACCCTCAGGCACTCTCAGATAGGAGATGGACTCAATGCTTGATCCACTGACTTCTCCAACTTTCAAATTCTTTTCTGATGACTTGAATGAGATTGAATCAGGATAATAACCTCTTGATAGGCCTCTAGAGATGAGAATAATGATTGGTCCCCTGTTGGATGACTTGCTATGCTTATGCTATGCAGATGATTAGACTATGTACATGCCTCTATATGCAAATGTTAATGATATTGAAACATAAACCAAGTGAATAAGGTTGAGCAAATTTTAGGGTGCAACACATATGTGTGTGGGTGTGTGTTTGTGTCTAAGTGTGTGTTTTTATGTGTGCATGTGTGCATGTGTGTGTGTGCGCGCCCATACATATGTGTGCGTGTGTCTTTGTGTGTGCATGTGTGTATATGTGTGTGTGTGTGTGCACGTGTGTATGTGCACGTGTGTGTATGTGTGCGTGTGTGTGTGCACACGTGTTTGTATGTGTGTGTACACGTGTGTGTGCATGCGTGTGTATGTACATGTGTGAGTACGCACGTGCATGTGTGTGTGTGTATGCCTGTTTGTATGTGTGTTTATGTGTGTGTGTGTATGTGCGTATGTGTGTGTATGTGTGTGTGTGTGTGTATGTGTGTGTGTGTGTGTATGTGTGTGTGTGTATGTGTGTGTGTGCGTGTGCGCGTGCATGCGTGCGTACAAGTTAGCCTTAACACCCCCAAAAATTCCCTTGTGTCTTTACAAGATATTGATCACTCAGACGCACACGATCGTGCGAGCTTTCACACTTCTTCTCTTTCACACTCTAAAGCTTCAAGTCTTAGAATCATTATCTTTGATTTTACCATCACACAAGAGCCTTGAGTCTTCTTTATGAGGCTTGAGATATTTCCATATTTGTTACCACAGTCTAATATTTTGAAAGCTTAAACCACCGATGAACTACAATATTGACTTTACACAAGCGTCTTTAGCTTTACTCAGGAGGATTGTTTGAGCAACCATCTTATGCATCTTTGACCGATTGAGCTAACTTCAATAGTATCTTAACTTTAAGTGTTGTCACTATAAAAAATAAACATCTATTGATTGACTTGTATCTTGCTATCTATAAGCTCACTACTACGAATAATACATATCATGACAAAAATTTCACCTCACCTACAAGAAATTGAGGTATAAGGCCAAGGAACCCCACGTTTTATTTTTTATTTTTAAATAAATACCACATATTCCCTCAGCTTCTAAATATAGTCGAGGGGAAAAATAATTCAGGACATGCTTCGAATCTCAGCAACAATAATTTATATTTTTATTTCTTTAAAAGTGGTGTCTTTATTTTAATTTTATTTTTAATTTTTAAATTAATGATCTATTCCTTCGGTTATCTTTAATAACCGAGCTGTCATACCCCAAAATTTACCCCTAGATTCCATAATAATTTGCATAGCATCCAACACATTTTAGGTGTGTCATTCATGCATAGCTAACCCTCAACATTATCAAAATTGTCTTCCTTTGTTTTGTTTGTGAATTAGGGTTTGCATCAAGGAGATTATTGGTTGATCAGTCAAAGTCTTGGATTGATCATCAATATATCAAGTTCTCATGAACAAGAGTTTCCCTAAATCAACAATCAAGTGTATTTTGACCTCATTACAAGTTTATCAAGTTTCAAATTCATCTGGTCCACAAATTAGGGTTCCTGAGCCAAAGTCAACTCCACCATTGACTTTTGACCAAGACATGATCTCAAGCCTTGGGGCATGATTCAAGACACTCAAGGACACCTTTGGAATCCATCCATAATGTTCAAATAGCTCAAGAGTTTGATTTCATTGAAGTATTCAATTTAGATTTCATCTGATACAAAAGTCAACCACTGATCAAAGTCAAGTTTGACTTTTGACTTTTTGGTCAAACATGGACTTCTCAAGTCAAAGATCATGAAAACATGTGATTTGGATCATGATCAATCAAGAAAATCAAGGAAAACTTCAAAATATTAAGATTTGGGAAAATTAGGGTTTCATGATTTTTTCTAAGTTATGAAATTCTATGATTTTTTCCCAACTTTCCAAGTTCACAACTTCCTCATCAAGTAACCTTTTTCTTTGCTCCAAAGATCAAATTGAAGAGCTTCCTACATATTAAAACTTTGTCCTATTGGATGATTTTCAAAAGATGCATGGATTAAGAGATATGTGGCCATGAAGTGAGAGGTTCAATACTTTTGGAACTTAAACACTTAGGAAATGTTTCAACAAAATCTGGCTTGCCTTAGAGCTAACATGTTGGCAATTTTTCACTATGATCCCTCTTGATTCAAGAAAAATTGTCAACATGAAAGTTGTAGAGGATGTTTCAAGCTTTCCAAAAAGTATAAGAACACAATTTTACCATAATAGAGCTAGGAGTTTCGAAGAAAGGAAGTTAGCCTTCAAAACTTGAATTTTGGTTCATGTTCATGGCAAATTCTTGTTGCAAATCCTAGCCAAAGCTATGCGATCTCGCATTGCAGGTCATGTTACTTGCAAATGTTCCTCTAATAAAAAGCTTACACGAGTTTGCGAGGCATTACCCAAGACCTATTAACCAAGTTGTAATGTCATTTATGGATTGTTTTGCAAAAAAGTTTACAATGCCATTTACATAAAGTGGCTTTAATTAAGAAGTCAACTTGTCTTGAGCCCATACCTTATTTCTTCTGCATACAAACTTTTCTTGGCATAGAAGCAACACCTCTAAACTTTTCAACCACTCTATAAAGGCATGGTACTATGTCTTGAAACCACAAAATCTATGGAACCACCACTTGGAACCCCTCCACAACAGAAATTGCATCAAAACCTTCGTTTGTGCTAAAAATCTCAATTTAGCACAAACCTGTCCAAAACCTTCCATAATAAAAAAAAACTTCAAACCAACCATCCACACACATCACAAAACACCTAACAAAGTTGTCTAAACCACCATCTTCATAGAAAAACCTTCAGAATCAAAAAGCAACCTTCAAACCTCATTCTGTTGACTTTTTGCATAAAACATCTCAACTCTTCATATAATCCATTTCCAGTCCATCCAAACCTTTAAACACTCTCCATAAACATCCCACAAACTGTTCATAACATCATTTTGTAACTGTAACTTCATTTCCATAAGAATCAAATTCACATTTGGCCATCTTGCAAGAAGGATTATGCAGGAAGTTTGAAGTTGTTCCAAGTCAATCTAAGCATTCCAAAAGCATCAAGAGAGGTCTTAGAAGCTTTATGAATCATCATACACTTTCTATAACCATTTTAAGAGGCAATTGACCTTGCTCCAATAGGTAAGTGCACTCTCATTTGAAACTATATGATTATGTTGTCATACTCATACATTTGAATTACCAATGTGTTTGCTGTGATGTGAAGATTATTTTCCCTCTATCAATTGGTTTGAATCATTTTTAGGTGTGATTCCATTATGAGTTTTTAGGTTAGGGTTCTTTCTGGTTTAGATCAGATTATTTATCATGTGTTAAAAATTAATGTAATTGAGTGGTACCATCATTTTCCTTGTGAAAATCCAAGAAAGTTTCATGTTTACAGTTTGGCATTTCATTGAGAATTGAGCGAGATGCAAATTTGAGCTTTCAAAAATGGCAGATGATGGCGTGTAGTCTGGGTTTTAAAACATGTTTTATTACTTTTTTTTTGTTTCCATTTTATTAATGACTTGAGCATTGCGCCATACTAGAGAGAGCGTCTGTTAGGAGTGTGTTATGAGACAAAGGTCTGGGGTTCGAATCCCCTTTTCCCCAGACCTTTTGTATTTTATTTTTCCATGTATTTCATGTCTTCTTAAAATATAACGCACTGCGCACACATGTTTTCAGGTCAAGGCAAATGGCCCAGTGGTATTGTTTTAAGATGTAGGCCAAGGAGCCCTAGTGACAGCATTTCATTTCCTTTTTACCACTTGTTATTTTTATGTTTTTTATTTCAATTTTCTTTTGATCATATCTCTCAAACAATTTATTATTTTGAGCTTATTTTTTGCATACCTATTATTTGTTATGTGAATTTTGTGAATAGGTCAAAAAATTCCAAAAAATACTAATTTTTTGGTCCATTTTCACTATGTTTATTGGTTTGTTTCCTTAGCCTAATGGTTCACAAATGTTTATGTGCTTATACCATGTCACATTATCTCTTGTACCATGCCTAAATGTGTTACTTTGTTATTCATCTTTGCCTAAATGTTGGAATTGTTAACATGTACACAAATGTTTAAGCATGCTTATGTCTCCTAGGGTTTAGGATTGATTTTATGCTTATCATGATCTTGCTCCTCATTTTGTATGAATGTTGTTCCTTTTTAGGATTAGGTTTTACTTTCACTTATGTGTTTGTAACCCTTGTGATCCTTATTTATGCTTGTATACCATGATGCATGTCTTGAACCATGTCTAGCTTGTTTTCATCATTAAGTGAATTCTTAACTTGTCTTCAATATTAAGTGGTGTTAGTTTCATCCCTAAACTATATCATAATGTTGACCTTAGTTCATACTTGAACTTCTCATCCATGTTGATTTGAACCTTTGATTGATATTGTTATATCCTTCATGTCCATGATGATATTGTTGATGTTGTTACATTTATGTCCATGCTCACATGTTGTTACTTATGTGTTTATACTCCATGCTCACATGTCATTTTTATGAACATTCTATGATATGCCATACTTGTGTTATTACTTTGGTGTTATTAGAACCATGTCGCATGTATGCTTTGACTATGCATCATCCATGTTTATGTGTTCATCCTTGGTTGTTACCATGATTATTTATGACTTTGTTACATCTTATCTTAGATGTTATCACATCTAACTTCACATGTTGTTTGTTACCATGTTCATTTGACTTTGTTATATCTCATTTCATCTCATGCCATCCTTTGATTTATATAATATTTGAATGTCATATTTTCCATGAATTGTATTTTCTTTGTTTGATGTCATGTTTTAACATCATCTTTATCACTCTTTATCCTTTGTTTAATATGATGTTTGAATGTCATAATTTCCATGAGTTGTATTTGCTTTGTTTGATGTCATCATCTTTATCACACTTTATCCTTTGGTTGATATCATGTTTGAATGTCATATTTGCTATGAGTTGTATTTGCTTTGTTTGATGTCATGTTTGAATATCACCTTCATCACTTATTATTCACCTCGATTGATGTCACGTTAGAACATCACCTTTATCACTCTTTATGCACTTTAGTTGATATCATGTTTGAATGTCATCCTTTATCATGTGTTGTTTACTTTGATATCATGTTTGAATATCATTCTTGTTCATCTCATCCATTATCACCCATATACTCATGTTCATTTTGTCTTTGTCAAGTCATCCCCTAGTGATGTTAGCTTGTTAGTGTTGTGGTGAGAATCGTGATACCAAACTATTGATTAACTTGAATCTTAATTCATTAAATTCACAACCGGACTTTGATTTATCCAAAGGAAAGGTTAAATAAAGAAAAACCTTTTGCGCGATGTAACAACAACGCTAAGAGATCGGGGATCGGAGGTTAGTTATGCCTAGGGTAGGTATTTCATATCCTAAACATTTGTAGTACTCTAAAGGAACCTTTTATATGTTTGTATCCTAAGTTGCTAGATGTTTGCTATGGTTTGGGATTAGGTTAGGGTTTTGAAGGTAAAGACCTAGGGTTGATAGCTTCTAAGTTTGCTCGCAAAGATATCACATCTTCTGCCTATGTTTCCTAACTAGGATAGAATCAGAGCAACTGTAGTTCACCTTAGAAGGGATAGATGGACACTTGATTATGATCAAGGTTCAAAGGGGAACAAACATAACAATGCTTGTACAGAGTTTAACAAAACTCTTTATTCTAATTTGTACATGTTGCACCCCAAAATTTGTCCTCGCTTTTTCTAGCTTTGATTGGCTTTTGCTTCGCATTCGTCTGCATATCATCTAGGTCAATCATTTCTCGCATACTGTCCATGTTATCAGCCGGAATGGGTTTATCGGGATCACAATCATTTTGTTCACATTTTAGACAGTTTAAACCAGTTCAAATCATGAGATTTATTTCAAAATCGGGTGAAATGTTGTTCTCTTCCTGGTGGCTCAGTCCGTGCTGATAGTTTTGTTACATTTCGGTGTTCGACCCTTTTTTTTATTTTGTTTTTTATTTCGTGGCATTTTGTTATTTTATTTTTATTTTTTTTGTTTTATAATTTTTTTTGTTAATATAATATATTAGTAAGTTTTTAGCAATAGAGTTAATTAGAGTTTTAACTTAGAATTTAAATTAGGACTTAGGATTTAGAAATAGAATTTAGTTAGTTTAGAATTTAATTAGTTTAAATTAGAACATATTTATTTATTTATTATTATTAGAATAGAATTAGATTTTTATATTAGTGTTAATTTAGACTAGAATTTAGAATTTAGGTTTTTAATTAGAAATTAGGTTAGAATTTTTAATTTTATTAATTAAGATAGAATTTTTTTGAATTAGAACTTAATTAGAAATTAGATTAGATTTTAATTATGATTAGTTAGAATTAGGATTAGTTAATTAGTTAGAATTAGGATTATTTAGTTAATTAGAATTAAAATTAGAGTTAGTTAGAATTAATTATTAATTTATTAATCAAATTAGTACAGAAAAAAACTAAAAAAATATAGAAAAGAAAAGCTGAAAGTGACACGTTTTTTAGTATTAAACACTATACATTGTCTTCTTGAAGAAGACCTAGTTGCCCCCATTTTTACTGTTCGACTTCTTCTCTCATTGAAAACCTAGGAGCCGCCGCCGCTATCCTCCCTTTCCTCTCCTCTAAACCCTAACACGGCGCCTCCATTCCACTCACTTCATCTCTCAGATCAAACGTCTCTCCCTCCTCAACAACAACCTTCTGAAGCCTCTCTTCCTCTCGCGATCCTTCTTTTCTCCTTCAACTCCATAACAAACTCATCCTCCATTAAAACCCACAAACACCATCCTTCTAAACAACTTCCTAATTCAAAAAACCAAATCAAAACCATAAATACATAATCCAGAAACAAAACCAGACGAAAAAACTAAAATCAACGTAAGCCATCACTCCTTCGCCATTTCTTCCGGATCCGAAATTCCTTCAATTTGCTACCCATTCACTCTCCTAAATTAATAGATCTAGAAACAGAGAGAAATTAAGGCTGGACCATTGCCGTTTTTATTCGAAACTGGAGAGAAGGTTGAAAGGACTCGTTGACTTCGCCTTTCTGCATTTTTTGTGCGACGAAAGTGACGACACTCCTATGGCTTTTGAAAGAATTGGTTTTATCGTGGAAAATGGTTCATTGCCTTCACTGTGTCTTTTGAAATCGTGTTTTGTCGTTTGTGCTGGCACCTTATTTTCCTTTTGAAAACCAATTCTGTGTTTGTAATTCATACCCCCCCTCCCCGTTTTTTTTTCCTCAGCATGTGTTGTTGGTTGTGGATGATGGGCTGGGCCCAAAGGATTCCACCTCCTTTTCACACCCTCATTCCTAAGACACATCCCCTTTTATTTTTAATGTAATTTGTTTTCTAAAATTAGTTTAAAGATTTGTAAATAAATTTAGAGTTTTTTCTATATTTCTAAATTAGTTCTTTAGATTTTTTATATGTTTTTTTAATTAGTTTTTAGAAGTTTCAATATTTTTCTAAACAAATTTTAGAGTTTTTTTTATTTATAAATTTTAGTTTTCTAGAATTTTTAATATATTTCTCTAAAGTTAGATCTTGGTTTTCTTATTTATCTTTGAGGCTTTGTAATACCTCATTTTGGGTCGATGAAGAGACCTCTAAGTTGTCATACATCAAATTATTGATGGGAAACAACAAATTCGAGACCGAGTTTTCATTTCATTTTCATTTTCGATTTTTATTCATCTTTATTTATTTTCGTCACTTTTTAGTCGAGGATGAGACCACAAAACCTATTATCGATCAATATATTGATAGATAACGGTTTGTCCTAGACCACCTTCTTTTCTCTTTCATTTTCTTCTTTATCTCCGTTTTTTATTGTAAGTTTCTCGATCTATGAAGTCTTTCCATTTATAAACGTTGTTTTATCGAAGTCGTTAACCTTCGCAATTTAAAATCTATGGAAAATGACCATTTGGGTCATTTTCTTTACTTTGGGATGTGATAGGCTACCTTCAATTAATCGACATAATGTTTATGATTAAGACGAGATCCCACCTTTCTTTGGTCTGTGCGACACGATTTAATCGGAGAATGACCCTTAATATAATTTCTCTATCTTGTCCATAGCACGGATAGCAATTTACAAGACCTCCTATAGTTCGACTTTCATCATAATTCGAGTTACGACGGTTCAGCATCACATTTTGCCCCAATTCGATTCACTAACACTGTCAAACAATAATTCAAAACACTTAATAACTGCGATGAGTATCATGCGCCGAGCGTTAGGTGCGTAGGAAATGACGAGGGAGGGGTTTCTCCTTGCCTGTCTAGAGTGTTTAGCGTATGCCCTTTGGGAGATATGCGACGCATTCGCTCCTACGTCTTAGATTTTAGTGCAGTACGCGCCTCATACCAAGCCAATTCACTTCTGTTCAGGTGTTTCAGGCCTAGGATCTTTTCTCTCGCCCTCGTGCGATCGAGATCTCATTTTCCCATAGTAGCGTGAACTACAAACGCTCTGATTCCTTATTCCCCAACATGATATGTAGGCACGAGGATTCCTATCCTTGACAAGCACACTAACAACTAACTTCCCCTTTCTCTTGCCCCCAATGCAATCGAGACCAACCTATTTTTCAAACCTTTTCATCCTTCGGGATTGTTTCAAACTTTACTTTCAAAAAGAGTACATTACTTTTCCGTTCTACCACAAACAGGCATCGTCCCTAACTGCTGGAATGGAAGATTAACGTCACTCATAAAAAATACTTAACCAACCTTGTCCCGTAGTTACCCGAACTACGTTTGCTCTGATTTCTCATACCAGATGAGGATACGTAGGCACAAGACAACGATGTCTTGACGAGAAATCTTCCCCCCATCACCCGTAGTTTTCCGAACTATGTTGACTCTGACTTTCCCATTGCACGAGGGAATACGTAGGCATAGGGCGGCGATATCCTATCGAGTCTATTCTTTCCTTTCACCCCCGTTTAGCAGTAGCATTTAGATAACTTTCACCCATAGATTAGACAACAAGCGTGGATCCCGTTGAGTACAACGGACGTGAGGGGTGCTCATACCTTCCCCTTGCGTAAGCGACTCCCGTACGCAAGATTTGGTTGCGATGACCTTGTCTTTTCCCGTTCTTTTAGGTTTTCTTCGATCATTTCCTTTCCCTCTCTTTGGGATAAATAACGTTCGGTGGCAACTCTTTTTTTTTGTTTCTGCCGGCCCCTTTTTCACAGTTGCGACATTACACTCAAGATGATTGACTTTGACAAAAGCCAGGGGGAAGTAAGTAATCATGACAATGATTCTTACATAGCGTTGACAAGCTCTAACCTAGGGTTTTAGTTGAAGAAGACTTCTAGTAAAGGTGGGTCTTTTAGACTTAAAGCAAAAGTCTAATGGATATAGGTTCTAACTTAACTAAGTTATGTTTCAAGGTGACTTAACAAAGTCAAAGAGGGAGAGTAATGATCTATCTATGACCCTGGGGGTCAATAGAGAGACTTTCCTTTGGAATGGGAAAAGATGAGGCAACTGGATGAGAACTAACAATTTCCATCATTTGGGAATAACTTAACAAAGTTAAAAAGCAATACATAAGCATTCATTCAAACATGATGAAGATATAGAAGACCATGATAACAACCAATAAAGAGATGCAAGCATGTGACAACATCAAACAAAGATTACAATCAAGCCAAATGCTTACAACCATTACTTAAACAAAGGTATTACAATACTTAGAAGGAACATGATAGAGGTTCTTACAAGACCAATCATAAAGGACAATTTTAATTTTAAACATCTTAACAAAGATGAAGAGTAACGAGGTAACAACCACCAGGACAAACAAAATATATAATTCAAACCAGTTTAAATTCAAGAAAGTTACAACTTGAGGCAAGCATGTATAAGGATCAAAGGATGTCAAATGTAACAACATAAGACCAATAATCATGCCTTGATGACAATCAATTACAAGTAAGCATACAAGAAGTGTTACAACAAATTAAGTAAGAAGTTCATGGTTTCATGGGGAAACACATACAAGTTTATGGTAATAACCAAAACAAAACAAGCCCTAGCATGTTAGAGTTCTAAATTACACCTAAACAAGTAGAGAAGACATCAATAACACACTCAAGAAGTTACAACATCAAGAGGTATAATATGGTTCACAAAAAAAATTCATAATGTATTTTTTCAAATAGATACATTCACAAAAACAAGGATTGATCATGGTAAGACTTTGAATCAAGCAAAACTTTAATCATTCAATCATGTTAACAAACATATATGGATCAAACACAATCAATCTTACAAGATAAATCAAATGATAGCTGAGAAAAGTTTCAAAAGAAGTAAGGTGAAAACCCTAAAGACATCATGATTTCCAAGTGAGTTAAAGTATTTCTAGGATAGGAATCCTTGAATTATTCACTTACTATTTGAAAATAGACATGATGAATAACAATTTTCAAAACGAATGGGGCAAAAATGTTGAAAAGTTATGATGATTTTAAGTTTATGAAGAAATCATGAAAGATGAGTGATAAAAATATAGAAAGTTTCCTCCACATGGGTTGAACCCACACCCTATGGTCCACAGGCTCAAAACCTTACCAAACCAACCAAGGCACGCGTGTGATATTCTAAGGAGAAAAAACCAATATATGTTAAAACATAAGAAAATCACAGAAATGGCAAAAGAGTTGTCCTCATCCAGGACCGAACTCAGGCAAGCAAGGCAAAGCATACACAAGGCGCGCAAGTCATAACCACTGGGGTGGCGATACATCCAATGTATCAAACCACCCCGCAAATACATAACCTTCAAAAGCAATGATTTCTAGGAAAAAAACAAAGGGCAAGCCAAGCAAGAAACTTCAAAACGTGAACCTGTCAAACTTGTTCAAAACTCCATGGAAATTAACAAAACTTAGGTCTAAATTGCTTGAAATTGAAAGAGGAATTCAATGGTGCTTTTAGTTTTTTCTGAAAGTAAACACATTTCAAAAATCAAATGAAAATGAAAGTTTGAGGTCAAAATGCATTTTCCATACTAGAGACCACTTCAATCATGCTATAAAAAGATTGGGGGTTTGTTGCACCCCAAAATTTGACCAACCAGATCCCACATCTGGTTTATGTTTCGGCTCATTTTGCATTCGCATTCGCATACCGCATACATTGCATTTTCTCAATCATACTGATGTTATTGGGATTGCAGCCCTGTTTTCACATTTTGGACGTTTCAGACCAGTTCGGGTGATCGTAGTTTTATTTTTGGGGAGTTGTGCGCTTCCCGGTGTTTTCAGCTTGCGCTGTTGTTTTTGAGGATATTTCGGCGTCCGGGTTTTACCGTTTATTTCGGTCTGGTCTCGCGTTCCCTTTTATTGGAGTTAATTGCTTTTATTGCTTTTTTTAGAATTTTATAGAATTTTCTAGATATTAAATAGAGTTTTAATAGATTTTAGATAATAGTTCTTTTTCTCTTAAATAGAACAATATAGATTTCTAGATTTTAAATAGCATTAGGTTTTAATAAATAGTATAGATTTAAATAGATATTTTTAGATATTTGAATAGATTTTAATATAGAGTGTTATTAGATTTTAATAGTTTTTAGAATAAATGGATATTAGAGATTTAATAGAATTAATAGAATTTAGCTTCTTTTATTAAATAGATGTTAATAGGGTTTTAATAGAATAGTGTAGATTTAACAGATTTTTAATTGTATAGTTTTATGAATAGATTTTTAATTAGATATATATTAATTAGATTGAGGGTTTAGTCTTAATAGATTTTCTTTAGAATTTATTAGGGTTCATTAGATTAGATTAATGTGTTGTTTCGTTTTTATTAGGATTTTAATCCTTGGGCCATCATTTGAGTCTCGTTTTAATTGTAGCCATTAAATCATTTTGTTTTCCTTAATCATTTTCGTTTAATCTCTATTAATTGCCATTAATCCATTTTTTCAATTAATCAATTCACATTCATTAAGTCTGAGTCTAGTTTAGTGGGCCTTTATCCATTTTTCGTGGGGCCCAAGTCCAAACTCGCGCCACTTGTCCTATAAAAGAAGCTGCCACGCGTTGCTTTCTTTTTTCCGCCACCTCATTCTGCCTCGACCACGTCATTTCCCACTATCTTCCAAACTCCTGCATGTGCGCCACGTAACCCCACTATCTCTCTTCCCTCCGCACACGTGTCTTGCTCTCATCTCCTCCACAGGCCGCACGTCCTCCACCATCTCCCTCCTGCCGCCGGCCATGCAGCCGCCGTAACTACCACCCTAACAGTCGCCAAAAACCTCCTAACCGTCGCCGGAACTCGAAAATCCACCTGAAACTGCAATTTCACCCAGAGCTTCACCATTCTTCATCCTAATCTTCATCAGGTCCATCGTTCATCCAAATCCTTCCGATCTTCATCGTTCTGCTTCAACATCATTCATCGGTTCATCACCAATTTTTCCAGACTCGATATTCATCTTCAAAGATCTATCAACACACTAATAAGATTTTCTCAGATTCATCCGTACTTCATCAATCCTCATACCTTTTTCTGGATTCACGCCTTCACCAACACTCGTCACCAGGTTCCTACGCATTTTTTCCAGAAATTAATCAAGAACATTCATCGCCTTCATCAACCTCCAAGAATCTTCGCCCAGAAACTCATCAAGATTCATCCAGATTTCAGATTTTTTTAAGATCTCCACAAATCTTCAAGCACCTTCAACAACAATCATCAACGAGCATCATCCGTCTTCAACCAGTTCTCCAGATCTTCGTCCGATTTGCCAAAAATCTTCATCACGTTGTTGATCTTCACCAGTTTCTTCAAGTCATCTACAGCTTCCTCAAACTTCAACACGTTCGTCAGCAAGAATACACATCTTCAAAGATTCTTTGCTCATCAGCGTTTCCAGAAAGCTTCATCACCTTCATCGCACCTCCAGGTTTTGCTTTGAACTTTCTGACTATAGTAGTTCATTGTTTTTAGTTATAGAACTAGGTAATGTTTGAATGATATAAGTGAATAGAGAGTTGAGACGAGAGAGAGATAGTGTCGTGAGAGAGGGGATAGATTGAGCCGAGAGATTGAACTGAGATGGGGTTTGAGACGAGAGAGAAGTTTGGGAGATGAGGGAAGCGGCACAATGTTTAGTGAACAGTGGTGAGGAAGTTTTGAGAGGACTAGGGTTTCGTCCCGATAGTTTTGAAAACCAGGGGCGTTTGAGTGATTGTGGGCCTCAAGCCCAACGTTTTGGTCGCTGGAATCTCCCCCGTTTTGCTTATCGCACCCCCCTTCCCCGCGTGTGTGTGTGTGTTGCTGGTGGGCTTGGCCCAGTTTTATTGTTTTTTTGCTAGCATGTGTTAGTTTTGGGCTGGGCCTTGTATACTTTGCTGCAGCATTCCCCCTGTAATTAGTACCCCCCCTGCATTTAGTTTTAGCTTAGTGTTTTGTATTATATCTTAATTTTGTTTTAGGATTTAGTTTAAATGTTTTTTTAGAATATTATAATAGGATTAATTGTAGGTTAATTTTCCTTTAGAGTTTTGTTTAGTTTAATATTGTTGAGAATATTTTACTTACTTAGAATATAGTTTTAGTATATTTTCTTTTAGAGAGAATTTAGGATTTAGTTTTAATTCGCTTTTAGGGTATAATATATTCTTTTAGATATTTATGATGTTAACTCCCTAGACTTTTATTAATTCTCAGCATAAGAACTTAGGTATTATATTCTTAGGAAATGTATAGTTTAGTATTTTCTAGGTTATAGCATAATTTGTATAGAAAATATAGGACAGAAATAAATTCAAAACAACTAGTTGTAGTTTATAGCATAGTTTGGGGACTTAGTGTTTGATTTAGGTCTTAGGGAATATATGCGGTTTTGGGTATAGGTTTAGGTTCCCTTAGAAATTTAATTAGGACTTTATAATGTTATTTAGAATTTTATTTGTATTATACAATTGGTGTGTTGTTTGTGGGTCTTCCCCTTGGATGTTTGGTTTGGTTACTTTGCTTGGATTGTCTTAATTGGGCTTTGGGTTTGGGTTTTGCTTGATGGAGCTTCTAGAGGCATTGAGGATGCTTGGAGATAAAGCTTGGAGTTGGGGCATGGATGATCTTTCTTTGTTGGAGATTGCTTTTGAAAGCTTAGGGATTAGGCCATGTAGGAAGAGCTTTAGAATAGACTTGTTTCTTCTTTCAAACATAGAGAGCTTCTTGGGCCTCTATTCATTCCTATGACACAAAGTCCTTTTAAAGTATTCACATCCCTCCTTTGGAGGGATGAGTGACATACTTTAGATGTAGAACTTTGAGGATACCTGTCTCTTATAATGTTAAGTGCTTGTGGGCTTCCTTTGGTTGTCACTAAGTTGCTTAACATTTCAACTTAATCTGTTAATTGATTCTCTCTTGGAGATGGAGCTTGAAGATAGGAGATTATTTGAAGCTTGAAGCTGGGTGAAGATTGAAGATTGGTCTTGCTTGAGGATGAAAGTTGTTATTGTCAACTTTTTGCTGTTTAATCAACCTGTTGCTGTCAGAGGTGCTGCTTGTGCTATTTGCTGTAGGAGTTTGGTGCTGCTGTTTGGGCTGCCTCCTCTGCTGTGGTTTTTGTTTCTCTGTATTGTTTGTTGGCTTGTATAGCTTGCCCCTAAGTTTGAAGTGAATGTTGATTCACTTTGCCTGTTGTTTTCCCAGGTTCGAGGTTGAGCAGGACTCCCTTGCCTCGCTTGTATTGCTGCATTGCATGCATTTTTACTGTACTTGCTTGCTTTCTTTTCTGTTTATCCCCTAGGATCTCTGTTTCTCTCTGTGCAAGAGAGAAATATGACAGACATTAGGATGTTTATCCATGCATGACAACTTTAGGGTAGTTTTGCTTCCCCTTTTCAACCTTAGGCTTTTAGAGCGTCTTTCTTTTCCCATCTCGTAACAATCAAAAACACAATAACATTTCAAACATCATAAAAAATAGTTCTTGCATAAAAGACTGAAAACAAATCAAAAGTCATTTTTGTCCGCTTGGACTCTTAATCAAGAAAAACCCTTTTTGAAGGTCAAAAAAAACTGTCAGACAAACTTGTGTCTTCCGTAGCCCGAACTACGTTTGCTTTGATCTTTCATGCTGTATGAAAGTACGTAGGCATAGGATGCCGTATCCTAGTGAGCAACCTGTAAGAGCACAGATTGTGTCTTAGTAATATCTCTATGTTTTGATGATAACATTAATGATAATTTGTATACAAGAATTATACTCTCTAAATTTGTTCTAAACTGTTTTCTACAGGCACAAAAGATTTTAATCTTAAAGAGCAAATTTGATGTGTACAATAAATTCTGAATGGCTCAAGAGCATCTGAAGATTAGAAGAATCTGAAGTATAAGAGCTTAGTCATCAAGATTCTGAAGATACAACACGCTGCATATATTATCAAGAATCTGAATGAAAGAAGACTCTGAGTGAAGAGACTCTGAATGAGAGAAGACTCTGATCTGAGTGAAGACTCTGATCTAAGAGCATGTTACGCTTCAAGCACACAGCTGCACCAGACTCTGATTCAGCAACATCTGAAGAACATCTTAGGCTCTGAAGTTTCCAGAAGATTCTGAAGACTGAAGACTCTGATATTGATTGTTGATCTGAACTATCTGAAGAATTATTTGAAGAAGATTATTTTAATATATCCGTTGGAATATGCCAGCAAATCTTTCCTTAATTGGGATAGACATAAATCTCTGCAAGAATATTATTCCTCTGATACATTCCATATATGGTAAATTCACAGCTCAGCAGACAATTGCTACACCCACATTTTGTGCGCCGTCTCTCTGCTGCAATAGTACAAAGGACAGTACTATTTGATATTGGAAATATCTTCTCCAACGGTATTATATTCTCTCCAATATTCAAGTGGCTATATAAAGGATATCATAGCACTTTCTTCAGTGACGAATTTTGACAAACTTATTCTCAAGCGAAGAAACTCTCAAGCTCTCATATTCTTTATAGTTCATACTTTGTTCTAAACTTCGAGAAATAACACAGTTGTGTTTATAGCTTTCATAGAAGCATTTTATTACTCTTACATTGTATTACATTAATTTGTAAAGGAAGTTTTCCTTAAGAGGATCTAGGTTAGATCAGTAGCTCTTGAGAAGACTAAGAACAGTTGTTCTTAGGTGTTGCTATTTGTAATCAGTTGATTTGAATAGTGGATTAAGTCCTTGTTGAGAAAGGCAAATCACTCTTGAAAAGGGTGGACTGGAGTAGTTGAGTTCAACGAACCAGGATAAAAATACTTGAGTTTTTATCTTTGATTATTTTCTGTCATACTTATTCAACCCCCCTTCTAAGTATTTTCTCACCTTCAGTTGGCATCAGAGCTCCGGTTCTGCGTGTGCATTCACTTAACCGTGACAGATAAAGATCCAGTGAGAAGAATACTCTGTTATTTATTTGGTTGCTAATATGGGTGATATTCCTACATCAAGCAACAAATATGAAGGAGACAGAATCAGCACCAAACCTCCAATGTTTGATGGAGAAAAATTTGATTATTGGAAAGATAGACTTGAAAGTTTTTTCTTGGGGTATGATGCTGATCTCTGGGATTTAGTCATTGATGGATATGAACATCCTACTAAGGATGGCAAAAAGATTGATAGAAAATCAATGACTGAGGAGCAGAAGAAAGAATTCAAGAATCATCACAAAGCCAGAACCATACTTCTTAATGCAATCTCTCATACAGAGTATGAGAAGATTACCAACAGAGACACTGCTCATGATATGTTTGAGTCTCTCAAAATGACTCATGAGGGAAACTCTCAGGTGAAAGAAACAAAGGCTCTGGCGCTGATACAGAAGTATGAAGCGTTCAAGATGGAAGAATCTGAGAACATTGAGACTATGTTTTCCAGATTTCAGATTCTAACAGCTGGGTTGAAAGTTCTGGACAAGGGCTACTCAACATCTGATCATGTCAAGAAGATCATCAGAAGTCTTCCTACCAGATGGAGACCTATGGTGACTGCATTGAAGCTGGCCAAGGATCTGAACAAAATCTCATTAGAAGAACTCATCAGTTCTTTGAGAAGTCATGAGATTGAGCTGGAGGAAGATGAACCCCAGAAGAAAGATAAAGGTAAATCCTTAGCTTTTAAATCTAACAAATCTGTTAAAGCTTTGCAGGTAAATGAAGAAAGCTCTAAGGAATCTTCTTCTGAAGAAGAAGATGAACTATCCATGCTGTCTAGAAGGATCAACAAACTCTGGAAGCACAAAGGGAAGAAGTTCAACAACTTCAGAAGATCTGATCAAAAGAGAGAATCTTCTGGACACAGAAGATCTGGCAAGAAAGAGGTCACTTGCTATGAATGTAAAGAACCTGGACACTACAAGAGTGAATGTCCCAAACTTCAAAAGGAAAAACCCAAAAGGAAGTTTGATAAAAAGAAAAAGGTTCTGATGGCTACATGGGATGACTCAGATGAATCTGAATCATCTTCTGAATCTGAGGAAGAATGTGCAAATGTTGCGCTGATGGCCAACACAAATGATCAAGATGAAGGAACGTCATCATCTGAATCTGAGTCAGAATCAGACTCGACTCTGAAGAGGTATTTTCTGAACTCTCCAGAGCTGAACTTGTTGAAAGTTTATCTGACATGTTGGAAAGCTACAGCAAGATTAAACTCAAATACAAGAAGCTGAAAAGCAATCTTGAATCTGAGATTGATCTTCTGAGAACAGAACTTGTTGAGCAGAAAGAAATAAATTTAAAACTCAAAAATGATTTAGAAACAACTCAACAAGAATCTGATACTGAAACAGAGTCAAGTGAAAATATTTTAGAAAAATATGACTCCAGTTTTAAAAGATTCCTCACTAAAAGCATAGACAGAAGCAAAATTGCTTCTATGATCTATGGTGTTAGTGGGAACAACAGAAGAGGCATTGGATGTGAATCTTCCTCTGGAAGCAATCCAAAATCTGTTGATAAACTCTTCATCAAGAAGACTCCTCTGTATTCTCATTTTAAGTTTGGTCATCTGAATGATATTAAACATACAAGCTCTGAAAAGAGTACTTATGTGTTTAAGCCAAGGGCTAGCCAGAATAAACACTATGTTGAAAAACAGAAGTTTAGGCAAAACCACAGAACATCTAACCCCAAAGGACCCAAGAAGATCTGGGTACCTAAAAGTAAAATAATACCTGTTGCAGATGTTCTTAGCAGCAAAATCCAGACACCAATCATGGTACCTGGACTCTGGATGCTCACGACATATGACGGGCGAAAGGTCTATGTTCCAAAGCCTGGAACTTAGATCTGGAGGGGACGTGAAATTTGGAGGGAACCAGAAGGGCAAGATCATTGGCTCTGGTACAATAGGTAATGGTAACCTACCCTCTATTTCTAATGTTCTGTTAGTTGAAGGATTGAAACATAATCTATTGTCCATAAGTCAATTAAGTGACAATGGTTATGATATCATCTTTAATCAAAAATGTTGCAAAGCTGTATGTCAAAAGAATGGTTCAATCCTATTCAGTGGAAAGAGGAAAAACAACATTTACAAAATTAACCTTTCAGAACTTAAAGTTCAAAATGTAAAATGCCTTTTATCTGTGAATGATGAGCAATGGGTCTGGCATAGAAGATTGGGACATATTAATATGAGACGTATATCTCAGATTAATAAACTCAATCTGGTCAGAGGACTCCCTAATCTGAAGTTCAATTCAGATGCTCTGTGTGGCGCATGTCAAAAGGGTAAATTTTCAAAATCTCATTTTAAACCAAAAAATGTTGTTTCCACTTCTAGACTATTGGAATTACTTCATATTGATCTGTTTGGACCAGTGAAAACTGCATCCATCAGAGGCAAGAAGTATGGGTTAGTCATTGTAGATGACTACAGCAGATGGACATGGGTAAAGTTTCTAAAACACAAGGATGAGTCTCATTCTGTGTTCATTGACTTCTGCAATCAAGTCCAGACTGAAAAAGAATGCAAAATTATTAAAGTCAGAAGTGATCATGGTGGTGAATTTGAAAACAAATATTTTGAAAAATATTTTTCTGAAAAAGGAATTGCACATGATTTCTCCTGTCCTAGAACTCCACAACAAAATGGAGTTGTAGAGAGGAAAAATAGAACATTGCAAGAAATGGCCAGAACCATGATCAACGAGACAAATCTGGCAAAATACTTTTGGGCAGAAGCAATAAATACAGCATGTTATATTCAGAACAGAGTGTCTGTAAGACCTCTTCTGGAAAAGACTCCCTATGAATTGTGGAGAAACAGAAAGCCCAACATTGCTTATTTTCATCCATTTGGATGTATTTGTTATATGCTTAACACTAAAGATCATCTGAACAAGTTTGATTCCAAAGCACAGAAGTGTTTCATGCTTGGTTATTCTGAACGCTCTAAAGGCTACAGAGTATTCAATACTGAAACACAGATTGTGGAAGAATCTATTCATGTTAGATTTGATGATAAGCTTGGCTCTGAAAAGCCAAAGCAAGTTGAAAGTTCTGCAGATAGAGAAGTTATTCTCACAGACTCTGAAGGCTCAGAGGCAGACAAGACTGAAGACAAAGACTCTGAAGCAAACCCAGATGCTACGCCTCTAACTTCCCAACTTGACAATCTGCATATTTCTGAAAGACCAACAGTCAGAGGATCTTCTTCCAGAATGAAAGCTTCTCATCCAGAGGATGTGATAATTGGAAAGAAAGATGATCCAATAAGGACAAGAGCATTTCTCAGAACTTCTGAATCTTCCTTCTGTGGCTTAGTGTCAATTATAGAACCAACATCTGTTGATGAGGCTCTGGAAGATAATGAATGGATTTTAGCTATGCAAGAGGAGCTGAATCAATTCACAAGGAATGAAGTCTGGGATCTGGTTCCAAGACCTAAAGGTTTCAATGTCATTGGAACAAAATGGGTTTTCAGAAATAAACTTAATGAGAAAGGAGAAGTTGAAAGGAACAAAGCAAGACTGGTTGCTCAAGGCTACAGTCAACAAGAAGGCATAGACTACACAGAAACATATGCTCCTGTTGCAAGGTTAGAGTCTATACGCTTGCTTATTTCATTTGCTGCACAACATAACATCACTCTTTATCAGATGGATGTTAAAAGTGCTTTTCTTAATGGAATTATAGAAGAGGAAGTGTATGTCCACCAACCTCCTGGTTTTGAAAATGAAAATTTTCCAGATCATGTTTACAAACTGAAAAAATCTCTTTATGGACTAAAACAAGCTCCCAGAGCTTGGTATGAGAGGTTGAGTAATTTTCTTCTGAAGAAAAATTTCATCAGAGGAAAAGTGGATACCACACTATTTTGTAAAACCATTAAGAAAGATTTGTTGATTTGTCAAATTTATGTAGATGATATTATTTTTGGATCAACAAATATTATGCTTGGAAAGGAGTTTGCTAAATGTATGCAGGCAGAATTTGAGATGAGCATGATGGGAGAATTGAGATTCTTTCTGGGAATCCAAGTAAATCAGACTCCAGAGTGCACCTACATACATCAGACCAAGTATGTTAAAGAGCTTCTGAAGAAGTTTAACATGCTGGATAGCAAAATGCCAAAGACTCCAATGCATCCTACAAGCACTCTAGGTAAGGAAGAGGTAAGTAAGAAGGTAGATCAGAAACTCTACAGAGGTATGATAGGATCTCTTCTTTATTTGACTGCTTCTAGACCAGACATTCTGTTTAGTGTTTGTTTATGTGCTAGATTCCAATCAGATCCTAGAGAATCACACTTAACTGCTGTTAAGAGGATTCTAAGGTATCTGAAAGGTACTGCTAATGTTGGTTTGTGTTACAGAAAATCTGACGAATATTCACTAGTTGGATTCTGTGATGCTGACTATGCTGGAGATAGAGTTGAGCGCAAAAGTACTTCTGGAAGCTGTCAGTTTCTTGGAAGTCATCTGATCTCGTGGTACAGCAAGAAGCAACCAACAATTGCACTATCAACCACAGAGGCAGAATACATTGCTGCTGCTGGATGTTCCACTCAGATGCTCTGGATGAAGAGTCAACTAGAAGATTATCAAATCTATGAGAGTAATCTTTCTATCTTCTGTGATAATACTTCTGCTATATGTTTATCCAAAAATCCAATTTTACACTCTAAGGCCAAACATATAGAGATTAAACATCATTTCATCAGAGACTATGTTCAGAAGGGTGTAATAAATTTAGCCTTTGTTGATACAGATCATCAATGGGCAGATATTTTCACAAAACCCCTTGCTGAAGATAGGTTTAAGTTTATTCTGAAAAATATTTGTATGGATTTCTGTCCAGAGTAATATTTCTCAGAGTCAACTTCTCAGATGCTAAGTGTTTAACACTCTGAAGTATTTCATCTGTCTTGCTTGTTTAATTTATCTGTGAATTTTTTTTTGTGTGAAACTCTGAACTGACCATCTCAGAGGATCTGAAAGTTGAAAACGTTTCATTTCTTAAGAGTTATAGAATCACATGCAAGCAAACACGTGTCACTCAGAATCTGAAAAGATGGAGTACACCTACTGATTATGACGTTTAAGGTATTGCTTTGAAAATCTCAATCTGTCTTGATTTTCCCCCAAATGTCATATCATAATTAAAAATGATTACTTTTCATTTAATGCAAACGTGCGTATGTGTCCTATGTGTGTCTGTTGTGTTTCCCATGCTTGCTTTATTTGTCTATATAAACCATTCTCATAACACATTCACACTTTTCACATTCTCAAACACATATGCGCTTTTGTTTGTTGTTCTCTCTCTTTGCAAACGCTAAAAGAACTCAGAAACCTTCATCTTCTTCATCATCGTCAACAATGGCATCTACTTCAAACGCTGTTACTACCAAAAATGCTACCACTGTCAAAGAACCAGTACGCACTCTCCTAACTGCTGTTGATTCACTAGAAGTACTGTGTGAAAGTTTCGTGGACTTAGAAGATCTTGCTGAAAATGGGTTTGATCTGATTTCTTCAATCAAAGCACAAGGCTGGGACGGTTACTTTGACAGGCTTATGGGTCCTGTGTATCCAACGTTAGTGAAGGAGTTCTGGATCCATGCATATGCTACTCCAAAGTTCATTCACTCCTCTGTGCTGGGAAAAAAGATAGTTATCACTGAAAACCTGATAAGGAAACTCATAGGTTTTAAGGCAACTGATGGAGTAACCTCTCTGTCTTCTGCGCGTGAAGACCTGAAAGATGTATGTCAAGAAATCTGTACTACTGGTGAACCTTGTAAGAAGGTTAAGTTCTTGAAACCCACTTACAAGATATGGGCTAAGATTTTCATGAGCACCATCTTTCACAGACCCTCTTCAAACTCTTCTGATTATGTTAATGCTGAACAACTTTACTTCATGTATTGTTTACACCAAAACATTCAGATTGATCTTCCATATTTGTTGTTTAATCATCTGGTGTCTCACGTCAAGGAAACAAGGGAAACAGCCAGAGATAAATCTGGAAAAGTCAGAACATGGATCCCTATGGGAAGGCTGATTTCAGATATTCTGATAGAAAACCAACTTGTGGCGCATCTGCAAGAGGCTGGGTTGACAGAAGATCTGACTTATATCATTGGCTCTGAAATAAACGGTTTAACTTTGAGAAGGATGAAACTGGTTGATGATTTATCTGAGAAACCAAGGAAAACTAACTCTGAAGAAGTTAGGGGAAGAAGGATTCCTGTTAAGGATTTTCCTTTATTCACCTCAGATGAACCTAGAGAAATTATTGCTGAGATTATGGTGATGAGATTCCTGCCAATCTTTTGCAGAAGGAAGGCCAAGTTCTTCCTGATTTGACAAGGGAAAGAAGACGTAAGAGAAAAATTGATAGTGAAGGTCATCAGAAGAAAAGGAAGCATTCAGATGCTGAAAAGAAGAAGAAAAGGAAGAAGCTGAAGAAGGTTCAACCAAATCCTCCTGCAGCAACTTTTGAAGAAATTAGAGATACTCTGAAACAGGTATTTAACACTGATTCTAATCCTGTTCATCATTCTGATACCCCCACACCCTCTGACTCCCCACTTAGATTTAGAAGATCCAGACCTTCTAAAACTTTTATCTCTAAACCATCTTCTGTCCCCCCTCATACACCACAATCCAAGCAACCAACAAACACACATACAGAAATTCCACAACAAACTCAACAAACAACACCACAACCACAAAACACTATCCCAGAATATACCATTCCAGAGGATGTTCACCCTGAACACTCTGACCAACCTGAATATCTCATTGATCCTGATGAGATATTAGATGTCACACCTTTAAACCAGTCTGTCAATTTATCTTCAACTTCTGAAAAATCTAACCACTCTGATGCATCATCTGATGATGAATCATCTGGCTACATTAATGAATGCTTGAATGATCTCAAACAACCTCGTTCTGAGAGTGTTTGGAAACAGCTGTTTAAATCTCCAACTTCTGAACATCCACCTTCTCCACAAAATTCCCCAACTCAAACTCTCACTCCACAACCTCTTGAAATCCAAAACACTCCACAACCAACAGAAACCCAACCAATTCCCTCAATACCTCAACCACAACATTCTGACCAACAAACATCTGAACCACAAACCAACCAACCAACATCTGAACCACAAATAAATCCTCAACCTTCTGAACCACAAACATCTGAACATCCATCTTCACAACCTCAACCTTCTGAACAAACACCACAAACACAACTAACCCAACCAAGAAAACCCAGAATCCCTGATGAAGCAGAATTGGGATCACGTGTTTATACTCTGTTAAGAGATTTTGATAAGGATAATGTCTCAGACTTTGCTGACATTATGGATGTTTGCATGACTACTATGGACAAAGAGGCTGCTGACGCTGTTTGGAAGAAATATCTTTACAGACTGAATAGGGAGGCTTTGAAAATCAGGACTCAATGTCTTAGATTGTCAAAAGTAAGGTTTGCTGCTTATCAAAAACGGATTAAGAGAAACACTCCTCCTATTCTTCTTCTAGAAGCTCCTCCACCTCCAGAAATTCCTGCACCTGATGTTACTCAGCCTGTTTCAGAATCTACTGTTTCAGAATCTACAGATCTTCAGAAGGATGTCAAAGAACTTAAGGATTTTATGGTTGATCAAAAGAAAACAAATAAAGAAATGAAAACTTGGATGGCTAAGCAAGATGAAAATTCAGAAAGGATTACAGCACTGCTGCAACTCATTGCTTCTCAACAAGCCTCATCTGCTAAACCTACTTGATGTTTTGCACAAGTTTTTCATGTTTTGCTTTGTTTTGATTTTCTTCTGATATGTTTTGTATGCTTTTATCTGAATCTGGATGTTCTCTTGACTTAATGACAATGATCTTTTTGCTTATCTGGATATGTGTTTCTTCTGCATCTTTACTGTCTTTTAAAATTCTTTTTGATTATGACAAAAAGGGGGAGAAACAAAATAGAATCTGATTGTTCAAATCTATAAGCAATTATCTGAACTAAGTCAGACATGTTACTAACATTCTTTGAATTTAAGTGTCCCAGATATTATTAAAAAATCTGACAAATTTCATTGAAGTTTTTTCCTGAGATCTATCTTTTCAGAACCTGATCAAAAATAGCTAAATCTGAGTAGACCAGACTCTGATATCTAACCTTGAGTACTATGATCTAAAAGATAACTCAAGACAGGAAATGGCAAGATAAACAACCAGGTGTTCTGAAGTTGTTCATCTGGCATCAAGCTTTAATATGGCATCAAGCTTTGACTCTAGAAGTCAAACATATGTCAACCAGGCTTCAATCAGGCTCTGAATCTAAAATGTACTCAACCAGAAAGGGAAGTATCTAATTCCATTAGAGTATTCATTTCAGGGGGAGATTGTAAATCTCAGGGGGAGTAATTTTAATTCATATTTTTATTGAACAAATTTCTCATGTTTTGTCATCATCAAAAAGGGGGAGATTGTAAGAGCACAGATTGTGTCTTAGTAATATCTCTATGTTTTGATGATAACATTAATGATAATTTGTATACAAGAATTATACTCTCTAAATTTGTTCTAAACTGTTTTCTACAGGCACAAAAGATTTTAATCTTAAAGAGCAAATTTGATGTGTACAATAAATTCTGAATGGCTCAAGAGCATCTGAAGATTAGAAGAATCTGAAGTATAAGAGCTTAGTCATCAAGATTCTGAAGATACAACACGCTGCATATATTATCAAGAATCTGAATGAAAGAAGACTCTGAGTGAAGAGACTCTGAATGAGAGAAGACTCTGATCTGAGTGAAGACTCTGATCTAAGAGCATGTTACGCTTCAAGCACACAGCTGCACCAGACTCTCATTCAGCAACATCTGAAGAACATCTTAGGCTCTGAAGTTTCCAGAAGATTCTGAAGACTGAAGACTCTGATATTGATTGTTGATCTGAACTATCTGAAGAATTATTTGAAGAAGATTATTTTAATATATCCGTTGGAATATGCCAGCAAATTTTTCCTTAATTGGGATAGACATAAATCTCTGCAAGAATATTATTCCTCTGATACATTCCATATATGGTAAATTCACAGCTCAGCAGACAATTGCTACACCCACATTTTGTGCGCCGTCTCTCTGCTGCAATAGTACAAAGGACAGTACTATTTGATATTGGAAATATCTTCTCCAACGGTATTATATTCTCTCCAATATTCAAGTGGCTATATAAAGGATATCATAGCACTTTCTTCAGTGACGAATTTTGACAAACTTATTCTCAAGCGAAGAAACTCTCAAGCTCTCATATTCTTTATAGTTCATACTTTGTTCTAAACTTCGAGAAATAACACAGTTGTGTTTATAGCTTTCATAGAAGCATTTTATTACTCTTACATTGTATTACATTAATTTGTAAAGGAAGTTTTCCTTAAGAGGGTCTAGGTTAGATCAGTAGCTCTTGAGAAGACTAAGAACAGTTGTTCTTAGGTGTTGCTATTTGTAATCAGTTGATTTGAATAGTGGATTAAGTCCTTGTTGAGAAAGGCAAATCACTCTTGAAAAGGGTGGACTGGAGTAGTTGAGTTCAACGAACCAGGATAAAAATACTTGAGTTTTTATCTTTGATTATTTTCTGTCATACTTATTCAACCCCCCTTCTAAGTATTTTCTCACCTTCACAACCTTCCCCCCTTCATCCGTGGTTAGGCGAACTACGTTGACTCTGATTTCTCGTTCCAGACGGGAATACGTAGGCATAAAGTGCGATACTTTGCCGAGTCATTTTCTTTTCTTTTAACCCAGACCTCTAGTGTAGATAGAATAACAATCCGTACCAGAAAACAAGCATGGATCCCGTCGAGTACGGCGGACGTGAGGGGTGCTAATACCTTCCCCTTGCGTAATCGACTCCCGAATCCAGGTTTTGGTTGTGACGACCATTCCTTTCTCGTTTTGCGTTAGGTTTACTCTGAGCGTTTCTTTTCCCTCTTGTGGGATAAATAACGCACGGTGGCGACTCTTCTGTCATAGCCGACGCCGATTTTCGCAGTAGCGACAGCTGGTGACTCTGCTGGGGACTCCAACGGTTCCCTACGCGAGTCAATCCTAGCACTTGTTTTCCCGTAGTGGGTTTTGTATAGATTTACATTTCTGTCTTTACTTTCCGCATTTTATTGTCAGCTTTATATTGTTATTGCTATTGTGGGGAGGGGGTGATCTGTTGAGAGATAAGTCGGACCTGGGCTTGAGTGCACCTAGAATTAGTTGTGGAAAGTAGTGGGCGCGTGCATGCTTTGCATGTACTAGTGTCCCGCAAAATCCACGCTCGGACGAGGTTCTTCTGGTTGACTTCTTTTTCAACCCTTTGGGTTGAGGGGGTTGTTGGTTAGTTGGATTGTCGACTCCGGGGACCGATCATTTGGAAGTTGGCTAAGTGAGGCCTCTTCAGGACATGATGATGCCACACCTTCTGGGTATCGTATCATCAGTCTTGAAAGTCTGTGACGCCGACGACCGCATAGGATGCCGTACCTTATGTCAGTTGATAGGACACCTACCTGTGAGAGGGATTGGGGCATGCAGGAAACTTGACCTCCAAACTACCAGGTTTTCTTGATATTGGATCAATACGTGTGGTTACTTGGGTTCTTCATCAGGACAGTGTTATGGGTCTGTTGAGACCAAGTTGGAGCGTTGTTATGGGTCTGTTGAGACAGGGTTTGAGCATTATTGTGGGTCTGTTGAGACAGAGGTGGATGGATCTCTTCAGCAATATATCGCTTGATCCCTGTTGCATGTTTGCATATTGCATTGTTGCATACTCATTTTGCATATCATTAACGTGTGTCTGTGCTGCAGGTGCATTTTCATACCCCTGATTCTAGTTGCCCGGATTTCTTTCTGCCTGCTGATATTATGGATACTTTGAACAAGACCGTGGCATACAAGTTGCCTACTCCAGATGTTTCTTCTTTGCTTGGTTTGATGTCTTTAGCTAATGATGATGTGAAGATAAGCTTCAGGAAGAGTTATGGGAAATTGCTTAGGTTGGTTTGCAGACCATCCATGTATGAGAGGAACGGATTGTACGCACTAATGCAGTTCTATGATCCCCCGCTGAGGTGTTTTACTTTCCCTGACTTCATTCTGGCTTCGACCATGGAGGAATATGCTGCGATCTTGGATTTGACTATTCAGAACAAGGTGCCCTTCATTCATGTGGGTGCTGAGCCCAAGCTGGAGGATTTGGCTATTGCTTTGCATTTAGACTCCTCAGAGTTGCTGTTAACCTCGTGGAATGGAGTTTCTGGTTTTTCTCTCAAGTTCTTAGTTGGGAAAGCACAAGAGTACGCCAAGAGCGGCTGTTGGGTTGTGTTTAATGCTATCCTCGCTTTGTGTATCTATGGAATTGTACTGTTCCCGAACATGCCTGATTTCGTTGATCTGGATGCGCTCTATATATTTGCTTCAGGCAATCCTGTGCCTACACTGATTGGGGATTTCTATCACTCACTGCATTATAAGAACGAGAACAGGAGGGGCAAGAACGTCTCTTGTTGTGTGCCTTTGTTGTATATGTGGTTTGAGAGTCACCTACCCAAGAAGGGTTTCTTTGCTGAGTCTGCAGATACGGTGGATTGGTCTGAGCATCTGATAGGACTTTCTTCAGAAGATGTTGTCTGGTTTGATAGAGATTTGATGGGATCTGAGATTATCTATAGTTGCGCTGGATATCCTAACGTTCCTCTGATTGGGAGGAAAGGGTGCATTAGCTACAATCCGTCATTGTTGATTAGACAATTCAGGTATGCTTTGAAAAGCCCGCCAAAAGAGGAGGAAGTACAGGAATCTCTGTACTTCACAGGTGAGCTAAGTGGAGAATTATTGTACAGGCTTCAGCATGCTTGGAAAAACATCAACAGAAGGGGTAAGCCGTTGTTGGGTAAGAATGATTGTCAAGCCTATCCTCCGTACCAAGTCTGGATCCAAGCTAGGGCAAAGCAGGCGCTAATGCCGTTTCCTGCAGTATTACCTCCTGCTTCCCCCGTAATTGAGGAGCCAACTACTGTGTCTGTTGAGAGATATGAGCAGGTTGTGAAGGAGAAAGAAGAGCTGATGAAAGCCAACGAGAAGTTGGAAGAAGAGTTAGTGCAACTTAGGAGCGAAAGAAATGAAGCCGTATATTCCTTCAAGCAGCAAACAGAGCTGGTGAACTACCTAGGCACAAAACTGACTGAGCAAAGGAAGAAGCGTGAACGCTTGGGGATAGATTTCAAGAGCTCCCATGATATGCTGGAGGCTAGGAAGAAAGCACTTGAGGTAGCCTACCGGGAAATCTCTGCATTCAACAAAACCTGGAATGCCACACTAACCGGCAATAAGGAAAGAGAAGACAAACTGAAGCTGCAGATCTCTGAGCTGGGAGGTCAGTTGAAAGCTAGCCAGAAGAAGTTTGAAGAAGAGGTTATGCGGAGATATGATGTCCAGAATGCCTTGAACAAAGTTATCAAGCGCAAGGAAGAGTCTGCGTCCTAGAAGCGGAAGCTAGAAGATTGCTTCGGAGAAGGTGTTTGGGAGGAATCCATTGGGGATCTCCAGCGTGTTATCAGGCAAAGAGACTCGCTCGTCGAAGGGTTGCTTTCTCAGCCGAATCATCTCAAGACTAAGAGATTGTTAGAGGAGTATCAGGCATATGGTCGCACTTAATTACCTTATGTACTGTTGTATATGCTTTATTTGCATTGTGATGGCCATCACCAGGATTGTTGGTTGAGGTCATGCCTTCTTTTTTGTACACTCAATAATATTGTATTTCTGACTTGATGGGCTCTTTTCAGCAATATACGAGATGTTTTCCCCGTGAATGGATCCAAACTTCTTATCACTATCTCTGTCACGGCACTGGCACTTTGGCACTAGAATCAGGGGTTGATCTCCCTAACGCACAGACACATATTGCATCCGCATATTAATTTTGCATCACCAGTTACTTGTTGAATTTGTATCTTATTTCCTGCACCTCCCAGGTTTTTCAAGATTGACGGACAAAGAGTCCACCGCTACTCAACCCGAAACAACTGCAAGAAGATAATGGATCAAGTTCAGGTCGAGATGTAGGAAATCCGCGAGAAGTTGACTTTGTTCATGCAAGCTATGGAGAGTATGGCCAAGGGCCAGGAGAATCTTCAGACTTTGGTGCAGCCGCTGCTGACGCGGGCAAACGGAAATGACAACACTGATCACATTTCTGTTGAAACTCCTCGCTGGGAGAATGAGATACCGGCAGTTGTTACTCCACCTGTTGTGACTATCAATGGAAGCACTGGTACTGGTGCAGGTGCTGGCGCTGATAACGACAATACTGGGAATGGTGGTGATGGGCATGTTGTCAACAACAAAGGCAACACTGTGGATGCAGACCAAGGATTCGTTGACAATGTTGGATTCGGAAACAACAGGTATGGCAATGTCAATCAGGCCGGGAACTTCGGGTTCAACAATCAAGGCTTCGGTAATGACGGCTACGACAATAATCAGGGGTATGGCTACGGTAATGGTGGATTTGGTAATGTGAATGTGAACGGTGCTGGAGCACTTCCTTTCAACAATGGTTTTGGACCCGCTGGGGTCAATCTGGGGTTCAGCAATCGAGGACAGGGTCCTGTGTTCAATCAGCAAGGATTTGGTCGTAACATGGGTTATGATGGGTATGCAAATGACTGGAATGTGGATCAACAGGAGGACGCTTTTTCAGGAAGAGGTATGGGGCCTGAAGGCCCTATTGACCCTGTTCAGAGGATCAGAATGCTAGAAGAGCAGATGAAAGGTGTGGTTGATCAGAACTCCGCTGGGTTAGATATGACTACTATGGGGTTGGTACCAGGCTGAGGGTGTCATTGAAGTTCAAGGCTCCAACCTTCGACAAATACAAAGGGGATACCTGCCCAAAGGTCCATGTACGTTCTTATTATAGAAGGATGTCCGTGTATTCCAATGATGAAAGGATGCTCATGCATTTCTTTCAAGATAGCTTATCGGGACCATCGTTGGAGTGGTACATGGGGCTGGAGCCCACTCAGATTAAAACCTGGAAGCAGTTGGCTGATGCTTTCGTGATGCATTACAAATATAACAGTGATTTGGCGCCAAACAGGGTTCAGTTGCAGAGCCTGTCGCAGAAAAATGGTGAAAGCTTCAAAGAGTACGCGTAGCGATGGCGCGATATGGCAGCTCGGGTGCATCCTCCTTTGGTTGAGAGGGAGATGAATGACATGTTTGTGGGGACGTTTACTGGAATGTACTATGACAAGTTACTCAATGTTTCGATGGGCAGTTTCTCCGATATGATCCTTATGGGAGAAATGATCGAAAACGAAATTAAAATTGGAAAGATTCAGGCAGGCGAATCTACTTCAGCCGGGGGTGCGAGAAAAGTGTTCGGCGGAAGACGACAGGGTGATACAAGTGCTGTATTTGGTGGCAGAGGCCGGGGCAGAGGTAGAAATCAGTACATTCAACCTCAATAGATAGCCAGTGTTACTATTCCAATTCCTCAACAATAACAGCAACAACAGCAAAGGCAGAATCAGGGCCAGGGAAGGTTTCAAAATGTAAAGCCGAGGAGGGTATTCGACAAGCCTCCTTCAACATATGCAGAGCTTCTTCAGACATTGTTGGGGTTGAATCTGGTCGAGAAAAGAACACTAGAACCACCTACAAGACCGGTACTTCCTAGAGGGTACGACGCCAGTAAGCACTGCGAATTCCATTCCGGGGCACCCGGACATGATGTAGAATCTTGTCATGCTTTCAAGCATAAAGTTCAAGACTTGTTGGACAGTAAAGCCATCAACTTCGGCCAAGTGGGGCCCAACATTATACAACAGCCCATGCCTAATCATGGGGCAAATGCTATCTTAACAGAAGAAAATTTAAACTTGGTGTTGGATGTTAATGAGCTGAAGACACCATTGAGCGAAGTGAAAAGCAGGTTGCTCATAGGGGGAGTATTTCTGGGTTGTGATGAATACTGTTTAGAGTGCTGGACCCAGCCAGAGGGTTGTAATGATTTGAGGTAGGGCATTCAGGCCATGATCGACGAAGGGACCTTGCAATTTGATCGAACTGCGGTTGAGAAGCCCGTGGAGGCATTATACGAAGAGCAGAATGATATTGCGACGGTGACGATCCCGAGGAAGACTATAACGATAGTGGCGCTCGCCAAGCGGCCAACTATTACGATTACCAAAGCAGGGCCTGTTCCCTTTGAAAGTACGAAAGTTGTCCTGTGGACATATGGATTAGAAGCATATTGCAACGGTGAAAAGATTGTGATGAATAGCCAGCCAACGAGAGTTGTTGATAATGTTGTTGGTACGGGGGGCATGACCCGTAACAGAAGGATCTTTACATCACCTGAAGTAGAAGCAGAGAGGTTGGCCAAGGGTAAAGCTAAAGTAAGTGAAAGCGGGCCCTCTCAGTCGAAAGAAAAGGATACGTCGCTCAAGGATGTATAGGAGTTCATGAGACTAATCCGAAAGAGCGACTACAAAATTGTTGAACACCTACAGCAGACGCCGTCGAAGATCTCTATCTTGTCGATGTTGTTATGTTCCGAAGCGCACCGGAACGCCTTGCTAAAGATTCTGGATACGTCGTTCGTACCCCAAGAAGTTTTTGTAAATCAGTTAGAGGGGGTAATGGCACATGTCAATGCTGGACATAGTCTGGGTTTCATAGATTTTGATCTAACACCCAAGGGTCGGGAGCACGACATGGCCTTGCATATATCGGTGGAGTGCCGGGGCACCGTAATGTCGCATGTATTGGTGGATACTGGATCGTCATTGAACGTATTGCCAAAGAAAGCCATGATGAAGTTGGATATACTGGGAGTTATTTGCACGCCCAACGATTTGGTTGTGAGGGCGTTTGACGGGACGAAAAGGTCAGTGTTTGGGTCAATAACATTACCGCTGCAGGTGGGGCCAGAGATTTTTGATACCGAATTCTACATCATGGACATCCATCCAGCTTATAGCTGTCTTCTCGGGCGCCCATGGATCCACGCTGCAGGGGCCGTAACGTCCACATTGCATCAGAAGTTGAAATACATGGTGGGTGATAGTGTCGTTACCGTTTGCGGGGAGGAGGATATTTTGGTCAGTCACCTGTCATCATTCAGATATGTGGAGGTCGACGGAGAAATACACGAGACACCTTGTCAAGCCTTCGAGGGGTTGCGAATTAAATACAAAGCTCATGGTTCCAGCAAAATATCAGATGTGGCAGTGTCATCCTACAAAGAGGCTCAGGCTTTAGTGCAGACTGGTGAGGCTAAAAGCTGGGGGCAGGTATTGGAGATTCCCGTGAAGAATGACAAGTTTGGGCTAGGGTATCGAGCGACGTCGTCAGCGTCATCTTCAGGAGCGCCCAGGTTCAAGGGACCAGTCACGATTACGCCAAGCGGGGTGTGCTTTGAGACTATCAACGCTATTTCCGATGCTGAGGACGGAGATAGCGATTGCGATATGGACGCGTGGATCAAGCCAAGTGTGCCAGGACAAAGTCTCTGCAACTGGTCCATCCGGGAAACTGTCCCAGTGACTTTTAACAGTAATGATTTGTTTTATCAATTGTTGAACAATCCTATGTCCTACCCGGGGCATAGTGATTTTACATTAGGGCTACTTGATTATGTGTATTGCACTGTTTTAATCATGAAATAAAGGCGTTTTTTCATATTCAAATATTGTGATCCCTGTCTTTTCTTGTTTTTACTTTAACAATAAATGGCAACGTGGTTATTTGCTTTGTTGGCGTGTTGAAGCGTTTAACCATTTCCTTTGCAGGACTAATATTTTAGATGACATCTCATACGAACCGCCTATGACTCGTTTCGACTTCGAGCACCCGGTATTCCAAGTAGAGGAAGAGATTGTTGAGGATAGCGACCTGCCAGAGGAGCTGACTCGTTTGTTGAAACAGGAAGAGAGAATCATTTTGCCTCATCAGGAGGAAATTGAGATTATCAACTTGGGGTCGGAAGAAGTTGTGAGAAATATCCGTATAGGGGCTGCGCTGCAGAGCAACGTCAAGCAAAAGATGATTGAGATACTGCGAGAGTATGGTGATGTATTTGCTTGGTCGTACGAGGATATGCCCGGGTTAGGTACGGACATGGTTGTGCACTGTCTGCCGTTGCGAGAGGAATGTCCGCCTGTTAAACAGAAACTCAAAAGAACCAGACCAGACATGGCTGTGAAAATCAAGGAGGAAGTTCAAAAACAGTGGGATGCTGGTTTCTTAGCTGTTACAACTTATCCGTCATGGGTCGCTAATATAGTACCAGTGCCGAAGAAAGACGGTAAAGTGCGAATGTGTGTAGACTACCGTGATTTGAATAGGGCGAGCCCGAAAGATGACTTTCCGCTTCCTCACATTGATGTGCTGGTCGATAACACTGCTCAGTTCTCCGTATTCTCCTTCATGGACGACTTCTCGGGCTATAATCAGATCAAAATGGAACCAGAAGACATGGAGAAGACTACCTTCATTACTCCCTAGGGAACATTTTGCTACAAAGTGATGCCCTTCGGATTGAAGAACGCTGGGGCAACATATCAACGTGTTATGACGACTCTCTTTCATGACATGATGCACAAAGAGATCGAGGTTTATGTTGATGATATGATTGCCAAATCCCAAACGGAGGATGAGCATTTGGTTAATCTGCTGAAACTGTTCAAGAGGCTCAGGAAGTTCAGGTTGAGACTGAACCCTAATAAGTGCATCTTTGGGGTGAGATCGGGTAAACTGCTGGGGTTTATCGTGAGTGAAAAAGGAATAGAGGTTGATCCTGCGAAAATAAAAGCAATACAAGAAATGCCGACGCCTAAAACAGAAAAAGAAGTGCATGGGTTTTTAGGGAGGTTGAACTATATCGCCCGGTTCATATCTCACCTAACTGCGACATGCGAGCCGTTATTCAAGTTGTTGAAAAAGGATCAGGTGTTGACCTGGAATGAAAATTGTCAAAAGGCGTTCGACAAGATAAAATAATACTTGCAGGAACCTCCTATTTTGATACCCCCAGTGGCCGGGAGACCTTTGATTATGTATCTGACGGTTCTTGAGGAAAGTATGGGTTGTGTTCTCGGTCAACACGACGAGACCGGACGTAAAGAGCATGCGATATACTATTTGAGTAAGAAGTTTACTGACTGTGAGTCCAGATACTCAATGCTCGAGAAAACGTGTTGCGCGCTAGCCTGAGCCGCCAAACGTTTGAGGCAATACTTGCTGAATCATACAACCATGCTAATTTCAAAGATGGATCCAATCAAATATATGTTTGAGAAGCAAGCACTCTCCGGAAGAATTGCCCGATGGCAGATGGTGTTAACCGAATACGATATACAATGTGTCTCGCAAAAGGCTATTAAAGGCAGTGTTCTGTCTGAGTACCTTGCGGAGCAGCCTGTTGAGGAGTACCAATCGATGAGGTTTGATTTTCCTGACGAGGATATCATGTACCTGAAAATGAAAGATTGTGAAGAACCGTTGTCGGACGAAGGACCAGAGTTGGGTTCCAAGTGGCAGTTGATATTTGACGGAGCTGTAAATTCCTATGGTAGCGGAATAGGTGCAATTATTACTACTCCTCAGGGGTCGCACATCCCCTTTACTGCCCGATTGACCTTTCCCATTACCAATAATGAGGCTGAATATGAGGCTTGCATCATGGGTCTGGAAGAAGCTATTGATTTGCGAATCAAACATCTGGATGTGTACGGAGACTCAGCTCTAGTGGTGAATCAGATTAAAGGAGAATGAGAGACACGTCAGCCCAATTTGATACCATATATGAATTATGCAAAGAGATTGTTGCCTTTCTTTGACAAGGTGGAGTTGTATCATGTGCCGCGAGTAGAAAATCAAATGGCTGACGCCCTTGCGACATTGTCTTCAATGTATAAAGTTAACTTCTGGAACGTGGCTCCCCGGATTGTTATCTCTCGGCTTGATAGGCCTGCATTCATATTTGCCATTGACGAGGCTCCCGATGGTCAACCCTGGTACTTTGACATCCAGAATTTACTAAAAAACAAGGAGTATCCGGCTGGGGCATCCAGTCGAGATCAGAAGACTCTCAGGAGATTGGCTGACAATTTCTATCTGAACCCGGACGGTGTCCTATACAAAAGAAACCACGACTTGATGTTGCTACGTTGCATAGATGAGAAAGAAGCGAAGTTGCTCATGGAAGAGATACATGAGGGTACATTTGGTACACACGCTGGTGGGCATGCTATGACGAGAAAATTACTGCGAGCAGGTTATTATTGGCTAACTATGGAAACAGACTGTTTCAAGTTTGCAAAGAGGTGTCATAAATGCCAGATATATGCGGACAAAATCCATGTGCCTCCAAGTCCTCTGAATGTGATGTCATCGCCGTGGCCTTTCTCGATGTGGGGAATCGATATGATTGGCAAGATTGAGCCTACGACATCCAATGGACACCAGTTCATCTTGGTGGCAATTGATTACTTCACCAAATGGGTGGAGGCACCATCATATGCCAATGCCACCAAACAAGTGGTCGCCAGATTTATCAAACGAGATATTATCTGCAGATATGGAATCCCTGAGCGGATTATCACCGACAACGGTTCGAATTTGAATAACAAAATGATGAAAGAGCTGTGCCAGAATTTCCAGATTGAACACCACAACTCTTCTCCTTACCGACCCAAGATGAATGGCGCTGTCGAAGCGGCCAATAAGAACATAAAGAAGATTGTCCAGAAGATGGTTGTGACGTATAAGGACTGGCACGAGATGCCACCTTTCGCTCTGCACGATTATCGTACGACGATACGCACATCAACCGGGGCAACCCCTTTCTCATTGGTATACGGGATGGAGGCAGTGTTACTGTTAGAGGTTGAGATTCCTTCCCTGAGGGTTTTACGTGATGTCCAACTTGACGAGGCAGAATGGGTTAAAGATAGACTGAATCAGCTCAGTTTAATGGATGAGAAGAGACTGGCTTCTTTACCATACGGTCGGTTATATCAGAGCCGGATGAAGAAAGCTTACAACAAGAAGGTACACCCTCGAAGCTTTCAGACAGGTGATCTTGTTTTGAAAAAGATTCTCCCACCACAAACAGATCACAGGGGCAAGTGGACTCCTAATTACGAAGGTCCCTACGTTGTCAGAAAAGTCTTCTCTGGAGGAGCCTTGCTACTATCCACCATGGATGGTGAAGACTTTACATCTCCTGTGAATTCGGACGCAGTTAAAAAATACTTTGCTTGAAAGTGACCCGCTGGACAGTAAAAAGAGAGTCCAGGCAAAATGGGGCATCCTGACGAACCGTAAAAAATGAATAAAAGGTTCGGGCAAAAATTAGGGATAAAATTGAAAAAAATGTACACCCGCGAAGTCGAAAACTTGAAAAGGGCGATTTCGGCAAAAAAGGGTATCCCGGTGAATCGAAAACCCGCAAAGGGCGGTTCACGCAAAAGTTAGGGATTGAAAAAGCAAATGACTGCGGTCCGGATTTGATACGGCATTGCTTAGTGGTTTGGGAGATACCTGGGGGCCGTCTATCCAGAAACAATCTCTTCCGAAGATCGAGTACCGGGAAAGCGCAGAGTCAAGCGAGTCATAGGAGGATCAACTCATGGTGTTTGTCTGTACCACGTCGCCGACATGCATACAAATATTGTTTTGTATTTTATTTATGCTTCTTGTGCATATATGTATGTGTGTGTGTGCGTAACTTCCTCTTTTCAGGAGTTGCATCCGGTGTACAAAACTTTGCCTATTCATAGGCCTGTTATCAATAAAACATGTTATTCAGTACTTGATACTTGTTCTTTACTGTTTTGTTTGTGAAAGACGCTGATGTTTTTGATAAAACTTGCACTTGAATAATCTTGTTGGCCCTTGCCAATAATTGCTAAAACTTCGAATTGACTGAAGTCATGTCACAGATGCTAACCCGGATAGATTCTGTTGTATAGGCCTGTTTTGCCTCGTTTGTGTTTTGCAGGGTTCTTACCTTTGGAGCAAACGGTCAGGAATTGTATTCCCCAGCCAAGGTCGCTTGACGAAAGACCTGACTCCAGTTGATGTCATTCCTCAGCTAGTCGCAGCTTATCCCCAGAGAGTTGGAATGACGTTACCCCTTATCAAATAAGGGATTGTTCTCCCCCAGAAGAGTGTCCTCATGGAAGTTGTCCACAGGATATCCCCAGCAAGTCGAAATCAGTATCCCCTGCAGAGGTTGCACTCCCCCAGTGAGTCGCATATGTGCAGGATCAATCCCCAGCATGGGAGGTTCCTGCAGAGTTTAACCAAGTTGTTGGTTCAAAAGGATTATACCCGGAGGACGGTTTCCCTTCTCCCCACAGGTTGTCATGCCATTGACAGGATGTTGATCCTCAGCAGAGTCCAAGGCTCCGAGTTTGTAAACTGTGCCCAGACAGTGCGCTTTTCCTAGAAGTGTCGCTTTTTTCCCCAGATGAGTTGGTTCACCAGCAGGGTGGTTTGTTCTTTCCTCCCAGTGGAAATTGGTGTTTAATCTCTCCCCGGCAGAGTTGGTTGTGTTTCTGGCGTTTATTTCTCCAGAATACTTTGTGATACTGGTTCTCCCTAGCGGAGTTGGCTTTATCCTCAACATTCATGTTGTTGAGACAACACTACCAGAATTTCTCGGCAGCTTGAGCCTGCATTTGCATTTGCATATATCGTCATATTCGCATTTACCCAAATGCGTAGCATTTCCATCTTATATGGAGCATTACGCCATTTTCAAACATGTGCATTCTGAAACATAAGTCAGGTTGGTTATCTCTTTGTTTTCAGGTGTTCTTCCCTGCAGGTAATTGGAATTCTTGTTCAGGATCGTTTTCAGATATTCAGATTTGGGGCATGAGATATGTGATGATAACGTCCGTCCTGCCATGTGTTCCCTTATCAGAGGTGCTTGATTAATTCCTCTTCTTCCTCAGCGGAGTGTTCTTTACACGGCTTCATAATTGGACTTTGGAGTTGTTGTCAAAAAAATTCCCCAGTGGAGTGTTCCCTCGGGTTGCTGTCACGTCAGCATTTTCAGGAAAGATTTCATGGATTAGACATCTGAAGTCATTACTCGTCGTCAAGTTGGATGTCTGGCAGTTGACGTCAGAATTCCCCCGGCAGAGTTCTCCCCAGTTTGCTGTTATGGCTTCATAATTAGACTTTGAAGATTGTTGGGTCATCACTTTGCGGCTTCATTATTAGACTTTGAAGTTGTTACCATCATGACATGGCTTCATAATTTGACTTTGAAGTTATTGTCAATTCTGAAAGGCTTCATGAATAGACTTTGAAGTTGTTGTAAAAGAGAGATTTCAGCGATTTGACGGTTGGAGTCATTACTTGTTGTCAAGGCTCCCCGATTTGACTTTGGAGTTGTTGTCAGCATTTTAAAGGAAGATTTCAGTGATTAGACGGTTGAAGTCATTACTTGTTGTTACGGCTTCGTAATTTGACTTTGAAGTTCGTCAGCGTGGGATGCTCCATAATTAGACGTTGGAGACGTTATCACTATTACAATGGCTTCATAATTAGACTTTGAAGTTGTTGTTAGAATTTCCTCGGAAGGAGTCTAGAGGGCTTCACGATTTGACTTTGAAGTTCAATAGAGTTTTCCTGGAATTGCTGTTACGTCAGCATTGCATGGCTTCATAACTAGACTTTGAAGTTCGCTACATCAGCGCTATAAGGCTTCATGATTTGACTTTGAAGTTGTTAAAGGGATATTTTCAGCGATTAGACGGTTTGAATCGTTACTTGGTGTCACTGCTTCATAATTAGACTTTGAAGTTGTTAGCAGCAATGGATGGCTTCATAATTAGACCTTGGAGTTATTATCAGTTTATACGGCTTCATAATTCGACATTGGAGTTATTGTCAGTGTTAAACAACTTCGTAACTAGACTTTGGAGTTGTTGTTAGGAATGCCCTAGCGGATTTTCCTCGCGTAGCTGTTATGTCAGCGTTGCAGACTTCATGATTTGACTTTGGAGATCGGCATAGTTTTCTTCAAGTGGCTGTTACGTCAGTGTTACACGGCTTCTTAATTAGACTTTGGAGTCGTCGTTAGCAATTCCCCAACAGAGTTTCTCTAGCTGCTGTTACGTCAGCATTGAGCAGCTTCATACTTATACTTTGAAGTTCAGCAAAGTTTTCAGTAAACGGCTTCATAATTAGACTTTGAAGTTCGTCGGCATTAAATGACTTCGTCATTTGACTTTAAAGTTGTAGCCTCCCTTTACGCTGCTTCATAATTAGACCTTGGAGTTGTCGTCAACATCCTTAATTAGACTTTGGAGTTCTTCAGCGGTACCGCATCTTCAGGATTAGATTTTGGAGTTGTTGTCCGAAAGTTTGTCCACATGGGATAGCTTCATAAGTCGACTTTGGAGTTGTTGCCAGATTTTCCCCCACAGAGTTGCTTGTTGAAATTTCTCTTATCCGGCCAGCGGAGTGTTTTTCCAGTTTGTTGTTCCGTCAGCATCACAGGGTTTCATAAACAAAATTTCAGAAGTTGTCGCCTGTTGTCGAATAAGGGCCTGGCAGCTAATTTCAGAGCGTCCCCAGTGGGTTCGGCTACTGCAAGGGTAAGGTGGAGTTATTGTCCAGTATGATTGACTGGATTGGATTATTATTGGGTGGAAGAATTCAATCCCCGATGAAGTCGCCGTGATTTCTTCGTGTTGAAAAAATACTATTATTCCCAGTAGAGTCCTCGTCAAAGTCGTTTGCAGGTTGGGACCAACAGAGTTAGTTACTGCAGAGATAAGCAGTTTTCTGTGTTTAGACAAATGATTTTCCTGTATGGATAGGCGGATGGAGTTTCCTATGATTAGACAGAAATGTTTCCCAGTAAAGTCGACGAATTTATTGCCTATGGTTGATAGGACCTCCTCGTGTTGGTAAGAGGCGGATAACTCATCCCCAGCGGAGTAGCCGGGAATTCTTCGAATTGACGAAATGTGAGTTCTGACGTGGACCGATTGGTGTTTAGTTGTGATTTGACAAATTTGTTTCTCTTCTTGTGTTGACAAGATTAGTCTAGTTGTGGACGGAGGTGTTCGGTACCTGTGGTGTTACATAGGTGGTTGAAGTTGAAATCAGAATTATTATCAGACGTTGAATTAGTTGTTGTCGTAACAACCAGGTTCAGTTCATTGGACGTTGCTTCTCAAGCAGTTTTGCAGTTTATCTCCACGATTGGCAAATTTCAGGGTTTCTTTGGTATTCAATCGTCTCGTACCTCGAATGTTTGAAGGCCGTTCGCTCTTCACCCAGTCGGGTCCAAGCCGTTTGAATAGGGGCAGCTGTTGCACCCTAAAATTTGACCAACCGGATCCCACATCTGGTTTATGTTTCGGCTCATTTTGCATTCGCATTCGCATACCGCATACATTGCATTTTCTCAATCATACTGATGTTATCGGGATTACAGCCCTGTTTTCACATTTCGGACGTTTCAGACCAGTTCGGGTGATCGGAGTTTTATTTTTGGGGAGTTGTGCGCTTCCCGGTGTTTTCAGCTTGCGCTGTTGTTTTTGAGGATATTTCGGCGTCCGGGTTTTACCGTTTATTTCGGTCTGGTCTCGCGTTCCCTTTTATTGGAGTTAATTGCTTTTATTGCTTTTTTTAGAATTTTATAGAATTTTATAGATATTAAATAGAGTTTTAATAGATTTTAGATAATAGTTCTTTTTCTCTTAAATAGAACAATATAGATTTCTAGATTTTAAATAGCATTAGGTTTTAATAAATAGTATAGATTTAAATAGATATTTTTAGATATTTGAATAGATTTTAATATAGAGTGTTACTAGATTTTAATAGTTTTTAGAATAAATGGATATTAGAGATTTAATAGAATTAATAGAATTTAGCTTCTTTTATTAAATAGATGTTAATAAGATTTTAATAGAATAGTGTAGATTTAATAGATTTTTAATTGTATAGTTTTATTAATAGATTTTTAACTAGATAGATATGAATTAGATTGAGGGTTTAGTCTTAATAGATTTTCTTTAGAATTTATTAGGGTTCATTAGATTAGATTAATGTGTTGTTTCGTTTTAATTAGGATTTTAATCCTTAGGCCATCATTTGAGTCTCGTTTTAATTGTAGCCATTAAATCATTTTGTTTTCCTTAATCATTTTCGTTTAATCTCTATTAATTGCCATTAATCCATTTTTTCAATTAATCAATTCACATTCATTAAGTCTGAGTCTAGTTTAGTGGGTCTTTATCCATTTTTCGTGGGGCCCAAGTCCAAACTCGCGCCACTTCTTCTATAAAAGAAGCTGCCACACGTTACTTTCTTTTTTCCGCCACCTCATTCTGCCTCGACCACGTCATTTCCCACTATCTTCCAAACTCCTGCATGTGCGCCACGTAACCCCACTATCTCTCTTCCCTCCGCACACGTGTCTTGCTCTCATCTCCTCCACAGGCCGCACGTCCTCCACCATCTCCCTCTTGCCGCCGCCCATGCAGCCGCTGTAACTACCACCCTAACAGTCGCCGGAAACCTCCTAACCGTCGCCGGAACTCGAAAATCCACCTGAAACTGCAATTTCGCCCAGAGCTTCGCCGTTCTTCATCCTAATCTTCATCAGGTCCATCGTTCATCCAAATCCTTCCTATCTTCATCGTTCTGCTTCAACATCATTCATCGGTTCATCACCGATTTTTCCAGACTCGATATTCATCTTCAAAGATCTATCAACACACTCATCAGATTTTCTCAGATTCATTCGTTCTTCATCAATCCTCATACCTTTTTCTGGATTCACGCCTTCACTAACACTCGTCACCAGGTTCCTATGCATTTTTTCTAGAAATTAATCAAGAACATTCATCGCCTTCATCAACCTCCAAGAATCTTCGCCCAGAAACTCATCAAGATTCATCCAGATTTCAGATTTTTTTAAGATCTCCACAAATCTTCAAGCACCTTCAACAACGATCATCAACGAGCGTCATCAGTCTTCAACCAGTTCTCCAGATCTTCGTCCGATTTGCCAAAAATCTTCGTCACGTTGTTGATCTTCACCAGTTTCTTCAAGTCATCTACAGCTTCCTCAAACTTCAGCACGTTCGTCAGCAAGAATACACATCTTCAAAGATTCTTTGCTCATCAGCGTTTCCAGAAAGCTTCATCACCTTCATCGCACCTCCAGGTTTTGCTTTGAACTTTCTGACTATAGTAGTTCATTGTTTTTAGTTGTAGAACTAGGTAATGTTTGAATGATAGAAGTGAATAGAGAGTTGATACGAGAGAGAGATAGTGCCGTGAGAGAGGGGATAGATTGAGCCGAGAGATTGAACTGAGATGGGGTTTGAGATGAGAGAGAAGTTTGGGAGATGAGGGAAGTGGCGCAAGGTTTAGTGAACAGTGGTGAGGAAGTTTTGAGAGGACTAGGGTTTCGTCCCGATAGTTTTGAAAACCAGGGGCATTTGAGTGATTGTGGGCCTCAAGCCTAACGTTTTGGTCGCTGGCATCTCCCCCGTTTGCTTATCGCACCCCCTTCCCCGTGTGTGTGTGTGTGTTGCTGGTGGGCTTGGCCCAGTTTTATTGTTTTTTGCTAGCGTGTGTTAGTTTTGGGCTGGGCCTTGTATACTTTGCTGCAGCATTCCCCCTGTAATTAGTACCCCCCTGCATTTAGTTTTAGCTTAGTGTTTTGTATTATATCTTAATTTTTTTTTAGGATTTAGTTTAAATGTTTTTTCAGAATATTATAATAGGATTAATTCTAGGTTAATTTTCCTTTAGAGTTTTGTTTAGTTTAATATTGTTGAGAATATTTTACTTACTTAGAATATAGTTTTAGTATATTTTCTTTTAGAGAGAATTTAGGATTTAGTTTTAATTCGCTTTTAGGGTATAATATATTCTTTTAGAGATTTATGAAGTTAACTCCCTAGACTTTTATTAATTCTCAGCATAAGAACTTAGGTATTATATTCTTAGGAAATGTATAGTTTAGTATTTTCTAGGTTATAGCATAATTTGTATAGAAAATATAGGATAGAAATAAATTCAAAACAACTAGTTGCAGTTTATAGCATAGTTTGGGGACTTAGTGTTTGATTTAGGTCTTAGGGAATATATGGGGTATTGGGTATAGGTTTAGGTTCCCTTAGAAATTTAATTAGGACTTTATAATGTGATTTAGCATTTTATTTGTATTATACAATTGGTGTGTTGTTTGTGGGTCTTCCCCTTGGATGTTTGGTTTGGTTACTTTGCTTGGGCTGTCTTAATTGGGCTTTGGGCTTGGGTTTTGCTTGATGGAGCTTCTAGAGGCATTGAGTATGCTTGGAGATAAATCTTGGAGTTGGGGCATGGAGGATCTTTCTTTGTTGGAGATTGCTTTTGAAAGCTTAGGGATTAGGCTATGTAGGAAGAGCTTTAGAATAGACTTGTTTCTTCTTTCAAACATAGAGAGCTTCTTGTGCCTCTATTCATTCCTATGACACAAAGTCCTTTTAAAGTATTCACATCCCTCCTTTGGAGGGATGAGTGACATAATTTAGATGTATAACTTTGAGGATACCTGTCTCTTATAATGTTAAGTGCTTATGGGCTTCCTTTGGTTGTCACTAAGTTGCTTAACATTTCAACTTAATCTGTTAATTGATTCTCTCTTGGAGATGGAGCTTGAAGATAGGAGCTTATTTGAAGCTTGAAGCTGGGTGAAGATTGAAGATTGGTCTTGCTTGAGGATGAAGGTTGTTGTTGTCAACTTTTTGCTGTTTAATCAACCTGTTGCTGTCAGAGCTGCTGCTTTTGCTATTTGCTGTAGGAGTTTGGTGCTGCTGTTTGGGCTGCCTCCTCTGCTGTGGTTTTTGTTTCTCTGTATTGTTTGTTGGCTTGTATAGCTTGCCCCTATGTTTGAAGTGAATGTTGATTCACTTTGCCTGTTGTTTTCCTAGGTTCAAGGTTGAGCAGGACTCCCTTGCCTCGCTTGTATTGCTGCATTGCATGCATTTTTACTGTACTTGCTTGCTTTCTTTTCTGTTTATCCCCTAGGATCTCTGTTTCTCTCTGTGCAAGAGAGAAATATGACAGACATTAGGATGTTTATCCATGCATGACAACTTTAGGGTAGTTTTGCTTCCCCTTTTCAACCTTAGGCTTTTAAAGCGTCTTTCTTTTCCCATCTCGTAACAATCAAAAACACAATAACATTTTAAACATCATAAAAAACAGTTCTTGCGTAAAAGATTGAAAACATATCAAAAGTCATTTTTGTCCGCTTGGACTCTTAATCAAGAAAAACCCTTTTTGAAGGTCAAAAAAACTGTCAGACAAACTTGTGTCTTCCGTAGCCCGAACTACGTTTGCTCTGATCTTTCATGTTGTATGAAAGTACGTAGGCATAGGATGTCGTATCCTAGCGAGCAACCTTCCCCCCTTCATCCGTGGTTAGGCGAACTATGTTGACTCTGATTTCTCGTTCCAGACGGGAATACGTAGGCATAAAGTGTGATACTTTGCCGAGTCATTTTCTTTTCTTTTAACCGAGAACTCTAGTGTAGATAGAATAACAATCCGTACCAGAAAACAAGCTTGGATCCCGTCGAGTACGGCGGACGTGAGGGGTGCTAATACCTTCCCCTTGCGTAATCGACTCCCGAATCCAGGTTTTGGTTGCGACGACCATTCCTTTCCCGTTTTGCGTTAGGTTTACTCTGAGCGTTTCCTTTCCCTCTTGTGGGATAAATAACGCACGGTGGCGACTCTTCTGTCATTACCGGCGCCGATTTTCGCAGTAGCGACAGGGTTCAAACATACCTTAAACACATCATACATGAAACTAAAGCTAGAACATAAAGTTACCTATGGTAATGAAGTTGTGACATATAGTTGCAATGAAAAACTTCAAGACAGTTTCAAAACCAATTCAACATTTCAAATGTGACTCAATCAAAACAAATGGCACGTAAATGAGTTCTTAAATCAATCCAAAATGATTTCAACCATAAAACCAAGACTTGGCATACTTAAGAGACACAACAAACTTTAAAGAACATCAGAACAACATAGTTCACAAACATATATGCATTAAAGAATGTTCTTACATATGAAATATGACTTATAAATGAGTTTCAACACAAACACATCCTCAAACTTAGGCAGAATCAGAATATGGCTCATAAAATGGAAAAACAACAAAACAAAGTCAAACATCTAGTCCTCATGACAGTTGCAAACTTATGAGAACAAAAACAATCAAAGTTCACACATGACTTGTGGGGGGTTCTAGGCATACTTAAACTAATGTCCATCAAGTATAGCCATGGTGCATAATGAGTACATTTAATAGAGGTGACTTACCTCTTGAGACTTCTAAAGCAATCCTTGATGCTAAGCTGCCTAGTTGAGTGAGAATGAGTTAAATGGCTTCTCCAAACCTCTAGTGCAAAGTCCAAGTAGCTCCAACTCCTTCCAAGCAAGTCTTTATGCAAAAATAGTTTCTTACACTTGAAGCAACAAATGGATTTGTATGACAGATCCACAAAATGGTGAGACAGTTGGTCTTTGATGGTTTAGACAATGAATACACTTTATATTCAAGGTGTTTGAGGTGCCAGGGAGGTTAGAACAAGTATGAGCAAAAAGTTCTCTTATTTAGTGCAAAAAGTCAAAGTTCATAAGGTTTAGGGTTGACTTTTTAAAATACCAAGTTTTTGGTTGGTGTAATGGTTGGAACAGCTTTGAAACATCATTTGTAGTTTTTGTGAAGTATTGGTGGAGAGTTTCAAAGGTTAGAAATGGATTTGGTATCGTATCTGTTCAAGACAGATTTTGGTACTTCTTTGGGATGATTTGCTTAGATCGCAAGAAAGAGCAAGGCAAGAATGATGAGCTTGTTTCTTCTTCAATTGTTGGTTGTTCAGGTGTGTGTTTGATGCATAGAGATTTCTTTAGTTATAGAGGAAACAAAAGAGCCAAGGGTGAGGACAGATTTGAACCAATGTGCAATGCCTTGCTTTTTGGAGGGAAAGAAGGGAAAATCTACTTGTGATCCTCTTCTGCATAACTAAGCTTGTTTCCAATGGATATTAGCATCAAAGCAGGATGTGATCAAGCTGTATGAAGTGACTAGAGGGATGGCAAGAGGATAATTTTCATGCTGCAACAGATTTTACTCTTAAAGCAATCTCTTTCATCATGTACTTTTGTACTTTCTTGGATTTTAATAATGCCTTTAGCCAAGACTTTGGTTTTGCTCATGGATTCTTCTTGCATTTTAAATCATCACACCCCCTAAACATCAGATCAAGGGTTAACCAAGTAGTTAAGAATCAATTGGCTGGTTTGTGCATTGGTTCATGACAAGTTGAAGTTTCACATTTCAAGCTTTGGGACCCCAACTTCCCTCCTTCGAAACTCCTAGATCACAAATGCTATGGAGGAGTTCTTGTAATTTTTGGAAATCCCTCATCATGCTTTACAACTTTCATGTTTTACACTTTTTCAAATTCCAAGTGGAACTAGGTCAAAAATCCCCTTGAAATTGGCTGAAAACATGACTTAAAAGTGCCAAAAACATGAAATTTCTCTAAGTGTTTTTCCCCTCTTGACTTGTTTTTGATCATAACTCAAAATTTATTCATTTTTGCACATAGGTCACTTTTTCACTTTTGTAGGACTTCTCAAGACCTTTCCAACAAGCCTTAAACCACTCCATTTGGATGTGTGGTTAGGAAGTTATGGTCTTGCCCCTTTCAAAACCCTAATTTCCCGACTTTTCGATTACTTCTCAATTCTTGATCCAATGGTCACCAAACTTCATAATTATATATGATATAACATTGGGAACATAATTGTCTTCAATTTTGGGTCAAAACCCTGTTGGTCCATGAGTTGACTTTCTAGTCAGAGGAACCAAACGATCGAAAACCTCTTAAGAGACTGTTGATATTCTGGGTTCCCTGGGGCCTTGAAACTTCTTGAGGGGACTTCAATAAGACATATAAGCTTCATGGACCATGATTCCACCATTGGAGTACCATTTAAATCAAAAGTCAAACCACAGTTGATTTTCCTAATCAGAAACCCTAATCGGGGGTCCTGGACTGCACTGCTCTTTTCCTTGGGTGACAACCTCAAATTAGATTCATACTTGATCCAATATAGTATTCTTGGTGATGTATATAGTTGTTATATGGAAAATAAATCCAAAATCTTGACTGATCAAACCATAGAAATCCCGATTCCTGATTGTATGGAACCTTAATTCATTTGCATCTCTTGACAAATACAAACTTGAAATAGGTTAGGGTTAGATAAACAATGATGATGCTCCTAGAATGATGATGGAATCTAGGGGTCAAAATTTGGGGTATAACAGTTAGCTCTCTTTCTTCTCTTTTCTTTTGTTGCCTAAATCCAAGGGAAAGATTTCTTTTGTTGACTTTATGTCATAGGTAGTATAACATTCCCTTAAATACCCCTTTTGACTTTGTTAAGTTATTGACCTTTCAGCATAGCCTTAGGTTAGAGTTTGTAAACTCTTTGAATTTGTTAAGTTATGTAAGTGTTATTGTTATAAACACTTACTTTACCCTTTGGAACCTTGATCACTATCAAATGTTCTTTACCCGTAGTTAGGTGAACTACGATTTCTCAGATTCCATCCTTGTTAGGATATGCAGGCATAAGACTACGAAGTCTTGGCGAGCACACTAGAAATAAACCTCCTTAGGTTCACTATCTCATAAAACCAAAAAATAGAACATTTCCAAACATTAGCAAGCAAATTACCATAACAAAAATACTTTCAAGAGGTTCCTATTGGATACTATAGATATTTAGGGTGCTAGTACCTTCCCTTAGTATAACTAATCCACCGAACCTTTTGATCTCTTTGCATTATTGTTACATTTCATTTATTCGATCTTTTTCCTTTCCTTTGGATAAACTAAAGTTCGGTGGTGAACATTCAATATTTTGTGAATCAATTTAATATAATAGCTTGATATCTTATTCTAACCGCATCAGAAATGACGACTTCACTGGGGACACCCAAGTGGGTTAAGTTTATCTTGTTTGTATTTGTGTTATTATTTGCTTGCTTGTATTGTTTGGTTTTTTTCCTGTTTCTCAGGGTGGTGACATTTGTGTGGTGAGGTAAGTCCTAACCCGAACTTGAGTGTATATAAATAAGATAAGATTATGGTATAATCAAAAGTTAACTATTAGGAGTAGTCCTAACATGATTAAGGTATGATATAATCAAGCTCAGTGGAGGCCCCTTTGGGATTACTGATGTCATGCAAGTAGTCGTATTGACATTACTTTTTCCGACCTAGAAGTCTGTGAAGCCGAGGACCTTAGTATCCCTTCACCCTTCTTAGCCTTTTTAGGACGTAGTGTAGTGATTATCCATGTGTAGACCTGAGGTAGTTGTCATACGATACTACACTCAAATGAGTTCATCTTGAGAATATTATTAGTCTGCATGAGTTGTCATGCAAGCCGATAATATCTGAAAGATGAATCAGTGACTCTAGAAACTTTGTAGAACCCATTGTACAGATACAATAAACCCATAGTACATATCCTTGTGGGAGGGTTAAACCTTGGCTTCATGCTTATTTTTGACCCTTAAACCTGTATGTAACCTTGTTTGTGTGTATTGCATCCATATAAATACATGCGTTCATGAAAAATATTTTGGTTTCAAGGAACTCAGTTGTCCATTTCTTTGCAAAAATCAATAGGTATCATGGATTATGGGAAGAGAAACACTAAGAAGTACAACTTCAAGAAACCTGATGTGACCGAGTTGAGAAAGCTAGGGGCTACGGTTTCCAGTCCTGAGGATTTCAGAAAACGCTATGGGAGACTTTTGGGTATTATCAAGGCCAAGATGGAAGATGGAGTTCTTGACACACTTGTGCAGTTATATGATTCCCTCTACCATTGCTTCACATTCCCATATTACCAACTTGTCCCTACGTTGGAAGAATATTCATATTGGGTTGGTCCGCCAGTGTTGGATAAGAAGCCTTTTAGTGGTTTGGAAAAGATTCCCACACATTGAGACATTGCAGATGCCATTCACCTAGAAGTATCCGAGATCAAAGTTAATATTACTACCAAAGGAGGAACCAAGGGTTTTCCTTCCAAATTCTTGATAGAGAAAGCCACTTTCTTAGCCAAGGAAAATAGTATGGACGCCTTCGAAGCTATCCTCACACTACTCATTTATGGCTTGGTTTTTTTTCTCAAACATTGACGATTTTGTTGATGTGAACACCTTCTGAATATAGTCTCTGATGAAATGATGCTTAATTTCTATATGCTTTACCTTAGAATGTAAAATGGGATTCTTAGAGAGGAAAATAGCTGAAGTGTTATCACAGAAGATAGAAATGTTACTCTCATATATCTGATAGTCTTCTAGCTGACTTTTCATCCAGAGCATCTAAGTACAACCAGCAGCAGCAATATATTCTTCCTCTGTAGTTGAGAGTGCTATCATGGGTTGCTTCTTGCTGTACCATGAGATCAGATTGCCTCCCAGAAACTGACAGCTTCCAGAGGTACTTTTACGTTCAACTCTTTCTCCAGCATAGTCAGCATCGCAGAAGCCAACTAATTTAAAATCATCAGATTTTCTGTAACACAAACCCATATTAGTAGTACCTTTCAGATACCTCAGAATCCTCTTAACAGCTGTTAAGTGAGATTCTCTAGGATCTGATTGGAATCTAGCACACAGACAAACACTGAAAAGAATATCAGGTCTAGAAGCAGTCATGTACAGAAGAGAACCAATCATACCTCTGTAGAGCTTCTGATCTACCTTTTTACTTACCTCTTCTTTTCCCAGAGTGCTTGTTGGATGCATTGGAGTCTTTGCTAGCTTACTTTCTGTCATGTTGAATTTCTTCAGAAGCTCATTTACATACTTTGTCTGATGTATGTAGGTGCCTTATGGAGTCTGATTTACTTGTATTCCCAGAAAGAATCTGAGTTCTCCCGTCATGCTCATTTCAAACTCTATCTGCATAGATTGAGCATACTCCTTTCCAAGCGTAATATTTGTTGTTCCAAAAATAATATCATCAACATAAATTTGATAGATTAAAATGTCTTTCTTAATTGGTTTATGAAAGAGAGTTGTATCAACCTTTCCTCTGATAAAATTATTTTCCAGAAGAAATTTACTCAGCCTCTCATACCAAGCTCTAGGAGCTTGTTTTAAGCCATAGAGTGATTTCTTTAGTCCAAAAACATGTTCTGGAAAATTTTCATTTTCAAATCTAGGAGGTTGATGAACATAAACTTCTTCTTCAATTAAACCATTTAAGAAAGCACTTTTAACATCCAATTGAAACAAAGTGATGTTATTCTGTGCAGCAAAGGAAATAAGCAAGCGAATAGATTCTAACCTTGCCACAAGAGCATATGTCTCTGTGTAATCAATACCTTCTTGCTGACTATAACCTTGAGCAACTAGTCTTGCCTTGTTTCTGATGACTTCTCCTTGCTCATTCAGCTTGTTTCTATAAACCCATTTTGTTCCAATGATATTAAATCCTTTTGGTCTTGGAACCAGATCCCAGACATCATTCCTTGTGAATTTATTTAGCTCCTCTTGCATAGCAAGTATCCAATCATTGTCTTGCAGAGCTTCATCCATAGAGGTTAGTTCAATAAGTGATACTAAACCAAACAATGATGTTCCAGATGTTTTAAGATAGGATCTTGTTCTGATGGGATCATCCTTCTTTCCAATAATCATTTCTTCTGGGTGAGAAGCTTTGATTCTGGAGGATCCTTTCAGAGGGGTTTCTTCAGAAATGGTCAAATTGTCCATTTGAGCAGTTAATGGAGAAGCATCTGAAGTTGCTTCTGGTTCTTTTGCTTGAACTTTGTCTGCCACTGATTCTCCAGAGTCTGTGAGAAGAACTTCTCTATCTGCAAAAATTTCAGACTGCTTTGCCTTTTGTTTGCCAAGCTTATCATCAAATCTGACATGAATTGATTCTTCCACAATCTATGTCTCAGTATTGTATACTCTGTAGCCTTTTGAGCATTCAGAATATCCAATCATAAAACACTTCTGAGCTTTAGAGTCAAACTTGTTCAGATTATCTTTAGTATTCAAAATAAAACATACACATCCAAAAGGATGGAAATAAGAAATGTTAGGCTTTCTATTCCTCCACAATTCATAAGGAGTCTTCTCCAAAAGAGGTCTTACAGACACTCTGTTCTGAATATAACATGTTGTATGAATTGCCTCTGCCCAAAAATGTTTTGCCATGTTAGTCTCATTGATAATGGTTCTGGCCGTTTCTTGCAATGTTCTATTCTTTCGTTCTACAACTCCATTCTGTTGAGGAGTTATAGGACAAGAGAACTCATGTGCAATGCCATTTTCTTTAAAATATTTTTCTAAATATTTATTTTCAAATTCACCACCATGATCACTTCTGAATTTGATAATATTAAAATTCTTTTCAGTTTGGACTTGATTGCAGAAGTCAAAGAATACAGAATGAGACTCATCCTTGTGTTTCAGGAATTTTACCCATGTCCATCTGCTGTAGTCATCAACAATGACTAATCCATACTTCTTGCCTCTGATGGATGCAGTTTTCACTGGTTCAAACAGATCAATGTGAAGTAGCTCTAATGGTCTAGAGGTAGAACCAACATTTTTTGATTTGAAAGCAGATTTTGAAAATTTTCCTTTCTGACACGCTTCATAAAAAGCATCTGAATTGAACTTCAAATTAGGAAGTCCTCTGACTAGATTGAGTTTTTTAATTTGAGATATACGTCTCATGCTAACATGACCCAATCTTCTATGCCAGACCCATTGCTCTTCATTAACAGACAGAAGGCATTTAACATTTTGAGTTTTTAGTTCTGAAATATTTATTTTATAAATGTTGTTCTTCCTTTTCCCATTAAAGAGGATTGAGCCATCCTTCTGACTAACAGCTTTACAAAAATTTTGATTAAAGATTATATCATAACCATTGTCACTTAATTGACTTATGGACAATAGATTATGTGTTAATCCTTCAACAAGCAGAACATTAGAGATGGAAGGGAGGTTACCATTACCAATTGTTCCAGAGCCAATGATTTTTCCCTTTTGGTTTCCTCCAAACTTCACGTCTCTTCCAGATCTAAGTTCTAGGCTTTGGAACATAGACCTTCTTCCCGTCATATGTTGTGAGCAGCCAGAGTCCAGGTACCATGACTGGTGTTTCAACTTTGATGCTAAGGACATCTGCAACAAATATTATCTTATCCTTAGGTACCCATATATTTTTGGGTCCTTTGGGGTTAGTTGGTCTGAAGTTCTGCCTGAACTTCTTTTCTTTAAAGACTTTTGTGTTCTTATGAGGTTTTGGTTTAACAAAACTCTTTGTGATCTGATCTGCACGTGTGTGCTTTATGTCATTCAGATGACCATATTTAAAATGAGTGTACAGAGGAGTGTAATTGATGATCAGCTTATCAATAGGTTTTGGATTTAAATCCTTCCCAGAGGGTGATTCATATCCAACTCCTTCTCTGTTATTCCTGCTAACACCATAGATCATGGAAGCCATTTTGCTTCTATCTAGACCTTTAGACAAGAACTTCTAAAAACTATAGTCATACTCTTCTAAAATATTTTTAGAGCAAGACTTAGTATCTGAATCAACCTTTTGTTGAGCTTTTTCTAAATCAGTTTTTATTTGAAAATTATTTTCTTTTAGCTCAGCAATTTCAGATTTCATCTGATCAATCTCAGATGCAAGATAGCTCTGAAGCTTCTAATATTTGAGTCTGATCTTACTATAGTTTTCAAGCATCTCAGTTAAGCTTTCAATTAGCTCACCTCTGGTAAGTTCAGAAAATACCTCTCCTGAATCTGATTCTGATTCAAATCCAGATCCAGATGCTTGCTCATGCTCCTCCACATTAGCCATTAGTGCCATGTTTGCACATTCATCTTCTGACTCTAATGAGGATTCAGAAGTATCTGAGTCATCCCACGTGGCCATCAGAACTTTCTTCTTTTTCTCAAACTTCCTTATGGGTTTCTCCTTCTGAAGTTTGGGACATTCATTTTTGTAATGACCTGGCTCCTTGCACTCATAGCAAACAACTTCCTTCTTGCCAGATCTTTTGTGTCCAGAGGATTCGCCACGTTGCTCTGGTCTTTTGAAGTTTCTGAAATTCTTTTGTTTATGCTTCTAGAGTTGATTTATCCTTTTGGAGAGCAGAGACAGCTCATCTTCATTTGAGGAAGATTCTTCAGAACTTTCCTCAAGTACCTGAAACGCTTTATTTTCAGATTTTTTATTTGATTTTAAAGCAATAGACTTACCTTTCTTCAGAGGCTCATCTTCTTCCAGCTCTATCTCATGACTCCTTAAGGAACTGATGAGTTCCTCCAGAGTGATTTTGTTGAGATCCTTTGATAGCTTCAGTGCTATGACCATTGGTCTCCACTTCTTAGATAGACTTCTGATGATCTTTTTCACGTGATCAGAAGTAGAGTATCCTTTGTCAAGGACCTTTAAGCCAGCTGTCAGGATTTGAAATCTTGAAAACATAGTTTCCACAGATTCTTCATCTTCCATCTTGAATGCTTCATATTTCTAGATAAGAGCAAGAGCCTTAGTTTCCTTCACTTGAGAGTTTTCTTCATGTGTCATCTTTAATGACTCAAACATGTCAAATGTTATTTCTCTATTTATGATTTTTTTCATACTCAGTATGAGATATAGCATTTAACATAATGGTTCTGGCTTTGTGATGATTTCTGAAATCTCTCTTTTGTTGTTCAGTCATTGACTTTCTGTCAATCTTTTTGCTCTCACCATCAGTGGGGTGAATGTATCCACCAATGACTAAATCCCATAGATCAGCATCATAGCCTAGAAAGAAACTTTCTATTCTATCCTTCCAATAATCAAATTTTTCTCCATCAAACATGGGAGGTTTGGTGCTGATTCTATCTTTATCATCATATTTGTTATTTGAAGTTGAAGTTGAAGTTTCAGCCATAATATTATCAAGGATAATAGATCAAGAGTTTTCCTAATTGGATCTTTCTCTGTCACTGTCAAGTGATAGCACTTTCAGAGTCGGAGCTCGGATACCAACTGAAGGTAGGAAAACACTTAGAAGGGGGGGAGGGGGTTGAATAAGGGGTTTTCAAAAACAAATATGACAATAGTAAATAACAAATTATTTTTATCTTGGTTCGTTTGAACTCAAACTACTCCAGTCCACCCGGCCAAGGTGATTTCGCCACTCTCAAACGAGGAATTAATCCACTAAATCAAAATCGATTACAGTGATTTCTGAAGGTGAGAAAATACTTAGAGGGGGGGGGGGGTTGAATAAGTATGAAGATAAAACTTAGAAGTAAAAACTCAAGTATTTTTATCCTGGTTCGTTGAACTCAACTACTCTAGTCCACCCTGTCTAGAGTGATTTGCCTTTCTCAAACAAGGACTTAATCCACTATTTAATCAACTGATTACAATAGTAAGCACTAAGAACAACTGTTCAAAGTCCTCTCAAGAACTACTGATCCCAACTGGATCTTCTTAAGGAACTATTACAATGAAATGTAAGATTAATACAAGTGTTTGAATGCTTCTAACAAGCTTTATCACAACAGTGATTTTTCACTTAATGTTAAGAACAAAAGAATAAACTCAGCAATAAGAATATTTTATGAGAGCTTGTAAGAGTTTCTATGTCAGATTCGTTGGTTCTTGTTCTTTGAAGAAGATGAGGAAAACTTGCTTTTATATGCACAATAGTCCACAAAGTCTTGACGTTGGAGGATGTGTACTGAAAAGGCCTGAACCTTTTTGTCTTTACATCACATGACCTTTCCTGGAAGTAGAATGCACAGAGAAATGCTTTTGGTATGTGTTCTAGTGTCAAGCATGAAAGAGGAAAGAGTCGTTGAGCCAAATCAAAGGATATTACTTTGAATTCTTCTTCAACAAGTATTTCTTTTCAACAAAGTTAACCATCAGATTTTGCATGATCAGAGTCTTGGATGCCCATCAGATTTTGCTGAATCAGAGTAATGCAGCATGTGTGCTTTAGCGTTTAGTTCTATCAGAGCAGAGTTTTATGAATCAGATCCTCAGTACATGCAGCGTGTAGTACTCTCAGAGTCTTCTGAAAAACTGTGCTTCTTAACTCTCATACAAAGTTCTTCAATGCTTCAGAGTCTTCAGATCTATTAGAGTCTTCTGCTTCAGATCCTTCTGCAGCTTTTGCTTCAGATTCTTCTGTAGCTTCTGCTTTAGATCCTTCTGCAGACAGCGCTCAGATTCTTCTATAAGATGATTCTGACTCTTTAGAGCCTTCCATAGTTCCATGTTCAGATTAATTTGCTCTTGGATGAATATATACTTTAATCATCTGCAACAAATATTCATGAACCAATTTTAGAGTATATAATTCTTTAATATAAAATTTCATAAGAGTTATCATCAAAACATAGAGATATTACTAAGAAACAATTTGTGTTCTTACAATCTCCCCCTTTTTGATGATGACAAAACATGAGAAATTTTGTTCAATAAAAAAAACAATAATTATAACTCCCCCTGAGATTAAGAATCTCCCCCTGAAATGAATACTCTAAGGAAAAGAATACTTCCCTTTTTGCTTGAGTGTATTTCAGAATCAGAGTCTGATGACTTCTTTCAAACACAGAGTCTGGTTAATCAGAGTCTGATGACTTCTTTCAATGAATTTATTTTGTCAGATGAAACAATAGAATCTGAAAGACTTAAAATCAAAGATAGTTAATAATATGTCTGAATTTTGTTTTAGTATTTTCTTATGGATTGAACAATCAGATTCTTTTTCTCCCCCTTTTTGTTATAATCAAAAAGATGTGTAAAGACAGAAAAGATAACAGAAGAAAAACAGAACAAACATTATCATTCAATCAGATGATTCACATAACAAATGATAAACACATAAGAAAAATAAGACAGATGCAAACAATAGTGCACAAAAAAAGAATGATAAGAAACTAAGGTTGACGAGATGCAATCAGGGTCAGAAGATCTGTGATCTTTATAGTAGAATCTTCTTGCTTGGCCATCCAAGTCTTAATTTATTCAGTGGTTTGTTCTTGTTTGATCATCCAGGACTTGATTTCCTTAACCTCTTTCACGAGTTCTGAATTGTCAGCTTTCACTTCAGATGCAGACGCATCAATGTCCATATCAGATGCAACATCTTCAGATGGAGAGTCTTCAGCAGGAGCAGCTCCCAGAAGCAGCACTGGTGGTTTGGGAATGCTCATCAGAGTCTGTCTTACCAACTCAGCAAATTTTGCCTTAGCATCTTCAGCACAGACACTCTTCTTCCACCCGTGCAATCCCCATACGAATTTCCTTTTTAAAATGTTCAAACAATTTATCAACATCTGATCTAGGGTTGGGGTAAAGAAATTCCTCAAGAGTCACTTTCTCAGCAGATTCAGAGTTTGGTTGAGGTTGTTCACAAGTGGTGTTAGGAGGTGTCGGATCAGATGGTGGTTGTTCAGATGGTTGAGGTGCAGATTATTGAGGTTCAGATGGTTGAGGTTCAGATGGTTGAGGTTCAGATGGTTAAGGTTCAGATGGTTGTGGTATGGTGAGTTGAGGTGTAGGGGTTGGTGAAATTTCAGCTTCAGATGATGAATGTTGAAAATCTGAGAGGTTGAATTTTGAACGAAGTGAAAGTCTACGATTTATTTGGTCAGGTGCTGATAGATCAGAAAATGCAGGTTTGAATGGGTCAGGAATGTGTAAACAAGAGGGTGAGTGAACTTCTGATTCAGAATCAGATGATTCAGTGGAGTGGCATGAGGTGGATGACAAGACAACCATGGTTGCAAGTGGTTCGAAATCAAGAATGTCATTTGATGGTTCTGGAATAGGTAACAGTTGTTCTATTATTTGGGGATGTTCAGATGGTGTTGGTTGGGGAGGTTCAGATGAAATGGGTTGAGATTGATGTTCTGGCAGTTGTTGTTGTTGTTGTTGTTCTGGTTGTAGTTGTTGTTGTTGTTGAGGTTCTGGTTGTAGTTGTTGTTGTTGTTGAGCTTCTGGTTGTGTTTCTGTTTGAGGTGGTTTTGTTTCCCTTGAAAATCGGAAAACAACCGCTGATCTTCCAAATTTGACTTTGGCGACTCACAGGATCGATCAGATTGATCCTAGGACATGTGCTAAAGTATTCTTCGTTTAGAATTAAATTTAAAGTACTTGTAATAACGAATTGGTAAATGTGCTTGTAATGAAAAAGACTTCGACTGGGTATTTTAAAGTGCATAAACTTAAAGAAACGCTGTAAAAGATTTGTAAAAGGCTGATCAAAGAAGGTAAAAAGTTTAAAGGGAAAGAGGAATTGGAGTAAAGGATGCAGGAAAGATAAAGGCAAAAAGGTAACACTTGCACAAGTGGTTCGACAGAGGAAATGTAAATGTTGCTGAAATTGTAAAAGACTTTATTGAAAAGTTGGTGATTTTACATAACGTACATTCTCCGTGAAAATACTCTTTTCTCACACTCGGGTACTTTGAGTAAATTTGATTGGAGTTACTTTGTACAAATGGTAAAACACACAGAAATTTGTCTAACAAATCCCTATTTATAATGCTAATAATTAACTGCTAATAACTTCTTAGTATCTCCTCGATCTAACAAGTGTCAATTGCATGTAACTTCCTGCTCTAGAACTCGCCACGTGTCTTATGAACAAAACCGCTCCCTCCAAATTTTGAATTTCAAAACGACGTAGCAATCCTCCTGCAGAATTTCGGTCGAACTACCTCTGACACGGTCGAAATGCTCATAACTTTAGGTTTCTTAATTTTTCTAAGTTATTTCAACCGTTTAGCTTAGAAGATTCCTTAGAGGCTGTCGAAACCTCTTTGCTTCACTTTACTTAGACATTAATTATGTCTTAATGTTTAGCAACCCAAGGCAGTGTCGAATTTGGGAGCTAACAAATTGCCCCCAAAGAATGTTCTTTTCGACCTTATTGTAGGAAAAGGACATTTTTTGATAGTATCCCATTCGACACCATCTTTTCGATACTATCATACCCTTTGTTTTGCCTCTTACTCTTTGGAAGATACAACAGAAGAAAGAGAAATGTTTATATCAAAAACCCCGCCACTTTGCACGCTTCTGACGTCATCATCATCATGGCAGGTTTCTTGGAACTCACAAAAATTCATAAAACATCATCACCCTTTTAGCGCCTAGGGGTATAGGTTACAACCGCCCCTTACTTCTTCCACTAGGTGGCACACGTGGCCCACTAACTTCAACCACGTAAGAATTCTTAATTTTCTGAATCTTTATAAAATCACCAAGATTTTTTTCATAAAGACTTTCTACTCTTTAACAACTTTTACTCTTCTCCTCTTTGCTGAAGAAACCCGTTTTTTCCAACACAAGAAAAATATCCTTTTTCTCTAGAAACCTTCAATCATGGCTGAACAACAGAAGAAAACTCAAACTAGGAGACCATCTTCTTCGTCTGCATTTCCACCTTTCGCTACCTTGAGCAGACCAAAAATCACGAAGAACCAACAGCTCATCAGGGAGCCGTTAGCAGAAGAAAAATGACACATCTACGAATCTCAGGTAATCATCCCCGTTGACATGGCTGGAAAAACCTTAGCCATGTTTGTCACCCCTAGACCTTGATTATTCCACCTTGAGTGACTTTTTCCCTTCTTATCAGAAAACCAAACCCTTAGGGCGAAAAGATGCTAGCAAAATCCCTTCTGATAACCCAGATGACCTTTCTCTCTTCAATGTGGACCTCAAATATTTGCATGATGGAGCAAGACTCTTTAGATCTATGCCGTACTTCAAAGATTCTGAACTTTACCTTAACTAGTTGGCAAAAATAGAGAAAGCAAAGGCACAACATTGGAAAGAAATAGGTATTTATGACCTAATCATGCTGTCGAAGGTTGGGCCACCTTACTGTCCGTTAATGTTGGCCTCCTCTTTGTATTTCTGGGACAACACTCACCATACCTTCCATCTTCCCTATGGAATGGTGACTCCCACGCTCTTCGACATGGTCGCTATTGTCGGATTAAGACCATGTGGATTGACTTACAATCCTGAAATTGATGCATGGGACGCCATAGGTTTTGGTAGTATGAAACATAGTTACACACCCTTCATAAATCATTATCATAAGAAAGACACCGACGTAGTCGAAGACGAGGAGCACATAGCCTTTCTGGCCATGTGGTTGTCTCGTTGTATTTTTTGCACAAAGTCCTTGCAGGTGGCGAGGAAGTACCTTACCCTGGCGAATCAGTTACACCTTAAAAGGGACGTATGTCTCAGTGAGATGATACTAGCCAGCATGTATGAGGCTTTGGGAGAAGGCGCTGATAAAATAAGGGATCCAAAAACCCATGGCGCTCTTATAATGGCGGGGCCATTTTGGTTGCTTCAATTATGGTTGAACGCTACCTTCGAGCACAACCTTCCCTTCAAAGGAGAGGTCGACGAAGCCCAGGTATCTGAACGCCGGGTCGAATGGCCACGCTTGGTTCAGTTGACACCAAGTGAAGAGGGTCGAAGCCTTCGTACCAACCTTACCAACTTCATCCACTTGTTTGCAAAAAGGCATGAATTCACTCCTAGGATGGCCCCTTTTGCTCATAGGTTGTATGGCCCTGAATGGTTCACCAGGTCATTTCCTCCAGTTTCGCAAAAACAAGAAGCAGAATCAAACCTGATATAGGAGAGATTCTTGATGCCACGCTTGATTGTTCATAAGCTTAACCTTGTCAGAGGACAAGCAATATTAGTCGCTTATCAACCTAACTTGGTGTCGAGGCAATTTGGGTTAATTCAATCATTGCCTAGGTGCTTGTATGATAAGAAGTCTCATGTTATCCTTCTCTCCACTAACTTCAACCCACTTGAGTGTTCGACTCAAATGGCCCGTTATGCCCATAAGTCCCATTTTACTCCAATCTATTTTGAACCCTCTCACCTTTGTACCCCAGATTTTTACAACTGGTGGACGAACCATTACTCCAACAATTTTCTTGATGTTTCAAGTTTTTCACGCTTGATTGACCAGGCTTTTATTGATGTGCAGGAAAAGGTCAAGAAAGGTGCGTCTACTCATATCAAAGAGATACAAGCTTTCCAGAAGTACTTCGAAACTGCCTATCAACCTAATGATGTTAGTCGAACCATCCGCGAGGCTGCTGTCACTTTAAAAGAAAAGTTTTCTAAACGAATGGAGAAACTGAAAAATCCCTTCATCTATCCCTTACGATAGACGATATGAGGTTGCTTTTAAACTCTTTCCCCCAAAGACCCCTCGATTACCAACCGCTGATTTTGGCGTGGCTCTTGCCCCTCCATTTCCAGACTGGTTTATCTGTGAGGATAGTATAAAAATACTTCGACAGCAGTCGAAGCCTAAGGCACAACGGGTGGTTCCGACTAAACATACACTTGATACCTTTAGAGGGCACCTTCATGTCAGTATTGAAGATGTTCACATCGAGACCGAAATCCTTGAAGGTCATCTCCCTTCGATTTGGCTTCCTCTCATGAAGCTTCAACGTTACTAACCTATATCTTCTATATTTATTTATTCACAGTTGCTCCCAAAAGAAACGCTCCGACCAATAAAATAGAAGGAAAGATCGAAAGTTCAAAGGTAAATTCTTACATGCTCTTATTCACCTGAAGCTTTTCTGTCCTTTGATGATCACTTCGATCTTCCCAGGTTGGCCGCAAACCTTCAACCCCTCAAAAAAGAAGAAAAGTTTCAGCCCAAGTCATCATAGACTCCGACGATGATGAATCCCCTCGTGAAGATATTCCCCTAAAAAGAAAACGAAGGGTAACTCATGGGCTAGAGAGCGTCGAACCTCTTGCATCTCCCGCCAAGATACAAAAACAAAACATGCCTCCTGAATCTCCTGTCAAAGCTCGCACACCAAATGATCCAAATCCTTCTGCCGTTCCCATAGAGAGTGATAACTCTAGTCCGGCTGAGGAAGCCACAAAGGTATTGTGAAAGAATCTCTGACCTTTCTATATCAAGCTCTTGTCTCTTTCATCTCGCGTCTCATGAGGTTTATTTTCCCAACTGCAGACTACTACCGAGGCCTCTAAGCCTTCGATGCAACCCTCTCCCTTGCCTATTTATCCATTGAACAGCCAAGGTGAACCCATTTATATCCCTACATCTGATTTGGGTTCTGGTGTGAGTTCTCTTGGTGAAATTAACAATCCTGAATTTTATGCAGCCCCTTCACCCCTAAAAACTACTACCCAACAATCACAAACTGATGGGTCTGACCACGAAGAAGAGGAAGCTCCTGAGACAATAGTCGTGGCAGATGAAGACGAAAACCCCAAGCCTGAGGACACCAACCCTGCCATCACAACAAGTTCCCCTCTTGATCAAATAAAACCCGCTAATGACGACGTTGATGCGAACGAAGCCAACGCATATGAGGAAGAAGCCATGCACCAGTCTGAGCTAGGTGAGTCAGATGGTGAGGAAAAAGAAGCTACCTTGGCTCAAGACTCCACAAAAACTGCCCCTGTAGAAGGGGAAATAATTACAAAGGGAAAATCTGATGATCCTGCTTGTATTGATGCTACCAAAGTTACTCCCGTCGAGGTGCCACAGGCAATGCCTCTTCAAAGCGAAACGGTCCTCTCTAAGGAAGAAATGGTTGCGCTAAAAGAAAGTGATCCTCGTCGATACGTTCAATTACTGCTGCACAGTCGAGGAAGTTCTTCTGGAAAAACTCAGAGTGCTTCAACTTCTGAGGGCTAGGTCTCTAGTGTCGCTACTGCAAAAATCAGCGCCGGCTATGACAGAAGAGTCGCCACCGTGCGTTATTTATCCCACGGGAGGGAAAGGAAACGCTCAGAGTAAACCTAACGCAAAACGGGAAAGAAATGGTCGTCGCAACCAAATTCCTGGATTCGGGAGTCGATTACCCAAGGGGAAGGTATTAGCACCCCTCACGTCCGCCGTACTCGACGGGATCCACGCTTGTTTTCTAGTACGGATTGTTATTCTACCTACTCTACATGCCTGGGTTAAAAAGAAAGGAAAATGACTCGGCAAAGTATCGCACTTTATGCCTACGTATTCCCGTCTGAAACGGGAAATCAGAGTCAACGTAGTTCGCCTACCTACTGGAAAGGAGGGGAAGGTTGCTCGCTAGGATACGGCATCCTATGCCTACGTACTTTCATACCGCATGAAAGATCAGAGCAAACGTAGTTCGGGCTACGGAAGACACAAGTTTGTCTGACAGTTTTTTTGACCTTCAAAAAGGGTTTTTCTTGATTAAGAGTCCAAGTGGACAAAAATGACACTTTGATGTTTTTTTTTAATCTTTTACGAAAGAAGTGTTTTTTTTAGTTCGTTTGCAATCTCTGACGCACTAGAGACTATGATTTGAGAGTGACTACGTCGCGTGTCACCCAAAGGGTACCACACTAAGCAGCCAGACTACTAGAAAGAAGCTCTCCAGCAACCCTTTCTCAAATAGCTTAAGGTTCGTAACGCACGACATCGATTAACCTTATTACTGTATTTTTGAGTTGTTTTGAGATAAGAAGAGAAAGAAGCTCTAAAAAGCCTAGGGTTGAATAGGGAATAAAAACTAACCTAATGTTGTCATGCATGGATAAGAATCCTAATGTCTGTCATAATTTCCTCCTACACAGAGGAAATCAGAGATCCTAGGGGATAAACATAAAAGAAAGCAAGCAAATACAGTAAAATGCATGCAATGCAACAATACAAGCGAGGCAAGGGAGTCCTGCTCAACCTCGAACCTGGGAAAACAACAGGCAAAGTGAATAAACATTCACTTCAAACCTTAAGGGGGCAAGCTGCACAAGCCAACAAACAAAACAGAAAAACCAAAATAAAACAGAGGAGGCAGCCCAAGCAGCAGCATCAAACTCCCATAGTTGACAACACAAGCAGCAGCTCTGATAGCAACAGTTGGTTAAACAGCAAAAAGTTGACAACAACAACCTTCATCTTCATGAATAGCTCCAATCTTCAAGCTCCACTAAACCTTCAAGCTTCAACAAACACCAAGCTTCAAAAAGCAACCAGCTTCAACAAGCTCAATCCCCAACCAGTAAACAGCTTAAACCAGCCAACTTCAACCAATAACCAGTTTCAACAAGCTCCTGACTCCATCTTCAACAAACAGCAAAACCCTAACTTCAACAAGCTTCTGGCTTCAACAAGCACAAACTTTCTCTCAACAAGCTCCAACAAGCCCTAAACTTTCTCTTTACCAAGCTTCAACAATTACCTCCAAGGGAGAATCATTCAACAAGATCAAGTTGAAGTGTTAAGAAACCCAATGACAACCAAGGGAAGCCATTAAGATCTTAACACTATAAAGGAATTGTATCCTCAAAGTTCTACTCTTAAAGCTTGCCATTCATCCCTCCAAGGGAGAGATGTGGCTTCTTTAAGAGGACTTTATGTCATTGGATTGAATGGAGATGAGCAATATACTCTATGTTTGAAGAAACAAGCAAAACTACTCTGATGCTTTTCCCAAAACCCTAGTTTTCCTAAGCTCCCGACAAGCACTCCACAAGGTGAGAAACTTCAACTCCAAGCTCCTTCAAGATCTCCAAAGAATCTTCAATTGGTCTTCATCTTCATCCAAGCTCAAAAGGAACACCACCCTAATCTAAGGGGAACCATTGAATTAAACTAGTCAAGTTAGTTCACCAGAAACACTTAAAAGTTAGTCTTAAAACTAAATCTAATTAAAATACCAAACATGATTGTAAAATCCTATGAAAAATTCTAAGGGTTCCTAAACCTCTTGAGAATATCTCCATACAAAGACCAGGGGGTTAACCATTCATTTGGACCTAAAACTATGCCCTAAACCTAAGGGTACTATCTTAAAACCCTAATTCTAAACCACCTAATGTTCAATGTTCAAACTAGCCTAAAATTCTCTCACAAAAATATGAGAAAATTACTAGGAGTACATGCATATCTAAGCTATCTATCCCAAAAAGAATCAACTCAAAAGTCATCACCAATCATCCACAATAAAATCAGCAAGAGCACATATCAAACATATTGAAAATAAAAGCAACTAAAATTCAAAAAATACAATTAAATTCTAAAATGCATGAATTATGAATTTTTTTTATCCTATTAAATTCTAGACTCTTTAAGGATTCAGGGGAAAAAACCTAGATTAAAAAGACTAATTTTCCTAATTATTGTGAATTATTTCCTAAACTATATGAAAAATGTAAAATAAAAGAAAATATAATGGAAAATGACAAAACTGCGTTGCAAATAGCAATTAAAACATCTTATTTCTCCAGACTTGGGCCCAAGAGGGGGTGTTGATAGCAAGCGAGTACTAAGCCCATCCAACTCAGAAAATAAATGGAAAATAGCATGGAAATTGGGAAACTTGTGTGTCAAATAGCAACTAATTCACGTTATTTCTCACTCATGGGCCAAGACAGGGGTGTGATTATCAAGCCAGTCTTAAGCCCACCCAAACTCAGTTTAATGAAATTGAGCGGTTCATCTAAACTCAACTCTTCAGGAATTGAAACGCAATCGTGGCCCTTGGATTGACTCTTCAGTCAAATTCAAGCATGGATCCTAGGGTCCTGGGTCATCGTCCCCAAAGGTTTGAAAAATGGAGGGAGAAGCTCAGACGGTGGCCTGAGCTTTGCGCCACCGTCTTCTCCGGCGAGGGCATCCCAAAACCTCATCAATTCTTGCAACTAAACACCCTATCCCACTCGAAATTTCATCTTGAGTCCAAAAATGACCTCCATTTCCATTGATTCTAACCCTAAAGCCAAACCCGATCCAAGTTGCAGAGATTCACCCAATTCTTGATCACCACTAAACTTAAAATTAAAGCTCCTAAACTCATCTACACGCATCAGGCTTCAATTCTATCTATTCAAACATGCTTGAAACCTCAAGAATCATGAGATATACCTCTCAACAGAATTCCGATCACAACCTAAAGTATCTCTAATCATCCCAAATTTGTGCCTAAATCTAACCTAGCAACATCTATATCCTAACCACATATCAAATGCTAATCAATTTCCCCTAATCTAAGCTAAAAAATAAAAGTTGCAAACCTGGAAAAACTGGATGAACAGAAGGTGCAAATGCTCGATTCAAGCTCCAATCTTTTGCAGAATCACTCAAGAACCACTTCCCAGGCTTTTCCAATCACCAATTTACCTTGAATCCCCTTCAATCTCCAAAACCGATTATGAGATGCAGTTGAGAAAATTCAGTTGCTCTCTCTGATTCCTTGCTCAATCCTAGCCAAAAAAACCATCTGAATCAGTTGCAATGCTTATATAGAATATGTTGGAAACCTCTAGAACCTTCTGTAACTAACTGAATGAGAAATTCAATTTCTCATATCCCTTGAAAATCTCACATGCCAAAGTCATGCATTGCTCTGTTTCAGCCTTCAATCTTTCTTGAATTTCTCCTATTGTGATATTTAGAATTGAATTGGATGTGTAATTGCCTTGCTTTTGATCTTATGGAGTGTGATGGTTATGTTACTTCAACCTTAAGGTATCAAAGGGAACCATGTGAAATTGGCCTCACATCCAAAATGTGGTAATGTCATCATCTTTAAAATGCCTTTTCTGATCAATTTGGTATATAACATGGACTTGTTTGACCATAAAACCAAGAATTCCATTTTTTGGCCTTTAAATGACTTACTTTTCTCCCTTTCCAAAATTTCTCAAACCAACTTCTCCTATGAGCCAATTCAAAGCCTCTTTGATGCATGGTCAAGGTTAAAACCCTATTTTGAGCAACTTTCTAGTTGAACAATTTTCCATTTAAGGCCTCTAATTTGGAGATTTTGACCCATGCTTGAGAATGACCTATAATCACCAATACCCAAAATACCCCTGGATTGCAAAGACCATAACTTGAGTTCTACAAATCCTATTGAGGACTTCTAGTACTCTATGGAAAGATACGATCAAGATATACAACTCTTATGTTTGCCAAGAATCCATTTGAAACCTCCTTAAAGGTCAAAAATTGCTTGGAAGTCAAGTGACTTTCACAGATAAATTTCAGTGTCCTCTGATGACCTGTAGTTTGCAAGAACCATAACTTGAGTTCTATAAATCCCCTTGAGGACTTCTAGTACTCAAATTAAAGGTATTGAGATGCTCTACGAGTTTCATGTTGGGAAAAGATCCATTTGAAACTATTGTTTTGAGTTATGTGTCTTTGAAGTTAGGCACTAAACAAGGGATTTTACACTAAAACCCTAATTTAGCAACTTCCCACATTCTTGATCCTTCTTTGCTTAATCTTGGCACAACACCACACATGTATCAACATACCAATCCATGAATCCCATGACCTCAAGGTAGGCTTTGATGCTCTCCAACTACTCAATTGAATTAGGGTTGACCCAGATGAAACCCTAGTTGACTGCACCTCAACTGTGGCTCTCATACTTGAATCAATGGCTTGCCTCAGCTTCAATAGGGCCCTCTAGGCATCCCATGAGATCCATACACACCTCAAATTCACATTCCATGCTTCTCATCCCACTGATGATTCTCAACATTCCTCAAGATAGGAGCAAAACCCACATGTAGGCACTCAAACATTCTCAAGACTTCAAATCACTTCTTGATGGCTTGGATGATTTCTCAAACTTGGATAAGACCTCTTGCTAGGCTCTTCTCTTGATAGACATCCTTGATCCCTTGTTGGAGGCATGCTATGCTATGATATGCAAATGATTATACTATGTACATGATGTAACTATGCTAATGAAATGCAATGAACATAAATCAGGCAAGAAAAGGTTGAGCAAATTTTGGGGTGCAACAGCTGCCCCTATTCAAACGGCTTGGACCCAAATGGGTGAAGAGCGAACGACCTTCAAACAATCGAGGTACGAGACGGTTGAATACCAAGGAACCCGAAAATTTTCCAACCGCAGAAATAAACTGCACAACTGCTTGGGGAACGATATCCCTTATCTGAATCTGGTTGTTACGGCAACAACTAATCCAACGTCTGATAGTAACTCTGATTTCAACTTCAACCACCTAGGTAACGCCACAGGTACTGAACCATTTTTGCAAAAACACCTCCGTCCACAACTGGACTAACCTTGTCAACACAAGAAGGGAAACAAATTCGTCAACACGAATAGAGATTCTGTCTTCACAGGAGTAACCTTGTCCACATTTGGACCCAAATTTCGTTAAATCACGAATGAACATAAATCTTTCCAAGTCAGGACTCATATTTCGTCAACCCGAAGAAATCTTAACAATACAGGAATAGAACTTTGTCCATGTTAGGACGCTTGTTTCGTCAACACGAAGCAATCCTATCATAAACTTGTCCACGTTAGGACCCCATATTCCGTCAACACGGAGAAATCCTATCATCATAGGAATAAAACTTGTCCTCATCAGAACTACACATTCCGTCAACACGGAGAAATCCCGGCGACTTCGCTGGGGATGAGTTGTCCGCATCTCGTCAACACGAGGAAATCCTATCAACATAGGAATGAATTGTCCACGTCAGGAATAAATCGTCCACATTAGGAATAAACTGTCCACGTTAGGAATAAACTGTCCATGTTAGGAATAAATTATCCACGTCAGGACTCACATTCCATCAACACGGAGAAATCAACCCGTCACCATGAAGAGAAATAAATTTGTCCACGTCAGGACTCACATCTCGTCAACACGAAGAAAGGTAATCTTGTCGACGTCCGGACCCGCATCTCGTCAACATGAGGGAAAGTAACTTGATTTGTCCACGTCAGGACTCACATTTCGCCAACACGAAGAAAGATATCTGCTGGAAATAAATGGTCCACATCAGGACACCATTTCATCAACACGAAGAATAATCAATTTTGTCCACGTCAGGACTCCCCCTTCCGTCAATCACAGAGAACTCAAATCTGTCCACGTTAGGACTAGCATATCTCGTCAACACGAGGAAATAAATTTGTCCACGTTAGGACTCACACTTCACCCATGCGAAGAAATCCCGTCAATACAGGAATAAATCGTCCACGTCAGGACTCGTATCTCGTCAACACGAGGAACTCCTATCAACATAGGCAATAAAATTTTGGCGACCTCCGAGGAAATACTTCTGTTTATCCATTCGGGAAGATACTCTAAATACAGTTTCTCTGCTTATTTCTGCAGTAGCTAACTCCATTGGTCCCGACCCACAAACCTTTTAGTACTGACGTGACAACGACTTTGAGGCGGACTCTACTGGGAATATTTGGAAACCAAACTGCCGTACGCCTGCTTCGATAACCAGCGGAAACATCTGAAATTTCGATTCCTGAAGCCCTTTGATGCTGACATAATAGCAAATTTGAAGAAAATAATCCGCTGGCCGGATAAGAGAAACTTCAACAAGCAACTCTCGCGGGGAAAATAAGAGAAATTTAAACAAATAACTCGGCTCGGAGACAAAGAGAAACTTAACCAAGTAACTCTATGAGGAAAATAGTAAGATGAACCGTATCATCACACGTCTCACGGCGAGACCTCGAATACCGGTAATAGATCTGAGCTAGAACTCCATGCTCCTGCTGAGAAAACACACCTGAAAGCAAAAGATTAACCAACCTGATTTATGTTTCAAAATGCGTATGTTTGAAAATGGCGTAATTCTCCATACGGCACGGAAATGCTACACGTTCGAGTAGATGCAAATATGACGATATATGCAAATGCAAATGCAGGATTAAGCTGCCGGGGAAACTCTGATAATGATGTCTCAACAACATGAATGTTGAGGGTAAAACCAACTCCGCTGGGGAGAGCAAGTATCACAAAATTTTATGGCGAAATAAACGCCAGGAATACAACCAACTCTGCCGGGGAGAGATTAAACATCAATTTCCACTAGGAGGAAAGAACCAACACCCTGCTGGTGAACAAACTTAGTCGGGGAAGAAGCGACACTTCTGGACAAAGCACACTGTCTGGGCACAGTTTACACATTCAGAGCCTCAGACTCTGCTGAGGATCAACATCCTGTCAATGGCAAGACAACCTGTGGGAAGCAAGAAAACCATCCTTCGCGGATATAAACCTTTCGAACCAACAACCTGGTTAACTATTGCAGGAATCTCCCATGCTGGAGATTGAACGTGCACATCTTTGATTCGCTGAGGAGCGCAACCTTTGCAGGGGACATTGATTTTGACTTGCTGGGATTAATCCTATGGACGGCTTTCCATGAGGACACTCTCCTGGGGAAAATAACTCCCTCATTCGGGAAGGGATAAACGTCATTTCAAATCTCGGGGGATAAGCTGCGACTAGCTGAGGAATGACATCAACTAGAATCAGGTCTTACGTCAAGCGACCTTGGCTGGGGAATACAATTCCTGACCATTTTCTCCAAAGGTAAGAATCCTGCAAAACACAAACGAGACAAAACAGGCCTATACAACAGAATCTATCCGGGTTAGCATCTGTGACATTACTTTAGTCAATTCAAAGTTTTAGCAATTATTGGCAAGGGCCAGCAAGATTATGTAAGTGCAAGTTTATCAAAAACATCGGCGTCTTTCACAAACAAAACAGTAAAGAACAAGCATCAAGTACTGAATAACATGTTTTATTGATAATGGGCCTCTGAATAGGCAAAGTTTTGCACACTGGATGCAACTCCTGAAAAGAGGAAGTTACGCACAACCACACATAAATATATGCACAATAAGCATAAAGAAAATACAAAACAATATTTGTACACATGTCGGCAACGTGATGCAGATGAACACCATGAGCTGATCCTCCTATGACTCGCCTGACTCTGCGCTTTCCCGGTACTCGATCTTCGGAAGAGACTGTTTTTTGGGTAGACAGCCCCCCCAGGTACTCCCAAACCACTAAGCAAAGTCGTATCATATTCGGACCGCAGTCATTTGCTTTTTCAATCCCTAACTTTTGCGTGAACCGCCCTTTGCGGGTTTTCAATTCACCGGGATACCCTTTTTTGCCGAAGTCGCCCTTTTCAGGTTTTCGACTTCGCGGGTGTACATCTTTTCAATTTTATCCCTAACTTTTGCCTGAACCTTTTATTCATTTTTTATGGTTCGCTGGGATGCCCCATTTTTACTGTCCAGCGGGTCACTTTCAAGCAAAGTATTTTTTAACTGCGTCCGAATTCACAGGAGACGTAAAGTCTTCACCGTCCATGGTGGATAGTAGCAAGGCTCCTCCAGAGAAGACTTTTCTGACAACGTAGGGACCCTCGTAATTGGGAGTCCATTTGCCCCTGTGATCTGTTTGTGGTGGGAAAATCTTTTTCAAAACAAGATCGCCCGTCTGAAAGCTTCGAGGGCACACCTTCTTGTCGTAAGCTTTCTTCATCCATCTCTGATGCAACCGACCGTATGCTAGAGAAGCCATTCTCTTCTCATCCATTAAGCTGAGCTGATTCAGTCTATCCTTAATCCATTCTGCCTCGTCGAGTTGGACATCACGTAAAGCCCTCAGGGAAGGAATCTCGACCTCCAACGGTAACACCGCCTCCATCCCGTATACTAATGAGAAAGGGGTTGCCCCGGTTGATGTGCGTACCGTCGTACGATAACCGTGCAAAGCGAAAGGTAGCATCTCGTGCCAGTCCTTATACGTCACAACCATCTTCTGAACAATCTTCTTTATGTTCTTATTGGCCGCTTCGACAGCGCCATTCATCTTGGGCCGGTAAGGAGAAGAGTTGTGATGTTCAATCTTAAAATTCTGACACAGCTCTTTCATCATCTTATTATTCAAATTTGAACCGTTGTCGGTGATAATCCGCTCAGGGATTCCATATCTGTAGATAATATCTCGTTTGATAAATCTGGCTACCACTTGTTTGGTCACATTGGCATATGACGCCGCTTCCACCCATTTGGTGAAGTAATCAATTGCCACCAAAATGAACCGGTGTCCGTTTGATGCCGTAGGCTCGATATTGCCAATCATGTCAATCCCCCACATCGAGAAAGGCCACGGTGATGACATCACATTCAGAGGACTCAGAGGCAAATGGATTTTGTCCGTATAAATCTGGCATTTATGACACCTCTTTGCAAACTTGAAACAGTCTGTTTCCATAGTCAGCCAATAGTAACCTGCCCACAACAGTTTTCTCGTCATAGCATGCCCACCAGCGTGTGTACCGAATGTACCCTCATGTATCTCTTCCATAAGCAACTTCGCCTCTTTCTCATCTACACAACGTAGCAACACCAAGTCGTGGTTTGTTTTGTACAGGACACCGTCCGGATTCAGATAGAAATTTCCAGCCAATCTCCTGAGAGTCTTCTGATCTCGACTGGATGCCCCAGCCGGATACTCCTTGTTCTTCAGGAAATTCTGGATGTCAAAGTACCAGGGTTTACCATCGGGAGCCTCGTCAATGGCAAATATGAAGGCAGGCCTATCGAGCCGAGAGATAACAATCTGGGGAGCCTCGTTCCAGAAGTTAACTTTATACATTGAAGACAATGTCGCCAGGGCGTCAGCCATTTGATTTTCTACTCGTGGCACGTGATGCAATTCCACCTTGTCAAAGAAAGGCAACAATCTCCTTGCATAATTCATATATGGTATCAAATTGGGCTGACGTGTCTCCCATTCTCCTTTAATCTGATTCACCACTAGAGCTGAGTCTTCGTATACATCCAGGTTCTTGATTCACAAATCAATGGCTTCTTCCAGACCCATGATGCAAGCCTCATTGTTGGTAACAGGAAAGGTCAATCGGGCAGTAAATGGGATGTGCGACCCCTGAGGAGTAGTGATAATTGCCCCTATTCCGCTACCATAGGAATTAATTGCTCCGTCAAATATCAACTGCCATTTGGAACCCAACTCTGGTCCTTCGTCCGACAACGGTTCTTCACAATATTTCATCTTCAGGTACATGATATCCTCGTCAGGAAAATCAAACCTCATCGATTGGTAGTCCTCAATAGGCTGCTCAGCAAGGTACTCTGACAGGACGCTACCCTTAATAGCCTTTTGCGAGACATATTGGATATCGTATTCTGTTAACACCATCTGCCATCGGGCAATTCTTCCAGAGAGTGCTTGCTTCTCAAACATATATTTGATTGGATCCATATTTGAAATTAGCATGGTTGTATGATTCAGCATGTATTGCCTCAAACGTTTGGCGGCCCAGGCTAGCGTGCAACACGTCTTCTCGAGCATTGAGTATCTGGACTCACAGTCGGTAAACTTCTTACTCAAATAGTAGATCGCATGCTCTTTACGTCTGGTCTTATCATGTTGACTGAGAACACAACCCATACTTTCCTCAAGAACCGTCAAATACATAATCAAAGGTCTCCCGGCCACTGGGGGTATCAAAACAGGAGGTTCCTGCAAGTATTATTTTATCTTGTCGAACGCCTTTTGACAATTTTCATTCCAGGTCAACACCTGATCCTTTTTCAACAACTTGAATAATGGCTCGCATGTCGCAGTTAGGTGAGATATGAACCGAGCAATATAGTTCAACCTCCGTAAAAACCCACGCACTTCTTTTTCTGTTTTAGGCGTCGGCATTTCTTGTATAGCTTTTATCTTTGCAGGATCAACCTCTATTCCCTTTTCGCTCACAATAAACCCCAGCAGTTTACCCGATCTCACCCCAAAGGTGAACTTGTTAGGGTTCAATCTCAACCTGAACTTCCTAAGTCTTTTGAACAATTTCAGCAGATTAACCAAATGCTCCTCCTCCGTCTGGGATTTGGCAATCATATCATCAACATAAACCTCGATCTCTTTGTGCATCATGTCATGAAAGAGAGTCGTCAGAGCACGTTGATATGTTGCCCCAGCGTTCTTCAATCTGAAGGGCATCACTTTGTAGCAAAATGTTCCCCAGGGAGTAATGAAGGTAGTCTTCTCCATGTCTTCTGGTGCCATTTTGATCTGATTATAGCCTGAGAAGCCGTCCATGAAGGAGAATATGGAGAACTGAGCAGTGTTATCAACTAGCACATCAATGTGAGGAAGTGGAAAGTCGTCTTTCGGGCTCGCCCTATTCAAATCACGGTAGTCTACACACATTCGCACTTTACCGTCTTTCTTGGGCACTTGTACTATATTAGCGACCCATGACGGATAAGTTGTAACGGCTAGGAAACCAGCATCCCACTGTTTTTGAACTTCCTCCTTGATTTTCACAGCCATGTCTGGTCTGGTTCTTCTGAGTTTCTGTTTAACAGGCGGACATTCCTCTCGCAACGGCAAACGGTGCACAACCATGTCCGTATCCAACCCAGGAATATCCTCGTACGACCAAGCAAATATATCACTATACTCTCGCAATATCTCAATTAGCCTTTGCTTGATGTTGCTTGATAATCTCAATTTCCTCCTGATGAGGCAGGATGATTCTCTCTTCCTGTTTCAACAAACGAGTCAGCTCCTCTGGCAGGTCGCTATCCTCAACAATCTCTTCCTCTGCTTGGAATACCGGGTGCTCGAAGTCGAACTGAGTCATAGGCGGTTCGTGGAAGATGTCATCTGAAATATTAGTCCTGCAAAGGAAATGATTAAACGCTTCAACACGCAAACAAAGCAAATAACCACGCTACCATTTATTGTTAAAGTAAAAACAAAAAAAACAGGGATCACAATATTTGTATATGAAAAACGCCTTTATTTCATGATTAAAACAGTGCAATACACATAATCAAGTATCCCTAATGTAAAATCACTATGCCCCGGGTAGGACATATGATTATTCAACAATTGACAAAACAAATCATTACTATTTAAGAGTCACTGGGACAGTTTCCCGGATGGACCAGTTGCAGAGACTTTGTCCTGGCACGCTTGGCTTGATCCACGCGTCCATATCGTAGTCACTATCTTCGTCTTCAGCATCGGAAATAGCATTGATTGTCTCAAAGCACACCCTGCTTGGCGTAATCGTTATCGGTCCTTTGAACTTGGGCGCTCCTGCAGATGACGCTGACAACATCGGTCGATACCCTAGCCCAAACTTGTCATTCTTCACGGGAATCTCCAGTACCTGCCCCCAACCTTTAGTCTCACCAGTCTGCACTAAAGCCTGAGCTTCCTTGTAGGATGACACTGCCACCTCTGGCATTTTGCTGGGACCCTGAGCTTTGTCTTTAATTCGCAACCCTTCGAAGGCTTGACAAGGTGTCTCGTTTATTTCTCCGTCGACCTCAACATATCTGAACGATGACAGGTGACTGACCAAAATGTCCTCCTCCCCGCAAACGGTAACAACACTATCACCCCCATGTACTTCAACTTCTGATGCAATGTGGACGTTACGGCCCCTGCAACGTGGATCCATGGCGCCCCAGAAGGCAGCTATAAGCTGGATGGATATCCATGATGTATAATTCGGTATCAAAAATTTCTGGCCCAACCTGAAGCGGTAATGTTATTGACCCAAACACTGATCTTTTCGTCCCGTCAAACGCCCTCACAACCAAATCGCTAGGCGTGCAAATAATTCCCCGTATGTCCAATTTCATCATGGCTTTCTTTGGCAATACATTCAACGACGACCCAGTATCCACCAATACACGCGACATTACGGTGCCCCGGCATTCCACCGATATATGCAAAGCCATGTTGTGCTCTCGATCCCTGGGTGTTAGATCAAAATCTGTGAAACCCAGGCTATGTCCAGCATTGACATGCGCCATTACCCCCTCTAACTGATTTACATAAACTTCTTGAGGCACAAATGACGTATCCAGAATCTTCAGCAGGGCGTTCCGGTGGGCCTCGGAACATAACAACAACGACAAGATAGAAGTCTTCGATGGCGTCTGCTGTAGGTGTTCAACAATTTTGTAGTCGCTTTTCCGAATCAGTCTCATGAACTCCTCTATGTCCTTGAGTGATGTATCCTTTTCTTTCGACTGAGAAGGCCCGTTTTCATTTACTTTAGCTTTGCCTTTGGCCAATCTTTCTGCTTCTATTTCAGGTGAGGTAAAGATCCTTCCGCTACGGGTCATGCCCCCCGTTCCAATGACATTATCAACAGCCCCAGCTGGCTGGCTATTCACCATAATCTTTTCACTGTTGCAATATGCTTCTAATCCGTATGTCCACGGGACAACTTTCGTACTCTCAAAGGGAACAGGCCCTGCTTTGGTAATTGTAATAGTTGGCCGCTGGGCGGGCGCCGTTATCGTTATAGTCTTTCTCGGGATCGTCACCGTTGCAATATCATTCTGCTTATCCCATAGTGCCTCCACAGGCTTCTCCACCGCAGTTCGATCAAATTGGAAGGTCCCTTCGTCGATCATGGCCTGAATGCCCTGCTTCAAGTCAGTACAACCCTCAGGCTGGGTCCAACACTCTAAACAGTATTCGTCACAACCAGGGAATACTCCCCCTCTGAGACACCTACTTTTCACCTCCCTCAATGGTGTCTTCAGTGTGTTAACATCCATCACCAAGTTCAAATTTCCTTCTGTTAAGATAGCATTTGCCCCATGATTAGGCATAGGCTGTTGTACAATATTGGGCCTCACCTGGCCAAAGTTGATGGCTTTACTGTCTAACAAGTCTTGAACTTTATGCTTGAAAGCATGACAAGATTCTACATCATGTCCGCGCGCCCCGGAATGGAAGTTGCAGTGCTTGCTAGTGTCGTACCCATAAGGAAGTGTTGGTCCTGTAGGCAGTTCCAATGTTCTTTTCTCAACCAAATTCAAACCCAGCAGTGTCTGAAGAAGCTCTGCATATGTCGACGGAGGCTTATCAAATACCCTCTTCGGCTTTGTATTCTGAAACCTTCTCTGACCCTGATTCTGCCTTTGCTGCTGCTGCGGTTGTTGTTGCTGTTGTTGTTGTTGTTGTTGAGGAATTGGAATAGTAACACTGGCTATTTGCTGCGGTTGAACGTACTGATTTCTACCTCTGCCCCGGCCGCTGCCACCAAATACAGCGCTTGTATCACCTTGTCGTCTTCCGCCGAACGCTTTTCTCGCACCCCCAGCCGAAGTAGATTCGCCTGCCTGAATCTTTCCAATCTTAATTCCATTTTCGATCCTCTCTCCCATAAGGATCATAACGGAGAAGCTACCCATCGAAACATTGAGTAACTTTTCATAGTACATTCCTGTAAATGTCCCCACAAACATGTCATTCATCTCCCTTTCAACCAAAGGAGGGTGCACCCGAGATGCCATATCGCGCCACCACTACGCGTACTCTTTGAAACTTTCACCACTTTTCTGCGACAGACTCTGCAACTGAGCTATGTTTGGCGCCAAATCGCTGTTATATTTGTAATGCATAACGAAAGCATCAGCCAACTGCTTCCAGCTCCTAATCTAGGTGGGCTCCAGTCCCATGTACCATTCTAATGATGGTCTCGATAAGCTGTCTTGAAAGAAATGCATGAGCATCCTTTCATCATTGGAATACGCAGACATCCTTCTATAATAAGAACGTACATGGACCTTTGGGCAGGTATCCCCTTTGTATTTGTCGAATGTTGGAGCCTTGAATTTCAATGGCACCCTCAGCCCTGGTACCAACCCATAGTAGTCATGTCTAACCCAGCGGAGTTCTGATCAACCACACCTTTCATCTGCTCTTCTAGCATTATGATCCTCTGAACAGGGTTAATGGGGCCTTCAGGTCCCATACCTCTTCCTGAAAAAGCGTCGTCCTGTTGATCCACATTCCAGTCGTTGCCATACCCATCGTAGCCCATGTTACGGCTAAATCCTTGCTGATTGAACACAGGACCCTGCCCTCGGTTGCCGAACCCTTGATTAACCTCAGCAGGTCCAAAACCATTGTTGAAAGGAAATGCTCCAGCGCCGTTCACATTACCGAATCCACCATTACCGTGACCATACCCCTGATTTTCGTCGTAACCGTCATTACCAAAGCCTTGATTGTTGAACCCGAAGTTCCCGTCCTAATTGACATTGCCATACCCATTGTTTCCAAAGCCAACATTGTCAACGAATCCTTGATCGGCATCCACAGTGTTGCCTTTGTTGTTAACAACATGCCCATCACCACCATTTCCAGTATTGCCGTTACCAGCGCCAGCACCTGCACCAGTACCAGTGTTTCCGTTGACAGTCACAACAGGTGGAGTAACAACTGCCGGTATCTCATCCTCCCAGCGAGGAGTTTCAACAGAGATATGGTCAGTATTGCCATTTCCGTTTGCCCGCATCAGCAGCGGCTGCACCAAGGACTGAAGATTCTCCTGGCCTTTGGCCATGCTCTCCATAGCTTGCATGAACAGAGTCAGCTTCTCACGAATTTCTTGCATCTCGACTTGAACTTGATCCATTATCTTCTTGCAGTTGTTTCTGGTTGAATAGCGGTGGACTCTTTGGTCGTCAATCCTGAAAAACCCGTGAGACGCAGGAAATAAGATACAGATTCAACAAGTAACTGGCAATGCAAAAATGAATATGCAAATGCAATATGTATCTGTGCGTTAGGGAGATCAACCCCTGATTCTAGTGCCAAAGTGCCAGTGCAGTGACAGTGATAGTGATAAGAAGCTTGGATCCATTCACGGGGGAAACATCTCATATATTGCTGCAAAGAGCCCAACAAGGCAGAAATACAATATCACTGAGTGTACAATAACAAGAAGGCATGACCTCAACCAATAATCCTGGCGACGGCCAGCATAATGCAAATAAAGCATATACAACAGTACATAAGGTAATCAAGTGCGACCATATGCCCGATACTCCTCTAACAATTTCTTAGTCTTGGGATGATCCGGTTGGGAAAGCAACCCTTCAACGAGCGAGTCTCTTTGCCTGATAACACGCTGGAGATCCCCAATGGATTCCTCCCAAGCACCCTCTCCAAAGCACTCCTCTAGCTTCTGCTTCTGAGATGCAGACTCTTTCTTGCGCTTGACAACTTTTTTCAACGAATTCTAAACGGCGTATCTCCGCATAACCTCTTCTTCAAACTTTTTCTGGCTAGCTTTCAACTGATCTCCCAGTTCAGAAATCTGCAGCTTCAGTTTATCTTCTCTTTCTTTGTTATTGGCTAGTGTAGCATTCCAGGTTTTGTTGAACGTGGAGATCTCCCGGTGGGCTATATCAAGTGCTTTCTTCTTAGACTCCAGCATGTCATGAGAGCTCTTGAAATCTATCCCCAAGCGTTCACGCTTCTTCCGTTGTTCAGTCAGTTCTGCACCTAACTGGTTCACCAACTTTGTTTGCTGCTCAAAGGAATATACGGCTTCATTTCTTTCGCTCCTGAGTTGCACTAGCTCTTCTTCCAACTTCTCGTTGGCTTTCATCAGCTCTTCTTTCTCCTTCACAACCTGCTCATATCTCTCAATAGACACAATAGTTGGCTCCTCAACCACGAGGGGAGCAGGAGGTAATACTGCAGGAAACGGCATCAGCGCCTGCTTTGCCCTATCTTGGATCCAGACTTGGTACGGAGCATAGGCTTGACAATCATTCTTACCCAACAACGGCTTACCCTTCTTGCAGATGTTATTCCAAGAAAGTTGAAGCTTGGATAACAATTCTCCCTTCAAATCACCTGTGAAGTACAGAGATTCCTGCATTTCCTCCTCTTTTGGCGGGCTTCTCAAAGCATAACCAAATTGCCTGATCAACAATGACGGATTATAGTTAATGCACCCTTTCCTCCCAATCAGAGGAACATTAGGATATCCTGTACAGCTGTAGATAATCTCAGACCCCAGTAAATCCCTATCAAACCAGACAACATCTTCTGAAGAAATCCCCATCAGACGCTCAGACCATTCCACCGTAGCTGCAGACTTAGCAAAAATACCCTTCTTGGGCAGGTGACTATCAAACCACATATACAACAAAGGCACACAATAAGAGACATTCTTGCCCCTCCTGTTCTCGTTCTTATAATGCAGAGAGTAATAGAAGTCTCCAATCAGTGTAGGCACAGGATTGCCTGAAGCAAATATATGGAATGCATCCAAATCAACAAAGTCGGGCATATTAGGGAACAGTACAATGCCATAGATACACAAAGCAAGGATAGCATTAAACACAATCCAACAGCCACTCTTGGCATACTCTTGTGCTTTCCCAATCAAGAACTTGAGACAAAAACCAGAAACTCCGCTCCACGAGGTTAACAGCAACTCTGAGGAATCTAAATGCAAAGCAACAGCCAAATCCTCCAGCTTGGGCTCAGCTCCCATATGAATGAAGGGTACCCTGTTCTAAATGGTTAACTCCAAGATCTCAGCATATTCCTCCATGGTCGGAGCCAGAATGAAGTCAGGGAAAGTAAAACACCTCAGCAGGGGATCATAGAACTGCATCAGCGCGTACAATCCGTTCAGCTCATAAGTGGACGGTTTACAAACCAGCCTAAGCAGTTTCCCATAACTCTTCCTGAAGCTTCTCTTCACATCATCATCAGCCAAAGACATCAAACTAAGCAAAGCAGAAACATCTGGAGTAGGCAACTTGTATGCCACAATCTTCTTCAAAGTATCCATGATAGCAGACAGAAATCCGGACAACTAGAATCAGAGGATATGAAATGCACCTGCAGCACAGACACACGTTAATGATATGCAAAATGAGTATGCAACAATGCAATATGTAAACATGCAACAGGGATCAAGTGATGTATTGCTGGAGAGATCCATCCATAATATCTGTCTCAACAGACCCACAATACTGCTCAACCCTGGTCTCAACAGACCCATAACAATGCTCCACTTTGATCTCAACAGACCTATAACAAAGCTCCAACCTGGTCTCAACAGACCTATAACATTGTCCTGATGAAGAACCCCAAGTAACCACACATACTGATCCAATATTAAGAAAACCGGGTAGTCTGGAGGTCAAGTTTCCTGCATGTCCCAATCCCTCTCACAGGTAGGTGTTGTCGCTTGCGCGAAAATAAGGTGCCGGCATGACAGAAGAGTCGCCACCTTTCGTTATTTATCCCTCAGCGCGGGAAAGGAAACGATCGGAAAAACCTGACGAATAAGGGTAAGACAAGGTCATCGCAACCATTGTCTGGGTTCGGGAGTCGGTTACGCAAGGGGAAGGTATTAGCACCCCTCACGTCCGTCGTACTCGACGGGATCCACGCTTGTTGTTTACTTGGACGGGTTGGTTTTATTCTATCTACCTATCAAGGTTGGCTGAAAAAGAAAAGAAAAATGACTCGGCAAAGCGTCGCACTTTATGCCTACGTATTCTCATCAGAGAATGAGAAATCAGAGTCAACGTAGTTCGGCCTACGAAGGATTATGGGGGAAGGTAGCTTGCCAAGACTTCGCCATCTTGTGCCTACGTACTCTCAACAGGTATGAGAGATCAGAGCTCACGTAGTTCGGGAAACTACGGTTTATTTCCTGTTTTGAAAGAAGTGTTTTTTATTGTGTTTGCGATTTCAACCGCACTAGAGACTATGACCTGAGAGTGAATGTGTTGCATGTCACCCAAAGGGTACCATACTAAACATCCAGACCGTGGAAAAGAAATTCTCCCACAATCCTTTCTCAGATAGCTTAAGGCTCGTAACGTACGGAAGAAATCATTCATGATTACTGTATCTTAAACTGTTTTGAGATGAGAAGAGAACAGGCCCAACTAGGAGGGAGACTATCAAGTCCTACTGTTATCATGCCACGGATTCATCCTATGGTTGAGGTTTGAACAAGGAACTCCTAGAAGTTGTCATGCATAGGTTTCAACCTAAAAGTCTATCATCAAATCCTTATCAAAGGAAATGAGAGTCCTAAGGGATCATGTCAATGATATACCAAAACAGACAAAGCATCAGCTTAACAGTAAAATGCATGCAATGCAAGTGAGGGAGGAAATGTGTGTGGGGCTTCAGCCTCCACAAGCTCGTCTCGACCTCAAGCCAGTCATGAAATAACAGTAATCATACTGAAAAATAAACAACATGCTATCAAGCAATAAACAGTAAACTGCAGTCATAGAGATACAAGTGAAATGAAATGCCATCCATGCTTGAGAAAGAAATCATCTACATCTAATCTCTCCCTAATCCTAACCCTAAAAACAAAACCCTAATCTACCTCTAAGCAAAGCCCTAAAGCAAAACCCTAATCAAAAGAAATCAATCCCAGTCTTCAAGCTTCAAAACAAGCTTACAAAAGAAAGGGAGCTAAGTAGGCAGACTCATAGTGCCCTCCTCAGGAAAGCACTAGGAGGCTTATACTCAGGAATCATATCCTATGTGGCTCAACAACTGTGATCAGTTTACATTCCTCCTCAGGAGAAACTAAACTCACATGAAGGCTCCGACATCATTGGATACTTGAGAAATCCTACATGAACTAAGGGAACTAAGTGAACAGACCCATAGTGCCTTCCTCAGGAAAGTACTAGGGGGCTTCCACTTAGGAATCGTATCCCATGTGCCTCAACAACTGTGATTGGTTTACATTCCTCCTCAGGAGAAACTAAACTCACATGAAGGCTCCAACATCATTGGATACTTGGGAAATCCTACATGAACTAAGGGAACTAAGTGAACAGACCCATAGTGCCTTCCTCAGGAAAGTACTAGGGGGCTTCCACTTAGGAATCGTATCCCATGTGGCTCAACAACTGTGATTGGTTTACATTCCTCCTCAGGAGAAACTAAACTCACATGAAGGCTCCAACATCATTGGATACTTGGGAGAGAGGTGAGAAGAAAGAATGAAATACATCCATAGTGCCTTCCTCAGGAAAGTACCATGAATTTCCCTCAAACTTCAGTATCTCAAACCTCACAAACAGAGAACAAGCTCCTAGCCTAGGACTCAATCCATGCATCCTTGCAAGCTCCAACCTCTCAACCTCTGGGTCTTGATCTTCAATCTTCTCCCTCATCATGCTCCTTCAACAAGGTCTTCAAAGCAAACCAAGCCCCACAACAATTCCCCAAAGAGGACCCCAAAGATAGGCAATCAACACAAAACATGCCACACAAACAGTCCTATTCAGAAAATACTTTGAAAATACTAAAGAAAGGGGGGAAAATCTAATATTTATTCACAAGGGTCTATTATACTTACCCATAATATCCCTATAGTCCCATACACAAAAATCAAGCTAAAACTCCTAAAAGAAAATGAATTACTTCACCTATGCTAAATCTAAACCCTAATTTTGTTATGCTAATGCTAGCCTAAACAAACTACTCAAATTTTAACCTAAAAATCATGAAATAAATCCAGAGGGAACTAAGGCTCAATATCTAATCATACTAAAAAGAATGAATCAAAAAGATTAAGGGAAGGTCCTAAACTAAATTCTACAAAGTTGAGTATACACCTAAACCTCCTAAAAAACTATTTAAAAGAATAATATTCTAAAAATACTAAACTAAAAATAAAATGGAATTTTATTATTTACTAATTTTCTAGACAGGAATATAAACCTATAGAAAAAACAAGAAATGAAAAATATTAATTTTTCTATTACTTATGAATTTTATAAGATGCAAGAAAATAAAAGAAATTAAAAACTAAAATGAAATGGGGAGGGGGTGTGTTTAGAAGAGGCGCTCAGTTGGTTTATGATGGTGGGCCAGGAAACTGGGGTGCACTTAGCAATGCCTTAAGCCCATGCGTTATCAGAATTCAATTGAAAAATTAAAAGAAAAATTGATACGAGAACGGTATGAATAGCAACAATTTAAAGGCATTTTCGTTGGGCTTTGGCGAATGGGGGTTTGAATAGCACGCTCAGCTGAGGCCCAAGGTTTACCATTTAGTGAAACGCTGCGTTGCAGCTTAGGCAATTCCCTCCATTTTCTGATTCAAATGCTGGCCGTTAGATTGGTTTAAATGGTCAAATACTTGAGATGATCTGACGGTGGAGGGTCATCGTCTCCAACACACCTAGGGTTTTCAGTTTAACAGAATCCATGCACGAATCTTCTTCAGCCTCGTGCTCTCTCAATATTCAATGAAAATGGAAATTTCCAAGACCAAAAATGATCTACTAATCACCAGGAATATAGCCATGCGTGTAGTTTTCATTGACACATCTTGTATCATCCAAACAGAACGCGTGAAAGTTAGGGTTCCAACATATTTCTCTGAGATCAACCTTAATGGAACTAAAGTCTAAGGGTACTATCTTGTTCCTCATATTACCCTAATCATTCTAAACCATAACACGTGTGCTAACACTCACTAAACAACCCATTCTTGGATTTTAAAGAAAATGTGACCTGCCATGGAACTTCATAGAACTTCCTCTACTCTTCAGAAATTAATCACCTATCCTAACATGTTCATTCTTCACCTAAAAATCTAACAGAAAACATATAAATAAGGTGGTATGAGGAGAATCACCAACCTGTCAAGTGTCTATGGTAGGTGTATGTAGGGCTTGATTCAGGGCTTGATCTTTCTTCCAACTATTCCTCCAATGGAGTACTCCTTTCTGTTTGCAATAGTTTTGATGGAAGAGGCCTCTAAAGATGAATTCGTGACCTTGCTTGCTTTTGAAGAAACTTTGAATACCACTTTCTCCTTCACTCTTCACCATTGATTTCACCAACCTCTATTCTCCTCATGAGCCACTCAATATATAGCAATCAATGGAAAAGCTTAGATGCTTCTAGAATGAGCTAGAATGCCTTGGAATTTCTCTTTTGATGACATGTTGTATTATCTCATCTCATGTGTTAAGCTCCTTGAATTGGTGTTAAAATCTCCTTACAAGAGATATTGAGATGGTATGTGCAAAAAACAAGCATTTCCTTGCCTTGTGTGAAGTTTTCCAAAGTTGCCTTATTATGCAAGTAACATGATTACAAAGCAAGTCCCATTTTTAGGCCTCAATTCAAAAATGTGCCTAAACCATTGTTTTTAAAATGATGTTTAGATTCAAAATGACATATTACATGACCTATTTTGGATTTGTAGATCTCTCAAACCATTTTCCAACTTGGATCCATTTAACTTATATGCCATTTTTAGGTCATTTTCACCCATTCTTGTCAATCCTTGCTACAAGCTTTTCCAACAACTAATGACCACTTTTATAGGCTTAAAATGCCATTTTGAACAACTTTTATGTTTTGAGTTTTTTCATTTGAGGCTTGGAAGTAGGAGATATGGCCCTTGCTTGAAATGACCTATAACTTCCAAATGACCAAAATACCCTTGTCTTGTACAAACCATAAGTTGAGTTCTACAAATCCTATCAAGGACTTCTAGTACTATCTAGAAAGCTAAGAAGATTATCTTCAACATTAATGTTGACCAAGAGATCATAGGAATCATCCTACTAGGGCAAACGTTTTCTGCAAGTTGGGTGACTTTCAATGGCCCAGATTCACATACCTCAGATGACCTGTAATTTGTCAAAACCATAACATGAGCTCTGCACATCCTATCAAGGACTTATACCATTCAAATTAAATATAAGAACAAGCTCTACAACATTCATGTTGTGGGAAAGATGAGATGACAATCACATCTTGAGCTAAAACTGCCTGGAAGATAGGGATCAAACTAGGGGATTTTACACTGTTAATCCTTAGAAACCCTAGCTTAAAACTTCTCAAAATCCTCAATCATGATGAGTTGGTCTAGGAATTATCCTCATAGCATCTCAATACATCATTCCATGATCTCATGGCTCTTGGATTAGGCCTCAACCTTCTCCAAATCTTCAGCTGACCTAGGGTTGACCCAGTCAAAACCCTAATTCTACCATTCATGGTTGAATCTTCTGAATTCTTGCATACTGACCTCTCTGGGCTTCATGATGGCTTTCAAGACATCTCATAAGCTTTCTCAAAGCTTCAAGTTCATTCTCAAAGTCTCAGAATCATCTGAGGAGTACCCATAACTCTCAAGTTAGGAGGCACACAACTCTGGTTTCAACCAATTCCTCTGAGGATCTCTTGAACCTTCTGATGAAGGTATCAACCTTCAAACGCTTGATGGATAAATAAATGTTGGTCAAATTTTGGGGTGCAACAGCTGCCCCTATTCAAACGGCTTGAACCTGACTAGGTGAGAAGCGAACGGCTCTCAGCCAATCAAGGTGCGAGACGGTTGAATACCGGTAAACCCGAAAATTTGCCAACTGCACGAGCACACGATACTCTGCGGGGAACAAATCTTCGAATACTGCAATACTAGCTGCACGACAACTAGCTGGAGAAATATTGATCTGACATCGCCGTCAGTTATCCACATTAACTTCTTCTGACATCGTCTTCAGACAATCAAAATACCCCGCATCGCCGCTGGAGAACTAAATCTGACATCGCCGTCGGACAATCAAAATACCCCGCATCGCCGCTGGAGAACTACATCTGGCATACCCAACATCACCACTGGAAAACTGAATCTGACATCGCCGCCGGAAACAAACATCACTCTGAGAGACACTCGACATCGTCGTCGTACAAACATCATCTCTGCTGGGGATTTAAAGAGTCTGACATTGCCGTCAAACAAACATCCAACCTCGCCGCCGGAAACAAACGTAATCTGACATCGCCGTCAAACAAACATCCAACCTCGCCGCCGGAAACAAACATAATCTGACCTCGCCGTCAAATCCAACATCCAACCTCGCTGCCGGAAACAAACATGATCTGACCTCGCCGTCAAAACAAACGTCCAACCTCGCCGCCGGAAACAAACATAATCTGACCTCGCCGTCAAAACAAACGTCCAACCTCGCCGCCGGAAACAAACATAATCTGACCTCGCCGTCAAAACAAACGTCCAACCTCGCCGCCAGAAACAAACATGATCTGACCTCGCCGTCAAACAAACATCCAACCTCGCCGCCGGAAACAAACATGATCTGACCTCGCCGTCAAAACAAACATCCAACCTCACCGCCGGAAACAAACATGATCTGACCTCGCCGTCAAAACAAACGTCCAACCTCGCCGCCGGAAACAAACATGATCTGACCTCGCCGTCAAAACAAACATCCAACCTCGCCGCCGAAAACAAACATCATCTGACCTCGCCGTCAAAGTGGAGAAACTTCATTGGGGAATTGGTCACACGGTAACCGGTAATACGTAGTCGGTCATACCATTAGGCACTTTGCATTACTGAGATAACTGCCTCATTAACACGAGCAGACTTCAATCATGGAGTCTTCAGGAGAGATTCTAACTTCGCCGTTGGAAAACCTGCTGGGGATGACGCTTCGCCGCTGGGGAATTTGGAGAACTATCACGTAACTCCGCTCCGGGGGTCCAGAACTCATTCTGGATAAATCAACTCTGCTGAGGACTTCAAGAATCATCTTGAACAAACAACTCCGTCGGGCACCTTCAAGAATCATCTTGAATCGATAACCATTCTGGTGCAAACGCTTTGTTGGGGATTCCAGGAATTATCCTGAGCAACTCTTGCTGGGGACAAACCAATCACGATCTGAGCAGCTTCCAAGGATTCGGCTCTCTTGGGGCTTCAGGAACCATCCTGGGCGATCTTCGCTGGGGACTCCAAGTATCAATTTGAGCAACCAACTCTGGAGACTGCACTGGGGTCTTAAGAATCATCTTAAGCAAACGGCCCTGCTGAGGAATTCAAGAATCGTTTTGAACTGAAGACTTCGCTGGGGATCTCAAAAATCATCTTGAGCACGCGACCTCGTTGGGGAGAATGTCAGGAATCGTCCTAAGCAACTGATCCTTCGGCGGAACACCTGTAAAACAAGAATGGTAACAACCTAGATCATGTTTATGATGCATATGCTTCGGCGCCATGCTCCACACGGTGGAAATGCTATGCGTTTATGCTAAATGCTATGCAATCATGCACAATGATGCGATCCTGTCAGCAAAATAAATGCCGAGGGGGAAATCCTCCTGTCAAGGAGAAGGGACTACTCATTTAGAAGAATCATCCTGCTGAGGAGAGCGTGGACACGCCAATATCAATCGGACTCTGTCTGGGGAATTGATCTTCGGTTGACTGCTGCAGGGGAAACAGCTTCAGCTGATTACTGCAGGGGACGAAGCTCTACGAGAACCTGGACCTGCTGAGAGAAAGTGATATCAATCGCGAGAATAAACTGCGTGGCCGTCTCGGCTACTCTTCTGGGGATGATAACTCTGTGGGGAAACAACTTCAGCTGCTCAACACCCCACTGGGGAAACAACTAAACATGGTCTGATCAACCTCCAAGGATTCGGCTCTCTTGGACATCTGCAAACTCCGCTGGGGAAGGAGAAATCATTCTGCTTCGCTGGAGAGAGTACAACTCTGGGGAAGATACGGCATCGACTGTTCAATATTCTGCTAGGGAGAATCCACTCATGGTTCCAACTGCTTCCAAGGATTCGGCTCTCTTGGGGGTTTGCGGACTCAACCGGGGAGAGAAAAATCATTCTACTTCACTGGGGAGTACGACTCTGATGAGGAGTTTTAATTTCGCTGGGGAAGAAAGAATCATCTGACTTCGGGGGAGAATACAACTCTGCAGAGGGATACAGCATCAGCTATTCCAACACTCTACTGGGGAAGAGGGAATCATCCGACTTCGGGAGACAATACGGCTCTGGCGGGGAATCTCAATTCCGCTGGAGGCTTCAGTCTGGCACCATCAGTTACCGCATACTTCAGCGTGCGAATAGCTTCCTACGAAACCTGCACTTATGACCTGGTGCTGGGGGAAACACCTGCTTCGGCGACCTTACTGGGGAAAACATGAGCTTCGGCACCCGAACATTTCTATGAAATCTGCACTTGTGACCCGATGCTGGGGAACGAATACGAGCTTCGGCGCTTGACTCAGCTGATGAGGTGACGTTCCTTCAGGATGCGTCTGCTTGGGGAAGAGAATCATCTCTGCGTGGGGAGACATATCAATGCTCACTATCTTGTGTTCATATTCTGCGGAGGAGAGACTACTGAACTCTGCTGGAGAAGGAGGACTCGTCCTGCTTCGCGGATGCGCACGACGCACCGTCTGGAAGGTGCTACACCTGCAACAACACAAACAAACAGACAAGATACCCTCCTCAAAGGGGCCTATCAAGGTTATTATCTCGTGACAATATTCAGGTAATTAATTGTTTCAACAATCAATGGGCCTAGGCCCGTAAGTTTATGTATGCGCATTTTATCAAAAACATCGGCGTTTTCATTCACAAACAAAACAGATAAATGCTAAACAGGCAAGCAGAATTGCTGAATAATATGCATTTTATTGATGATGAACCCCTGAATGGGTAAGAATGTTTTACAACAGAGGCAAACTCCTGGAATGAGGAAGCTGCGCAAAAATAAAACATAAATATACATCAGTATATACAAATGTCGGCAATGAGGCGTAGACGAGCACCATGAGTTGATCCCTCTAAGACCCACTCGACTTCGATATTTCTCCGACGCTTCAGCTTCGGAAGAGATTGATTCAGATAAACGGCCCTCAGGTCCTCCAAACCATTAAACAATGAAAGTCCACACACGGAACGCAGTCATTTGCTTATTCAAATCCCTAACTTTTGCGTGAACCGCCCTTTACGGGTTTTCAGTTCACCGGGATACCCTTTTTTGCCGAAGCCGCCCAGTGTAGGTTTTCGACTTCGCGAGTGTACACTTTTTCAATATATCCCTAATTTTTGCCCGAACCTTTTATTCTGTTTTTGGTTCGCCGGGATGCCCCTTTTTTGCCTGGACTCTTTCTTTTTTGTCCAGCGGGTCTCTTTCAAGCAAAGTATTTTTTAACTGCGTCCGCATTCACCGGGGATGCAAAATCTTCGCCATCCATCGTGGATAACAACAAAGCTCCTCCCGAGAAGACCTTGCTGACGACATACGGCCCTTCGTAATTCGGAGTCCACTTGCCCCGGTGATCGGAGTGTGGCGGAAGAATCTTCTTCAGGACGAGATCACCCGTCTGAAAGCTTCTAGGACGCACCTTCTTATCATAAGCTTTCTTCATTCGGCTTTGGTATAGATGACCAAATGCAATCGATGCTAACCTCTTCTCGTCTATCAGGCTGAGTTGGTTCAAACGATTTGTAAGCCATTCTGCCTCGTCGAGTTTCACATCAACCAAAACTCGCAAAGAAGGAATCTCCACTTCTAACGGTAGGACAGCTTCCATACTGTACACCAAGGAGAAAGGAGTTGTCCCGGTCGACGTACGCACCGTCGTACGATAACCGTGCAAGGCAAACGGCAGCATCTCGTGCCAATCTTTGTACGTCACAACCATCTTCTGAACAATCTTCTTTATGTTCTTGTTGGCGGCTTCGACGGTGCCATTCATCTTCGGCCGATAAGGAGATGAGTTGTGGTGTTCAATCTTGAAGCTCTGGCACAGCTCCTTCATCATCTTGTTATTCAAATTCGAACCATTATCAGTAATGATCCGCTCGGGAACCCCGTAACGACAGATGATGTCCCTCTTTATGAATTTAGCTACCACCTGCCTGGTCACATTAGCGTACGAGGCTGCCTCCACCCATTTGGTGAAGTAGTCGATAGCTACCAGAATGAAACGATGACCATTGGATGCAGTGGGCTCGATCTTGCCTATCATGTCGATGCCCCACATGGAGAACGGCCAAGGGGAGGACATGACATTCAATGGGCACGGCGGCACATGAACTTTATCAGCATAAATCTGGCATTTATGACATTTCTTCGCGAATCTGAAGCAATCCGACTCCATAGTCAGCCAGTAATATCCTGCTCTCAGGATCTTTCTCGTCATGGCATGCCCGCCGGCGTGCGTACCAAATGTGCCCTCATGGACTTCTTCCATGAGCATACTTGCCTCTTTCTCATCTACACATCTGAGTAGCACGAGATCGTGGTTTCTCTTATACAACACTCCATCAGGATTGAGATAAAAGTTTCCAGACAGCCTCCTCAGAGTCTTCTTATCCTGGGTTGACGCACCCGCAGGATACTCCTTAGTCATAAGGAAGGTCTGGATGTCGTGGAACCATGGCTTGCCGTCGGCGGCATCCTCGATTGCAAAGACAAATGCCGGTCTGTCAAGACGCGAAAGAACAATTCTTGGAGCCTCATTCCAAAAATTGACCTTATACATTGAAGCCAACGTGGCTAAAGCATCAGCCATCTGATTTTCAGCCCTGGGTACATGATGGAGTTCCACTCGGTCGAAGAACGGAAGCAGCCTCCTGGCATAATTCATGTACGGCACCAAATTCGCTTGACGAGTTTCCCACTCCCCTTTAATCTGATTGATTACAAGAGCTGAGTCACCATATACGTCTAGATTCTTGATTCTCAAATCAATTGCCTCTTCTAGACCCATAATACATGCTTCATACTCCGCCTCATTATTGGTAACTGGAAACGTCAGTCTCGCAGTAAACGGGATGTGGGATCCGTGAGGAGTCGTGATGATAGCCCCGATACCACTTCCATAGGAATTAACCGCTCCATCGAATATCAACTTCCACTGAGACTTCCTATCTGGCCCCTCACCGGGCAATGGCTCATCGCAATCCTTCGCTTTGAGAAACATAATATCCTCGTCAGGGAATTCAAACTTCATCGGCTGGTAATCCTCGATCGGCTGCTCGGCAAGGTAATCAGACAATACGCTTCCCTTAATGGCCTTCTGGGAGACGTACTGAATATCATATTCCGTTAACACCATTTGCCATCTGGCAATTCTGCCCGAAAGAGCCTACTTCTCGAAGACGTACTTGATCGGATCCATCTTCGAAATTAGCATAGTGGTGTGATTGAGCATATACTGTCATAGACGTTTGGCGGCCCAAGCTAATGCACAACACGTCTTCTCCAGCATCGAGTATCGAGATTCACACTCAGTGAACTTTTTACTCAAATAATAAATGGCGTGCTCTTTTCTGCCCGTCTCGTCGTGCTGACCGAGAACACACCCCATACTATTCTCCAGAACCGTCAGGTACATGATTAATGGCCGTCCAACCACTGGGGGTATCAAGATTGGAGGTTCTTGAAGATACTGCTTTATTTTGTCGAATGCCTTCTGGCAATCCTCATTCCAAGTAATCACCTGATCTTTCTTTAAAAGTTTGAACATCGGTTCACAAGTGGTCGTGAGCTGAGAGATAAACCTTGCAATGTAGTTTATTCGGCCCAAGAAACCACGAACCTCTTTTTCTGTTTTCGGCGCTGGCATTTCTTGAATAGCTTTTATTTTTGCAGGATCAACTTCAATACCTCGTTCACTAACGATAAACCCCAATAACTTTCCGGACCGCACTCCGAAAGTGCACTTGTTAGGGTTCAGCCTCAGCCTGAACTTCCTAAGCCTCTCAAAAAGCTTCAATAAGTTGACCAGATGCTCTTCCTCTGTTTGGGACTTTGCAATCATGTCATCAACATAGACCTCGATCTCATGATGAATCATATCATGAAACAAAGTTACCATTGCTCGCTGGTAAGTGGCCCCTGCGTTCTTCAGACCGAAGGGCATTACCTTATAGCAAAATGTTCCCCAGGGGGTGATAAACGTCGTTTTCTCCATGTCCTCCGGTGCCATCTTAATCTGATTGTAACCGGAGAAGCCATCCATGAACGAAAACATGGAGAACTGGGCTGTGTTGTCGACCAACACATCGATATGAGGCAACGGGAAATCATCCTTAGGGCTCTCCCTATTCAAATCCCGATAATCGACGCACATGCGTACCTTACCGTCCTTCTTCGGTACAGGCACTATGTTGGCGACCCACGGAGGGTAAGTGGTAACGGCTAGAAATCCTGCGTCCAACTGCTTCTGGACTTCTTCTTTGATTTTTACATCCATATCTGGTCTCGTCCTCCTAAGCTTCTGCTTGACTGGAGGGCAATCTTCTCACAACGGCAAGCGATGAACCACGATGTCTGTGTCAAGTCCGGGCATATCTTTGTATGACCAAGCAAAGACGTCACTATACTCTCGAAGCATCTCGACCAGTCTATGCTTGACATCATTCTGCAGTGCAGCCCCTACTCTGACATTTCTGACGAGCTCTTCAGAACCCAGGTTTACGATCTCAATATCTTCCTCGTGAGGCAGACTAACCTTTTCCTCTTATCTCAACAAGCGGGCCAACTCTTCCGGAAGGTCTTCGTCTTCATCAATCTCATCCTCGGCTTGATAGATCGGGCAATCGAAGTCGTAGTGAACCGTAGAGGGTCCAGAGTCGATGTCGTCTGTTATGTGGATCCTGCAATAACAAGGGTTAAGTTTAAAGCAAGAATATGCAGGTTAGCACAAACCCCGTTGCCATTTTACTGTTTTTTCAAAATAAACATAAAACAGGAACAACAGAGAACATAATATTTGAGTACGAAGAAAACGCCTTTGATTTATTAACAAAATGCATGTACATAATCCAACAAGGCCCTGACAATAAAACCACTATGCCCCGGGCAGGACATAGGGTTGTACAAAGATTGTAAAAAGTAAACCATTACTCTTCACTTGTCAGCTGGATAATCTCCTTGACGGTCCAATTGTTGAGGCGCTCGCCCGGCTTGCTTGGCTGAATCCAGGCGTCAAGATCACAATCGCTATCCCCGCTGTCCTCAGACGCTGCGTTGATGCTTTCGAAAATCACTCCGCCACTGGTAAATAGGATCGGCCCCTTCCCACGAGACGAGCTGTTAGACGAAGAAGATGAAGCTTCAGCTTCAGGAGAATACCCTAATCCAAACTTGTCCTGCTTGATCGGTATCTCCAAAACATGCCCCCAGCCTGGGGTGGAACCAGCTTCGACGACGGCCCGAGCTTCTTTGAACGAGGAGATATTCATCTCTTGCCTCTCTATGACGACAGGAGCTACCTCTTTCACCTTGACGGCTTCAAATGCTTGGCAGAGAGTTTCATGGATTTCGCCATCCATTTCAACATACTTAAAGGATGACAAGTGGCTCACCATAATGTCCTCCTCACCACAGACGGTTACTATGCTTCCCCCGACAGCATATTTGAGCTTTTGATGCAGCGTGGACGTCACGGCACCAGCAGCATGGATCCATGGCCGACCTAAGAGGCAACTGTAGGCAGGCATGATATCCATGATATAAAAAACAGTATCGAACGTCTCCGGACCAACCTGAATCGGCAGGGTCAACTCTCCGAAAACGTGGCACTTAGTTCCGTCAAATGCTTTCACCACCAGATCACTGGGTGTGCAAAGCAATCCACGAGTGTCCAATTTCATTAGTGCCTTCTTCGGAAGCACATTAAGCGACGAACCCGTGTCCACCAGGACATGCGACATGATAGTGCCTCTGCACTCTATCGAGACGTGCAAGGCGCTGTTGTGATTTCTCCCTTTAGGAGTCAGCTCTAAATCTGTGAAACCTAGCCCATTGCCAGCATTAACATGGGCTACCACCTCTTCTAGCTGATTCACGGATATCTCTTGCGGTACGTAGGCAGCGTTCAATACCTTCAGTAACGCATTGCGGTGCGCTTCAGAACACAGCAACAAGTTGAGAATAGAAATCTTTGACGGAGTCTAATGAAGATGGTCTACAATCTTGTAGTCGCTCTTTTTGATTAACCGCATGAACTCCTCGGCATCTTTGACAAGCAAATCTTTCTCTGCCCCACAAGGGACCTCTTCGACGACTTTGTCTTTACCCTTATCAGCTCTGACCACTTTCTCTGCCACAATCTCTGTCGGCGCAAACACTCTTCCGCTTCGAGTAATACCACTGACTCCTGCGAGATTCTGCACAGTCGACCCGTACGGCTCCAGCTCTAACTTCTGACCATTGCAATAGACTTCGGCGCCATAATGCCACGGAACGACGTTAGTGCTCTCGAATGGGATCGGCCCGACCCTGGTAATAGTGATTGTAGGCGGTCGGGGCGCAGAAATAGTAATAGGTTGACGAGGAATGGTGATGGTGGCGACTTCATCTGCCTGCTTCAGCACAATCTCCCCTGATACACTTTCAACTCTCCGGCTGAACTGCAAAATACCCTCAGACATCAGACTTTGGATACCTTCTACCAGCTGCTCACACCCATCAGGATGTGTAGCACAAGCCATGCATAACTCTCCGCATCCGGGAAAGAACCCCCTCTTCACCAACTTAGCTTTGACGAAACTAAGCGGCGTCTTCAAGTCTTTGACATCAGTCAGCAGATCTGCACTGTCCTCTGCGATAATGGCGTTCACTCCGCCTCCTCTATGATGAGGCATAGGGTTTTTGGTGACATTGGGCACATTATCAGAAAAGTTGATAATCTTGGCATCTACCAGGTCCTGCACCTTGTGCTTAAAGGCTTTGCAGTTCTCAATCGTATGGCCTGGTGCCCTAGTATGGAAATCGCAAGTGGCATTTGCGTCATACCCCGGTGGTGGTGCCCCTGTTAAGGGAGCCAACGTCCTCTTTTGCACTAACTGAAGCTGAAGCAAAGTTTGCAAGAGCTGCGCATACGACATAGGTGGTGCTTCGAAGTGACGGTTTCCCAAAGGAGCCCGGTTCTGATATTTTCTATATCCCTGTTGATTCTGTTGCTGTAGTTGTTGCTGCTGCTGCTGCGGTGGAGCTGCCGGGATATTTATACTGGCTATCTGCTGCTGAGGGCCCTTGCCCTTTCTCCGAGCGTTGGTGACAGCACTCGCATCCCCTTCTCGACGTTTACCAGCGTAAGGTTTCTTTCCACCCCCTCCAGCTGAGGATGATTCACCTTGAATTTTTCCGATCTTTATACCATTCTCGACGTGCTCGCCCATAGTGATGAGAGCCGAGAACGTCCCAGACATGCCACTGACTAGCTTTTCATAGTAGATTCCAGGAAGGGTAGCCACGAACATCTGCACGAGCTCGCACTCAACCATCGGCGGTTGAACCCGAGCAGCCAACTCACGCCACCGCTGGGCGTACTCCTTAAAGCCTTCATTATTCCGCTGCAAAAGGTTCTGGAGCTGAACTCGGTTGGGGGCCAAGTCGCTATTGTATTGATAGTGGAGGACAAACGCTTCAGCGAGATCTTTCCATGTGCGCACGGTAGTGGGCTCCAAGCCCATATACCACTCGAGGGATGGACCAGAAAGACTATCTTGGAAGAAGTGCATCAGCAACTTCTCATCCTCTGAATAGGCAGACATCTTTCTATAGTAAGATCGAAGGTGGACACGAGGGCAAGTAGTACCCTTATACTTCTCAAAGACAGGCACCTTGAACTTATGAGGTACCTTGAAATCAGCAATTAACCCCAGCTTGGACATATCAACGCCCAATGTATTCTGATTCTCAATGTCTCTCATTTTGTCTTCCAGTGCTTTGAACCTGAGCCGCGCTTCAGCATTCAACTCTGCTTCCACACCTCTTTGAGAAAACACATCATCCTGATGATCCTCAAGCCACGGTTGAGGCACCAATAGATTTCCGATGCCAGCATTGCCATTGACCGGCCCTATGTTGACATTAGCTCCCAGACTACCATTGTCGACGCCCGTCGTATTGAGTCCGATATTGGCCATCACGTTGCCATTAGCACTGTCGTTGCCCCCGACAACAGGAACAACATTCTGCGGAGCATCAACTGGAGGAGGAGTGGGCACAGCCCCGCCATGAAGTATGTCGTTACTATCAACCCTGGAGTTCAAAGGTTGAACCAAAGTACGAAGCTGGTCCTGACCATTAGCGACTACCTGCATCAGTTCCATAAAACGATCCATCCGTTCACGGAGCTCTTGAACATCTGACTGCACCTGATCCATGATCCTTGTCTGATTAGCCCGAGTTGAGTAACGGTGAATGAGTCTCTGATCAATCCTGGAGACCGGAAGCAGCTCGGAACCTGTGAACCTGAAAAACCTGTCAACATTAAAGGTTAGGAAAAGCAACAAAATGTACGCCATGCAAATGCTTCATGCAGATGCATGCATGTGTCTGTGTGCTTGGGAGATTTCCCCCGATCCTAGTGCCTTAGTGCCAGTGTTGATAAGAAGAAGAAGAAGTCCGAGCCCAATCATGGAAACATCAATCTCGTATGTATGGAAGGCAGTATATAGCATCAGCGACAATCAACTTCGACACATCAGGGGCCGGGAACTTGTACGCAACAGTCTTCCTGAGAGAGGCTATAATAATACAATAGGAGGCGAGAGATCCTGGATCGGGGAAACGGTACCTGTGACACAGACACACGTTAATGGAATGCAAATGAACATGCAAACTAATGCAAAATGCAGGCATGCAATAATATATCCAGGTAACTGCTGTGGAGATTCTGTGTCCATAATCACTGATGAGAAGAAAAACCCCGGTGTAAGACCACTGATCTGATCTGCTAAGAACGACCTTCTGATAGGACCATATACATAGGATCAAAATTCTGCTCTGTCGAGAACAAATGTCTGATAATAAGGACCCCGGATGTATGATCAAGAAATATCTGCTGATGAAGTCTTCAGACCCCAAATCAAAAATCTGCCCTATCAAGAACAAACATACAGCTGCTGATGAGATCTTCAGACCCCACTCAAAATCTGCCCTATCAAGAACAAACAACATCTGCTGATGAGATCTTCAGACCCCACTCAAAAATATGCTCTATCCAGAACAAACCACTGATGACAATACTCTGATCAAAACCTGCTCTATCAAGAACAGACATACACCTGGTAATAAGATCCTCTGATCAAAACCTGCTCTATCAAGAACAGACAAATCTGCAACTGAGAAACCTGGTACCAACATAACTGATCCACTGTCAAGAAAACCAGGTGGTCTGGAGGTCAAAGTTTCCTGCAATAAACCCAATCCCGCTCACAGGTATGGACCTAATCCACGGACAAAGGTACGGCATCCTATGCGGTCATCAGCGTCACAGACTTTCATGAGTGACGATACGATTCCCAGAAGGAGTGGCATCATCAAGTCATGAAGAGGCCTCACTTAGCTGACTTCCAAATGATCGGTCCCCAGAGTCGACAATCCTCACGTCTGGACTCCCCTCAGATCCTCAGGACCGGAAAGGAGCACCTCTGCGAGAACCTCGTCTGAGCGCAGATTTCGTAGGGAACTGTGCCTGCTCAGCAGACAGGTCCGTCTACTACTCTCCGCAACTATGTCTAGGTGCATACTCAAGCCCAGGTCCGGCTTCTCACTCATAGTAACCTCCCTCTCCCCTAGCAGCACAGATAATCATATCAAACTAGAAATAAAATGCGGGAAATAAAGTGCGAGAAGTAAAAATGCGATAAATAAACGCAACCCAACAAGCAAACATACAAGCGCTAGGATTGACTCTCATAGGGAACCGGAGAACCAGAGATTCTGGGTTCGATCCCCAGCAGAGTCGCCAGCTGTCGCTTGCGCGAAAATAAGGTGCCGGCATGACAGAAGAGTCGCCACCTTTCGTTATTTATCCCTCAGCGCGGGAAAGGAAACGATCGGAAAAACCTGACGAATAAGGGTAAGACAAGGTCATCGCAACCATTGTCTGGGTTCGGGAGTCGGTTACGCAAGGGGAAGGTATTGGCACCCCTCACGTCCGTCGTACTCGACGGGATCCACTCTTGTTGTTTACTTGGACGGGTTGGTTTTATTCTATCTACCTATCAAGGCTGGCTGAAAAAGAAAAGAAAAATGACTCGGCAAAGCGTCGCACTTTATGCCTACGTATTCTCATCAGAGAATGAGAAATCAGAGTCAACGTAGTTCAGCCTACGAAGGATTATGGGGGAAGGTAGCTCGCCAAGACTTCGCCATCTTGTGCCTACGTACTCTCAACAGGTATGAGAGATCAGAGCTCACGTAGTTTGGGAAACTACGGTTTATTTCCTGTTTTGAAAGAAGTGTTTTTTATTGTGTTTGCAATTTCAACCGCACTAGAGACTATGCCCTGAGAGTGAATGCGTTGCATGTCACCCAAAGGGTACCATACTAAACATCCAGACCGTGGAAAAGAAACTCTCCCACAATCCTTTCTCAGATAGCTTAAGGCTCGTAACGTACGGAAGAAATCATTCATGATTACTGTATCTTAAACTGTTTTGAGATGAGAAGAGAACAGGCCCAACTAGGAGGGAGACTATCAAGTCCTACTGTTATCATGCCACGGATTCATCCTATGGTTGAGGTTTGAACAGGGAACTCCTAGAAGTTTTCATGCATAGGTTTCAACCTAAAAGTCTATCATCAAATCCTTATCAAAGGAAATGAGAGTCCTAAGGGATCATGTCAATGATATACCAAAACAGACAAAGCATCAGCTTAACAGTAAAATGCATGCAATGCAAGTGAGGGAGGAAATGTGTGTGGGGCTTCAGCCTCCACAAGCTCGTCTCGACCTCAAGCCAGTCATGAAATAACAGTAATCATACTGAAAAATAAACAACATGCTATCAAGCAATAAACAGTAAACTGCAGTCATACAGATACAAGTGAAATGAAATGCCATCCATGCTTGAGAAAGAAATCATCTACATCTAATCTCTCCCTAATCCTAACCCTAAAAACAAAACCCTAATCTACCTCTAAGCAAAGCCCTAAAGCAAAACCCTAATCAAAAGAAATCAATCCCAGTCTTCAAGCTTCAAAACAAGCTTACCAAAGAAAGGGAGCTAAGTAGGCAGACTCATAGTGCCCTCCTCAGGAAAGCACTAGGAGGCTTATACTCAGGAATCATATCCTATGTGGCTCAACAACTGTGATCAGTTTACATTCCTCCTCAGGAGAAACTAAACTCACATGAAGGCTCCGACATCATTGGATACTTGAGAAATCCTACATGAACTAAGGGAACTAAGTGAACAGACCCATAGTGCCTTCCTCAGGAAAGTACTAGGGGGCTTCCACTTAGGAATCGTATCCCATGTGCCTCAACAACTGTGATTGGTTTACATTCCTCCTCAGGAGAAACTAAACTCACATGAAGGCTCCAACATCATTGGATACTTGGGAAATCCTACATGAACTAAGGGAACTAAGTGAACAGACCCATAGTGCCTTCCTCAGGAAAGTACTAGGGGGCTTCCACTTAGGAATCGTATCCCATGTGGCTCAACAACTGTGATTGGTTTACATTCCTCCTCAGGAGAAACTAAACTCACATGAAGGCTCCAACATCATTGGATACTTGGGAGAGAGGTGAGAAGAAAGAATGAAAGACATCCATAGTGCCTTCCTCAGGAAAGTACCATGAATTTCCCTCAAACTTCAGTATCTCAAACCTCACAAACAGAGAACAAGCTCCTAGCCTAGGACTCAATCCATGCATCCTTGCAAGCTCCAACCTCTCAACCTCTGGGTCTTGATCTTCAATCTTCTCCCTCATCATGCTCCTTCAACAAGGTCTTCAAAGCAAACCAAGCCCCACAACAATTCCCCAAAGAGGACCCCAAAGATAGATAATCAACACAAAACATGCCACACAAACAGTCCTATTCAGAAAATACTTTGAAAATACTAAAGAAAGGGGGGAAAATCTAATATTTATTCACAAGGGTCTATTATACTTACCCATAATATCCCTATAGTCCCATACCCAAAAATCAAGCTAAAACTCCTAAAAGAAAATGAATTACTTCACCTATGCTAAATCTAAACCCTAATTTTGTTATGCTAATGCTAGCCTAAACAAACTACTCAAATTTTAACCTAAAAATCATGAAATAAATCCATAGGGAGCTAAGTCTCAATATCTAATCATACTAAAAAGAATGAATCAAAACGATTAAGGGAATGTCCTAAACTAAATTCTACAAAGTTGAGTATACACCTAAACCTCCTAAAAAGCTATTTAAAAGAATAATATTCTAAAAATACTAAACTAAAAATAAAATGGAATTTTATTATTTACTAATTTTCTAGACAGGAATATAAACCTATAGAAAAAACAAGAAATGAAAAATATTAATTTTTCTATTACTTATGAATTTTATAAGATGCAAGAAAATAAAAGAAATTAAAAACTAAAATGAAATGGGGAGGGGGTGTGTTTAGAAGAGGCGCTCAGTTGGTTTATGATGGTGGGCCAGGAAACTGGGGTGCACTTAGCAATGCCTTAAGCCCATGCGTTATCAGAATTCAATTGAAAAATTAAAAGAAAAATTGATACGAGAACGGTATGAATAGCAACAATTTAAAGGCATTTTCGTTGGGCTTTGGCGAATGGGGGTTTGAATAGCACGCTCAGCTGAGGCCCAAGGTTTACCATTTAGTGAAACGCTGCGTTGCAGCTTAGGCAATTCCCTCTGTTTTCTGATTCAAATGCTGGCCGTTAGATTGGTTTAAATGGTCAAATACTTGAGATGATCCGACGGTGGAGGGTCATCGTCTCCAACACACCTAGGGTTTTCAGTTTAACAGAATCCATGCACGAATCTTCTTCAGCCTCGTGCTCTCTCAATATTCAATGAAAATGGAAATTTCCAAGACCAAAAATGATCTACTAATCACCAGGAATATAGCCATGCGTGTAGTTTTCATTGACACATCTTGTATCATCCAAACAGAACGCGGGTTCCAACATATTTCTCTGAGATCAACCTTAATGGAACTCAAGTCTAAGGGTACTATCTTGTTCCTCATATTACCCTAATCATTCTAAACCATAACACGTGTGCTAACACTCACTAAACAACCCATTCTTGGATTTTAAAGAAAATGTGACCTGCCATGGAACTTCATAGAACTTCCTCTACTCTTCAGAAATTAATCACCTATCCTAACATGTTCATTCTTCACCTAAAAATCTAACAGAAAACATATAAATAAGGTGGTATGAGGAGAATCACCAACCTGTCAAGTGTCTATGGTAGGTGTATGTAGGGCTTGATTCAGGGCTTGATCTTTCTTCCAACTATTCCTCCAATGGAGTACTCCTTTCTGTTTGCAATAGTTTTGATGGAAGAGGCCTCTAAAGATGAATTCGTGACCTTGCTTGATTTTGAAGAAACTTTGAATACCACTTTCTCCTTCACTCTTCACCATTGATTTCACCAACCTCTATTCTCCTCATGAGCCACTCAATATATAGCAATCAATGGAAAAGCTTAGATGCTTCTAGAATGAGCTAGAATGCCTTGGAATTTCTCTTTTGATGACATGTTGTATTATCTCATCTCATGTGTTAAGCTCCTTGAATTGGTGTTAAAATCTCCTTACAAGAGATATTGAGATGGTATGTGCAAAAAACAAGCATTTCCTTGCCTTGTGTGAAGTTTTCCAAAGTTGCCTTATTATGCAAGTAACATGATTACAAAGCAAGTCCCGTTTTTAGGCCTCAATTCAAAAATGTGCCTAAACCATTGTTTTTAAAATGATGTTTAGATTCAAAATGACATATTACATGACCTATTTTGGATTTGTAGATCTCTCAAACCATTTTCCAACTTGGATCCATTTAACTTATATGCCATTTTTAGGTCATTTTCACCCATTCTTGTCAATCCTTGCTACAAGCTTTTCCAACAACTCATGACCACTTTTCTAGGCTTAAAATGCCATTTTGAACAACTTTGATGTTTTGAGTTTTTTCATTTGAGGCTTGGAAGTAGGAGATATGGCCCTTGCTTGAAATGACCTATAACTTCCAAATGACCAAAATACCCTTGTCTTGTACAAACCATAAGTTGAGTTCTACAAATCCTATCAAGGACTTCTAGTACTATCTAGAAAGCTAAGAAGATTATCTTCAACATTAATGTTGACCAAGAGATCATAGGAATCATCCTACTAGGGCAAACGTTTTCTGCAAGTTGGGTGACTTTCAATGGCCCAGATTCACATACCTCAGATGACCTGTAATTTGTCAAAACCATAACATGAGCTCTGCACATCCTATCAAGGACTTATACCATTCAAATTAAAGATAAGAACAAGCTCTACAACATTCATGTTGTGGGAAAGATGAGATGACAATCACATCTTGAGCTAAAACTGCCTGGAAGATAGGGATCAAACTAGGGGATTTTACACTGTTAATCCTTAGAAACCCTAGCTTAAAACTTCTCAAACTCCTCAATCATGATGAGTTGGTCTAGGAAATATCCTCATAGCATCGCAATACGTCATTCCATGATCTCATGGCTCTTGGATTAGGCCTCAACCTTCTCCAAATCTTCAGCTGACCTAGGGTTGACCCAGTCAAAACCCTAATTCTACCATTCATGGTTGAATCTTCTGAATTCTTGCATACTGACCTCTCTGGGCTTCATGATGGCTTTCAAGACATCTCATAAGCTTTCTCAAAGCTTCAAGTTCATTCTCAAAGTCTCAGAATCATCTGAGGAGCACCCACAACTCTCAAGTTAGGAGGCACACAACTCTGGTTTCAACCAATTCCTCTGAGGATCTCTTGAACCTTCTGATGAAGGTATCAACCTTCAAACGCTTGATGGATAAATAAATGTTGGTCAAATTTTGGGGTGCAACAGGTGTCCTATCAACTAACACAAGGTACGGCATCCTATGCGGTCGTCGGCGTCACAGACTTTCAAGACTGATGATACGATACCCAGAAGGTGTGGCATCATCATGTCCTGAAGAGGCCTCACTTAGCCAACTTCCAATTGATCGGTCCCCAGAGTCGACAATCCAACTAACCAACAACCCCCTCAACCCAAAGGGTTGAAAAAGAAGTCAACCAGAAGAACCTCGTCTGAGCGTGAATTTTGCGGGACACTAGTACATGCAAAGGATGCACGCGCCCACTACTTTCCACAACTAATTCTAGGTGCACTCAAGCCCAGGTCCGGCTTATCTCTCAATCTGACCCCCTACCCAGCATAACAACAATAATATAATGCTGAAAGTAAATACGGAAAAGTAAATCCATACAAAACCCACGACGGGAAAACAAGCGCTAGGATTGACTCGCGTAGGGAACCGTTGGAGTCCCCAGCTGTCGCTACTGCGAAAATCGGCGTCGGCTATGACAGAAGAGTCGCCACCGTGTGTTATTTATCCCACAGGAGGGAAAGGAAACGCTCAGAGTAAACCTAACGCAAAACAGGAAAGGAATGGTCGTCGCAACCAAATTCCTGGATTCGGGAGTCGATTACGCAAGGGGAAGGTATTAGCACCCCTCACGTCCGCCGTACTCGACGGGATCTATGCTTGTTTTCTAGTACAGATTGTTATTCTACCTACTCTACAGGCCTGGGTCAAAAAGAAAAGAAAATGACTCGGCAAAGTATCGCACTTTATGCCTACGTATTCCCGTCTGAAACGAGAAATCAGAGTCAACGTAGTTCGCCTACCTACTGGAAAGGAGGGGAAGCTTGCTCGCTAGGATACAGCATCCTATGCCAACGTACTTTCATACCGCATGAAAGATCAGAGCAAACGTAGTTCGAGCTACGGAAGACACAAGCTTGTCTGACTGTTTCTTATTACCTTCAAAAAGGGTTTTTCTTGATTAAGAGTCCAAGCGGACAAAAATGACACTTTGATGTTTGTTTTGAATCTTTTACGAAAGAAGTGTTTTTCTTTTAGTTCGTTTGCAATCTCTGACGCACTAGAGACTATGATTTGAGAGTGACTACGTCGCGTGTAACCCAAAGGGTACCACACTAAGCAGCCAGACTACTGGAAAGAAGCTCTCCAGCAACCCTTTCTCAAATAGCTTAAGGATCGTAACGCACGACATCGATTAACCTTATTACTGTATTTTTGAGTTGTTTTGAGATAAGAAGAGAAAGAAGCTCTAAAAAGCCTAGGGTTGAATAGGGAATAAAAACTAACCTAATGTTGTCATGCATGGATAAGAATCCTAATGTCTGTCATAATTTCCTCCTGCACAGAGGAAATCAGAGATCCTAGGGGATAAACAGAAAAGAAAGCAAGCAAATACAGTAAAATGCATGCAATGCAGCAATACAAGTGAGGCAAGGGAGTCCTGCTCAACCTCGAACCTGGGAAAACAACAGGCAAAGTGAATCAACATTCACTTCAAACCTTAAGGGGGAAAGCTGCACAAGCCAACAAACAAAACAGAAAAACCAAATTAAAACAGAGGAGGCAGCCCAAGCAGCATCATCAAACTCCTACAGTTGACAGCACAAGCAGCAGCTCTGACAGCAACAGTTGGTTAAACAGCAAAAAGTTGACAGCAACAACCTTCATCTTCATGAATAGCTCCAATCTTCAAGCTCCACTAAACCTTCAATATTCAACAAACACCAAGCTTCAATAAGCAACCAGCTTCAACAAGCTCAATCCCCAACCAATAAACAGCTTAAACCAGCCAACTTCAACCAATAACCAGCTTCAACAAGCTCCTGACTCCATCTTCAACAAACAGTAAAACCCTAGCTTCAACAAGCTTCTGACTTCAACAAGCACAAACTTTCTCTCAACAAGCTCCAACAAGCCCTAAACTTTCTCTTTACCAAGCTTCAACAATCACCTCCAAGGGAGAGTCATTCAACAAGATCAAGTTGAAGTGTTAAGAAACCCAATGACAACCAAGGGAAGCCATTAAGATCTTAACATTGTAAAGGAACTGTATCCTCAAAGTTCTACTCTTAAAGCTTGCCATTCATCCCTCCAAGGGAGAGATGTGGCTTCTTTAAGAGGACTTTATGTCATTGGATTGAATGGAGATGAGCAATATTCTCCATGTTTGAAGAAACAAGCAAAACTACTCTGATGCTTTTCCTAAAACCCTAGTTTTCCTAAGCTCCTGACAAGCACTCCACAAGGTGAGAAACTTCAACTCCAAGCTCCTTAAAGCTCTCCAAAGCATCTTCAATTGGTCTTCATCTTCATCCAAACTCAAAAGAAACACCACCCTAATCTAAGGGGAACCATTGAATTAAACTAGTCAAGTTAGTTCACCAGAAACACCTAAAAGTTAGTCTTAAAACTAAATCTAATTAAAATACCAAACATGATTGTAAAATCCTATGAAAAATTCTAAGGGTTCCTAAACCTCTTGAGAATATCTCCATACAAAGACCAGGGGGTTAACCATTCATTTGGACCTAAAACTATGCCCTAAACCTAAGGGTACTATCTTAAAACCCTAATTCTAAACCACCTAATGTTCAATGTTCAAACTAGCCTAAAATTCTCTCAAAAAAATATGAGAAAATTACTAGGGGTACATGCATATCTAAGCTATCTAGCCCAAACAGAATCAACTCAAAAGTCATCACCAATCATCCACAATAAAATCAGCAAGAGCACATATCAAACATATTGAAAATAAAAGCAATTAAAATGCAAAAAATACAATTAAATTCTAAAATGCATGAATTATGAATTTTTTTATCCTATTAAATTCTAGACTCTTTAAGGAGTCAGGGGAAAAAATCTAGATAAAAAGACTAATTTTCCTAATTATTGTGAATTATTTCCTAAACTATATGAAAAATGTAAAATAAAAGAAAATATAATGGAAAATGACAAAACTGCGTTGCAAATAGCAATTAAAACATGTTATTTCTCCAGACTTGGACCCAAGAGGGGGTGTTGGTAGCAAGCGAGTACTAAGCCCATCCAACTCAGAAAATAAATGGAAAATAGCATGGAAATTGGGAAACTTGTGTGTCAAATAGCAACTAATTCACGTTATTTCTCACTCATGGGCCAGGATAGAGGTGTGATTATCAAGCCAGTCTTAAGCCCACTCAAACTCAGTTTAATGAAACGGAGCGTTTCATCTAAACTCAACTCTTCAGGAATTGAAACGCAATTGTGGCCGTTGGATTAAGTCTTCAGTCAAAGTCAAGCATGGATCCTAGGGTCCTGGGTCATCGTCCCAAAGGTTTGAAAAATGGAGGGAGAAGCTCAGACGGTGGCCTGAGCTTTGCGCCACCGTCTTCTCCGGCGAGGGCATCCCAAAACCTCATAAATTCTTGCAACTAAACACTCTATCCCACTCGAAATTTCATCCTGAGTCCAAAAATGACCTCCATTTCCATTGATTCTAACCCTAAAGCCAAACCCGATCCAAGTTGCAGAGATTCACCCAATTCTTGATCACCACTAAACTTAAAATTAAAGCTCCTAAACTCATCTACACGCATCAGGCTTCAATTCTATCTATTCAAACATGCTTGAAACCTCAAGAGTCATGAGATATACCTCTCAACAGAATTCTGATCACAACCTAAAGTATCTCTAACCATCCCAAATTTGTGCCTAAATCCAACCTAGAAACATCTATATCCTAACCACATATCAAATGCTAATCAATTTCCCCTAATCTAAGCTAAAAAAAGAAAGTTGCAAACCTGGAATAACTGGATGAACAGAAGGTGCAAATGCTCGATTCAAGCTCCAATCTTTTGCAGAATCACTCAAGAACCACTTCCCAAGCTTTTCCAATCACCAATTTGCCTTGAATCCCCTTCAATCTCCAAAACCGATTATGAGATGCAGTTGAGAAAATTCAGTTGCTCTCTCTGATTCCTTGTTCAATCCTTGCCAAAAAAACCATTTGAATCAGTTGCAATGCTTATATAGAATGTGTTGGAAACCTCTAGAACCTTCTATAACTAACTAAATGAGAAATTCAATTTCTCATATCCCTTGAAAATCTCACATGCCAAAGTCATGCATTGCTCTGTTTCAGCCTTCAATCTTGCTTGAATTTCTCCTATTGTGATATTTAGAATTGAATTGGATGTGTAATTGCCTTGCTTTTGATCTTATGGAGTGTGATGGTTATGTTACTTCAACCTTAAGGTATCAAAGGGAACCATGTGAAATTGGCATCACATCCAAAATGTGGCAATGTCATCATCTTTAAAATGCCTTTTCTGATCAATTTGGTATATAACATGGACTTGTTTGACCATAAAACCAAGAATTCCATTTTTTGGCCTTTAAATGACTTACTTTTCTCCCTTTCCAAAATTTCTCAAACCAACTTCTCCTATGAGCCAATTCAAAGCCTCCTTGATGCATGGTCAAGGTTAAAACCCTATTTTGAGAAACTTTCTAGTTGAACAATTTTCCATTTGAGGCCTCTAAGTTGGAGATTTTGACCCATGCTTGAGAATGACCTATAGTCACCAATACCCAAAATACCCTTGGATTGCAAAGACCATAACTTGAGTTCTACAAATCCTCTTGAGGATTTCTAGTACTCTATGGAAATATAATATCAATATATACAACTCTTATGTTGGCCAAGAATCCATTTGAAACATCCTTGAAGGGCAAAAATTGCTTGGAAGTCAAGTGACTTTCATAGATAAATTTCAGTGTCCTCTAATGACCTATAATTTGCAAGAACCATAACTTGAGTTCTATAAATCCCCTTGAGGACTTCTAGTACTAAAATTAAAGGTATTGAGATGCTCTACAAGTTTCATGTTAGCCAAAGATCCATTTGAAACTTTTATTTTGACTTATGTGGCTTTGAAGTTAGGCACTAAACAGGGGATTTTACACTGAAACCCTAATTTAGCAACTTCCCACATTCTTGATCCTTCTTTGCTTAATCTTAGCACAACACCACACATGTATCAACATACCTATCCATGAATCCCATTACCTCAAGGTAGGCTTTGATGCTCTCCAACTACTCAATTGAATTAGGGTTGACCTAGATGAAGCCCTAGTTGACTCCACCTCAACTGTGGCTCTCATACTTGAATCAATGACTTGCCTCAACTTTAATAGGGCCCTCTAGGCATCCCATGAGATCCATACACACCTCAAATTCACATTCCATGCTTCTCATCCCACTGATGATTCTCAACATTCCTCAAGATAGGAGCAAAACCCACATGTAGGCACTCAAACATTCTCAAGACTTCAAATCACTTCTTGATGGCTTGGATGATTTCTCAAACTTGGATAAGACCTCTTGCTAGGCTCTTCTCTTGATAGACATCCTTGATCCCTTGTTGGAGGCATGCTATGCTATGATATGCAAATGATTAGACTATGTACATGATGTAACTATGCTAATGAAATGCAATGAACATAAATCAGGCAAGAAAAGGTTGAGCAAATTTTGGGGTGCAACATCTAGCAAACCTTCAGATGACATTTTGGCGAAGATCAAAGCCAAAATCTTTAAAGGAGACCTTTTCATGTTGCTGAAGATGGATTCCGTCACCCATCTATCTTTGAAAACGCTTCTTCAACAAGTGAGACTTGATTCCACATACCCCGAAGTTGCTAACGTCATTCGAGAGGTGGGAATTTTGATAGATCAAGTCTACAAAGACCTTACGTTGCTGCCCCGCCTCGAAGGTGACATTTCGACGAAATCTGGTTGTGAAGCAGCTGCCTGGACAAGTGCAGCAGAATCAGAACGAAGGATCAAAGAGCTAGAGGAAGAGAAAAAGAGAGACCAACTAGAGATTGCTTCCAGTAAGGAAAACATCGTCTGTTGGAAACGCAAGATCAAGAAACTTCAAGGCAAGATCAAGAAAGAAGAAAAGAAGATTTCTCAACTGTCTTCCAAAGACGATTCGACCCTTGCTGCTGAACTTGAACATGCTATCACTTTTGTAGAAGAGGCTCGAAGCTTAGAAGAAGAAGTTGCCAGATTAATTGACGAAAGGGCCTCGTGCCAACAACGTATTGAATCTCAGAAGGCGAACTACCTTAAAATGAAGGCCAATCTTCCTTTCTAATTTACTGACATATTGTAACAGACTATATTTTGCTGGCCTTTTAAGCCATCTTTGTTATTGTAACTTATCGCGCCATTTTGGCAAATATTAATACCATTTATGGCTTTGCTTTATACTTTCTGTTACTCTGTTGTTATCTTAATTTCTTACAGCATAGGCCTGTACTTTTTCAAGTACTTACCATTTACTTTTAATATCCTCTTATCTTCACCCAATTCTTCCACTTCATAGGCTCTATTAAAGAAAACCCTCGACAATTGGAAGGGTCCCTCCCACTTTGGGGACCATTTACCCAGCGTCTTGGCCTTTCGATCCATAGGCAGAATGACTCTCCAAACTAAGTCTCCAACTAAAAAGGTTTTTGCTTTAACCTTCTTATTGTATGACTTTTCCACTCAGCAATTCTAGAGCTTTCAATCTTTCTTCGTCTAAGTCTATGACCTCATCGAGCATCATATCCCAATAGACTTCTCTAGGAATTTCGTGTTTCCTTTGAACCCTAATCGACTGTATGTGGATTTCGACTGGCAACACTGCATCGTGACCAAAGGTCAAACGATATGGGGTGGTATTGGTTTCCTCTTTAGGTGACGTTCGACATGCCCATAGAACCTGATCCAACACTTTGTGCCAATTCTTTGGCTTGGTTCCTACTTGCTTCTTTATCATGCCAATGATCACTTTATTTGCTGCCTCGACTTGCCCGTTAGCTTGCGTGTAATAAGGGGTCGAAGTTAAGAGTTTGAACCCCATCTCTCTGGCGAAATCCTGCATCTTTCTACCAGTGAAGATCGACCCTTGATCCGTTGTTATTGTCTCTGGAAGTCCAAACCTAAAGATGATATTTTTTTGAATGAATTCAATCACATCTTCCTGATCCACTTTAGGTAAAGGCACTGCTTTAACCCACTTGGTAAAGTAATCTATCCCCACTAAGATATACTTTTGGTTTTTTGAGGATGCTGGTCGAATTTCTCCAATCAGGTCCAAAGCCCAACCTCTAAATGACCATGGTTTAATTATGGAATGTAATTCGCTTGCTGGGACATGTTGTATGCCCGCATGAACTTGACACTCCTGGCACCCCTTGGCGAACTGGATGCAATCCTTTAGCATCATAGGCCAGTACAAACCTTGTCAAAATAACAACCATTTCATTTTATGGCCAACTTGGTGTGCACCACATGCCCCACTGTGGACTGTTGACAAAGCCAAGTATGCCTCTGATTCACTCAGGCATTTCAGCAAAACTCCTTCAGGGGTCTTTTTGAACAATTCGTTTCCCATCAAGACGTAGCTCAGTGCTTGATATTTTATCTTTCGATCTGAGGCTATTGACGGATTCTGGAGATATTCGAATAAAGGCTTTCTCCAGTCACTGTCCAAAAATTCTCCGATGGTAAAGACTTCAAAAGTCTCTTCATCCATATATCCAAACTTTGTAGCCTCTAAGTCTGATGGCTTCAACCCAACCGACACTACCTTGCCTCTAGCTTCGATTACTTCCTGCAAGTCTTCCTTCGAGACCCTATATCCCGAGGCAATCTGTGCTAGATCGTTGGCCACTTGGTTATGTATTCTCGGTATATGTCGAATAGTTGACGCTTTGAATTTTTTAAGCAGCCTATTGGCCACTACGAAGTACATGATGAGATTTTCTTTAACACATTTGTACTCTTTTGTCAACTGTTTTATCACTAATTCCGAATCTCCCATTATTTCGACCTGGGTTGCCCCCAATTCTAACAAAATTTCAAGTCCAACTATTAAAGCTTCATATTCAGCCTCGTTGTTGGAACACAACCCCTCGACTTTATACTTGAATTTTGTTGGAATTTTATCTGGCGAAATAATCAACAGACCAATACCCGTTCCATGTTTGTGGCTAGAGCCATCGAAGTATAATTTCCATGGTTCCACTTCAACTATATTCAGGGCATTCTCGTTTATAGAGTGGTCGACGATAAAGTCTGCCACTATTTGCCCTTTGGCTGCTTTTAGCGGTCTATAAGTCAAAGAATATTCTGTCAATGCCAGTGCCTATTTTCCAATTCGACTGTGCAAAATAGGTTTTGATAACATGTGTTTAATAACATCAAAGTGCGAAGAAACACAAACATCTACTGGTTTAATATATTGCTTTAACTTTGTACATGAGAAATATAAACACAGACATAGCTTTTCGATTTCACTATATCTAGTTTCTGCGTTATTTAAAACTCTACTGAGGTAGTAAATAGCCCTTTCGGCGCCATTCTCATCCTCCTGAGCCAACATGCTCCCTAAAGTTCTATCTGACGCTGCTATGTACAATCGCATACTCTTGCTTCGACACGGAGGCGAAAGGACTGGGGGGTGAGCCAAGTAGTCTTTGATTTTGTCGAAGGCTTCCTACTGCTCTTTGCCCCACTCGAATCTGTCCCTAGTAATTCGAAGCAAAGGTGAGAAGGCTTGCGTCTTGCCACTTAAGTTGGAGATGAACCTCCTTAGAAAGTTAATTTTTCCTAGCAGCGATTGCAACTCTTTTTTGTTTGACGACGCTTTTGTTTCTAAGATAGCCTTCGTCTTATTCTGGTTGATTTCGATTCCCTTCTTATGGACAATAAAACCCAAGAAGTCTCTCGCCTGCACACAAAACGCGCACTTCAACGAATTCATTTTGAGGCCGAACCTCCTCATTCTGGCGAACGATTGTCGCAGATGATCCAGATGGCTTTTTCCTGAAACAGATTTCACCACAATATCGTCAATGTATATTTGCATAAAAGATTCAATGAAATCATGGAATATAGAATTCATCGCTCGCTGATACATTTCCCCAACGTTCTTTAGGCCAAATGGCATTACTACCCATTCGTAAGTGCCTAAGGCCCCTGGACAACGAAACGCTGTTTTGGGAACGTCATCTTCCGCGATAAAAATCTGGTTATATCTAGAATAACCATCCAACATACTAAGGTACTCATGGCCAGCGGCTGAATCAACTAACATTTCCGCCACTGGCATCGAATATTCGTCCTTGGGAGTGGGTGAATTCAAATCTCTGAAATCAATGCACACTCTTAGGGACCCGTTCTTCTTGATGACTGGGATAATGTTGGCCAACCATTCGACATACCTCGCTGTGCGAATGAATCTGCAACGAAGGAGCCTTTCTATTTCCTCCTTGATCTTCGACATGATCTCTGGAGCAAAACGCCTAGGGCCCTGTTTGACTGGCTTCTTTCCAGGTTTTATTGGTAGTCCAACAAAGCCCTTTGCAACCCAGGCATTTCGTCATAGTCCCAGGCGAAACAATCCTTATACTCCCGGAGCAACTGGATGACTTCGATCTTCAGTTGAGGGTCGAGGTTAGCACTAATGTACGTTGGCCTCCTGGTTGGACCCTCTCCTAAATCAATTTCCTCCAATGGATCCTGTGCGAGCATTTTGATGTCGTTCTCCAAAGGATCTCTTTCGAACCCTAGAGGTTCGTCATCATAGATGGCGTCGAGCCTCTGGCTCTCCCGCTGCATTTTGGTGGCTTCTTCAGCCATTTTGTCATGGGCGGCCATTACGGCCGTTTGTAATTTGGTTTCAGCCACATAGGCCGAAATTCTTTGCAGCACCGCTGCTTCAGTCATCAAACTCACTGCCCCACCCAGTGGGGTCGACTGGGGCTGCCCCCAGGTATGGGAGTCTCTCCCCAGGTATTTCCCTATCCCAACGAAATTCATCGACAGGGTGGAGGTATAGTGAGTAGTACACCTCGTCATTTGGTGCAAACTCAAAGTCCGCTGGAGCACAAGGGCCTATGCTGGCCAAGTGCTTGTCGAATTGGAACTGATCTATTTGCCTTCTTGGCACCCTGAAGTATCCTTGATCAGCTTCAATATTTTTAACTATGCCATCTGGCCTCCAGATGGCAATCCTTTGATGCATCGATGAGGGCACTGCTCCAATTCCATGTATCCATTCTCGGCCAAGCAATAAATTGTAGTTGGCCGTGGTTTCGACCACCATGAATACCGTTGGTCTTGTGATTGTTCTGACGGTTACGTCTACCTGAATCACACCCTTGGTGGTTCCTACTTTTCCTTCATAATTCGACAAAACCATATTATGTGGCTTTGTATCAGCGTCATGCTTTCCTATTTTGGTCAGCAAAGAATGTGGCATCAGGTTCACCGTAGCGCCACAATCCACCAGTATTTTGTTGATGGGGATGTTCTCCACTTTTGCTGTAATATACAACGGTTTCAGGTGGGTCCTCATTTCTTCAGTGGGTCGTTCGAAGAAAGCGTTTTGCTCTTCGACACAGCCGTTGTTCATCACGTAATAACATACAGGTTTATGTGCTGCCATTTCCCATTCAGCGTCTGCGCCTGGTTCTTCGACCTCTGAAACCCTAGTGAACTCCCGGAGCATCACCAACACCATGTTGACCACCAGGTCCAAAGAGTCATCGGAGTCAAAGTTATCTGTCATGTCTTCGTCCCCTTACGTTGGTATATCTTGTTTAGGCGAAAACAGCCTTCGCCCAACTGGTAACTTTTCAGCTAACTTCAACTGCTGTTCTTCTTTTCCGGGGGGGGGGGGGGGGGGGGGTTGAACTATTCTTTGACTGATTTTTCTCCATCTCTTCTCCGAGAGCCTTTCTTCTTCTTTGCTCTCTCCTCCATTGAGATCTAGTCATAGGATTCTTACCTTTATAGTTTTCAGATACGTGCACTGTTTTTGAGGATTGTTACTCCTTGCTGTAGGAGACCGAAGATCCTCGATTCACTTCGAAGCTCTTCCACCTTTAATGGCCTTGCGCCCTCTCTTCATTAGGCTTCCTCCACTTTCCATCAGCGGAATCGACAACAAGTTTGAAACTGGCAGGCCTAGCACTTAGTGGCCTGATTCGAGGTTCAGACCGTTTGTCTTCTGTCCTCCTGTGGTAGCTCTTTCGTTGATCAAAACCATGGCCACCCCTGTTCAGTCGACGTCGATGTTCTCCCTCTAACTTCTCTGCTGCTTTTCTGTCGAAAATGGCACTGCACCTGGGGCACAGCATCACGCTCGATCCATTGTCTTTGCACCGATGTAAAAAACCAACGATTGACTCTTCTATCTCTGGGTATGCTAACCTGCTACATCCCTCACGGTGTTTTGATTCTTTCTCTTCCATGGTCTCCGATGGGTTAATGTCGACCATATTAACTTCGACCGTCCCATCTAGCTCCATTCTTTCCAAGCCCTCAGTGGCCTGGTCCATTCTGACGAAATGGTCAGCTGTTTCCTTGGTTACCATGGCGTAACTTGGATGACTTTGAACCCCTAGACTTGAATCGTTATCGTTTCGATCAGTATTCTCCTCGACTGTGACTGCCGCTTCGTCCCAACCGAAACCCGTGACGAATTTCTCCATCACTGGTGCTGAAATGAGGTCCTCAGTGACCTCCATCATGTTAACAGAAAACTCGATGCCCTCAGTAGCATCTATCATGTTTGCTTCCATAGGTTCAGCATAAAGAGCATCAGCATATTGCAGCGGATCAGCATCCACCTTCATCTGGCCCTTCGCCTTATCTCCAAACTTCAAGCGTCCCTCCTGTATCGCATTCTGGACGAGATCCCTAAATAGAAAACATTGAGATGTTTTATGACCTAGAAAATTATGGTACTTACAAAAACCTCTCTTTTTCCGCTGCTCTAAGGGCGGTGTTTTAGCACCATGCGGCACTATCATCTGCCCATCTTTTACTAGAAAATCGAAGATTTCATCACATTTCGTGATGTCAAAGGTGTAAGTTTTCTTAGGGAACCTGTCGTTCTTTTCTGATTCGACAAAGCCCTTTCCTTGAGGAGGGGCTAGTACTCGACAGGAATATGGGGGACCCTGTTTTAATTCAGCAAGATCGACTTCGTTCTCCTCAAAGTAGGGGGACTCTTCGCAAGCCCCTTCGCTACTTTCGTTGAGTTTGACAAAAGCTACTTTCTTGCCTTTGTTAAATCTTGCCTTTTCGTCTTTCATCCTTTCTAGCTATCGGACTCTGTCGGCCAATTGGGCCATATCTCTCAGATACTGCGTATCTAATTTCTTCCTAATAGAGTAATCTAAACCTCCTGCTGCCATTTCGACCAACTCATGTTCAGGCACCTGTGTAAAATACCTTGCCTTAAGTAGTCGAAACCTATTGAGGTATTCTTCAATTGGCTCTGAAAACTTACGCTTTACACTGGCCAACTCTTTCAAACTAATCTTCGTCTGGCCCATGTAAAACTGTTCATGGAAGAGTCGTTTTAACTGCGTCCAGTTACATATTGTACTTGGTGGTAAAGTGGTAAACCACATGAAGGCGTTCTTTGTAAGAGAACTTTGGAAGTATTTTATCCTAAGGCTTTCGTCATTGGCTATCTCCCCAGCCTCAATTATGTAGCGTGCTACGTGTTCAACGGGGGACTTCGTCGTGTCCCCTGAAAACTTAGTGAACTTAGGCACCTTGGTCCTAGGGGGTAATTCCGCTCGAAGGATGTAGTCGACTATTGGTGAAGTATAATTTGGCCTAGTAAACCCAGTGTTTAGGCCATTTCGAGTCATGATTCTTTCTACCATCGTAGCCAAGTTGTTTTCGGCCGCGAGGTTGTTGTGTCGTACTTGCTGGACCACATTGTCTGCATCCTGGTTTCGATTCACCATAACTATTTCTGGGTTTCTCTCGACCTGGACTCTGGGAGTTTCGACAACATAAGGATCTATTCCTCCTTGGTTCTCTAAATTGGCTTCTGGCGCCACTCTTGGAATTTGTTGTGGAGTATTCTCCACAGGGGCTTGGTTCCTTTCTAACGGAGGTACCCCTATAAATTCAGTCAAGCGTGTTAACTGTGTCTCCAGTTGTTGGTTAGCGTGAGTTATGTCTCGAATTAATGGCTGAAAGATCTCACCCATAGTCTGGGAGAGGGTTTGAACCATCTGTAAGTTACTCTCATCCATCTGCTGCCTCAAACAAGCAACGGACGTATTGGTTAGATTGGGACCTTGAGTCGAATATCCTAGACTTAAACTCTGAGGGTTTCGACCAATGTTTGAACCAGGTCCTGATCCTTGCAAAGGTGACGCCATTGTGTTTTCAGAAAATATTGGGGGCGCATTTTGCAGCCCCTGCATTACAGTCGTCGACATCCCATACGGGGGATTCCTTGGCAACTGCGAAGGACCAAAAGGGGCAAACTGCCTTGACACTGATGGTCCTGCTATTGGAGTTTGAGGATTCGACACTGGTGGCCCAATATACTCCAATACGGGTTGTGTGTAAGGCCTAACTATCGTTGTCCCAAATCCTACTGGGGCGACGGTTTGTTCTGACCTTATGGGAGGCGCTACTTGCTCTCCTGTCGATGGTATAGGCGGTGGGACCATGTTGTTACTGGTTCCTTCGCCAGAACCTTGGACTTGTGGGTTAGGATTGTTTGGCTGGTTCGTTTCCGTCGCCATATTCCTAAGGATTGTTCGTCTTTCTTCGTTAGCAGCGGTAATTCTACCACTTCTTAGTAATATATAATGTAATTTCTACGAAGATTATTAAAACTTGTAAATGAGAATATTTTAATTCTAAATAGAGGGGATATTTAGCACTGTCCCACTGGGCGTGCCATTTTGTTTCCCTTGAAAATCAGAAAATAACCGCTGATCTTCCAAATTTGACTTTGGTGACTCACAGGATCGATCAGATTGATCCTAGGACATGTGCTAAAGTATTCTTCGTTTAGAATTAAATTTAAAGTACTTGTAATAACGAATTGGTAAATGTGCTTGTAATGAAAAAGACTTCGACTGGGTATTTTAAAGTGCATAAACTTAAAGAAACACTGTAAAAGATTTGTAAAAGGCTGATCAAAGAAGGTAAAAAGTTTAAAGGGAAAGAGGAATTGGAGTAAAGGATGCAGGAAAGATAAAGGCAAAAAGGTAACACTTGCACAAGTGGTTCGACAGAGGAAATGTAAATGTTGCTGAAATTGTAAAAGACTTTATTGAAAAGTTGATGATTTTACATAACGTACATTCTCCGTGAAAATACTCTTTTCTCACACTCGGGTACTTTGAGTAAATTTGATTGGAGTTACTTTGTACAAATGGTAAAACACACAGAAATTTGTCTAACAAATCCCTATTTATAATGCTAATAATTAACTGCTAATAACTTCCTAGTATCTCCTCGATCTAACAAGTGTCAATTGCATGTAACTTCCTGCTCTAGAACTCGCCACGTGTCTTATGAACAAAACCGCTCCCTCTAAATTTTGAATTTCAAAACGACGTAGCAATCCTCCTACAGAATTTCGGTCGAACTACCTCTGACACGGTCGAAATGCTCATAACTTTAGGTTTCTTAATTTTTCTAAGTTATTTCAACCGTTTAGCTTAGAAGATTCCTTAGAGGCTGTCGAAACCTCTTTGCTTCTTTTTACTTAGACATTAATTATGTCTTAATGTTTAGCAACCCAAGGCAGTGTCGAATTTGGGAGCTAATAGGTTCAAATGGAGTTTGTACAAAAGATGGGTCATAAAGTGTAGTTTGAGATGGAGGGGGTTCAGATGTATGAATTCCAGATGATGGTGGTACAGATGATTGTGGTCTAGAAGGTGATGGAGGAGGTGAAGGTAATGAGAGTGAATGGTTGGAGTTGGATCAGATGTTAATACCTGTTTAATAGTTTCTCTTATGTCTTCCAGACTTGCCTCTGGAGGAGTGGGTTTTACTTTATTTACCTTCTGAGGCTTAACAGCAACTTTAGAGGCTTTTCTCTTTGGCTGAGCCTCAGATCCTTCTTCAGCAATCTTCTTTGAACGCCTTTCTCTAACAAGATTAGGCAGAACTTCTCCTTCCTTCTGGACGATGTTCACAGGCAGAGGGACACCAGTTAACAAACAATCAGCTATGTAGGATAAGATGATCTCCCTTGGTTCGTTAGCACTGAACATTGGAAAATCTTCAACAGGAATCCTTCTGTTGCTGACATCCTTAGTAGCAATTTTCTTAGGTTTGCTGGCAAGCTCTGTGATGACTTTCATCCCCTTCAGAGTATTGCCATTGATGACAGAACCTATGACATATAACAGATCCTCTGTCAATCCAGTATCATACAGATATTTCACAAGACCATTCTTTGTTAGAATGTCTGATATCAGTCTACCCATAGGAATCCAATTCCTAACTTTTCCAGTTTTGACTCTTACATCTTCTCTTGTTTCCTTTATATGATTCAGAAGGTGACTGAACAGAAGATAAGGCAAGTCCACCTTCTTTCCCTTGCTCATACAGAACATAAAGTAGTTGTTCAGCACTGACATAATCTGGGGAATTTGATGATTTTCTGTGAAAGATGGAACTCATGAAAATCTTGGCCCAGATCCTGTAGACTGGCTTCAGTTCCCTTACTTTGCTAGTTGGTTCCCCAGAAATAGTAACTTCTTGAAACACATCAGCAAGATCCACACGAGCAAATTGTAGACTGGTTTCACCATCAGTTTCAGAGTACCCAATGAGTTGTCTGATTAGCTTCTCAGTAATCACAATCTCCTTTCCAAGGACAGAAGAATGGATGAATTTAGGGCACACCTGAGCATGTATCCAGAATTCTTTCACCAAAGTTGGATAAACATGACCCATAAGCCTGTCAAAATACTTTGTCCAACTCTGAGTTTGAATTGTTGAAGAAAGATTAGATCCATTTTCTTCAATGGACTCAAAGTCTATGAAGCATTCACTCAGAACTTCCAGTTCTATAGTTGGAGTGAGAAGAGTTCTCACAGGTTCCTTGTAAGCTTCAACAGTGGTTGATTGCATATGAGCAGATGTTGATGAAGAAGATGCCATTTTTGTTCTTGAGAGAGAGGTTTTAGGTTTAGGGTTTAGGTGAAAAGCAAAGAGAAGACAGAAATGCATAAAAGGTTCGTGAAGTGAAAAGTGTGAAATGGTGTGATTTGTGGTATTTATAGATAAAATCAGGCACACAAACAATCAAATAAGCACGCTTCACATAGCATTAAATGAAAAAGTAAAACACATCATTGCAAAGAAATTATGATTCTGATAGATGGGGGGAAAATCAAGAAAAGTCAGATTTTCAAAGCAGTACTTCAAACGTTAATTCAGTAAAGTGCACTCTACCTTTCCAGTTTCTGAGCTACACGTGTTTGCTTGCTTGTGCTTATGATATCTCTTGAGAAATGAAACGTTAGACAATGTTCAGATCCTCTGAGCATTGTTAGTTCAGATTTACACAAGTAAAATAATTCAAGGAAAATGAATAAATTAACAAATGAAATACTTCAGAGCATTAAACATTTTGCATCTGAGAAGTTTGCCTCTGATAAATATTATTCTGGACAAAAATCCATACCAATATTGTTCAGAATAAACTTGAACCTATCTTCAGCAAGGGGTTTTGTAAAAATATCAGCCCATTGATGATCTGAATCAACAAAAGCTAAGTTTATAATACCCTTCTGAACATAGTCTCTGATAAAATGATGTTTAATTTCTATATGTTTTGCCTTAGAGTGTAAAATTGGATTTTTAGACAAGCATATAGCAGAAGTATTATCACAGAAGATAGATACATTACTCTCAAAGATCTGATAGTCCTCTAATTGACTCTTTATCCAGAGCATTTGAGTGCTACATCCAGCAGCAACAATGTATTCTGCCTCTGTTGTAGAAAGTGCAATTGTGGGTTGCTTCTTGTTGTACCATGAGATCAGATGACTTCCAAGGAACTGACATCTTCCAGAAGTACTTTTACGCTCTACTCTGTCTCCAGCATAGTCAGCATCATAGAATCCAACTAATGTATATTTATCAGATCTTCTGTAACACAGACCCACGTTAGTAGTACCTTTTAGATACCTTAGAATCCTCTTAACAGTAGTTAAGTGAGATTCTCTAGGATCTGATTGGAATCTTGCACATAAGCATACACTGAACAAAATGTCAGGTCTAGAAGCAGTTAAGTATAGAAGAGATCCTATCATACCTCTGTAGAGTTTCTGATCCACTTTCTTACTTACCTCTTCCTTGCCTAGTGTACTAGTTGGATGCATGGGAGTCTTTGCCATCTTACTATCAGTCATGTTAAATTTCTTCAGAAGCTCTTTAACATATTTGGTCTGATGAATGTAAGTGCACTCTAGAGTTTGGTTGACTTGAATTCCCAGAAAGAATCTCAATTCTCCCATCATGCTCATTTCAAATTCTGCATGCATACATTGAGCAAACTCCTTTCCCAGCATAGTATTGGTAGATCCAAATATAATATCATCCACATATATTTGACATATTAGAAGATCTTTCTTAAATGTTTTACAAAAGAGTGTTGTGTCCACTTTGCCTCTGATGAAGTTTTTCTCCAGAAGAAAATTACTTAGTCTCTCATACCAAGCTCTGGGAGCTTGTTTTAAACCATACAGAGATTTCTTTAGTTTAAAAACATGTTCTGGAAATTTTTCACTCTCAAAACCAGGAGGCTGGTGAACATAAACTTCTTCTTCTATAATACCATTTAGAAAGGCGCTTTTAACATCCATCTGATATAGAGTGATGTTATATTGTGCAACAAATGAAATAAGAAGGCGTATAGATTCTAACCTTGCCACTGGAGCATAAGTTTCAGTGTAATCAATACCTTCTTGTTGACTGTACCCTTGAGCAACAAGCCTTGCCTTATTTCTTTCAACTTCTCCTTTCTCATTTAGCTTGTTTCTGAAACCCCATTTAGTTCCAATTATGTTGAATCCTTTTGGTCTTGGAACTAAGTCCCACACATCATTTCTAGTGAACTGATTTAGCTCTTCTTGCATGGCAATAATCCAGTCATTGTCTTGCAGAGCTTCATCCACAGTGGTTGGTTCAATTACTGACACCGGTCCAAATAATGATGCTTCAGAGGATCTGAGGAAGGATCTTGTTCTGATAGGGTCATCCTTCTTTCCAATGATCACATTCTCTGGATGAGAAGCTTTGATTCTGGAAGATGATCCTCTAACAGTTGATTCTCCAGAAATGTTTAAGTTGTTCATTTGAGAAGTCAAAGGAATTGCATCTGGCGTTGCTTCTGGTTCCTTCACTTGAGCTTTGTCTGCCTCTGAGCCTTCAGAGTCTGTGAAGACTACTTCTCTATCTGCAGAACTTTCAAACTGCTTTGGCTTTTTAATGTCAAGCTTATCATCAAATCTAACATGTATAGATTCTTCCACAATATGTGTTTCAGTATTGTATACTCTGTAGCCCTTAGAGCGTTGGAGGCTGTGTACTGAAAAGGCATGAACCTTTTTGTCTTTACATCACATGACCTTTCCTGGAAGTAGAATGCACAGAGAAATGCTTTTGGTATGTGTTCTAGTGTCAAGCATGAAAGAGGAAAGAGTCGTTGAGCCAAATCAAAGGATATTAATTTGAATTCTTCTTCAACAAGTATTTCTTTTCAGCAAAGTTAACCATCAGATTTTGCATGATCAGAGTCTTGGATGCCCATCAGATTTTGCTGAATCAGAGTAATGCAGCAAGTGTGCTTTAGCGTTTAGTTCTATCAGAGCAGAGTTTTATGAATCATATCCTCAGTACATGCAGCATGTAGTGCTCTCAGAGTCTTCTGAAAAACTGTGCTTCTTAACTCTCATACAAAGTTCTTCAATGCTTCAGAGTTTTCAGATCTATTAGAGTCTTCTGCTTCAGATCCTTCTGCAACTTCTGCTTCAGATTCTTCTGTAGCTTCTGCTTTAGATCCTTCTGTAGACAGCGCTCAGATTCTTCTATAAGATGATTCTGACTCTTCAGAGTCTTCCATAGTTCCATGTTCAGATTAATTTGCTCTTGGATGAATATATACTTTAACCATCTGCAGCAAATATTCATTAACCAATTTTAGAGTATATAATTCTTTAATATAAAATTTCATAAGAGTTATCATCAAAACATAGAGATATTACTAAGAAACAATCTGTGTTCTTACAATTTCCACTAAGATAACTGTCTTAGTCTTCTCAAGAATTCTGACCATAACTTGGTCTCTCAAGAAACCCTTTTTTACAACTGTAAAAAATACAATGTGTTTAAAGTTGCTTCTAAAAATTATCACAATTGTGATATTTACACAAATGAAGAACAAATAAAACTTAAGAGTTTTATGTAGAAAGTTGTTGATGAAATTTTAGTTTATCTTTGAATGAGTTTCTACGTTTGTTTCTTAGAATTCTCTTGAATGTGCTTAGAGTTTGTTTCTCTTTGAAATCTTGTAGCAAAAGTTGTTCTCAAGGTTGTTTTCAAAAGTTGTACTTGAAGTCTTGAGAGAAACTTCTTTATATAGTCCACTTTCTCAAATACTGTGTAGAAGAAAATACTGTAGGATGTAGACATTTACGCCTTGATTTGACATTCCCTTTTTGCCATACTTCCTGTGTCATATACGAGTGAGAAATAGTACCGTTGGTAAACTTTGGTTTTAGCAACGTCTCTTTCTTGGACAAAACTCTTCCAAATAAACATATATTAATATTACTCTTTCATCTGATCCTCTGATGATGTACTTTGTTCTTCTGTATCAGAGTTACTCTATCCAGAGTTTTTCAGCAAAGTGCTTTAGCGTGAATGATCAGAGTTGACTTGATTCTCAGAGCCTCTATAGGTGCAACATTGAATTCTCAGAGTCTTCTGGATGACTGAATCTTTTATACTCTGGCTCAGAGTCTTCTGTAGGCATTGCTTCAGAGTCTTCAGCAAGCAGCGCTTCAGAGTCTTCAGCAAGCAGCACTTCAGAATCTTCAGCAAGCAGCACTTTAGATTCTTGCGTTAAACTAATCGTTCAGAAGAATTTTTGCTTCCAAAGGATTATAAATATTGATATATGAAACAAAAACACTTGAAAAAAATTAGAGTATATATTTCCTTAATACAAAATTTCATTAATGTTATCATCAAAACATTGAGATATATTAAGAACCAATCTGTGTTATAACATCATGCACATGTCATCACATTTTCATATCTCTAGCATAAAGCTCATTTTGTTGTCTCCTCTCTAGTTTTCACACCGAGTTCCTCACACCAGTAATACTCGAGCCAACCATCAAAGAAGAATAGATCAGTTGGAACCGGAGAACCAGGAACTCTGTAAGGAAGTTACCACTCTAAGAGACCATATGGGGATATTTTCTACTATGATGAAGACTTTAGTGGATAATCAAGAACGGGAGAATCAAGAACTCCGTGAAGAGGTTGCAAACTTGAAGATTTGTAAAAAAGTTCCTGATTGATTCGGTCAAGGATCTAGTCATTTCTCAACATCAGACTAGTCCTTCTTCTTCTACTCATCAGCAGCCTAATCAGAGGGATGAGTCTGAAGACATTCTAGTTTCCTACGCTAAGTTGTTTCCTGTTCTAGTATAGAAGGGTTTGGTGAAGACAGAAACACCGCCTACCATTTTGATTACTCATAGGAGTTACTTTAATGATGACTCCTTATGTGCATTCCATCAAGGGGAACCAGGACATGACATTGAAGAATGTTATGTCCTCAAAGAAAAAGTGAAGTAGTTGGTTCAAGAAGGCATTCTGTCCTTCAAGATATGTGAACCCAAGGTTCAAGTCAACTTGATGCTAGAACATGGAACAAGCTCCTCTGTGCACATGGTGGATTGATTATATGGAATACGAAGACTGTTCTTTAAACCTATACCTTTTTAAATATTTAGCTCATTTGTTGCTTTTCCATGTGTAATTTTCTGTGTTTGTTAATGCTTTTGTTTTGGCATGTAAGAACTTGTTTATTTTGAATGGTTAATGCAACGAATATGTTTGTCTTGAATAAATCCATTTGTATTCACTCATTTAAATACTTTTTATACTTTGTAAAGCCAATACTGCCCCATCTCTTGCTTAGGTAGGGAATTGGAGGGAGGATGACGAAAGTGAAAACACAAGATCTCTTCTTGTATGCTTTTGAATAAAACCATTTTGATGATGTAAGACATTGTTTCAAATTCTCAAATGTTGGAGATATAAGGAAGATAATCTCTCTTTAAGCCCTTTGAGCCTTGAAGTAGGAGTTTCCTTCCATACCAAAAAAAAAAAACCTCAATTTAACCCAGGGCAGGGTAGTCTTCAGTTAAGTTGATCGAGCGTCTAAACATTCAAAAAAGAGTGAACATCCGAGGATCCACTTCTCCTATCCCCTCACACATTATGAGGTTAGGAGTCAACATAATGAAAATACTTCAACTATCTAAGGAATTAGGTAGTCACAATCCTTTCAACAGGTCAAAATGACTTAGAGTCACACGATTTGTTCATAAATCAAAAAATGAAAGAAAAAAAAAGAAAAAACCCGCTAAATCAAAACCTATGAAGGAGAATTAGGAAAATTTGGGGCACCCTGTTGGACTTTAAGGTCAAATCCAAAAGACTTAGTCCAGGCAAAAGTTTTGAAAAATAAAGAGTGAAAAACGCGAAAAGAGAAACCAAAGGATTACAAAGAAAAATCCTCAATAAATAATAAGGTCATGTGGTCAGACACCAAAAACAAAAAGGTGAGTGACTGCCATGTCCAAAGCCTCAATGGTTTCTCAACCATATCAAAACTTCTTTTGAGAGATGTGTGCTCGCGTTGAGTTAAGCTAAACATAGGATTGGAGAATATCACGAAGAAAGGGTGAGTACAAATAAACTTTGAGCCTTATATCCTTTGTTTCATAAATCGTGAACCAGACCCCATTACAACCCTCAAAAGACCTAATTGAAGTAGGGTTCATTTCAAAAGCAGCTTTATGAGATAACGTTTCCTGACTCCTATTAAGCTATGCTCAAATTTGTGTTGGCTTTGCAAAAGAAAATTAATGACATATCATAACTAGTGATTCGGTCACAAGTTATTGCGGTATCTTTTCAATAAAAACTTCAAGACTAACATATGTGTTGCATTAGCAGTTTCAGAATTAACATTTTGTTGCTTGCTAATATTGCTTGATGTCATATAAGTTTGCATATAAACATCAGTGATGAGTTTAATCTTTTGAGACTCAAAACTCTGATGACTAAATGATCAATCATTTCAAAAGGATGATCATATCCAAAGGCATGTTATTTGAAGACTTTGCTAAGTAGGGGCAAGTTGTTTTCCAATTGTTGCTCTCACAGCCTGACCATTCCTAAAGGACAAATTTGAAGACTTTGTTGTGCAGAATACAATCGATCTGGGGAAGTTACGTCGAGATTCGATAAAAATCTCCAAGAGTTTGAAGAAACTAGGGCATTTTGGATGCCAAGTTTTCTATAAAATCATCTTGAGATGACTTCTTCTTATAAACCATGTGATATGGGGCGCTTGAGAATTGAAGCTTATTTTGATGACAAGAGTTGTTGTTGTCCACCATGCAGTTTTTTAGTGCAGAACTAAGTGTTCTCCTAAGCAAGTGTATTCTTGTGATCTGCCTTATACATATCCCTAATGAGTCTCTACCCCAAGTAGCTCTGACATGTTTGGGTGATTCTGCAGTAAATCTCTACTTCAGGAGGTTATGACAAGTTTGGTGACCTAAGAATTCCCCAGTGAATTTCTTATGATTCCCTTCTTCCCCAACGAAGTGAATGTTTATTTCCTTCCCCAAGAAGTCTCAAGGTTGCAAAAGCACTTTTAGACCATTACAACAAAAATATCCATTGAAGCATAAACTGACATCACTCTTTGATTGATCCTTTGATCGCGTGTGACTATCAAGATTGAAGAAAATCTCCCCAGTGTCTGTCATATGATACATATTTATTGGTGCTGAGGATATATTCCCCATGGGAGTCTCCGCAAACTCCTTGTCTCTCCGCAGATTCGGCATTTGCATATCATGATCATCCACATCATGCCTAATCATGTGCATTTGGCATTTAACCCAGGTCTTTGGTGTTGGTCGTAGCTCTTTGACCCCAAGTCCAGTTGTTACTGGCATCTTGTTAAAAAATCTTTGGTTGTCATCAATCTGTTCTTGAAGTCCAGTTGTCACTGGCGTGCTTATTGACAACCCAATTGTTATTGGTATTGGTAATCTGGTTGTCACTAGTCCCTTATCAAAATCTAGTTGTCACTTATGTTCTTGTTTGAAAATCCATTTGTTATTGGTGTTTATAATCTGGTTGTCACCAGTCCCTTCTTGAAGTCCAGTTGTCACTGGCGTGCTTATTGACAACCCAATTGTTATTGGTATTGGTAATCTGGTTGTCACTAGTCCCTTATCAAAATCTAGTTGTCACTTATGTTCTTGTTTGAAAATCCATTTGTTATTGGTGTTTATAATCTGGTTGTCACCAGTCCCTTCTTGAAGTCCAGTTGTTACTGGCGTGCTCGTTGAAAAACAATTTGTTATTGGTACTGGTAATCTGGTTGTCACTAGTCCCTTCTTGAAGTCCAGTTGTCACCGACATTCTTGTTTGTAAATCCAACTATTATCGGTATTGGTAAACTAGTTGTCACTGGTCCCATCTCGAAGTCCAGTTGTTACTGGCGTACTTGTTGAAAATCTAGTTATTATTGGTATCTGATGTATATGACCTTTAAAGTTTGTTTGTTACTGACATCCCATGGTTATCCAATTATTATTGGTATTCGAAGTCCAATTGTTATTGGCACTCTTATTCAAATGTTTTTGGTATTTGAAGCTTGGTTATCACCAATATCCCCTTTGAAGTCCAATAGTTACTGGCACGGATCTGTTAGAAGTTGGTTGTCACCTTTGCTTGCGGTCTAAGTCCAATTATTTTGGCATATACGGAAGAGTTTAATGAGCCTATTTTTCCTGATGTTTCCTGAAGAGCATATTTGAATTCTTCATGTTAAGGAATTTCCAGCAGCTTGGATGTATTTTGGTCATAAAACTCCAATGTTTGGTTTGATCTCTTGTTAGAAGATCTTTCTTGTTTGGTTTGATCTCTTGTTAGAAGATCTTTCTTGTTTGGTTCAATCTCTTATTAGAAGATCTTTCTTGTTTAGTTGATCTCTTGTTAGAAGATCATTTTTTTTGTTTGGTTTGATCTCTTGTTAGAAGATCATTTTTTGTTTGTTTCGATCTCTTGGTAGAAGATCTTTTTGGTTTGGTTTGATCTCTTGTTAGAAGATCTCTTTCTTGTCAATTATATTCTAGAGTGTCACCCAGTCATATCTGAACTTATTGATCAACTACTTTGGATATCCCCCAGTTTATTTATGTTTCCTCAGTATATGTCATCCTTAGTGAGTTGTTACCCATTGTCGTTGACATTATTCTTTGCTTTCATCATTCTCCATATATCACATTTATCATTCATCATAAATCACCATACTAGAGTTCAGTGCATTTCATAACACTGTCCCCAACATGTGCAAAGAGAGTTCATTTGTCCATAACATATCATGCCATTGCATCTAGGGGAAACTTTTTTGGTTTTTCTATATTTAAATACCATTCACCATGATTTCATGAGGATTGTCATCACTCATGCCATCCGGTAAAGTTATTTAAATAGGGGCAACTATCATACCCCAAATTTTATCCCTAGATTCCATGATCATTTGCATACCATCTAATACATTTTAGGTGTGTCATTCATGCATAGCTAAACCTCAAAATTATCAAAATATTGTTTTATTTTGCTTTGTTTGTGAATTAGGGTTTGCATCAAGGAGATTATTGGTTGATTACTCAAACTATTGGATTGATCATCAATATATCAAGTTCTCATGATAAAGAGTCTCCATACATCAAGAATCAAGTGTATTGTGGCCTCATTATAAGTTTATGAAATTCCAAATTCATCTGGTCTACAAATTAGGGTTTTTGAGCCAAAGTCAACTGCATCTTTGACTTTTGACCAAGACATGATCTCAAGCCTTGGGGTATGATTCAAGACACTCAAGGACACCTTTGGAATCCATCCATAGTGTTCAAATAGCTCAAGAGTTTGATTTCATTGAAGTATGCAATTTGGATTTCATCTGATACAAAAGTCAACCACCGATCAAAGTCAAGTTTGACTTTTGACTTTTTGGTCAAACATGGACTTCTCAAGTCAAAGATCATGAAATCATGTGATTTATATCATGATCAATTAAGAAAATCAAGTAAAACATCAAAAGATCAAGATTTGGGAAAATTAGGGTTTCATGATTTTTTCTAAGTTATGAAATTCTATGATTTTTGTCCAACTTTCCAAGCTCATAACTTCCTCATCAATTAACCTTTTTCTTTGCTCCAAATACCAAATTGAAGATCTTTCTACATACTACAACTTTGACCTATAAGATGATTTTCAAAAGATGCATGAATTAAGAGATATGAGACCATGAAGTGAAGGTTCAATACTTTTGGAACTTAAATACTTAAGAAATTTTTCAACAAAATCTGCCTTGCCTTGAAGCCAACATGTTGGCCATTTTTCACCATGATCCCTCTTGATTCAATAAACTTTGTAAACATGAAAGTTGTAGAGGATGTTTCAAGCTTTCCAAAAAGTCCAACAACACAATTTTACCATACTTGAGTTAGGAGTTTCGAAGAAAGGAAGTTAGCCTTCAAAACTTGAATTTTGGTTCATGTTCATGGCAAATTCTTGTTGCAAATCCTAGCCAAAGCTATGCAATCTTGCTTTGCAGGTCATGTTACTTGTAAATCTTCCTCTAATCAGAAGTTTGCATACGTTTGTGAGGCATTGCCCAAAGATTTAAGCCATTAACCAAGTTGTAATGCGATTTATGAATTGTTTTGCAAGAAAGTATACAATGCCATTTGTATAAAGTGGCTTTAATCAAGAAGTCAACTTGTCTTTAGCCTATACCTTGTTCCTTTGAAACACAAACTCTTCTTGGCACAGAAGCAACACCTCTAAACTTTTCAACCACTTTAGAAAGGCATGGTAATATGTCTTGAAACCATAAAATCCATGGAACCACCACTTGGAATCCAACCAAACCATTTGCACCAAGCTTGCATTCTGCATAACCTCAATCCATCAAACTTTTCCTATAAATAGAGATTATTTCCTCAGTAAAAAACATACAAGAAAACACAATAAAACATTGAGAAACACCCCTTCACACCAGAAGTTGCATCAAAACCTTCATTTGTGCCAAAAATCCCCATTTTGCACAAACATGTCCAAAACCTTCCATAATCAAAAAAACCTTCAAACCACCCATCCACATACATCACAAAACACCTAACAAAGCTGTCTAAACTACCATCTTCATCAAAAACCTTCAGAATAAAAATATTCAACCTTCAAACCTCATTTTGTTAACTTTTTGCATAAAACATCTCAACTTTTCATAAAATACATTTCCCGTCCATCCAAACCTTCAAACACTCCACAAAAATCCTATAAATTGTTCATAACATCATTTTATAACTGTAACTTCATTTTCATAAGAATCAAACTCACATTTGGCCATCTTGCAAGAAGGATTGTGCAGGAAGTTTGAAGTTGTTCCAAGTCAATCTAAGCATTCCAAAAGCATCCAAGGAGGTCTTAGAAGCTTTCTAAATCATCATACACTTTTTGTAACTACTTGAAGAGGGATTGGACCTTGCTCCAATAGGTAAGTTCATTCTCAGTTGAAACTATATGATTATGTGGTCATACTTATACATTTGAATTACCAGTGTTTTCCATGACATGAAGATCATTTGCCCTCTATCAATTGGTTTGAATCATTTCTAGGTGTGATTTCATTTGAGTTTTTAGATTAGGTTTCATTCTGGTTTAGATCATATTGTTTATCATGTGTTGAAAATTAATGTAGTTGAGTGGTACCATCATTTTCCTTGTGAAAATTTGAGCAAGTTTCATGTTTACAATTTTGCACATTTTTGAGAATTGAGTGAGATACGAATTTGAGCTTTTCAAAAATGGTGGATGTTGATGATGAAAAATATGCCGCGCAGTCTGGGTTTTAAAACATGATTTATTACTTATTTTTTGGTTTCCATTTTATTAATGACTTGGGCATTGCGCCATAGTGGAGAGAGCGCGTGTTTGGAGTGTGTTATAAGGCAAAGGTCCAGGGTTCGAATCCCCCTTGTCCTAGACCTTTTGTATTTTATTTTTCCATGTATTTCATGTCTCCTTAAAATATAATGCACTGTGCGCGCATGTTTTCAAGCCAAGGCAAATGGCCTAGTGGTATTGTTTTAAGACGCAGGGCAAGGTGTAAGGTATTTTTTTGAGCTAATTTTTTGCATACCTATTATTTGTTATGTGTATTTTGTGAATAGGTCAAAAAATTCCAAAAAATATTAATTATTTTGTCCATTTTTACTATGTTAAAAATATGCCTTTTTATGTGATGTTTTAGCACTTTTCGTGATGCTTATTGGTTTGTTTCCTTAGCCTAATGGTTCACAAATGTTTATGTGCATATACCATGTCATGTTATGTCTTGTACCATACCTAAATGTGTTAACTTTGCTATTCATCTTTGTCTAAATGTTGGAATTGTTAACATGCACACAAATGTTTAAGCATGCTTATATCTGCTAGGGTTTAGGATTGATTTTATGCTTATCACGCTATTGCTACTCATTTTGTATGAATGTTGTTCCCTTTTAGGGTTAGGTTTTACTTTCACTTATGTGTTTGTAACCATTGTGATCCTTGTTTATGCTTGTATACCACGATGCATGTCTTAGACCATGTTTAGCTTATTTTTATCATTAAGTGAAATCTTAACTCGTCTTCATGATTAAGTGGTGTTAGTGGCAACCCTAAACCATATCATAATCTGGACCTTAGTTCATACTTGAACTTCACATCCATGTTGATTTGAACATTTGATTGATATTGTTATATCCTTCATGTCCATAATGATATTGTTGATGTTGTTACATTTATGTCCATGCTCAGATGTTGTTACTTATATGTTTATATTCCATGCTCACATGTCATTGTTATGAACATGCTATGATATGCCATACTTGTGTTATTAATTTGGTGTTATTAGAACCATGTCGCATGTATGCTTTAACTATGCATCACCCATGTTTATTTGTTCATCCTTGGTTGTTACCATGATTATTTATGACTTTGTTAAGTCTTGTCTTAGATGTTGTCACATCTACCTTCACACGTTGGTTGTTACCATATTCATTTGACTTTGTTATATCTCATTTCATCTCATGTCATCCTTTGATTGATATCATGTTTGAATGTCATCTTTGTCATGAGTTGTATTTTCTTTGTTTGATGTCATGTTTGAATATCATCTTTATCACTCTTTATCCTTTGGTTCATGTCATGTTTGAATGTCATATTTTCGATGAGTTATATTTTCTTTGTTTGGTGTCATCATATTTATCACTCTTTATTTTTTGGTTGATATCATGTTTGAATGTCATATTTGTTATGAGTTGTATTTGCTTTATTTGATGTCATGTTTGAACATCATCTTCATCACTTATTATTCACCTTGATTAATGTCATGTTTGAACATCATCTTTATCACTCTTTATCCATTTTAGTTGATATCATGTTCGAGTGTCATCCTTTATCATGTGTTGTTTACTTTGATATCATGTTTAAATTTCATTCTTGTTCATCTCATCCATTATCGCCTATATACTCATGTTCATTTTGACTTTGTCAAGTCATCCCCTAGTGATGTTAGCTTGTTAGCTCTCTTTCTTCTCTTTTCTTTTGTTTCCTAATTCCAAAGGAAAAATTTCTTTTGTTGACTTTATGTCATAGGTAGTATAACATTCCCTCAACTATCCCTTTTGACTTTGTTAAGTTATTAACCTTTCAGCATAGCCTTATGTTAGAGTTTGTAAATTCTTTGAGTTTGTTAAGTCATGTAAGTGTTATTGTTATAAACACTTACTTTACCCTTTGGAACCTTGATCACTATTAAGTGTTCTTCGCCCGTAGTTAGGTGAACTACGATTGCTCTGATTCCATCCTTGTTAGGATATGTAGGCATAAGACTGCGAAGTCTTGGCGTGCACACTAGCAATAAACCTCCTTAGGTTCCCTATCTCATAAAACCCAAAATAGAACATTTCCAAACATTAGCAAGCAAATTACCATAACACAAATACTTTCAACAGCTTCCTATTGGATACTATAGATACTTAGGGTGCTAGTACCTTCCCTTAGTATAATCAACCCCCCGAACCTTTAGATCTCTTCACATTGTTGTTACATTTCATAATTAGGGTATTATTCGATCTTTCCCTTTCCTTTGGATAAACTAAAGTTCGGTGGTGAACATTCAATATTTTATGAATCAATTTAATATGATAGCTTGATATCTGATTCTCACCACAACCCGAGCGTTTAGATAATCATAATTTTACAAGGTGTAGCTGCTCCAAACTTGTATGCGTTATACTTTGGGATAGATTGCAAAATATTTTTTCAATCTTGAACAAAACATTTTTTCCTCCCTTGCAATCCATCCCAACATAATGGTGTTGTTGTTGTTGTTTTTTATATATAATAACCTTCCTATATTATCAATCAACGAAAACACTCCATAATTAATTGTTTTCCTCGGTTGATAACATTGAGAAATTTATTGCTAAACATGTTGTAAATTTCAAGCAATTGCAGTACAAAAAATGGTGAACGGTAAAAAAATTATAAAGAAAACAAGACATGTTACTTTCAATTTTTTTATCATTCACCATTTTTTGCAATTTATATATTATCTCAGTTTTGTTTTATAAAACCAAGGGCAAAGTCCTTATTTGAACAATGCTCAAGATATTGCCAACACATCAATCCACAAGAAACTCTCTACATCCACCGCTATATATCTTGTTGTCTTTCTTGTGAAAGCATTTGCCATGAAAATATTTGCTCAAGATAATGAAATCTTTGAACAGATCTCTAAATGGATTGCAAGTGCAAAAAAAAATCCCAATGGTTGGAATAGATGATTTATCAGAAATTGGATGCATGCAATCCATTGAACTTAAAATGATGTGTTGTTATCCAATAATCCATTGTCAAAATTTGGATTTGTTTAAACAATGTATTTTAATATTCTGTGTAAACAATGTAATTAAAAAAAAAAAGCTTATTCCCCTTGGTTTTTTAAAGAAACCGAGAGGTATATGGCACTTGGGATAAACATATTTTATTGTATTTTTTATTTAAAAAGAAAAACATTTTACCTTGGTTTTGAGTAATAATCAAGGGGAAATATAAGCGTGTTTATTGAGTTTCTTCACTTTCCTTTAAAAAATCTTTGTCATCCATTTAATGAGTATCAACGTTCAAGATGTTACCATTAGTGATCCGCGTGAAACCTAAAAGACATTATAAAAGCATTCTGAATATTAAAAATTGATACTGAAACTTTTGACATGAAAACTTTAAAACTTAAAGAAGCATTTATTTTATTTGAAAAAGGTTCTCTAGGATGCATTGCATGAGTAGAAAATCATTTGGGTTCAAGGTTTGTATTCTTAAATAATCATATAACTGAATATTTAACTTATTTATCTAACCTTTTTTATTTTATATCAGAAACAAATGAATGCTAAAGCCATAGAAAATATATTGCATCCAACATTTGATCTTCCCCAAGATCAATGAAATGAGGATCCCCAACATTTGTTCTTCTCCAAGATATCCAACATTTGTTCTTCACTGACAACGATGATAATGAATCAGATTCAAAATTATTTCTTCCCCAAGATATTTTTACTGAAATATTTTGTATAAACAATGTAGTTTGTAAACAAATTAATTTATTAATATTGTGTGCAAACAATGTAATGATTATTTCAAAAAAAAGAATTCATTTTTCCCATCGCTTTTGGCCATAAACATAGAGGTATGTGGTGCTAGTTTTGAAAATATAAAAAAGCTATTGTTAGGGATCGAACCAATGACCATTTTAACTATCTCATTGGTTATTATGAAATTGAGGGGTATAGTGGAGAGTTTTCATAACACCCTTCGTTACCTCACCTCAGTAGTCGAGGTTAAATCAACTTCGTGTCCAAGGTTAAATGTATTTTTCGTAGTAGTGTCATTACCATCTTGGATCACTTCTTGATTATACCTGCAAGCACATAGGTCCACAATTTTTTCACCAACTTGGAATCCCAATAAAGTTCATCTCGGTAATCCACCCACATGCCAAAGGACACGATGAATCAGCCTATAAAGTGCTCCTTTATGGAATCAAGAAACATTTGGATGAAGCCAAAGAACTATTGGTAGAAAAAATTCATAAGGTATACTCATTCCCATTTATTTTAATTGGTTATTTAATAATTTCAGTTGAGGGAATTTTCCATCGTACTTAAATACAACTTCTGCAAAGGTTTTATGGTTGTATCACACGACGTTCTATCCGACCACTAAATAAATATCATTCAATATGAGGTATTGAAAAAATGTTATCCAATTGAGATTCATACACACACATGATGGCGTGAGCATGTTACAAAGTAAGGTAATACACTCTCATACCATTCACATTTTTTATGCATTGAGAAGTATCTGACGCCATATGTCATATTAATTGTATTTTCATATGTAAAGAAAATGAGACATTACTTAAGTGTGCGGTTATTCTACTTGGTGAAACTAGGTATATCTCCCACATCTTTTGATTCACGACCAAGCAAAGAACTCACAGGAGGTATAAATCCAAAGTAGTCCTAAGGGACATGAATGAGGGGGGCCTTGTGCTCGGATAGATAATGGTGTTTACCTCAATCAAAAAGTTGATACCTGTTAGCTCTCAAATTTTGACGCTAGTTGATTTTAGAATCACCTCAAGTCAAAATACCAATATGAAACATGTCAACCTTTCGACACAATCAGAGAACAATCCCAGTCGAAGAGAGGTGGACAAAGCTACTAAAATTTGCTAAGTACTGAGAAGTGCTCGACAAGGGTCACACTGAGAAGAACGCGTAGAAGTCACCACCAAAATTGGAGGGAGATATTAAGTGTTCAAAATTCAAACCAAGAAGGGACGAACGTGGGAACGGTTGAGATGGTGGAAAAAGCGCCAAAAGGGATACGTTGTGAAGCCTCAACCGTCATTTAGTAGTTATTTTCTAGTACTATAAATAGTTGTCATTTTTATGTAATAAGGGTGTTCATTCATTTTATACTAGTCACTCCAAACAACTAAAAGTACCCGCTTGTAGAGAAACGAATTAGCGAGAATGTATGTGATACAACACCAACCCTTTTTCATTAATGCAATTTACTTGCCTTTACCCTTTATGCACCTTTGCTCATTCTGCAATTTAACTTTCAGCTTTTACATTTAAACCATTTCACAAGCTTTTTCTGCGTTTTACTTTCAAAGATCCCCTAGTCGAACGTGGAGTTCATATTAGAGTTATTTTATGCCATTTAACTTTTTTGCACTTTTAACCTTTCACACATTTATTTCCAAAGCTATTTACCTTCTCGCAATTTAACTTCCAAAGATCTCCAGTCGAACGTGGAGTTCAGAGTAGAATCTTTCACACATTTATTTTCAAAGCACTTTACTTTCTTGCACATTTATCTTCAACGCCATTTACTTTACAAAGACGTTATAGTCGAACGTGGAGTTTGATTGTAATCTCTCGCCCTTTACTTTACAGCATTTAATTTTAAAAAGCTTTTACATTACTGCACTTTTACATTCTTGCTTTTAATCTTCAACGCATTACTTGCTTTTTTTAAATCTTCAAGTCATCTTACTTTTCAAAAGGTTTCACAGTCGAACGTGGAGTTCAACTTAGGGTCTTTTGCACGCTTAGCACATGTTCTAGGATTTAGTATGGTCGATCCTACAAGTTAGCCAATTTTACCCTAAATTGATAGACCAGTGGTTGTTTACCAAAATTCACAGTAAACAAATTGGCACACCTGGTGGGACCCAGTGCTAAGCATTTCAAAGTTTACATTAACCTTTTGTGGCCGAATACTTCATTGTATGTTATTAAGGAGTGGAAAGTTAGCCACTACGCATGAAGAAGTACCAAAAAGAAGATACACTAAACGAATGGCAACAAATGCTACTCAACAAGTTGATCCTCAAGGAAGCATTTCAAATGCTCAGTCGAGCATGGGGTCTCAGAATACTCCATACCCAGTTTCTTCGACGGGAGGGCAGACGTCACCACCAGTAGTGGTGTTTGAACAAGTGCAATCCATGGTGAATCCAGGATCAGCATGTGTACGATCTACACTCAACCTGTGTTGGAATATGTAGGACCCCAAAGTCCTAATTCGCCAACACCCCTAGGAAGTTCAATATATAGGCAAATTCCTCCTCCAGGTTTCTCACAACCATTACTAAGGAACCAACCATATGGTATGCGTACGTCAATAATGCAAAATTTGCAGTATGCCCCATCCATATTTTCAAAAAATGTGGTATCTTCGCCGGTGCAAGGAGCTGGGTTAGGCGGTCGAAACAGCTAGAGCATAGGTGTTGGTTATTCTGGGCAAGCACATAGTCTTACAACTACATCTATAAACTGCTTAAGACAGCAAATGGGTGAAAGTAATATGCAAATGGTGCACACGTTGTCTTAGACAATGGGAGAAGTCTTTCAACCCCTAATTCAAAATACTACTCAAACCAACCAGCAGGTGGTGACAAAATTAGCTCGTATGGATGATTTTATGGGAGTACTAGCATTTGAGCAAAGAGCAACAATTGTTGAGAACGTCCTACGGTATCAGCAACAGAATGTTCATGAGGAGAATATAGAGGATCATGAAATGGGCAAACCTTTCAGAGTCGAACCACAAAGGAACCAGGTACCAGCCCATATGCAGGAAGAACTAGGAATAGTCATGGTGAACAAAAATCAGAATGCTGACCAAATACTTAGACAAGTTCGACATCATGATGCAGCGGAAGAAAATAACCTTGCAACTATGGTCGAAAGAATAATGACCAGAAATGGAGCAAACTTTGGCTTTACAAGGCCAAATTACACTTCACCTATAGTGGATTATATTTTGCAGGCTGAGTTACCTCCTAGGACGAAGGTTCCAAAATTTAGTAAATTTGCAGGGGACACTATCAAATCGACTGTCGAACACGTGGCTAGGTACATGATCGAAGCAGTAGAGGTAGTTAGTGAGAGCTATAAGGTTAAATATTTTCCAAGTTCCCTCACAAAAAATGCTTTTACATGGTTCACTACTTTGCCTCCTAATTCAGCTTATAGTTGGGCCCAATTAGAGCGTTTGTTTCACGAACAGTTGTCACACCCTAATTTTTTACCATAAGATTCTGCCCTAGGTTTTTATCTCTCTTGCTTGTTTTATTGTACTATCGTATACATGTTTTATTACTAACTGGCTTATGCAGACGCGCCAAACTTCAAGTAGAGATTTGGGCCCCGTTTCTAGAACTTTTTCTTCATCCTTAAATCACTGTTGGATCAACCTCTCGAGGATATCTTGGATGAACTGTCTGGCTACTGGTTGTGACATCCGGTTTTAGTAATTAAAGATATTTTGAGATAGACATGTTAAGTTTGGGAGAGAAATCGGATAGATTTCCTAAAGGCAATTTGATTTTGACAAGGAAGATGAGGAATTAAAGTATAACGAAGTGGAAGAACTAAATTTCATACTCTAGCCCAAAATTCCAAATGTTTTACTCATAGGCCAATACTCATTGGAATTCAAGTCCAAATGTTAGAATCAATTTACGTGATACAAGAAGCCCAAGTCGCATTTATAAGCTCAGGTGGATCTTAGAGTAAGTTGATAAAAGAAGGGGATCTTATTACGGATTAAGGATTTCGACAACATGTTCATTCGGGTTTTATCGGATTAAACTCAAATTATTGAAGGGAGGGCTCAGTCTTTAATTAGTTATTTAACTTCAAGATTTAGTACATGTAAGATCGGATTGGTATAAGGCTGACTTTAAGCAAGGGATGCTACTACATGTGAACCGTGCCAATCTAAGCAACAACTACACTTAAAATGTCATCACAACAACATGCCAACAATCAGATTTACCAATTAGGGGGTTACGTGAAGGATTCACGGTTCAAAGAGACTTTTATTAATCCACACCAAAGGAAATTAATGCTACAAGCACAAATTAAAGAGGAAAACTAGAGGTGATGCTGGAAGAAACATATTTACACCCCAAAGAATAATAGCAAGGAAGATGAACAAGTATGTTGTTGTTTCTAATGGAGACCTGCTAATGGGACTAGTAAACCCCACATTAAGGTTTCGATACAAGATATTGGTTTGTACTGCTATTGACAAATAATACTAAACAACACAATGCCGAGAGAAAATAATGACGCCAAGTTCGATAGCCGATTCGCGTCCTCGATGGCTCCTGATTTCGCTTGTGTCCAGCAGGGTGGGAACCTGGGCAGCAGACCTGAGAATTCAGTCAACTTTATCCAGCTATCCCACTGAAAACCCAGCAGCTGCTTCGGCAATTCCCCTTCCGTAAATGGGTGAGGCCAGAGTCTGAAAACAGGAAGATATGGCAAGCAATTATAAAGAATCAACGAATAGGTATCGTATAAGAAGATTTAAAAACAAGATTAAGTGTTGGGGGAATTCATCTAGAATTGAAAGAGCGATGCAATTTGTGATTTACCTTAATTCAACTTCGCAGCTCGCGTCCAGTGCAGGGATTTACGGCACCGACAATTGTTTGTTCTAGCGGCAGCAGGATTCATCTTGACTTCAACCTCCACATCAACAGCAACACCGCAGCTTACGCCCCATTGTCGGCATCTACAACCTGTTTGAGGCAAGGCCAAGAGAATCACAACAATTCGACAACGGAAACATATTGTCCCAATCACTAATGAAATCGTGCAAACAAGGGAAAGGATGAAAATGAAATCTAAAAGTGGAAAGTAAATGTCATCACCATACATCTTACCGCACATTCACACCGAGGCTCTGAATCGGTGCCGGCGGGGCATTGCTCCTTTATGAATTACGCTAAGTGTCGCCGCTGTTAGGGAGAAATAAAGGAGATATGGGAGGTTGACAGATGGTTTTACACCAGAGACGTCGAGAGCTTTCGTTTAGGAGTCCTACTTCCACTTTGTAAGCTGTTCAAGTCCAAACGGGGTCTCCATCGCTTTTCTTCAAACCATTCTCACCATGAAGTAGGTCTTGCAAATCGAGAAACGACCGACAACACAAATGTAGCCCTGTGGAGGAGACGCCTCAAATTCTGCATGAATATCAAGCTTTTGAAAACATAACACCAAATTTAATTCAAACTTCTCCTAATTCAACTTTTGTTGAGGAAGAAAGGTTAGAAAAGGATGATAGTAGTAGAGGAAAACAATGCTTACAGCTCAGAACTTTTAAGCCACACAACTAGCGTTCAACCTGATGATAGTTTAGTGACATCTGCTCCAGACACTGGGGATTCTATTGAAAATGTTGAAGACCATTCAGATACTGCAAGGAGTGTCTCAAATACAGAAATTCCGGCTAGGACTCCAGAGTCATCATGTCATGAGAATCTTGATGTGCAGAGTTATGACGTTGATTGCCAACTGTTCTACAATCACTAACCAGAATCAGTACCACCTTCAACATCAAAATTTCCATAACAGCACCATTTCGCATAGCATACCTCTAAGGAAGTTGAGTGAGCTGGAGATTGTTCAACTTTCAAAACCTGTCCATTCAAAGGGGCTCCTGACCTGGCAAACAAAATCAGACAACAATGAGAACTTCCAAGATAGTGAAGACAAGCCTTAAATTATTTCCAAAAATGCTACAACAGGCCAAATTAATCGATTTGATTCCAAATACACATGATTAGATTAATATAGAAATATATTCATGTGTCTAGAAGATATCAAAGCGTGATCAAATTGGAAGAAAAATATCCTCACCAACTATTTTCAAAAGCTGCGAACAACTCACAAACATATTTGGACCAAAACAGAAGTGATTTTATTGCCATTAAAAACACCTTCATGTTGGTTTCACTCCTTTCCAAAACAAGCTGCGACATACCATTAATGTCGTATCAATTCTCAGGTTTCCGGAGCACCTATAAAAGAGTAAGAGAGAGATCAGAGAAGGGACCCGGTTGATAGCAACACAAAATTTCCCAGCCATCCTCAAACACACAAAAACCCCAAATTCACAGAGTAGAAGTACATAGAACACACAAATTCACGCCCAGAACTTCACAGAGTGAAAGTACAGAGAAATCCACACAACAGTTCACAATGGAACCACAGACGAAAATCCCAAATTGAAAATTCATACAAAACCTAAGATTGTAAAACAAATAGGGGACTTATCTCGCGATCCTCCACGAATAACCCTCATCGACGTCGGAATCCCTTCATCAAAACACTGTGAAATCGCAAAACACCCTCCTCCGTTCGTCATTCACCGTCATTGAGACCATCACGCCGAAGACCCCTTCACCCGGATTCAAAACCATCAACGCCCGGCGAGACAAAGGGGCCATAGCGACCGTGAGTGACTTCTGCTAATGATTTTTCATTTGTTGTTGTTTACGCAGGAAAATGGAAGATGAAGAATCGCGAGGAGAAACGGTAGACGAAAAGACGGACACGAAGAGGAGAACGTAATAGCAATGGCGAGAGAGGAGAAGCGATTGAAAAGGGGGAAACGAGAGTGGGAATTAGGATTCATGGGGTTTTCCCTGTTTTTTGTGTGTTGTTAATCTCTGTTTATGTTGTAATCACCTACCACACACACACTCACCACACTAATCACAACCAACCACCATAATCAGCCCCTTAATCCTCAATTAACCCTTAATCAATCCTTTAATCTGCAATCTTAACCAACTTTTTTTAAAATCAAATTAATAACTTTTAAATTAATTAATTAGTCTACTCAATTATCACTCTTTTAATTAATCATTAAACCTAATCAATTTTTTTATAAAAAATTAACTAATAACCTTTTCAATTAACCGTTCTATTATTGAATTTAATTAACTTTCTTAAAATAATTAATTATAGTTTTTTTCTCTCATAATTTAAAACCCAATTCCTCATAATTTAAGTATTTTTATTTTGTTAGAAAAAAACTTTTAATAAGAAAACAATTTCACAACTAATTTTTACTCACTTGTTAAACTAAGATTATGATAGCATGAGAAAACCTTGATAAAAAATCACTTCATGGCAATCCTTTTTATCCATGAAAATATTTTGTTATAAATAATTTTAATAATAACCTTTATATTTATATAATAAACAAATAAAACTAGTCAACTATTTTAATAGAAATCTCTTAATGAAGACCTTTTATAATAACTTAAGTAAAAGGAAAACAACTTAAAAATCACTTTCATAATTTAAATGACATATATTTCACTCGTTAATAATAATCAAACCTTTTAATATTAGAAAATGTTTTCTTAAATAAATGAACTTTTATATGATAATTTTACTAATAAAAATCTAATATAACCTCTTAAAATCAACCCTCCTTTAAAACCAATCCACTCAACCAATCAATCTCCCATAACTCGATTAATCGAGCATGCTTACGCTCCAATCACATTCACAATTCACACTTTCCTACACCTTAGCGCTTACATGCGTGTGTATGGTTTTACTTTCAGCAATTTACGTTATCGCATTTATTTTATTGCATCGCATTCCGCCCAAAGGAAAAACCTACACATGATTCAATAATTGTGTGTAGTGCACATCATTTGCATCATATTCCCCATGATCCTTGATCCAATTCAAGTTGATCTCTAAGTTAGATCCTACCCCATAGGAAGGACCCTTTTACAACTTAGAACAAACAAAACAATTCAACTCAAAACAAACAAATAATCAAACACAATAGAGAAATAGATGTTAATCATCTTAAGCGAGATAGAATCTCCACCCTACATCAATACAATCAATACCGTAGGAACTTTGCCTTAAGAGAGGCGTACGTCGTCGATCCCTATCCGAGTACTTGAGCCCTTCTCTTAAGATGATGCAAAAACTACATTCCTACAACTTGTGGCGGTTAAATCTCCCTTAAAATGATAACACACCTTTTCTCCTAAAATCAATCAATCAACTACCCTAATCCCGTAGGAACTTTGACCACAGTCAAAGAACTCCTCAAACCCTTTAGGGGAACTACAGATACTCTGATTCCACTCCCGTAAGGGTATGTAGGCATAAGATGCGACATCTGATCGAGTATACTTAGAAATAAACCCCTAGGTCCTCTAACCTTAAGCAGATAATACATAGCAATAAACAAACACAAAACAAGAGGTTCCTGTAGAGTACTACAGAAACTTAGGATGCTAGCACCTTCCCTAAGTTTAACCAACCCCCGAACCTAAAACTCTCTAGCTTGCATTTGCATTGCATTGTGGGAATTTCGATCTTTATCTCTTCCTTTGGACAAATCAAAGTTCGGTTGCAAATTAAAGATTCAAACTAATCAATAGTTTGGTATCCTATTTTCACCGCGACAACAGTTCTATATGGGGAAAACCAAGATTAGTTTGAAAGAATTGGCTAGTATCAAACGTAACGGTGCTGAGCCAATTGATGATTACCTGAATAGGTTTCGACTTCTTAAGGCCAGGTACTTCACACAAGTGCCAGAGCACGAACTAGTCAAAATGGCTGCAGGGGGTTTAGATTATTCCATCAGGAAGAAATTGGATACCCAATATCTCAGAGATATGGCGCAGCTAACTGATCGAGTTCGACGTCTAGAAAGGCTACGAGAAGAGAAAACTAAGTTCAGTAAGGGTAAAAAAGTAGCTTTTGTCAAATGTAACGAAGATGTGGAAAATCTGTATGATGAAACACTTTACTTCGACGAGCATAAGGTTGACGTTGCTGAATTAAAGCAGGGTCCACCTTACGCCTGTAAGCTCTTGGCTCCTTCAAATGGGAAAAATCCCATTGAGTCTAATGACAGATTTCCTAAAAGAACATACACTTTCGACGTTACTAAATGTGACGAAATCTTTGATTTGTTAGTCAAGGATGGACAAATAATAGTGCCTAATGGCGCTAAAGTGCCTCCTTTAGAGCAAAGAAAGAAAAGAGGTTTTCGTAAGTACCATAATTTCTTGGGTCATAAGACTTCTCAATATTTTCTTTTCAGGGATCTAGTGCAAAGCGCCATTCAGGAAGGAAGGCTGAATTTTGAAGGCAAGGGGAAGACTCAGATGGAAATAGATTCTGACCCACTACAAATTGTAGAAGCTAATTATGCAGAACCTGAAGAAGTTCAGATGGTCGAAGCCATTGAAAAGTCTCCAGGCAATACGGTAGCGCTTGCTGAGAACTTCATCACCAAAGTTGAAATGGATGAGGTAACTGAAAGCTGTAACTCAATACCAAATAACCCAGAAAACGCTGATGGTCGTAACTTGATGCGGGTAACTAAGAAGACTGCTGACAAATTCGTTCAGTTTGACAACACTGCTAAAGAATCAGCTATGGCAGGAGAAGAATTGGGTCGAGACGCCGCTGAGGGTATTAATATGGTTGAAGCTGGCGAAGAATCTGAGGATAGTACTGATAGTATCAGCACCAATGAAGCATTAGGAAGAGATGTTCCCAGAGTCCAAGTGGTCAAGGAATTGGAGAATAACATGCTACTGGTGGGAGAAGTGATGAAATGGATGGTTATCTGCTAGAAAATTGGATATGCATGGAAACATAACACTTCTTCAACACTTCCCCTGATGTTGAGAGATTCAACGCTGAAGATGCAAGTCAGATTGAAGATTCCAAGAATATTGAAAACCTGGAAGTTCACTTGTCTAAAATGAAGCTCGAAGATAAGGTTGATGTTAACATGGTCAAGATCACCAATTCAAAAGTCGAAGAAACGAGTGAAGAGCCTAACAAAATGGTGTACCCCACGCAGGAAGAAACCATTGTTGACTTCCTCCATCATTGCTAGAAGAATGGATCAGGGGTAATGTTGTGTCCCAGGTGCAGCGCCATTTTTGATGAGAAAGCTGCTCACGATGTAGAGGAGATCAAAAAGACTAATGGAAGCTGGGGGCAGAAGAAGAACCAGGGCCTAAGGAATCTTGATCCCAGAAATCCTTTGATGGGTATAAAAACTCCAGTTAGGCCTAACACACTCAAACTAGTTGGGAACATGCCTGTAGGAAAGTGGATCAAACTTGTCGAAGGGCAGGGACAAAAAAATGGAGAAAGTTTGAGGTGGAAAGAGGTTCCTCATTTGAGCATCTAAAAGAGAACCACACCACTAACAAGTCAGCATATATATCTCATAATTACAAAGGAAAAAACACTATGACCAGGTCTCAATGGCGAAGGGAACAGCGTAGGTGAAAGGCCATTAGGGAAGCGCAGGGACCAAAATAGGGAGAGTCGAGTACTAACATTGGCAATCAGGGTGGAAACACTAAGAAGATGCCTATAAGACGAAAGTTATTTGAAGATCGAAAGGACGAACCAGTGGATTTAGTCGAAGATGATGAGAACATGACTGACAACTTCGACACTGAATCAACGGCCTCCTTGGACATAATAGTAAATGTGGTATCCTTCATGCCTAGAGAGTTCAGCCAGGTCACAGAGGTAGAGGATGTGGATCAAAATATTGAGATGGATGGCACACAAGCCTGTGTGCTATTACATTATGAACAATGGGTCCATGGAGGAACACAATGCTTTCTTCGAACGCCCTACAGAGGCTATGAAAGGTCACTTGAAGCCTCTTTATGTCACTGGAAAAGTGGAGAACGTACCTGTTAACAAGATACTAGTAGATTGTGGCACAACAGTGAACTTGATGCCTCGTTTTCTACTTAGTAAAATTGGAAAATGTGATGATGATACCAAGCCCTAAAACATGGTTCTGTCGAACTATGAGGGAAAAGTGGGCTCCACTTTGGGAGTGATCCAGGTTGATCTTACAGTGGGAACAGTTACAAGACCCACATTGTTCATGGTTGTCGAAACCAAAGCCAATTATAATTTGCTCTTGGGAAGAGAGTGGATCCATGGCGTAGGCGTTGTGCCTTCTTCAATGCACCAAAGGATTACCATTTGGAGGCCAGCTGGTATCGTCAAGAACATTAAAATTGACCAAGGGTACTTCAAGATTCCTATCAATTATGTCGAGGGCAATCACTTTGACAAACACTTGGCGAGTATTGCTTCATGTCCTCCGGCAGAGTTTGAGTTTATTCCAAATGAAGCAGTGTTCCATCCGTTATACTTGCATCCTGTCGAAGGGTTCAGATGGGACAGTGAGGTACCAGGAGAAAAGCTACCAGTTTATGAAAGGCCTATAGTGGAACCCACTGGGTGGGGAGAAAGATCCGGTGATCATGACTGAGTTCGAAGCATTGAAAAAAATTTTGGCCTATGTGGCCGAAACCAAATGACAAGCGGCTCTGGAAGCTGCTAATAATCACATGGCTGGCAAAGCCATTTATGAATTTCACCAAGAATGTCCTAGGGAGGATTGTAACCTAAACTCTCTAGATGGGATCCAAGATGGAGAGCAAGCTCAAAGGCTTGATGCAATTTATAAAGACGAACCTTTGAGGTTTGAAAAAGATCCACTAGCAAACAATGTCAATATGTTAGCACAAGACCCTTTAGAAGAAATTAATCTTAGTGAGGGGGCACTCAAGAGGCCTACATACATCAACGCCAAGTTGAACCCTGAACTGAAGGTCGAAGTGGTCCAGTTATTGAAGGAGTTTAAAGACTGTTTCGCCTGGGACTACGACGAGATGCCTGGTTTAAGTAGGGAGTTAGTCGAACATAAGTTGCCTACGACACCTGGAAGAATACCAGTCAAACAAGGTCCAAGACGGTTTGCAAATACTATCGAAGATTAAATAGGAGGTCGAGAGACTGCTTCTTTGCAAATTCATTCGTACAGCAAGGTATGTCGAATGGTTGGCTAATATAGTACATGTTATTAAAAAGAATGGTTCTTTAAGAGTTTGCATAGATTTTCGAGATTTAAATGTTGCAACTCCTAAAGACGCATATTCAATGCCAGTAGCAGAAATGTTAGTAGATTCTGCAGCAGTACATGAATATCTTAGCATGTTGGATGGGTATTTTGGTTATAACTAAATATTCATTGCTGAGGAAGATATTCCAAAAACTGCTTTTAGATGTCCCGGGGCTTTAGGCACATACAAATGGGTAGTGATGCCTTTTGGTCTTAAGAATGCTGGTGCTACTTACCAAAGAGCAATGAATTCTATTTTCCATGATTTTATAGACACTTTCATGCAAGTTTACATTGATGATATTGTTGTAAAATCTATTTCTAGAAAAGACCACATTGAACATCTTCGACGCTCATTCTTAAGAATGAGAAAGTTTGGTCTAAAAATGAATCCCCTTAAATGTGCTTTTTTTGTATAGGCAGGAGACTTTCTAGGCTTTTTGGTCCACAAGAAAGGGATTGAGATCAATCAAAATAAGACCAAGGCCATCATGGAAGCAAAAGCGCCATCAACCAAAAAGGAGTTGCAGTCATTATTGGGAAAAATCAACTTCTTAAGAAGGTTCATCTCTAACTTAAGTGGCAAGACACAAGCTTTTTCACCATTGCTTCGTTTCAACAAAGATAGTTTTGAGTGGAGGAAATTACAACAAGGAGCCTTCGACGAGATCAAGGAGTACCTAAGTCACCCACCAATCTTGTCACCACCTTGTAGAAATAGAAGTATGAGATTATATATAGCTGCATCTGATAGAACTTTAGGGAGCATGTTGGCTCAAGAAGATGAAAATGGATTCAAAAGAGCCATTTATTATCTTAGTAGAGTTCTGAATGATGTAGAAACTAGGTATAGCATGATTGAAAAGTTGTATTTATGCTTGTATTTCTCTTGTACCAAATTAAAGCAATATATAAAGCATGTTGATGTGTATGTATCGTCTCACTTTGATGTTATAAAACATATGTTATCTAAACCTATTTTGCACATTCGAATTGGCAAGTGGGCTTAGCTTTAACTGAATATTCTTTAATGTATCAGCCTTTAAAGGCTGTGAAAGGGCAAATAGTGGCTGACTTCATAGTCGACCACTCTATAAACGAAACTGATTTAAATTATGTGGAGTTAAAATCCTGGAAGTTATACTTTGATGGATCAAGCCACAGAAATGGAACAGGGGTAGGTATATTCATTATTTCTCCTGGAAAAATTCCAACAAAATTTAAATTCAGGGTCGAAGGGTCGTGTTCTAACAATAAGGATGAATACGAGGCATTGATTGTTGGCCTTGAAATTTTGTTAGAATTGGGGGCAACTAGAGTCGAAATAATGGGAGACTCGGAGTTGGTTATAAAACAAATCACAAAAGAATATAAATGTGTTAAAGAAAATCTCATTGTATACTTTGTGGTGACGAATAGACTATTGAAGAAATTTGAGGTAGTGGCTATCCAACATATACCCAGAGTAGAAAATCAGGTCGCTAATGATTTAGCGCAGATTGCCTCAGGATATAGAGTGTCGAAGGAAAACCTTCAAGAAGTAATCGAGGCAAAAGGGAAAATAATGACAATTGGATTGTGACCATCAAATTTAGAGACAACTAAGCTTGGGTGCCTAGATGGCGAAAAGTTTGAAATTTTTGCCATAGATGGTCTAACAGATAGAGATTGGAGAAAGCCTATAGTTGAGTACCTACAAAATCAACGGGTTCGACAGATCGAAGGATCAAGTATCAAGCATTAAGTTACATGCTCATGGGTAATGAATTGCTAAAAAAAGACGCATAAGGGAGTCTTGTTGAAATGCCTTAGTGAAACAGAGGCATATTTGGCACTTTCGACAGTTCATAGTGGAAGCACACCAAGTTGGCCATAAAATGAAGTAGCTATTATTTCGACAAGGATTGTATTGGCCTATTATGCTGAAAGATTGCATAGAGTTTGTCAGGGGTTGCAAAGAGTTCCAGACCCATGCTGGCATACAACACATACCTGCAATTGAATTACACTCCATAGTAAAACCATGGCCTTTTAGAGGATGGGCTTTGGATATAGTGGGAGAGATTCAACCAGCATCGTCAAAAAACCAAAGATATATCTTGGTTGGAATTGATTACTTTACTAAATGGATCGAAGCAATACCATTAGTAAATGTGGGTCAAGAAGACGTTATCAAATTCATCCAAAATCACATCATTTATAGATTCGGTATCCCAGAGACTATTACGACAGATCAAGGATCAGTTTTCACTGGTCGAAAGATGCAGGAGTTTGCCAAAGAAATAGGGTTTAAGCTCCTAACTTCCACACCCTATTATGCACAGGCAAATGGGCAAGTCGAAGCTGCCAACAAGGTAGTGATTGGACTCATTAAGAAGCATGTAGGAAAGAAGCCTAGAAACTGGCATAAGACGTTAGACCAAATCCTTTGGGCATGCCGAACGTCACCTAAAGATGCTACCAGTACTACGCCATTTCGACTTACTTTTGGCCATGATGCAGTATTACCTGTCGAGATATGCTTACAATCTGTGAGAATCCAAAGGCATCATGAAATTCCGTCTCAAGATTATTGGGCTATGATGATGGATGAACTAGTAGATCAAGATGAGGAAAAGCTTAAGGCCTTGGAGTTACTAAGGATACAAAAATGAAGGGTTGAGGAATCCTATAATAAAAGGGTTAAGTATAAATCCTTTCTAGATGGAGACCTAGTATGGAAAGTAATTTTGCCTATGGATCGAAGAGATAGAACTTTAGGCAAATGGTCTCCTAAATGGGAAGGCCCAATCCAAGTCATACAAGTATTCACCAATGGTGCTTATGAAATTGAAGAGTTAGACAAAGATAAAAGAATCCTGAAAGTAAATGGCAAATATTTGAAAAAGTATAGGCCTGTCTTGCAAGAGATTCATGTCAAAACTTAAAATTTATTAAGAAGGCACCAAGGCCAAAATAGGCCAAACGAGGCTAACATGGCATACCCAAAACAAAAATCCATAACTTAAAAACAGGGATCAATCAAAATCCCTCAAATCAATGGACTTGAGGTATTCCATATAATCCTCATCAGCTTCATCATCAAAAAAAGGAAGAGGCCTTAATCACACATTAAACTCAAAATTGAGGTCATAAAAAATAAAGCGTTATCCATGTGCCATAATGATAAAAAAAATAACAACATGTCGAAAGGCATATTATGGCGCAAATAATCAAGTTATAAAAGCAACATAGTGTCATTACATCAAGATGGCTCGAAAGGCCACAAAATCTGTGACGATTACAAAAAGCAAAGGTCGAAAGGTGATCAGAAAGGAAGCTTTGATTTGAGTTGAGCAAAAGTATTCGTGTGATGACTAAGGCGAGCCTCGCACAGGGATTTGTCGAGCCTGGCTATTGTAAGATCTTTTTATAACTTTTGGGCTGCATCGATGAAGTCAATAGTGCTCTTCAGCTCTTGGGTCATGTCAAGGGCGCCAAAGCGTTGCAACTCAAGGTTACGTTGTTCAGCATTAGAGATCTTCGTTTGAAGCTCCTTAATTTGCTGCTGCCACGCATCAATGTCCTTCTGATTGGAAATTATTTCTTCTTGATGTTGTTTGTGGGCAGCTTCCAACTGTTCGACCTTAGCCTCTGACTCTTGTGCACCAGTCTAGGATGCACTTTCTCGACCAGTTGTAGCCTCGATTGTCTTCACAAGAGAGGGGAGCTTTCAAACTTCTGAAGATAAATCATCAACCACAACCGTCAACTCTAGCAAGAAACCATGATTTTCTGGGCTAAGGGAAGTAAGGTCTAGTTTCTTGAGTTGATCCTTTAAAAAGAGTCGAGATGTGGGGTCTGAAACCAAGACATTTTGGATATCTCCTCTGAAGAACTTTTTCTTGATGGATTGGAGAATTGGACCAGCGAAGTCATCTGAGGTAGGATGACTGGGAGGAGTCGAAGAAGCATAAGCAAAACCACATTTTTTCCCAAGGATCCTCTTAGCATATTCCCTGGGATTCGACCACTTAAGAGTTGCTAAAGGATCTTCAGGGGTCACGATGGGAGGGAGATTTTTCTTCACCACAAGCGAAGTATGTTGGGATTCAGGACCAGCTTGGTCTCCTTCGTCCATCTCTTCTTCCTCTTCCTCTTCATCATCCTCTTCAGATTCTCCTTCATCTCTTTCTTCTCCGTCCTTTTATTGGTCCTTTTCTTCCTCTTCCTCAACTCTCACTACTTCCTCTTTATCATCAGTGGATGGGGGATTGTTTGGATTTTGGATAAGTTCAGGATCCATTTCCTTTGGCTCTTCACGAATAGCTGGGGGTGGACTGTCAGTTGTTGGTGGGTCTGAAGGAGTACGGGCTTATTCGACAGCCACCTCATCAGTGACCATAGGTTCAGCATGGTCGAGAGGTGGGGGACTCGAAGCATCGTCCTCCCCAGTGTTGAAACCTTCAGTTTGAGCCTGATGCGTGATGGTTGGCGCCAAAGGGGGTTTATTTCCTGCACAAGGAACAATAAGTTGGTTTACCTCACTTAAGCCAGAGCCAGGATCCAAAGAAGGATGGTAAGTTTGCTCACCTTCGCTATTAAGGGAATAAGTGGCAGAAGCACCTGAAACTGGAAGAGGATTAGTGTTGGTGGTATCAGCCTGAAAACACAAATGAAAGAGAATAAGGCTAAGAAGGTGCTTGAAAAAGGTACATGTGACAAAATGTTGGTACACATACCTGAGCTAGTGTATCACCAGGGTTAGCATTATCACCCCCATGGTTGCCAGAAGTTGACTTCGAGGTAACCACAAGAGGTTGTTCTTCGACGCCACCTGAAGTGGATGTCGACCCAAGAATTTTGGCCACCTTTGATTGAGGTGGGCCAGTAGGTCCAGATGCCTTGGTGGGTTTCTTTCTTTTTTTCACTAGAACCTCCTCAGGAGATTCATCAGCATCTGAGGCCACAACGATGGGAGCATCCTTCTTGCCTTTCTTAGAAGGAGTCGAAGGTTTGTGCCCAGTCTGAGAAAACAAAAAGAGACAACACAAGTGTGAGAAATGAGTCACATAGTGAGAAGAGAGGCAAAGGATATGATATATACCTGTCTGCCTTCCATTTCCTTGCCACTTTGAGAAGTAGCAGCCTTAGTGGACGGAGCTTTTCTAGGCACAACTGGAAAACAGGAGATGGTTTCCAGTTAAATATTGAGAGTTTAATAGCATAATCCTAAGTAAAAGGCATCAAACCTTCATATATGTCAGATTCGACACGAACGTCTTGAACCCCTATATGAAGATGTCCTTTGAAATTGTCTTAAGTATGCTTAGTCGGAACCACTCGTCAAGCCTTTGGTTGAGACTGCTGTCGAAGAAGTTTTAAATCCTCACCACAGATAAACCAATCTGGAAATGGAGGGGCAAGTGCTAATCCAAAATCAGCAGTAGGCAAGCGAGGGAATTTAGGGGGGAAAAGTTTAAAAGTTACTTCATAACGTTTCTCACGAGGAACGGTAGGAGGAATTTTCAAGGTATCCAGTTTTTGCAAAAAGTTTCTTTTCAAAGTAACAGAAGCCTCATGAATGGTTCGACTAAGATCATCTGGTCGATAAACAGTTTCAAAGTATTTCTGGAAAGCTTAAATTTCTTGGATGTGAGCGAGCTTACTCTTCTTCGTCTTGTCCTGTACATCAAGGAAAGCCTGGTCAAGTAGTAAGGAAAAGGTGGTAACATTAAGAAAATGATCATGGTAATGTTTCGACCACCAATTGTGGAAAGAAGTAGTGCATAAAAAAGAAGGTTCGAAGAACACAGGAGAAAGCACTCCTCTCTTCATGCTCAAATCAGCGAAGATGTCAACAACTGTTCCTTCGTCGAAGCTGGCAGTATGAAAAATTACTTGGCTCTTATTTTCATACAAGCACCTAGGAAAACTTTGAATCAACCCAAATTGACGAGAAACCAGGTTGGGCTGGTATGCAATCAAAGATGCTAAACCTCTTCCCAAATTGAGCCTGTTAGCAATAAATCTAGGAATTAAAATGGCTTCCCAGATTGAAACAGATTCATCATCACCCTGCCCATGAGGAGTAGGAAATGGCTTTTTAAACCATGTAGGGCCAAACTTCCTTGCAGTAAAAGGTGCCATACCAGAAGTAAACACATGGCGTTTAGCAAACATCAGGATGTAACTGGTGAATGCTCCTTTGATGGTTTCGCCATCATCGTTGGGAGTCAGTTGAACCAAGCGAGGTCCTTCGACGCTTCTCCCCATGATCTCAGTAGAGGTTTCATCAACTAGACCTTTCCTGGGAAGGCTAGCTTCAAACGTGGCATTCAGCCACAACTGAAGCAACCATAAAGGACCATTCAAAGACACAGAATCATGGGTCTCCATGCACTTTAGTCGAGAAGCTGTTTCGCTCAAGGATTCATAAAGGTTCACCAGAATGAGTTCACTCAAGCAGACACCTTTATTATGATGGAGCTGATTAGCAAGAGGCATGTATTTTTTGGCTACCTGCAGAGATTTGGTACAGAACACGTATCTCGATAGCCATATGGCGTGAAACGTCACATGTTCCTCATCAGATATGTCGTCAGTGGTATGGTTGAAATAGTGTTTAATAAAATGTGTATAAGTGAGTTTGGAGTTGGGGATATGTACATAATCTTCAGCATCAACATCAGGTTGGTAGGAGACACCATCAGGACGAAGGCCAGTAATAGCGGTTATGTCAAAAAGGGTTGGGAAACCATCCCACATGGCAGGTGGAAAGTATAGTGGGTATTGTCCCAAAAGTATAAGGATGCCATCAGCAAGTTTAGACAATAAGGAATGTTAGTCTTCGACAACATTAGAAGGTCATAAATCCCCGCAGATTTCTAATGATCAGCCTTAACATTCTCCATCTTTGCCATCCAAAGGTCAAAGTCTTTAAGAGGACTAACGACTCTCACTAGCCGAGTACCGTTAGCAAGATATCCAAGGTTGAAATTTGGCAATGGAGTCTCTTCAGCAGCATTGGTAAGGGGTGTAGGGAAACTTTTTTGCCCTAACGGCCTGGTTCTCCGGTAAGACGGCAAAAAATCACTCAGCCTTGCGTCCGAAACATCAACCTGTGCCAAAGGACCAGAGAGCGCGTCAGGTTTACCCGAAACAATTAAAGGAATCATTACCTGAGAGTGGTAGATGCTCCTTGCAGCTTCAGAAGTGGGTTCCGACACACATTGACGGTTCTCCACCAGTTAAGGGCCAGCTATGTTCGTAAAAGGAGGAATAGCTTGCTTGGTTTGAGTAACGCGTCCCTTCTGGGTTTTCTTCTCTTGAACGGTAGATTGAGAAAATGCCATTGTTGTTAAAGAAGTGAAATGGTTTTTCTCTGGGATTGGATGAAGAAAGCTGAAAGAGTATATGGGATGCTTGAGATTCTAGAGAGTGTAAAAAATTCACAAAGTGGTGAAGGGAGATATTTATAAGTGTTTAGAAATCCCAAAGGATTTAAATCCACCGTTGAAGACAATTGGATAGTGGGACGCGTGTTTGTTTTTGAAGAGAAGATGCGTATGGGCAATTATGGTCATACTGGAAAATGTACGTTTTCAAGACAGTAATGATAGAAATGACTGAAAAGACGTTTAAGGATTTATCATAATGGCATGACGTCATAAGCGTAGAAGGAAAAGAAGTGAACAGTTAACCATTAAAACAACTAGTGGATGGTTCAGTCAAAGCCATGCAAAATCAATATGCATCGAAATGGTGAAGGAAAAAATGACCTTCCTACCAAAACTGGCGAAAGGACATTATTTAGGGGCAATTTGTTAGCTCTCAAATTTCGACGCTAGTTGATTTTAGAATCACCTCAAGTCAAAATACCAATATCAAACATGTCAACCTTTCGACACAATCAGAGAACAATCCAAGTCGAAGAGAGGTGGACAAAGCTACTAAAATTTGCTAAGTACTGAGAAGTGCTCGACAAGGGTCACGCTGAGAAGAACGCGCAGAAGTCACCACCAAAATTGGAGGTAGATATTAAGTGTTCAAAATTCAAACCAAGAGTGGACGAACGTGGGAACGGTTGAGATAGTGGAAAAAGCGCCAAAAGGGACACGTTGTGAAGCTTCAACCGTCATTTAGTAGTTATTTTCTAGTACTATAAATAGTTTTCATTTTTATGTAATAAGGGTGTTCATTCATTTTATACTAGTCACTCCAAACAACTCAAAGTACCCGCGTGTAGAGAAACGAGTTAGCGAAAATGTATGTGATACAACACCAACCCTTTTTCATTAATGCAATTTACTTGCCTTTACCCTTTATGCGCCTTTACTCATTCTGCACTTTAACTTTCGGCTTTTACATTTAAACCATTTCACAAGATTTTTCTGCGTTTTACTTTCAAAGATCCCCTAGTCGAACGTGGAGTTCAGATTAGATTTATTTTATGCCATTTAACTTTTCTTCACTTTTAACCTTTCGCACATTTATTTCCAAAGCTATTTACCTTCTCGTAATTTAACTTCCAAAGATATCTAGTCGAACGTGGAGTTTAGAGTAGAATCTTTCGCACATTTATTTTCAAAGCACTTTACTTTCTTGCACATTTATCTTCAACGCCATTTACTTTACAAAGATGTTATAGTTGAACGCGGAGTTTGATTGTAATCTCTCGCCCTTTACTTTATAGAATTTAATTTTAAAAAGCTTTTACATTACTGCACTTTTACATTCTTGCTTTTAATCTTCGACATATTACTTGCTTTCTTTTAAATCTTCAAGTCATATTACTTTTCAAAAGATTTCATAGTCGAACGTGGAGTTCAACTTAGGGTCTTTTTCACACTTAGCACATGTTCTAGGATTTAGTATGGTCGATCCTGCAAGTTAGTCGATTTTACCCTAAATTGATAAACCATCGGCTGTTTACCAAAATTCACAGTAAACACTACCCTATTGAGAAATTTCATATATGGTGCACTAGAAGTTACCATATGGCGCGAATAAACTTGAAGAGCTAGATAGAAGACTTATTCCTTATATTTGGAACTTAATGAACCTAAGATATTTTATAACTGATTTTTTCTTTCTTGTTTCTAAAATAAGGCGTTGATTGTAATTCAATGTGTTTCTCAAGAATCGTTCAATAAATAACAGGAGTAGGGTGACACTCTTTTTTCATATAAGGGCAATGCTTTTTAAATGGCATCCTATTTTCATAAATGATTTGAATGATGTTATTTTTATATGTTGCACTATTTTTTTATCCTAAAATGGAATCCTTTCCACCTCATTAAGAAATTTTATTGGATATTAATAAGGAATCCTTTTAACCTCATCATGCTATTTTGCTGAATGTAGTAAGGAATACTTGCCTCCTTATTAAGTTACTACGTTGAATCATGCTATGGAGTCATGACCGCCTTATAAGGCTACTAAGCTTAACCTTGATAAAGATTTATTTCCCCTAAATAGTCTTCTCATATAATGCCAAGTAAGGAACTATTTCCACCATGCCAACTGACTTAGCATAAGTCCTAGTGAGGAACATGCCTCAGAATATATCCCATTAGGCATCCTAGAGCTACGAAAAATAGAAGATCCATAACACTAAAAATTTCATAAACAAATTGACAAAAGACCTAAAAATTTTCATTTAAAAACCCCAAAGGGGGTTGTAACTGTCGATCTATGTACTTGTATATATGAAGTCTACAACAACCTCTTGATTTGATTTCGATATTGCCAACGCTCTTAAAAGAAGACTATGGTGCATGATATGATCAAGTGATGGTGCTTATTATATAGATAAAGTGAAGGTTCTTGATATGTTGTCAAAGTGATAGGGCTTAAAGATCAAGATATGTTGAATATCAAGTTGAAGATATCTCAAGTGGATATGCTTGAATATCAAGTTGTGCTTGTGTTGATCAAGTTATTGTGGTAGCTTTCCAAATATGTAATGATTGTAATTAAATTGAAGATATCTCAAATCTCGTCAAGTAGAAAATTCAAAGATATAGTAAAGTACTTACATGACTGGTGTATCTGGAAAAGGAACTTATAGCCATAAAGTTGTGAAAGTGAGGAAGTGTGAAAGCTCATCTAGTAGTGTATGTTTGATTGACCAGAGTATCGTAAAAGTATAAGAGTAACTCCTAAGTTATTAAGGAAACTCCCACACACATACAAAACCTTTTTGAATCCTTTGTTCTTTTATAAAATAACAAAAAATTCTTTAAATGCCTAATTTAATGGATGAGAGAAGTGTTCTAATCAATTATACATATTTTACAAAGGAAAATTGATTAGCTCTCAGTAATGCCTAAAATCAATTCAAACAACCTATAATCAATTGGTAACATATATAAATCAAATACTTCCATTTTGGAATTCCATAATAGATTATGGGTTCAAATAATTAATTATTGCATTCAATTTGGCCCATGTATCATTTTCTTTTTGAGTCAAATCCTTTTCTATAAAATGAGGCTTCTCCGCATTCCAAATCATACTAAAATTATGAATTCTCTCATTCTTTTCTCCCTTTTTACTCTCCTTCACTAATTTCTATATTTTCTTTCACTAAAAGTTTCCTTAGTTTCTTGTGAGTGAAAAATACTAGTGAGGAAGGTTTTGTACCAATGTCATGCTTTTTTTAGTTGATTCAAGTGTGTGACTCTCTTGAAGGTTCTTGTGTTTGGTTTTAGATATGAACCTGTAAAACTCCATGTTTGGATCTTGAACTAATCCCTATAAAAGCTTTTTAGGTTACTGAGATTAGCCGATAAAATTTCGACTTGGTTTGTGAGTTCATCAATTGGAAATGCTCTCTATTGGTTAGGGGGATAATCTAGTTCAAAATTTCTTGATTCTCTTGTAACGAATGTTCGTGGGCATAACCTTTAAAAGCTCAAGATTATCATTAAAACTCCCATTAATTCTCCCCAACTAATGCTTGAGGGACTCGCTTCTTAAGCTTCTCTTAAGGGACTTGCCCCAAGTAACACTTGAGGGATTTTCCCTCTAAGCTACACTTGGGGGACTCTTCCTCTAAGCTCCACTTGAGTGAATCACCCTCTAAGCTACACTTAGGGAACTATCCTCTTAGATTTACTTAAGGGACTCACTTCTCCAGAGAGAGATCATGGCCTATGAAAATTAAATCACTCCCTTCCCAAGCCTCGTGCTTGAGGGATTATGGGTTAGGATAAAATTACTTGGGCACAAAAGAGGACAACCATAACCTAGTCATCCTAAGAAGTATTATAAAGGGCCATTGGACAATTAGGAATGTGTGACCTGGTGAGTCATGGGCTACCCAATTATTACGTGTCATATCATGTTATCCTTAAAGGGGTCGGTGTTTGCCACTCTTAAAGGAAGGAACCTCTTTTTATTACCAACACGGAGAATCGGTCTTCCTATATGTACTAATGGAGAAAACTAATCTTCCTATTTCTATGCTCTAGTCAAATGGTTGGGAGGGAATTAGTTCCTCACCCTTTATGGGTAGGTTCATTCAATATCACATATTCATCATACCTAGAATCTCCTGCATTCTGTTACGTAAGAGAGATCATCATATTTTTGTATTTCTCATAAATAAAATTATATTAAAATAATTAAAAAAATATTGTGTGGGTTATGGATCTATGTGCTTGTAGGTATTGTCAAGGTGATCTAAGGTGGTGGAGTTTGTTGTAAGCAAAACTATTAGAATAAGATTTGTTCATGACATATATATTTTAAGTTTTTGATGATAACAAAGTATTGAAAGAACATTGGTGTTATCTAATGTGTGTTCTAAGTATGAAGGTTCCAAAGCTTAAGGAGGATCTATTCAGAATTTGATAAGAGAACGCATTTGAGAGAAGTTGAGTTCTTGGTTTTTGATGGTTCAGAAGTAAAAGACATTATTAAGTGAAGTATGATTATATAGGTTTGCATAGACTCTGAAGCTAAATGTATCAGCATCAAAAGTGAAATATATTATTTCTACACTTATTGAATGTATCAGCTTCTGATAGTCATTCAGAACCATAAACAAAGCTATGTGATCCATACTGCATAAAGTAAGCTAGAATGTCAAAATAGTTTGTCAGCCAGAGTATGTGTTCACATGGCTCAGTAAGAGTTGACATGTATTACAGATATCCACTCTCAACGGATCTATAGTACAAGCTCATATGGAAGACACTATGGTTAAAGCAGTTACACAATAGATAAAAATCTTTTTGTTTATCTATCTTCAACGTCTCTTAGTACTATGGAGTAACAAAGGCATTTGTACAAGTTATCTCTTCCAACAGATATTCTTTTGTAACTGCTATATAAGTAGTTAAAGATTCAATCTGGATCAACAACAAGAAAAAAAGAAAGAGGGCAAAGAAGAAAGGAGCGTCTCACACTTCTATCAACATGGAAGAATAATAAGATCAATAACAACGTTGAATATGGAGAGTTTCTATTATCTGTTGTAATTTGTACAAAGCCATAAAATTTCTTGAACATTGAATATCTTATAAATCTTAAGAGTTGTGATCTTTGTTATGGTTATTACCTTATACCTCTGATTGTATATCAAGTACACCTTTTTATCTATTCTACTAAACATGTTGTTTAGTGGTTTAGAAAGAAAGTTTATTGCTATGTGCTTGAACGTCAAAGTCTCTTGTTGTAAGATTGAGCCAAATAAGTCTCTTGCCATGTGCTTGAGAATTGAAGTATTGATCAAACTTTTGATTAAGAAAGGAAGTCTTAAATTGTAGGTCTAAGCAAGGAAGTCTTGGATTCGTGGAATCTGAGCAGGAAAGTCTTGTATTTGAGGGTATAAGCAAAAGTCTTGAATCTGTGAGACTTAAGCAGGAAGTTTTAGACTGGAGTTTTGATCAAGAAAGTATTGTACTCGAGGGTATAAGCAGGAAATCTTGAATCTGTGGGATTTAAGCAAGAAAGTCTTAGGTTGTGAGTCTAAGCAGAATATCTTGTACTTAAGGGTATTAGCAGGAAAGTTTTAGGATTTGTGGATCTAAGCTGGAAGTCTTGATCAGGTGTTGATTGAGCAGAAAAATCTTAGGTTGTAGGTCTGAGTAAGGAAAGTCTTATGCTCGGGGGCATAAGCAATTGTAATCATGGTTTGATTATAGTAGAAAATCTCTTATGCTGCAAGGGGACTCGACTACTCTAAGTTTGAGGGGAACAAGGATAAATTTTATGAGTTCATTAATGATTTACTTGCTTATGTTATTATTCTCCTGTAACTTGTTAATCAGGTTCTGAACTATTGTTTAGAATTCGTTCTCTGTTCAGAAGCAACGCAAATTAGAGAATACAATTCAACCCTCTTTCTTGTGTATTTTTCTCACCTTCAAAAACTACGATTAACTGATTAGCTATTTGGTTTTGATGATAACAACACACGATATCAAACAATGTCCAGTGATGTATTTATCTATTAAAGATAGGTAAAGCGATCAAAATTTATCAAGATGTTTTATAAAGTTATTTTCTTTAATTAAGATATCCTTTTGAAAATGCTCTTGATGATTAATTCATATCTTTGAAGTCAATATCGCAGTCAAATGACATTCAAGTGAAGACTTCTATTTCAAGGTTAGCCAGTGGTTTGTCTTCTCAACTCCCTAATGATGGTAATCAACATGAATATATCTCAAACCTCATTAAGAAGACTCAAGTTTCTTGTGTGATGCTAAACTTAAGGATAATGATGTCAAAACTTGAAGCTTCAGAGTTATGCAAGAGAGGAAGTGTGAAAGCTTGCCTGGTCGTGTCTGTTTGAGTGACCAGTGTCTTGTAAAGGCAAAAAGGTACTTCAGTAAACACTATTGAAAGACTACACACACTAAAAATCTTTAAGAAGCCTATCTTATTTTAGTAAAACCACCTAAAAATATTTTTAAGGCCTATTTAATTGATTTAGGGATTGTCTAATCAATTATATGACTTTTACCACTAGATAATCTATTAGCCTTAATAATCTAATTGATTATTTTTAATTGTTTGAGTCTAAAATTGATTGTGACAGTCTTCTAATGATTAGTAACAAATAAATATCAAAACCTTCTATTTATGGCTTGAACAATCGATTATTAGGGGTCAATAATTGGTTGGCCTAATTGATTATGGTATTTATTTCTCCCATGGATTGCTTCTCTTTCATTTCAATTCATCCAAAAAACAAACTTTGATCTCACTTACTCTCAATCATTTTTTAATAAACCTCTCATTTTTTCACTTTATTTTTCCATTAGTGCTTCGAGAGTATTCTTGCGTCTAAGTGAGGATCACTGATCTGGTTGAGGTCTTAATTGTAATTTACCAAGAGTGTATTATCTCTTGAGAAATATTTACTCTATAATAAGTTATTTGGTTGCTAGCTAAACCAATAAAATCTCTTATTTGTTTTGGGGGATTTTATTAAGAAGCCTCTGTTTTGTTGATGAGGTTTGCCAAGAAGAAAAACTCTTTTTTAGTTTGTGAAGATCAGCCATCAAAATGTACATAACAGTTCTAGAGCTTAGCTCGGTGTAAAAGGTTTGTTGTTTCAAAAATAGCCTATGTAAACTCTTATATTGTTTTCTGAGATTACCGTAGTGTAAAAGCTGAATTGGTTCTAGATTAGCCTGTGTAAGATCTCATCCCGGTTCGAGGTTAGCTCATGTAAAGCCAGAGTTCAAATCGGAGGATTGCTAACTTAAAATCCATCTCAGTTCGGAGGATAGTTAGTGTAGAACTCTATCTTGATTCGAGATTAGCCAGTGGAAGATCTTAATTTGGGTTGGAGGATAGTCACTTTAAACTTTATTCATCTGGTTGGTAGTTGGTCGCTAAACTTCATTTCCTTGTATAAGGAGGTTCGCTGGCATAAAATTCTAAAAGTTCTCTTGACTAATGGATACTCTCATGAATAATTCATGGGAACAAAAGTAGGTCAATTTAGACCGAACTTGTATAAATCTCTGGTGTTTGTCTCACTCCTTTATCATTTTACTTTATTTTATTTTTTTGGTTTTCTGTGTATCCTTTTATTCTACCGCGTATTTACTTTTTTTTTTACAAAATATTTTCGAACTCTGATTTTTCAAATGATTTTGTGTTTAACCAACATTTTTTTCAAACTTCCACAATTCACCTCCCCTTCTTGAATATGGAGTCACATGTTCAACAGAGGTATGAGGCGGGGTGGATACTACTAAGATACCTGCACCCATATCTTATTTTAGTGGGTATTTTCTTGTGTCCATACATATATCTATTTTGTTGATTTTTATCTTACCAGTTGTGATTTTTTTTTGCAGGTATCCAATAAATATTGTGCTTTATTGTCATCCATAAATCTAACACTATAAAAATATAACACATACAAATAATTTCATATTTGATTCATTACATAAATAATCTAACATAAATTATAAAATATTTCAAAATATAATAATAACAAATTTTAGGTTTAATATATAGTTGACTTAGTTGCAATTTTGTCTATTTTATTTCATTTACGAAATTGGATCTATTTTAAATTCAAATTTTGATTTTTCTTTCGCATTCACTTAAAATTTGGGATATATTTATTTTTAGATGATGTTTCACTTATGAAATGTGATAATTTATCATATAAGAATTTTATTTTATTTGAAAAAATAATAAATATTGATTCCACACATTAAAAAATGATATATTATCGCTTTTTGAGCCAAAACGATGAGAAGAGGGCCAAAAAATTCTTCGAAGAACTTTAAAAATTAAATATAAAAATTATATTTAATTGAAAAATAGACAAGCTATTAATTTTATATACAAAGTTGTCAAAATTGTTTAAATTTAAAATAAAAGAATGAGGCAAAATAGGAAGATAAAAATTATAATTAAACTTATAGTTTCTTAAAATAACTTAATATTTACTTTTACACCATTATTATTTGATCTATTGAATCGACTAATTCGATTTGAGATTAATTCTAACATTAAATTGTTTCATCCCCTCTCAATTGTAGTAGTGGGGGATCAATCTATGTTCTTTCATATTGATTTCATATTAAGTCCAGCGCTAATTACCAATAGATCAACTAATAATTTATAATCTAAAATCAACTTCAATAAAAATATTTTAAAGATATAAATTATTAAATAAGAAACAATTTAATATAATTTTTAACAAAAATTTGCTTTTATTATGTTTTCAAAAATAGATTACAGCCATTTTAAAATTCAAATCTGTTATGTAATTTCGATGAATAATTTTCTAAAACACACTTATTTAACAACTAAATAAACTCAGACTCACATCAGTATAAATAAAAGAATTTAATTAAAATATAAATATTAATTATAGACGTTAAATAAAATATCACTTATAAATAATTATGATGCACAAACCGTATAAAATATTTTATATTGACACACATACAATTATTCTCTAAATAAAACGTTACTAAATATTTTTTTTATCCAAACCGAGTCTTTCAGGTTTTATTTTTGTCAGTGTTTTAAAAACCGGACCGGTCATCGAACCGGCGAGGGTATTGGATCACTGATTTATCGGTCGAACCATTGGGTCACTGGTCGAACCGCATGACTAAACCGGACTAAACCGGATAACTCGGTTGAATAGACCTGTCATTATATAGATATAAAACCGGTCGAACCGGATGATTCAGTTTCTAAAAAAATATAACTAGTACTTAAATTTTTTGAAAATATCATATCATAAATTCACAAGTTCATAATTTAAATTCAAATTTTAAACAAATGTATCACACATAACAAAATTACAAAATCTAATTGCAACATAATATAATTGAATAATTTATAACAAAATAACTCTAATATTTACTTAAGTTTAGTTTCAAGTAGGTAAAATTATTTCAATATTGAGATCTCCTTAAAATTATTTCAATATTGGTGGTGGTGTTTTCAAAACAATCAAAATAATTTTTTTTTATAATTTTTATAACTTTTACATTTAAATTTTAATTAAAAAATAAAAAATGCATTAGAACCGGTCCAACCTTAAAACCGATTTTTCCCGGCCCAACTCGGTTTTTTCCGGTTTTTATCGGTTTGATGACACAGACGATCGAACTAGTAAATCAGACCGGTTACTAGGCCGGTTCTCGGTCCGACCGACCGGTTCGGTCCGGTTTTTAAAACACCGATTTTTACTACCAAAAATTTGAATGTTTACTTCAATTAGTTTCTAATTTTGATTCTTTTTTTAAAATTGTTTCACTTTGTTAATTTTAACTTCATGTTGTTTCCGTATATCTGTCAAATCGTATTTCGCATAAATTTTGTGCTAAGCCCAGCTACTTTTATAACTTGAATATTTAATTTGTGAGGATGGGGAAGAAGCATCTGATGCAAATTCATTAGCAATACTATGCTTACGTCAATGTCATACATATGGGTTCACAAGTCCTGAACAATAAATAATATATGAACACTACTGTGAACACTGTATTAACAGTGTCAGATAAATAATAAGCGCGTGAATAAGACTTTAATTATGATTTTTTATAATAAAGTTAGTTAATAAAATATAAAAAATTAGTTAATGAAATGATAAAGTTGATTAATTTAGAATTTAAAATAATTTTTCGTAACAAAACAAAATTAATTAATAAAAAATAAAAAATTGGTTAATCAAAAAGAAAAGTTCGTTAATAATCACTCAGATATTAATTTAATGGTAAAATAAAATTAGTTAATAATACGTAAAATGTTGATTAATAAAATGACAAAGTTTGTTAATCACACAATTTTATATTAATACTCTTTAATTTCAAAAAAATTATTAAAAAAATTAATTTATATATATTTTAAATAAAAAATTATTTTATTATTATAATAAAATATCGTTCTCCGTATTGGCGTACAATGTATACAATTTAGTGTATGAATATCACTATTCCAAATTCAATAGACATTGATATGAATATGAACCAAATCCACATAATTTATTGGATGACATTACCATATCGGATGTCATTACATAAGGGATAAATTTTTGCGCAGAAACAACTTATATTCATAATCTTATAAACAATTAATAAGGTGTTGCTATTTTAAATCAAAATTTTATATTTATTTAAAATTTAAAAATCATGAAGGTGGTAGAAAAATTTATTTTTATTTTATAATTAATAAAAAAATTGTGATTGGTTGTTTATAAAAGCTACGTGTGATTATATTAGTTTCTATCTAAGAATTTTTCTACCAATGATGTTATGACGGTTGGTGCAAAGGTAGAATAAGTAATGAAAAAGAGAAATATTCTATTAAGAATGACGGCTACACAACATGATAATAGTTACAATGATTGTCACCCTATTTATAAGCTAAAACTAGGGTTACTAGAATAAGATAAAATACTAAAATATCCTCTAACAAACTTAGGGGCTAAGGAAAATAGTACAACTAAATAAATATGAATTACTATTAATATTCTAATACCATCCCTTAATTCATATTCCATCAAAACTTGTAACACCAATTCCATCCCTTAGTCTAAGAAATTGATCAGTCTTGATAGCTTTCGTCAGAACATCTGCCAACTGCTTTTGAGTGCTGCAGTGTACAACTTATAACACTCCACTCTGAACTTGATGTCTCAGAAAATGATATTTGGTCTCAATATGCTTGCTTCTCCCATGCAACAATGAGTTTCTGGCAAGATTGATTGCAGACTTGTTGTCAATCATCAACTTCAGAGGTTTGTCTAGTTTAATCTTCAGATCCTGCAATAGATTCAGAATCCACACAGCTTGGCATGCAGTAACAGCACCTGCAATGTATTCAGCTTCACAGGTTGACAACGCCACAACAGGTTGCTTCTTGGAACACCAAGAAATGGAACCTCCCAGAAATTTGAACAAGTACCCAGATGTACTTCTTCTGTCAACTTTGTCTCCACACCAATCAGAGTCTGAATAACTCAGAAGTTCTGACTCATTATTTCCTCCAGAGGGAAATAGCACTCCATACTTCAGAGTTCCTTTGATATACCTCAGAATCCTGACAGCAGCTTGGTAATGGGACCACTTAGGTTTACTCATGAACCTACTAACCATCCCAACTAAGTAGCAAATATCAGGTCTGGTATTGCACAGATACCTCAGCGAACCAACCAACTGTTTGAAGGTTGTAGCGTCCACATCCTTTCCTTCAGAGTCTGAATCCAGTTTCTGATTTGTATCAGAAGGTGTAACAGCCATCTTACAATTCTTCAGATCAAATCTCTTCAGAAGTTCTAATTCATACTTGAGCTGATGCAAAATGATACCTTTCTCAGAATATCTGAACTCCATCCCTAGAAAGTATGTCATTTTGCCTAGATCAGTCATTTCAAATTCATTCATTAAAACCTTCTTGAACTTGGCTACCTCCTGTTCAGAACTTCCAGTCAGCAGTATATCATCAACATATAAACATACCAGAGTCATATTGCCTTCAGAAGTATGTTGAACATAGACACCGTACTCCATCTCACATTTCTGAAAGCCTTGCTTCTTGAAAAATGAATCAATCTTCTGATTCCAAGCTCTGGGCGCTTGTTTCAATCCATATAGAGCTTTGTATAATCTGTACACCATCCTTTCCTGATTCTTTTTCACAAATCCAGGAGGTTGTGACACGTAAACTTCTTCTTCTAATGGACCGTTCAGAAATGCAGATTTTACATCTAAATGCATCAGAGGCCAATTCTTGTTAGCAGCTATTGCAATCATCATTCTGATTGTTTCATGTCTTGCTACAGGTGCAAACACTTCAGAGTAATCCAGCCCAGGTTTTTGTAGAAATCCTCTGGCTACCAACCTTGCTTTATGTTTGCCAATTGAGCCATCTGGCTTTAACTTCTGCTTGAAAACCCATCTGACGCTGATGGCTTTCTTGTCTTTTGGAAGTTCTGTCAGCTTCCAAGTCTTGTTTCTCTCTATAGCATCAAGTTCTTCTTTCATGGCCTTCAGCCAGAGCTTCTGCTTAAGAGTCTCTTCTGTACTTATGGGTTCAGAGTCTACCATCATGGCACACTGAATAACTTCTCCTTCAGAGTCTACTTCAGTGTCTTGCAGCATGTCAAATTCTGCAAATCTTCTGGGAACGCTTCTGATTCTTTGTGGTCTCTGAACTTGTTCACAGTCTTGAGCTTTAGAGTTTCCAGCTTCAGATGGTTGACTTCCTCTAGAGCTTTGACCATCTTCAAGATCTGGCATATTTTCAGAGTTTTGGCCATCTTCAGAGTCTGAATTTCCACCAGAATCTGGATTACCATCAGAGTCTGGATCATCAGAGTCACCTTCATCTTCCGAGTCTTCTCCAGAGTCAGAATCACTATCAGAGTCAGAATCAACATCAGAGTTTACTTCAACTTCAGAAATTCTTAACTCTGACCTTTCTTCAGAAGTTCTAACATCAGAATCAGATTGAGACTTATCCCAATTCCAAACTTCTAATTCCTTCACAATCACATCTCTGCTGAATTCAATTTTATTGGTTTCTAGACAATAGAGCTTGTATGCACCTGTACTGTGGTACCCTATCAGAATCATCACTTTGCTTCTATCATCCAGCTTCTGTCTTCTGGCTTCTGGAACATGTTTATAGCAAACAAAACTAAACACCTTCAGATGACTAACACTTTGCTTGTCTCCAGTCCACTTCTGCATAGGAACTATTTCCTTCAACTTCTTCGTAGGACATCTGTTGAGTACATACGTTGCAGTGGCAACAGCTTCTCCCCAGAGCTTCTGAGGAAGCTTCTTCTCCTTTAGCATGCTTCTCACCATATCAAGCAAAGTGCGGTTTCTTCTTTCAGCAAGACCATTGTGTTGAGGGGTATAAGGAGCAGTAACCTCATGCTCAATTCCATTTTCCTCACAGAACTTCTGGAACTCTTTGGAGTTATACTCACCTCCACCGTCAGTTCTAAGAATCTACAACTTTTGACCACTCTGATTCTCAGCCTTCATTATGAATTTCTTGAATTCATCAAACACCTCGTGTTTGAACTTAATAAGGGATACCCATGTCATTCTTGTGAATTCATCAACAAATAACACAAAGTATTTATTCCCTCCAATTGATGCTACTGGAAATGGACCACACACATCAGAATGTACAACTCCCAAGGCATGTTTTGCTCTTGGAGCAACTTCTGACGCAAATGGCAAACGTGGTTGTTTTCCTTCCATGCAAACTTTGCATGACTTCTCAGGCTTCTTAATTGCAGGAATTCCATGTACCAGCTTCTTTGAATTCAGATGTTTTAGGCTTCTGAAATTCAAATGACCAAATCTTCTGTGCCACAGCTCACTCTCCTTCTCAGCACATGTTGCACTAAGACATTCTGAGTCTGCAGTTCTGACATTCACCTTGAATGTTCTATTCCTTCCCTGTTCTGACTCCATAATCAACTTCTGATTGTAGTCATACAGCTTCAAAAGATTGTCCTTCATGGTAACTGAAAAACCTTTCTCAATTAATTGTCCCACACTCATCAGATTGCTTCTGATGCCAGGTACGTACCACATGTTCTGAATCAATGCTGTTTTCCCATTGTTCAGAGTCACTCTGACATTTTCCATACCTTCTGCATTAAGATATTTGTCATCAGCACATCTGATCTTTGTCCTCTTTTCAGAGTCAAAGTCAACCAGCCATTTCTTATTTCCAGTAAGATGATTTGAACAGCCAGTGTCCATATACCACCAGTCTGTCAGATCCATATCATCAGATTCAGAGGCCATCAATAGCACAGATTCGTCATCAGAACTTCTGGCTATATTTGCTTCTTCTGATTTCTTCTCCTTGTTTGACCAACAATCTCTAGCAAAGTGACCAAACTTCTTACAACAGTAACATTGGATCTTCTTCTTGTCATACTTCTCTTTTCCCTTCTGAGCATTCTTTTGCCTATCAAAGATTGAGCTTTCTGACTTCTGACCACCATCAGATCTTCTCTTGGCTTCTAACTGCTTCTGATACCTCCTATCAGAAGTTGCTTTCAGAGCCTACTGCTCTACTTCCCTTTCAGAAGTTCTCTCAGTCAAACGTAACTCTTGCGCTTCTAAACTGCTCTGCAGCTCTTCAATTCTCATGGTACTCAGATCTTTGGAATGTTCTATTGCTACCACAATGTAATCAAATTGAGAGGTAAGGGATCTCAATACCTTCTCCATGATTGTTTCTTCAGAAAGAGTTTCTCCACACGCCTTCATCTCATTAGTGATCAGAATCACTCTGGAGATGTATTCAGAAACTTTCTCATTATTCTTCATGTTGAGATTCTCATATTGCTTTCTCAAAGACTGAAGCTTCACCTTCTTCACTGATGCGTCACCACCATAACATCTAACCAGTGTGTCCCACACAGCCTTTGCTGTCGTTGAATCTGCAATCTTCTCAAACACATTTACATCAACACATTGATGAATAAAGAATAATGCTTTCTGATCCTTCTTCCTTACTTCCTTCTGCGCGTTTTTCTGTTCATCCGTTGCATCTGCTGCTACCAGAACATAACCATCAGTGACAAGATCTAAAACATCTTGAGCACCAAACAGTACACACATTTGGATCATCCAACGATTCCAGTTTTTACCGTCAAATACTGGAAGCTTGGTGTTCATGTTGCCGTTTCCGTTCATCTTCACCTTGCACAATACACTCAGATTTCTCACACAGTGTTTCCCAACCCACAGAATAAAATTCTGATTAGATTTTGTTCAAGATTCAACACGAATCTAAGAATCAAAATCAAACACACAAGACCTCACGTTCACTCGTGTTTCCCGTGTTTCCCAATGAATCCGAACCGGAGCTCTAGATACCAATTGTTGGTGCAAAGGTAGAATAAGTGATGAAAAGGAGAAATATTCTATTAAGAATGACGGCTACACAACATGATAATAGTTACAATGATTGTCACCCTATTTATAAGTTAAAACTAGGGTTACTAGAATAAGATAAAATACTAAAATACCCTCTAACAAACTTAGGGGCTAAGGAAAATAGTACAACTAAATAAATATGAATTACTATTAATATTCTAATAATGACTCCAAATAATTTGTATTTGAATAATGAACCCTTTGATAAAGTTGTTTTCAATAATAGATTATAATAGATTAGGCTTAAGTCATATTCAATTATATGAATTAAAAAGTTCATGTATCATTTTTTTAGTTATTTTTTTTTACAAATAGAGGATTTCTCCTTGTTGAAAAGAAAGGGAGTGGGAGACATCTGAATAAAATTGTTTGTTTGAATAACACTACGTGAATTTTATTATATAGTGAGATTTACATGAATATGCTACGATATATTCTATTCTATATGGGCTAAGAAATATTCTATAGAATATTCTATATGAGTCGAGTTTGTTACAAATGTAATTCACTTGAAAACGCATAAGAGACTTAGTGAACATACCAGCCAATTGTTCTTTAGACTTGACAAAATCTGTGATGATTTCTCATGAAAGCATCTTGTCCATCACATAGTGATAGTCTATTTATATGTGTTTGGTCTATTCATGGAAAACCGTATTAGATGAAATGTGGAGTGTCGCTTGATTGTCATATATGAGTTTTGTGGCTTGAAAATCTCCAAAGTTAAGCTCTAAGAGTAAAATTTTAAGTGATGCAAGCTTCTTTGAGGTTGTTGTCATAACACGATATTGAGATTCAACACTAGATAATGCAACTATTTTGTTTCTTACTTCTCCATGAGACCATATTTCCTCCAATAAAAAACACTATATTCAAATGTATACCTCATATCCGAAGGTGATCTAACCTAGTCTGCATCCGCATAACAAATGATTTTAGTATCACCCTTATCTTCATATAATAGTCCTCTTCCTAGTGCATTCTTTATATATCTAAGAATTTGAATGAGTGCATCTCAATGACTATTACAAGGAACGTTCAAAAACTGGCTCAAAATGCTCATCGCAAATGTAATATACAGTTTGGTAATTGTAAGATAGATGAGTCTACGAAGAAGTCGTCAATATCTTCCTAGGTATTTCAATGTTTCCCCTTGACAGGAAGAAGCTTGACGTTGGGATCCATCAGAGTATTAATAGGATGACAATCAAGAATACCAGTTTCACTAAGGATGTCTAATGTATACTTGTATTAGTTGATTGTGATGCCTGATGAGGATTTGACAACTTCAATTTCTAAGAAGTATTTGAGTGGAACTAAGTATTTTGTTTGAATTTTTTTGAAAAGATGAGTTTTGAGACGCTGGATAGACCACAAGAAATATGTCATCAACATAGACCACAAGAAAGATGTGCTGACCTGTGGAGGAATTAAGGAAGAAAACAAAGTCATTTGCTTCATATCTAGTCATACCAAACTTCATCAAGGAAGAGCTGAAGCGGTCAAACCAAACACGTGGGGACTCTTTCCACTCATAAAGAGAACGACGAGGGTGATGATCAAGTCTAGAATTTACAAGAATAGTAAACTCTAAAGGTTCTAACACCCTAAACCCCGCATACAATTTTAATGCATAATTTAATAAAATTGCAACCACAAAGGGTGTCACTCACATCAAACATATCGTGCTCTGTAACATGGGTCATAAATTTCACATAAACACCTATCATCGCATGCTCACCTTCACTTAGGATATCATCGTAGCGGAATCATAGTTAAAGCAATTAAAAACCATATTGTACTCATACCATTTAGTCTCAACTTCAACTTCCATAACAAATAAAAGAGTTTAAATAAATCATCTCAATAACCACATCAGTTATAATACTTCAACTTAAACATGACATAAGAAGTGAAAGCAAATGTTCCCAACCCGATGTTACGTGGCCAGAGCAATACCCTACTAAAGCAAACGAAAAAACTGTTAGAAGCCACTCCAAGAGCTACGTTCTACTTACTTCAACAATGCTACTCTTGAGTATCAGCATGATGCCCATGTAAAAGCAACATTCAAATAGAAGGGGTGAGAATTCATTTCAACAATAAATGGTATAGAATGAAGAATAACGCACAACATCTACACAATCAGGCACAACAATATATCACATTCTCAAATCCAAATCATAATCAACATCATACATGACAACCACTCAATTATCATCAACATCCTATAAAACCACATCTCAATTATCATTAATATCATATGCAACAACATCTCATTCAATAACACATCGGCAACAACTAATACAAATGCAACACTTATGCAATGTACTCAACACCGGCTCAACATGCATGTGGTACCAAATATGAACACTCAGGTTCATCTTACTACATGATCCCCATCATAGGATTGATTTCCTCTTGGAACAGGAGCACACCAAAATTTCTATCATCACCATAAGTAATGCTTCAATAATCCCCCATAATAGGAATTATCTACTCGCACCCCATGCATCACAATGGGGTCGAGGCTCACCAAAACTCGTTACCATTAGCATAGGCAACACTTCACTAACCCCCCAAAACAGGAATTAGCTACTCGAACGCGATCCATCACCATAGGATCGAGGCTCACCAAAACTGGACCGAAGCCCGTACACCGAGATGCATGACTCTCAAATAATATGCATTAACACAACAATATTCACTGAAAGGATCCCCATACACATCTCATCATTTATACATCCGTTGACTCCTAATTTTCGACGCCAGTCGAAGATCATATTTATTGAAGACAAGAAAATCAATGCTTGGCACAAAAGAGAGTTTCGACCAACATCAAGGGGTTTTCAGTCGAAGCAAAAGGGAAACTAGGATTAAAAATGCTAAGTGTTGAGAAGGGTTCGAAAAAGACTACAACAAGGGAAGCGCGGAGAAGATTTACCAAAAACTGGAGGGAATTTCCAAATGTTCAAAATTCAAACCAAGTGGTAAAATGTGGGAACAGTTAGGAAGGCGAAGTTAGCGCCAAAATGAGCCTTAACCTCTATGTAGAAGTTATTTTACAGCACTATAAATAGATGTAAAAATTATGTAATAGGGGTGTTCATTCATTACCGTACTAGTTCATACAACTCTGAGTACCCGCGTGTAGAGAAACAAGTTTAACGAGAATGTACGTGATACAACACCAAACTTTTTATCATCAATGCAATTTGCCTTTACAATTCACTTGCCCCTCTTAACTTTCAGTTTTACATTTCTCTGCCCATTTGTGTTGCAAAGATCCCCTAGTCGAACACGGAATTCTGATTAGAGTTATCCTTCAAGTCATTTATTTACTTGCGTCTTTATTTTAAAGTCCTTTAAGATTTCAAAAGGGTTTGCGTCGAACGCGGAGTTTGGCAATAATCTTAGTATTTCATGTCCAACATTTACGCTTTTTTACTTTACGTTGAAACAACCTTAGCACGTGTTCTAGGATTTAGTATGGTCGATCCTGCATGTTAGTCAATTTCTTATGAATTGATAGACCAACGATTGTTTACAAAAAATCACAGTAAACAAATTGGCACACCTGGTGGGACCTAGTGCTAAGTAGTGTTCTTTGAAACTTAGTTACATGTTATTAAGAAGTGGAAATTTAGCCACGACACAAGACAAAGTGCCGAACAGACAGACTCCAAAAAAGATGGCCACGAGTGCCAGTCAACAAGTTGATCTTAAAGGGAGCGTCTCAAATGTTTAGTCGAGTATGGGATCTCAGAATATACCATATTCTGTGTCTTCGACAGGAGGACAACCATTCATGAAGGTTGGGTCTGAACAAGTGCAATCTGTTCCTACCTCTGGATCAACAGTTGTACGAACGTATACTCAACCCGTGTTGGAGTATATAGGGCCCCAAAGTCCAAATCCTCCAACGCCTCCAAGAAGTTCTATATATAGACAAATTGATCCTCCAGGGTTTTCACAACCATTGTCGAGGAGTCTATCATATGCTATGCATACAGCGACCATGCAAAATTTGCAAAGTGCGCCAGCCATATTCTCAGATAATGTAGCGTCTTCGCCAGCATCAGGATCTGGATCAGGCGATCGAAACGGTCAAGGTTTGGGCATGGGATCTTCTCCACAAATGCCTAGTCTTACAACTACATCGATCAATTTTCTAAGACAACAAATGGATGAGAGTAACATGCAGATGGTACACACCTTATCCTAAACTATGGGAGAGATTTTTCAACCATTAATTCAAAGCACCACACAAACAAATCAACTAGTGGTGACGCAATTGGCTCGCATGGCTGACTTTTTAGGGGTACCAGCGTGCGAACAAAGGGCAGCAGTCGTTGAAAATGTTCCTCACTATCCACCATTGAATGATCAAGGGGCGAATTTGAGAAGCCATATAGTCGATGAACCTTTCATATTGGAACATCGAAGGAATCAAGAACCTCCTCTTAGAGAGGAGCCAGAAGTGGTTATAGTGAATAGGAATCAAAACGCTGACCAAGTACTCAGACAAGTTCGACGACATGACGTAGTAGAAGAAAATAATTACGCAGCCATGGTCGAGAGGATAATGACGAGAAATGGCGCAAACTTTGGCTTTACCAGGCCAAATTACACTTCACCAATAGTGGATTATATCTTACAAGCGAAATTACCTCCAAGGACGAAAGTCCCGAAATTCACTAAGTTCGTGGGAGATACCACTGAATCGACTGTCGAACATGTGGCAAGGTACATGATTGAAGCAGGAGAAATTGCGGGGTACGAAAGTCTGAGGATCAAATATTTCCCAAGTTCTCTGACGAAAAATGCTTTTACATGGTTCACCACGTTGCCACCAAATTCAGTTTAAAGTTAGGCCCAGTTAGAACGGTTGTTTCATGAGCAGTTTTATATGGGACAAACTAAGATTAGTTTAAAGGAGTTGGCTAGTATTAAACGTAAAATTACAGAGTCAATTGATGATTACCTGAACAGGTTTCGACTTCTTAAGGCCAGGTGCTTCACCCAAGTACCGGAACACGAGTTGGTTGAAATGGCTGCAGGAGGTCTAGATTATTCTATTAGGAAAAAACTAGATACTCAGTATCTTAGAGATATGGCGCATCTAGCAGATCGAGTTCGTCTCCTAGAAAGGTTGAAAGAAGAGAAGGCTAGGTTTAGCAAAAGCAAAAAAGTATCCTTTGTCGAATGTAATGAGGATGTCGAAACTACGTGTGACGAAACACTTTATCTTGACGAAAATGAGGTAGACCTTGCTGAATTAAAACAGGGTCCACCTTATGCTTGTAAGTTCTTAACTCCGTCAAATGGGAAAAATCCCACAGAGTCGAATGACAAGTTTCCTAAAAGAACGTATACTTTTGACGTTACAAAATGTGATGAAATTTTTGACTTACTTGTTAAAGATGGTCAAATAATAGTACCCGCTGGTGCTAAAATACCACCATTAGAACAAAGAAAGAAAAGAGGGTTTTGTAAATACCACACTTTCTTGGGTCAAAAGACTTCTGATTGTTTTCTTTTCAGGGATCTGGTGCAAAACGCCATCCAAGAGGGAAGGCTGAAGTTTGGAGATAAAGGAAAGGCTCAGATGAAAATTGATTCTGATCCGTTGCAGAAAGTGGAAGCCCACTACACAGAACCTGAAGTCCAGATGGTAGAAGCCTTTAGAAAAGATCCCATTCACTTGGGAGAATTTACTGAGGATTCCGCTATCATAGCCAAGACGGTTAACACAACTGAAAGAGATGACTATGCTAAAGAGAATGAAGATCACTGTCTGATGCTGGTAACTAAGGCAATTGTTGAAGAGTTCATCCAATTCGACAATAACATGAAGGGATGGAACGCGTTAGGAAACACATTGGGACAAAGTACTACTGAGGAGGTCCAGACAGTCGAAGTCAGTGAAAGGGTTGACGACGATTTTGAGAGTGTTGAGGCCACCCAAGGGGAAATAGAGGTCCTCAATACACAGACAACTCAGAAGGTAGAACACCTGCTGATGGTAGGAGAGATTACAGAAGTCAATGGTAACGTGTTAGAGAATTGGGTCTGTTTGGCAGCAGAAAGGTATTTCAAAAATTCTCCTGACGTCGAAAGGTTTGATGTTGAAGGTTCCGGTTTAGTTGAAAATTCTGGAGAGGTTAAAAAATTGGAAGATCATTTGTCCAACATGAAGTTGGAAGATGACGTCTGTTGCACCCCAAAATTTGCCCTCACAATACAAGACTTTGTGTTCTAAGAAGGTTCACAAGGTTCACAAGCTTCACAATACCTCCCATGAGTATCACAAGATATCTTATGAAGATTCACAAGGTTCACAAAGTTCACAATTGGTCAGAAGAGTTGACAATTCCCTCAGACAATGCACCTCCTAAGTAGTGCATCCAAAACTAGGGTTTTGACTTTAATCAGGCTAAATGGACTTCCAAGACTTCAATTGAGCTTCATAATATCTTATATGTGTATAAGAACCCCCATGTCAAGTTTCAAGACTTTTCTCAAAAGTTTGCTCAGTCAGATGATCAGATAAGTCAAAAGCAGTCAATGCAGTTAAAAAGTCAAACTGAGGTCAACTGTGGTCAAACCAAAGTCAAACTTCATGATTTTTTGCCAACATCAAGTATATGAAGTAAAATTCATCATTTTATCAAGGGTTGATCATGATTCATCAAGGAGATTTCAGATCATCAATAATCAGGAGTTTCTAAATTAGGGTTTCCTCAGTAAAAGTCAACTGAACTTTGACCAGGCATAACTTTCACATACTTCATCACCAAGTCTCCATCCAAAGCTCATTTTGAAGGAAATTGAATTCTCTACAACTTTGATGTTGAAGGTTAAGCCCAAAAATGCTTTATTTGAAAGATATGATCTAAGACATTATAGGTCATTTCAAAAGTCAACAAAAAGTCAACAACTTCAAAAGGGCATAACTTGAGATTGGTAAATGATATGGACCTGAAACCAATGGGGTTGTTTAGAGGACTCTTCAAGCTTTCCAAAAAGTCCAAGAACACCATCATACCTTTAAAATTGAGAGAAATGTGCCCTTGCAAAGTTGGGCAATTTTGTGATGGTTTATGTTGAAAATGGAGGCTTAGAAGTATTTCTTTCCAAATGGGCTGCCTAATTTATGACCCAATCCATCTCATAACATGGTGCACGACCCAATTGACCAAAATTCATCATTTTTATTATTTTTTATTTATTTATTATTGATTTAATTCATAAAAATCATTTTAAATAAATAAAAAAATATAAAAATCTATTTTTGGGTGAAGATTTTGTTTCTAGAAATTCATAATCATTGATTGAATTAGAATGAGAAGGAAATCATGTGATCTCTCCCAAATTATTATTTTTTATTTATTTATTATTGATTTAATTCATAAAAATCATTTTAAATAAATAAAAAATATAAAAATCTATTTTTGGGTGAAGATTTTGTTTCTAGAAATTCATAATCATTGATTGAATTAGAATGAGAAGGAAATCATGTGATCTCTCCCAAATTATTATTTTTTATTTATTTATTATTGATTTAATTCATAAAAATCATTTTAAATAAATAAAAAATATAAAAATCTATTTTTGGGTGAAGATTTTGTTTCTAGAAATTCATAATCATTGATTGAATTAGAATGAGAAGGAAATCATGTGATCTCTTCCAAATTATTATTTTTTATTTATTTATTATTGATTTAATTCATAAAAATCATTTTAAATAAATAAAAAATATAAAAATCTATTTTTGGGTGAAGATTTTGTTTCTAGAAATTCATAATCATTGATTGAATTAGAATGAGAAGGAAATCATGTGATCTCTCCCAAATTATTATTTTTTATTTATTTATTATTGATTTAATTCATAAAAATCATTTTAAATAAATAAAAAATATAAAAATCTATTTTTGGGTGAAGATTTTGTTTCTAGAAATTCATAATCATTGATTGAATTAGAATGAGAAGGAAATCATGTGATCTCTCCCAAATTATTATTTTTTATTTATTTATTATTGATTTAATTCATAAAAATCATTTTAAATAAATAAAAAATATAAAAATCTATTTTTGGGTGAAGATTTTGTTTCTAGAAATTCATAATCATTGATTGAATTAGAATGAGAAGGAAATCATGTGATCTCTCCCAAAATAGCAAGCACTCATGATCAAATATTTGAAATTTATACAATGATCTTTTTGAATATTTTTTGGATCAAATATCCACACAACACATCAATGATTCTGACCTAAATCCATCACACATATATACTAAGCACAAACATAACCCTAGAGACGAATTTTGCAGCAGCCTAAAGGTAAGATCAAAAGCACAAAAATCTTTCAAAAAGTCATATTCGGGTTCTCAAATTCAGAGCATTGCAAGGTATTTGGAAGACATAGCAAGCTTCCTTGGACTCTTCTGATCATAAATCATCATCCATATGCATCATATACACACCCAATTGCTCAACCCGAGTTCATCTTGACCTTGAATATTTTGTTTTCGAATCCATTGATTTATCATGTTTAAACTGTTTTTGATTGTTGTAGGATGTTTAGAATGAACTCTAGAACGATTCTGGGTGGTTCAATTGGATTTTCATTGCAGGAACAAGAATTCACCATGATTAGGGTTTTCGGCCCTCTTTAGGGTTTCACGATTTTCAAATGATAAATGGATTTGAAAAACATAGGACGATTGAAAAACTCAGTAGCAATACAATGGTGCAATCAATTTTGTGAAATTTTGCCGTTTGGATGAAGTTTGTGTTTCGCAGGGTGGAAGAACTCGTAACAGTATTCGTAGGAGAAAACGTTGCAAAATCCGCAGCCTGATGGTTGTTGTGCTTCCTGGAAATCAAGCTGGCCTGGGTTCAAACCTCAGCTAGGTAAGTTTCCGCTTTTTTTTTTTTTTTCTTTCCTTTTATTTGATTTAAATATTATAATATTAAAAATTAAATATATTATGTATATTTCTCAATAATAAATAAATAATAATAAAATATGTCTGTTTTCTTTAATTTTAAAAAATATGTTTTTTTTCACAAATTTTGTTTCTATATTTTATGTCTAAATTGTAATATGTATAAATTAGAAAATTTTGTATATAACTAAATCCTATTTTTTTATATAAACCCTAAAAATTTATTTCTCATATAAACCCTAATTTCATAAAACTCTAAAAATATTTTTTAATACAAATCTAATCCTATTTTTTTTTAATGTTATTTTCTAATATAATTATTATGTATGTATGTTTACTATAATTCTTACAAATTTTTGTAAATATACTTATAAATATTTTTTTACATAACTTTAGTTTATAAATAATTGTGCTTATAATAATTAGATTTTTTGTAGTAACTTCATGATTAAAATATAATTTAATAATTTGTAAATTAAAACAATTGTTTATTCATATTTGTTTTTTAGTTGATTATATTAAAAAAATTGTTAATCTCTTATTATTATAATATTTGGATTAATTTTGTTTATTCTTATTTACTAACCCATTTATATTCTAATCATGCTTATTATTTTGTTAAATATTGCTTACTAACCCCCTTTATTATTTATTATTGCTTATTTATATTTTATTTATCTTTGCTATTTAATTATTTTGCTTATTATTTTGTAATTGTTTCTTGGATGTAAAGTTGTTTAATTATTTAATTATTATTATGGTTAGTAATTAGGGAGTGTAACAACATGTATGTAATATTAAAATAAATTTAGATCACTTTTAAATAAAGATAATTAAAATAAACACGTCACACACGTAAGTCGATTTTAATCGCCGTCTCACTTCCTAAGGATATCCCTCAAGTTGCCTACGAATAATGGTTAAGTGGGGTGTATAAAGCAAGTCCCTCAAATGGAAAAATCATCAAAGTCCCTTATGGTTGCCTTTACGAATCGAGTCCCTTTCGAAAAATGATGATGGTCCCTTATATGTGCTTATTACATCCCACAATGGCCTTCAAAGTCAAATTGTCCCTCACATGTCCCTTAACATCCAAAGTAAGGACTACCTACTCCATTATAGTAGGGATAGTCTTACTAAGGAAAGGACAAAGAATAAGAAAGACCTTAAAACATTAGGGTAGGTTACTCCTAGGTGCTTGCTCACTTCAAAACTGTTTCACACTTAAACAAATTTTCAACAAGTTTTCAAACAAGTTCTTAACACATCCTTACATGGATTATTTATTAACTATTCTGAAAATTTTCTATTCACACACTACACTTTCAAAACAATTCAAAAGTGAGCTTAAGTACCTAAGAGCCCATGGATAACCATGGATGAAAAGGGTGCTAACACCTTCCCTTTTCATAACCTACCCCCCGGACCCAAAATATTCTCTAAGGTCTTTCCTGTTCTTTTATAACCTTTCCTTATGGATAAAATAAAAGTCGGTGGCGACTCTTGCTATCCGCAACATTGTTTAAAGTCAGTTCACCGGGTTACAGAACTGGCGACTCTGCTGGGGATCTATTTAAGAGGGGTACCCTTAGGAATTAAGATCACTTTAAATTGTTTGCTTTGTTTGCTTTATTATTATATTGTTGGGGTGCTCTTATGTGTGAAAGGTCCTAACCCGGATCTAGTGTACCTTAGGTAAATGTCAATAGACCAAGGAAACTGTACGACGTATATCGATACGGTTGATCTGGTGGCCATAGTTAGTGCGACTTCTTGGTTGGTGCTTATATTCCTTAAGTCAAGTTGAGGATAATATTGAGGCTGCCATATGTTGTCAATGCACTAACTGACTTTTAGAACCCTAGTTAACTCATCTTGGCCTTTAGAAAGTAGTGAGGTAACCGGCTTTGGTGCAGACTGAAGTTGGTTGACACTCGATGCTACGCTCATTGAGATCTTAAACTTGGAGGGTTTTGGTTGGCAAGTAAGTTGCCTTCTGATCAACCACCCTTGTGAAGGATCAATGATATTGAGATCCCTTAGAACCCGGTTACTTTTGTAGGACAGGATGAACCATCTAACTTCAGGGGAGGGTACTTACCTTTAAACCTCATGCAAGCCTTTAAACCTAGGGCAATTGTGTGACTTGTTTGTGTGTGCCACATGTTTGTGATTGAACATAACATCATGACATCATCATGCATCATGAGCATATCATTTTCCCTAACCATTTCAAGGACCAAGGGATTTATTTTTGTTCTTTGTTGCAGGTCATGGCTTCTGCTCGTAGAAACACCATCAGGATCAACTTTGTAGGGATACCTCCCAAGCTCAAAGAGTTGGTTTCCCAAGTGTCTGATCATTCCCAGTTCGTCCAGAGACATGGTCACCTATTGGATCTAGTCACTTCAGGGTTCAGTGAAGACATGATGATTGTGCTGTTTCAGTCCTTTGACCCTAAGCACCATTGCTTTACATTTCCTGATTATCAGTTAGTTCCAACCATGGAGGAGTTCTCTAAACTTCTGGGTATCCCTGTTCTTGATCAGAAGCCATTCACAGGCTTAGAGAAGGAGCTTAAACCAGAAGTTATTGCTGCAGCTCTACATCTGAAGAAGTCTGACATTGTTCTAGAGACGAGAAGTGGAGTTAAAGGTATTCTTGCCAAGGTATTAGTGGATAAAGCTCAAATGTTCTTGAAGGCTATGAGCTACGATGCTTTTGAGGAGATCTTAGCCTTATTGATTTATGGCTTAGTGTTGTTCCCCAATCCTGATCAGTTCATAGACGTTCATGCCATCAACATATTCCTGAGTCACAATCCAGTGCCTACCTTACTTGGAGACATCCTACATTCTCTTCACACCCGTACTACAAGGGCAAGAGGAACTTTGATGTGCTGCATACCTTTACTTTCTAGGTGGTTTATTTCTCACCTTCCTCGCTCAGTAATGAAGAATGAGCAAGGGTTCAGATGGTCCAAGAGGATCATGTCACTTTCTCACTCAGACATCCATTGGTGCTCCAGATCTATGGAGAATGTCACCATCATTGACCGTTGTGGGGAGTTTCCTAATGTACCACTTCTAGGCATAAGAGGAGGCATCACCTACAACCCATCTCTAGCTTTACGACAGTTTGGTTACGCCCGGAGCGATGGTCCACATGACATGTTGATTCAGGGCATTGTGTTTGATTACGACAACGATCTTCAGGGTTACCGTCAGATATTCGTCCGAGCTTGGGGAAAGGTAAACAGGATTGACAGCAAGACACTGGAGCCTAAGTACACTATTCCTATGGAGGCTTATCTCAGATGGGTACGATCTCGTGCTCAGACACTCATGATGCCATATCCTGCCGTCCTACCAGTTACCATGGAACCTGTTGCTGAAGGAGACACAGCTTATACCATCCTTCACCCAGACATGCCTACTGATATGGAAGACTTGCAGAGATCATGGATCCAACTGAAAGAGCAAAGGGATACTTTCGAGGCTCATTACAAAGCAAGCCAAGCAAGGATCCTAGAGCTAACAAAGCTACTTCATGAGGAACGAAACCTCAACTCATACCTCAACACAAAGAGGAAACGTCCATGGGAGACTTAAAACCCCATCTTTTGTACTTATTTTGTTTTCATTTTTTGTAAGCCTAAAAGGCAAAACAAGTTATTACTAATAAAAAGTTACTTTCTTGTTTGTTTAAGCAAATTTAAATCCTGCGGTCCTTGAAAACATTGCATATGCATTCCCATATCATTGCATCACAGGTTTATAATTGTGCACAGGTTTCTCATCTTCTCGCTGTTTATTTCAGCAATGGCTCTTGAACAATCAGTTAAGGATCTCCAGGCACAGAATGCACAGTTCCAAGAGCTGATCCTGAACCTATCCAAGGGGCAGGATGAATTAAAGACACTGCTGGCCAAGAAGACTAAGAAGGCTAGAAGGTCTGCTGGGTTGCTCAACATGGGAAGAAGGTTCAAAGGTCCTGACAAGACCAAGAAACAGGTTGAAGACTATGAATCTGAAGAATCTGAGCAGGAGAGAGGCAGTCTCCACAACACTATGGGGGACTCTGATTCTGAGACTAACTACTACCATGAGCCTAACGAAGACAAATTCAAGATGCTGGTGGATAGAATGGATGCTATGGAATTACAGAAATCATCTGGGCTGGATTTTGAGGATTTGAGCTTGATATCTGGGGTGGTCATACCCATTGGATTCAAAGTTCCTACATTTGTTGTCTATGATGGGGTCTCTTGTCCCAAATTGCATATGAGGTCTTATGTCAGAAGAATTCAACCCCACACTGCTGATAAAAAGTTGTGGATCCATTTCTTTCAAGAGAGTTTATCTGGAGCTCAGCTAGAGTGGTATTATCAGTTGGAGAGTGTCAACATCAGAGATTGGAATGACCTTGCTGAAGCTTTCTACAAGCAGTATCAATACAATGCTGACTTAGCCCCCACTCGCATGCAGCTTCAAAGCATGTCTATGGATGCCAAAGAAAGCTTTAAGGAGTATGCTCAGAAGTGGAGAGACTTAGCTGGAAGAGTTCAACCCCCTTTGACTGATAGGGAGTTGGTTGATATGTTCATGTGTACGCTGAATGGTCCGTTTTACAGTCATCTCATTGGAAGCTCATCATCTGGCTTCACTGAGTTGATCATGACAGGAGAGCGAGTAGAGAATGGTATCAAGAGTGGTAAGATCCAAGTGGGCACTTCTTCATCAGGTGCTGCAAAGAAGCCTCCCACTGGGAAGAAAGAATCTAATGCTGTGTATGGTCAGCCTGATCGTAACGGAAGGCATCAGTCTGTTAGTGCAGTTCATATTTCAAATCCAACTCCTGCAACAACAGAGCAGCCTCAAGGCAACCAACAGAGGGCTAGAAGACAGTTCACGAAGATCAACATGTCAATGGCTCAGGCATTGCAACACTTGTTGAAGGCTGAACTTATTACCCTGAGGGAGGCCCCTCAGAATCCCAATGTTACCTCTCCCAAGTACAATCCCAATGCACGATGTGCATATCATTCAAACTGTCCAGGACATGATACTAATAACTGCTGGGTCTTGAAGAACAAAATTCAGGATATGATTGATGCTGGAGAAATTGAGTTTGATCCACCAGGTACTCCAAATGTGATTACAGCTCCAATGCCAAATCACGAGAAGACTGTCAACGCCATTGATGAAGATATTGATGAAGATCTGCATGTCTATTTGGTTATGGAGTTGAGCACACCATTGTCTGTTATCAAAAAGAGGTTAGTACAAGCTGGGATCTTTCCAGGTTGTCGTGAAGATTGTTTGTATTGTACCTATAAGCCGGATAGTTGCTTCATTTTGAGAGATGGGATTCAACGTCTCATGGATAAGTATACTATAGTGTTTGAAAGAAGACCAGCATCTGTAGAAAGTATGGTAGATCATCTGACTCAGGGTAAGAAGATTGAAGAGGTTGATATGGTTGACAAAGTACCACTAAGAATCACTTCAAAGGGTCCCATTAAAATCACTCATCAGGGCCCAATCAAGATTACTGCCGAAGGTCCTGTGAAAGTTGTCACTAAAGCCAGAGTAGCTCCTCTGATCATTACCACTCCTGGTCCTATTCCTTATACATCTGACAAAGCTGTGCCTTGGCACTATGGGTCTGATGTTTACATCCATGGTGTCAAACAGGAGCCTTTACCTGATATGCCTGTTGACATTGATAATATTGCCGGATCTAGCAAGATCACTCGTAGTGGAAGAGTCTTCTCTCCTCCAGTTGCTTCTAAGAGTGCGGTTACTCCTGCTGTTACTTCCACCACTGATGCTCGGGGCAAGGGTCCTGTTATTGAGCCTGTATCTACTGATGTGCCAGCTGCTGATGACCTCTCTAAGCAGATGGAAGAAGTATTGAAAATCATTCGCAAGAGTGATTATGATATTGTTGATCAGCTGGGGCATACTCCCTCAAAGATTTCTATGCTCTCCCTGTTATTATGTTCTGAGGCTCATGCCAAGTCATTGATCAAGTTTCTAAAGATGGCTCATGTACCCAGTGCAATTTATGTGGACCAGTTTGAGAATTGTGTTGCTCACCTGACCTATGACAACGGGTTAGGATTTTCTGATGCTGACTTGACCCCTGCCAAGAGGGATCATAACAGGGCCTTGCATATTTCAATTGAATGCAGGGGCACTACCCTGTCTCATGTGCTGATAGACAATGGTTCCTCTCTGAATGTGTTGCCTAAGGAAGTCCTGAACAAGCTGAGTCCTAAAGATACGGTATTGAAGCCCAGTAATATTGTGGTAAAGGCTTTTGGTGGTTCTAGAAGAGTAGTGCATGGGGAAATTGATCTTCCAATCAAGGTTGGCTCTCAGGTGTTTACTGCTACATTCTATGTGATGGATATTCGTCCTTCGTACTCATGTCTGCTTGGTCGTCCCTGGATCCATGGGGCAGGTGCTGTGACCTCCACATTACATCAAAAGTTGAGATATCCGGTGAATGGAAAAGTTGTTACTGTCTTTGGAGAGGAAGAATACTTTGTCAGCCATGTAAACACTTTCAAGTATCTGGAAGTAGAAGGTGAATACATTGAAACTCCATGTCAGTCATTTGAAGTGGTCCCCTGGGCTGTTAAGGATTGTGTGACTCCTCCTGCTGTGAAGAAGGTTCCTGTGGTCATCAGAAACCCTCCAACAATGGCAATGGCCTCCCTCAATGATGCAAAAGCTGTGGTGGAAGAAGGTGGTTGTACTATTTGGGGTCAGCTTCCTGATATGCCATACAAGTCTGACAAGTTTGGTTTGGGTTTCACTGCAGAGTCCCAGAAGGCTGTTCGTCGTGCTCGTGCTGTTCGTATCACCAATCAAGGAGTTATCAATGCTGTGGGAGATCAAGATGAAGACTACAACTTGGAGGCATGGATTTTTCCTACTGTGGGTGCTGGACTCAATAATTGGACAGCTGAAGATGTTATCCCTATCTCCTTTAGTCAGGAGTAAATACTATTACTGTGTTATGTTTTTAAATTTATAATTTCTGGAACAATTAAAACTTTCAAGCCATGTGCCTTACCCGGGGCACAATGGTGTGCTTGTTATGGGTTGTCATTTCATTTGCATACTTCATTCAATAAAATCAGTGGACGTTTCGTTTTCGTAAATATTGTGTTCCTTGTCTTTCTTTTTCTTTTATTTTTGCTTTATCAGCTATGTGTTCTTACACACACCCACGTCACTAAAATGCAGATCCTCATCCACTCTGGATCCAGTTGATAACAGTTCTACTATTGCCAATTACAATTTCGAGAATCCGATCTATCAAACTGAAGACGAAAACGAGGACGATTGTGAAATACCTGTAGAGCTTGCTAGGTTGTTACAACAAGAAGAGAAAGCTATACAGCCACATGAAGAGCCAGTCGAAGTTGTGAATCTGGGAACTGAAGAAAACAGAAAAGAGGTCAAGATAGGGGCTGATTCAGAGGACAGTGTCAAGAGCAGGTTGATTCAGATGCTACGTGACTATGTGGAGATCTTTGCTTGGTCTTATGAAGATATGCCAGGGTTGGATACAGACGTTGTGGTTCACCGTTTGCCAGTGAAAGAAGATTGTCGTCCAAAGAAGCAGAAGGTTCGTCGTATGCGTCCTGAAATGTCAGAAAGGATCAAAGCAGAGGTAATGAAACAGTTCAATGCAGGGTTCTTGGCCGTAACTTCTTATCCTCAGTGGGTTGCAAATGTGGTACCAGTTCCTAAGAAAGATGGTAAGGTACGTATGTGTGTAGACTACAGAGATCTGAACAAGGCTAGCCCTAAAGATGACTTTCCACTTCCTCATATTGATATACTGGTAGACAACACTGCTCAGCATAAGGTATTCTCTTTTATGGATGGTTTCTCTGGTTACAATCAAATCAAGATGGCACCTGAAGATATGGAGAAGACTACATTTGTGACACAGTGGGGCACCTTTTGCTATAAGGTAATGCCATTTGGTTTGAAGAATGCAGGGGCAACATATCAGCGTGCTATGGTGGCTTTGTTTCATGATATGATTCATCATGAGATAGAGGTATATGTGGATGATATGATAGCCAGGTCTCAGAATGAAGAACAACATCTTGATCATCTGCACAAGTTGTTTGAGAGGTTGAAGAAATACAGGTTGAGATTAAACCCAAACAAGTGTACTTTTGGAGTTAGATCTGGAAAGCTCCTGGGTTTCATTGTCAGTGGAAAAGGTATTGAAGTGGATCCTGCAAAAGTGAAAGCTATACGAGAGATGCCAGCTCCCCGTACTGAGAAGGAGGTTAGAGGTTTCTTGGGACGATTGAACTACATTGCAAGATTTATTTCCCAATTAACTACCATCTGTGAGCCAATCTTCAAGTTGTTGAAGAAAGATCAGGTGATGGAATGGAATGATGAGTGCCAGACTGCCTTTGATGAAATCAAGAGATATTTGCTAGAACCTCCAATTTTAATGCCACCAGTTGATGGAAGACCCTTGATTATGTATTTAACAGTATTAGACAACTCAATGGGGTGTGTATTGGGGCAACATGACGAGTCTGGTCGAAAAGAGCAGGCAATATACTACCTTAGCAAAAAGTTTACCGACTGTGAAACAAGATACTCACTGCTCGAGAAAACTTGCTGCGCTTTGGCATGGGCTGCTCGCCGACTAAGACAGTATATGTTGACCCATACTACCTTGTTGATTTCGAAGATGGATCCAATCAAGTACATATTTGAGAAACCTGCTCTCTCCGGAAGAATTGCAAGATGGCAAATGATCTTGACGGAATATGATATACAGTATACTACTCAGAAGGCCATTAAGGGGAGTGTTGTTGCTGATCATTTGGCTCATCAAGCAGTAGGTGATTACCAGTCAATGAATTTTGAGTTCCCTGATGAAGACATTATGTCTGTTACCAAAGAACCTGGACAATATGACAGACCTGAACAAGGATCCCGATGGACTATGGTTTTTGATGGTGCCTCCAATGCACATGGTAATGGTGTTGGTGTTGTGATTAGTTCCCCTGAAGGTTGTCATACCCCGATTACTGCCAGACTTTGTTTCTATTGTACCAATAACATGGCTGAGTACGAGGCATGTATCATGGGTATGCAAGTTGCTATTGATATGAAGATTCAGTTCCTTGAGGTGTATGAAGATTCAGCTCTGGTAGTAAGTCAGATTAAAGGAGATTGGGATACAAAGCATGATAATCTCATTCCTTACAGAGAACATGTGTTGTCTTTGATCCCACATTTCAAAGAGATTACTTTTGGACATATTCCACGAAGAGAGAATCAGTTGGCAGACGCATTGGCCACCATGGCATCTATGTTTGAGATCAGCTGGGATGATGAAGCTCCCAAGATTACCATTGATAGATTTGAGAAGCCTGCATACTGCAATGAGATTGACACTGAAGGGGCAGAGGAGAAGCCTTGGTTCTATGAAGTGAAAAACTATCTTGAAGCTCAGGAGTTCCCTGAAGGGGCATCTGTCAAAGATAGGAAGTTCCTGAGAAGGTTTTCTGCTAAGTTCTTTCTGAGTAATGGCATACTGTATAAGCGTAATCATGATTCAACTATGTTTCGTTGTGTGGATAAGAAGGAAGCTACAGAAATTATGGAAGAGATGCATGATGGGACCTTTGGCACTCATTCTAGTGGTCATACCATGGCAAAGAAGATTTTGAGAGCAGGTTACTATTGGTCGACCATGGAAGCTGATTGCTATCAACACTCCAGAACATGTCACAAATGTCAAATCTATGCTGATAAAGTACATGTACCTCCATCTCCATTGAATGTGTTGACTGCTCCTTGGCCCTTTGCCATGTGGGGCATTGATATGATTGGTGAGATCAAGCCTACTGCTTCTAATGGGCATCGTTTCATCCTGGTTGCTGTTGATTACTTCACGAAGTGGGTAGAGGCAGCTTCATTTGCATCTGTGACTAAGAATGTCGTGGCTCGGTTCATTAAGAATAATCTCATATGTAGGTATGGTATCCCTGAAAGGATTATCACTGACAATGGCTCTAATCTGAACAACACTATGATTACTGATCTCTGTACGCAGTTCAAGATTAAGCATCACAACTCTTCTCCGTATCGTCCAAAGATGAATGGGGCAGTTGAAGCTGCTAATAAGAACATTAAGAAGATTGTACAGAAGATGACTGTTACTTACAAGGATTGGCACGAGATGTTACCATTTGCTCTGCATGGTTATCGTACTACAATACGTACTTCAACAGGGGCAACCCCATTCTCCTTAGTCTATGGTATGGAAGCAGTTCTGCCTATTGAAGTTCAGATCCCCTCCTTGAGAATTATGAAGGATGCAGGCTTGGATGAAGATGAGTGGATTCAGACTCGACTTGACCAGATAAATTTGATTGATGAGAAAAGGTTAGCAGCAGTTTGTCATGGCCAGATGTACCAGAAACGGATGATCAAAGCTTTTAACAAGAAGGTTAAGCCAAAGGTATATCAGGCTGGTGACTTGGTAATCAAGCGTATCATATTACCACAGGGTGACCCTAGGGGCAAATGGACTCCAACATATGAGGGACCATTTGTAGTCAAGACAGTGTTCTCGGGAGGTGCCATGATACTGACTACAATGGATGGTGAAGACTTCCCACAACCTGTAAACGCAGACATAGTTAAAAAATACTACGCATAAAAAGAGACCCGCTAGGTTGACAGGCCTAGGCAAAAATAAGGGCATCCCGGCAAACCAAAAGGGTTTGGGCAAAAATTAGGGATATATATATAAAAAGATGTACACCCGGCAAGTCGAAAACCTGAAAAGGCGGCTTGGGCAAAAAAGGGTATCCCGGTGGATTGAAAACCTGAAAGGGCAATCCAGGCAAAAGTTAGGGATTAAAGCGTATGACTATGTCTCGTTTGGATCACTCATGAAACTGCAACCAGTTGTACTACTTACTCAAGCTCAAACAGATAAAGCTCAATCCAATCGTTTCCGTCTCAACAGCAAGAAGATGAGATACTTGAGTGGCAATAGTAGAATTGAAACTCAATAGGATTATTTCCCACATAGCTGATTCTTTTTGTAAAACTTCATGACAAAATTCTCTTACTAGGATTTATGTCTCCTTGTACAAACTTACCCGTGTATGGGTCACTTTTGATATAAATAAACTCCATCTTTTGAATCCAGATTTACTTTTACCCTATTTACATAAGCGAAACGTCCATTGGTTGTGTTTGAATGTATGTATGCCTTTGAATATGATTGATGTTTACCAGAAATGCATGTATGCTTTTAATATGATTGATGTTTACCAGAAATGCATGAAAATGCAGTAATAGTATTTACTAAGGACGAACGAGGGAAGGATTTCAACGAAGCTTCGCCGGTTCATCTTTACAAGACAGTTACAAACCATCAGTAGGACTAATCCATTTTCACAAAGTCTAATCTCCCCTGGAATTTATATCCATCTCTTTTATCCTCATACGGATATACGGGAAATTACTTTCCAATAAGGGCACGATGAACGGAGACGGGATGTTATACTTATCCTACTATCAAACGAAAACGGGAGGTTATCTATACCTTGTTATCCCCAACAACGGGAGGTTATCTATACCTTGTTATCCCCAGCAGACGGAGGGTTATATATTCTTCAACAACGAATCGGGATTTATTTTCCTTGGCCAGCAGTTGTTATACAAGGATATCCAGACACTTCCAGCAGTGTCATATCATACATACATACATCATTTACATCATACCATAACATATATGTCTATAGTACATTACCTAAGTGCATCATGTCATACATGCATACATAAAGCATAAACTAATGTTGTTATACAGAATGCTACCTTGTTTTCAGGTTAATTATCCAACAAACAAGCTTATGATCTTTGGGACTGCTTTATTGTAACCTCAGGGTTACTTTATCCTCCTGATGAGCTTCTTATTACTTTGGGACTGCTTTATTGTAACCTCAGGGTTATTTTATCCTCCTGATAGCCTCTCATGACTTCAAGACTGCTTTAGAGCTACTGATTGCTCTATCCTCCTGAAATCATCCTATTACTTCAAGACTGCTTTAGAGCTATTCATTGCTCTATCCTCATGAGGTCATATTACTACTTCAAGACTGCTTTAGAGCTATTCATTGCTCTATCCTCCTGAAGCCATCTAATTATTTCAAGACTGCTTTAGAGTTATCCATTGCTCTATCCTCCTGAAATTACATTATTATTTCAAGACTGCTTTAGAGCTATCCATTGCTCTATCCTCCTGAAATCATTACTTCAAGACTGCTTTAGAGCTATTGATTGCTCTATCCTCCTGAAGACATATCACATTATTATTTCAAGACTGCTTTAGAGCCATTCATTGTTCTATCCTCCTGAAATCATATCATTGCTTCAAGACTGCTTTAGGGTTATCACTATTGATTGCTCTATCCTCATGAAGACATGCTGCTACATCATTATTATTCCAGACTCCTGACAGCTTTCATCATACACCCATATTTTGAACTGCTCCCCCCCTAGTGGCATCTTTAAGCCCACTCAATCATATTCAACTAGCCATCTGTACCACTCTAGTGCACTGGTGAGTGCAAATTTTTGGGCTTTTGTGTTCAATCCCCTTCAACCTTCCAGGTTACGACTGGCAAATATACCAATCTAACCCCTCAGGTTTCAGAAAATTGAACAGGGGCAGCTGTTGCACCCCAAAATTTGCCCTCACAATACAAGACTTTGTGTTCTAAGAAGGTTCACAAGGTTCACAAGCTTCACAATACCTCCCATGAGTATCACAAGATATCTTATGAAGATTCACAAGGTTCACAAAGTTCACAATTGGTCAGAAGAGTTGACAATTCCCTCAGACAATGCACCTCCTAAGCAGTGCATCCAAAACTAGGGTTTTGACTTTAATCAGGCTAAATGGACTTCCAAGACTTCAAGTGAGCTTCATAATATCTTATATGTGTATAAGAACCCCCATGTCAAGTTTCAAGACTTTTCTCAAAAGTTTGCTCAGTCAGATGATCAGATAAGTCAAAAGCAGTCAATGCAGTTAAAAAGTCAAACTGAGGTCAACTGTGGTCAAACCAAAGTCAAACTTCATGATTTTTTGCCAACATCAAGTATATGAAGTAAAATTCATCATTTTATCAAGGGTTGATCATGATTCATCAAGGAGATTCCAGATCATCAATAATCAGGAGTTTCTAAATTAGGGTTTCCTCAGTAAAAGTCAACTGAACTTTGACCAGGCATAACTTTCACATACTTCATCACCAAGTCTCCATCCAAAGCTCATTTTGAAGGAAATTGAATTCTCTACAACTTTGATGTTGAAGGTTAAGCCCAAAAATGCTTTATTTGAAAGATATGATCTAAGACATTATAGGTCATTTCAAAAGTCAACAAAAAGTCAACAACTTCAAAAGGGCATAACTTGAGATTGGTAAATGATATGGACCTGAAACCAATGGGGTTGTTTAGAGGACTCTTCAAGCTTTCCAAAAAGTCCAAGAACACCATCATACCTTTAAAATTGAGAGAAATGTGCCCTTGCAAAGTTGGGCAATTTTGTGATGGTTTATGTTGAAAATGGAGGCTTAGAAGTATTTCTTTCCAAATGGGCTGCCTAATTTATGACCCAATCCATCTCATAACATGGTGCACGACCCAATTGACCAAAATTCATCATTTTTATTATTTTTTATTTATTTATTATTGATTTAATTCATAAAAATCATTTTAAATAAATAAAAAAATATAAAAATCTATTTTTGGGTGAAGATTTTGTTTCTAGAAATTCATAATCATTGATTGAATTAGAATGAGAAGGAAATCATGTGATCTCTCCCAAATTATTATTTTTTATTTATTTATTATTGATTTAATTCATAAAAATCATTTTAAATAAATAAAAAATATAAAAATCTATTTTTGGGTGAAGATTTTGTTTCTAGAAATTCATAATCATTGATTGAATTAGAATGAGAAGGAAATCATGTGATCTCTCCCAAATTATTATTTTTTATTTATTTATTATTGATTTAATTCATAAAAATCATTTTAAATAAATAAAAAATATAAAAATCTATTTTTGGGTGAAGATTTTGTTTCTAGAAATTCATAATCATTGATTGAATTAGAATGAGAAGGAAATCATGTGATCTCTTCCAAATTATTATTTTTTATTTATTTATTATTGATTTAATTCATAAAAATCATTTTAAATAAATAAAAAATATAAAAATCTATTTTTGGGTGAAGATTTTGTTTCTAGAAATTCATAATCATTGATTGAATTAGAATGAGAAGGAAATCATGTGATCTCTCCCAAATTATTATTTTTTATTTATTTATTATTGATTTAATTCATAAAAATCATTTTAAATAAATAAAAAATATAAAAATCTATTTTTGGGTGAAGATTTTGTTTCTAGAAATTCATAATCATTGATTGAATTAGAATGAGAAGGAAATCATGTGATCTCTCCCAAATTATTATTTTTTATTTATTTATTATTGATTTAATTCATAAAAATCATTTTAAATAAATAAAAAATATAAAAATCTATTTTTGGGTGAAGATTTTGTTTCTAGAAATTCATAATCATTGATTGAATTAGAATGAGAAGGAAATCATGTGATCTCTCCCAAAATAGCAAGCACTCATGATCAAATATTTGAAATTTATACAATGATCTTTTTGAATATTTTTTGGATCAAATATCCACACAACACATCAATGATTCTGACCTAAATCCATCACACATATATACTAAGCACAAACATAACCCTAGAGACGAATTTTGCAGCAGCCTAAAGGTAAGATCAAAAGCACAAAAATCTTTCAAAAAGTCATATTCGGGTTCTCAAATTCAGAGCATTGCAAGGTATTTGGAAGACATAGCAAGCTTCCTTGGACTCTTCTGATCATAAATCATCATCCATATGCATCATATACACACCCAATTGCTCAACCCGAGTTCATCTTGACCTTGAATATTTTGTTTTCGAATCCATTGATTTATCATGTTTAAACTGTTTTTGATTGTTGTAGGATGTTTAGAATGAACTCTAGAACGATTCTGGGTGGTTCAATTGGATTTTCATTGCAGGAACAAGAATTCACCATGATTAGGGTTTTCGGCCCTCTTTAGGGTTTCACGATTTTCAAATGATAAATGGATTTGAAAAACATAGGACGATTGAAAAACTCAGTAGCAATACAATGGTGCAATCAATTTTGTGAAATTTTGCCGTTTGGATGAAGTTTGTGTTTCGCAGGGTGGAAGAACTCGTAACAATATTCGTAGGAGAAAACGTTGCAAAATCCGCATCCTGATGGTTGTTGTGCTTCCTGGAAATCAAGCTGGCCTGGGTTCAAACCTCAGCTAGGTAAGTTTCCGCTTTTTTTTTTTTTTTTTCTTTCCTTTTATTTGATTTAAATATTATAATATTAAAAATTAAATATATTATGTATATTTCTCAATAATAAATAAATAATAATAAAATATGTCTGTTTTCTTTAATTTTAAAAAATATGTTTTTTTTCACAAATTTTGTTTCTATATTTTATGTCTAAATTGTAATATGTATAAATTAGAAAATTTTGTATATAACTAAATCCTATTTTTTTATATAAACCCTAAAAATTTATTTCTCATATAAACCCTAATTTCATAAAACTCTAAAAATATTTTTTAATACAAATCTAATCCTATTTTTTTTTTAATGTTATTTTCTAATATAATTATTATGTATGTATGTTTACTATAATTCTTACAAATTTTTGTAAATATACTTATAAATATTTTTTTACATAACTTTAGTTTATAAATAATTGTGCTTATAATAATTAGATTTTTTGTAGTAACTTCATGATTAAAATATAATTTAATAATTTGTAAATTAAAACAATTGTTTATTCATATTTGTTTTTTAGTTGATTATATTAAAAAAATTGTTAATCTCTTATTATTATAATATTTGGATTAATTTTGTTTATTCTTATTTACTAACCCATTTATATTCTAATCATGCTTACTATTTTGTTAAATATTGCTTACTAACCCCCTTTATTATTTATTATTGCTTATTTATATTTTATTTATCTTTGCTATTTAATTATTTTGCTTATTATTTTGTAATTGTTTCTTGGATGTAAAGTTGTTTAATTATTTAATTATTATTATGGTTAGTAATTAGGGAGTGTAACAACATGTATGTAATATTAAAATAAATTTAGATCACTTTTAAATAAAGATAATTAAAATAAACACGTCACACACGTAAGTCGATTTTAATCGCCGTCTCACTTCCTAAGGATATCCCTCAAGTTGCCTACGAATAATGGTTAAGTGGGGTGTATAAAGCAAGTCCCTCAAATGGAAAAATCATCAAAGTCCCTTATGGTTGCCTTTACGAATCGAGTCCCTTTCGAAAAATGATGATGGTCCCTTATATGTGCTTATTACATCCCACAATGGCCTTCAAAGTCAAATTGTCCCTCACATGTCCCTTAACATCCAAAGTAAGGACTACCTACTCCATTATAGTAGGGATAGTCTTACTAAGGAAAGGACAAAGAATAAGAAAGACCTTAAAACATTAGGGTAGGTTACTCCTAGGTGCTTGCTCACTTCAAAACTGTTTCACACTTAAACAAATTTTCAACAAGTTTTCAAACAAGTTCTTAACACATCCTTACATGGATTATTTATTAACTATTCTGAAAATTTTCTATTCACACACTACACTTTCAAAACAATTCAAAAGTGAGCTTAAGTACCTAAGAGCCCATGGATAACCATGGATGAAAAGGGTGCTAACACCTTCCCTTTTCATAACCTACCCCCCGGACCCAAAATATTCTCTAAGGTCTTTCCTGTTCTTTTATAACCTTTCCTTATGGATAAAATAAAAGTCGGTGGCGACTCTTGCTATCCGCAACATTGTTTAAAGTCAGTTCACCGGGTTACAACGTCGACATCAACATGGTCGAAATTGAAGACCACGAGGTTAAGGACATTGTGAAAGCAGAAAGAATAGAAGAGCCTAATGCGGTAGCATACCTTGGTCAGGATGAAAGCCTCATTAACTTTCTACACCGCTATCAGAAGAACGAGTCTGGTGTAATGCTATGCCCTATATGCAGTGCTATTTTTGATGAAAAGGCCGCTCGAGAGTTGGAAGAGGGTAAGAAAATCAACACATCCTGGGGGCAGAAGGAAGATCAAGTCCCTAAGAAGAACCAGGTGAAGGTAAATACACCGGCGAAACCCAGTACTTTCAAACCAAAGGGGAATGTACCTATAGGAAAATGGGTTAAACCTGTCGAAGGACAGGGTCAGAAAAAGTGGAAAAAATTTGATATAGAGAGAGGCTCTTCGTTCAAATATAATAAAGAGAACCACATCACCAACAAGTCATCATACGCATCAACAAATTACAAAGGGAAAAATCCCATGATTAGATCCCAATGGCGAAGAGAACAGAGGAGACGAAAAGCTTCCAGGGAAGCACAGGCGGAGGAGACTCGAGGTTTAGAATCTAGTACCAACCATGAGGATAGGAAGAATGTCACAGAGAAGTTGTTTGGAGATCATAATAATGAGCCAGTGGGGGTAATTGAAGATGACGACAACATGATCGATAATTTCGACAGTGAATCTGTTGTATCTTTCGGCGTCCTAGTCAACGTGGTATCTGTCATGCCCAGAGAATTTAACCGGATTACTGATGTCTAAGATATAGACCAGAGTGTTGAGTTGGAGATGATGGCGCACAAACCTGTATGATATTATATTATGAATAATGGATGTGTTGAGGAACATAATGCATTCTTTGAGCGTCCCACAGAGGAGTTGAAAAATCACCTAAAACCTCTTTTCATTACTGGAAAGGTGGAAAATGTGCATATCAGCAAGATATTGGTTGATTGTGGTGAGACGGTCAATTTAATGCCTCAATCATTGTTGAACAAAATCGGGAAAGATGAGGATGACACAAAACCTCACAATATGGTGTTGTCAAATTATGAGGGAAAAGTGGGCTCAACATTGGGAGTCATTCAAGTTAGCCTTACAATAGGAACCATTACAAGACCTACCGTATTTATGGTGGTCAAAACCAAAGCAATTTACAATTTGCTGTTAGGTCGAGAATGGATCCATGGTGTTGGTGATGTACCATCGTCAATGCATCAGAGGATTGTTATCTAGCGCCCAGATGGAATTGTGGAGAATATCAAAGCTGATCAAGGATACTTCAAACTTCCTGTGAATCATGTGGATGGGAATCAATTCGACAAGCATTTGGCGAATATAGCTCCATGTCCCCCAGCAGGATTTGAGTTTGCTCAAAATGAAGCAATGTTTCACTCGTTGTACTTACACCCTGTTGAAGGTTTTAGATGGGATATTGATGTCCCAGGAGAAAGGCTATCAATGCTACCAGGGCCTTCAATGGACCCCACTGGGTGGGGGGAAGAATTCGGTAACGATGACTGAATACGAAACCTTGAGAAGAATTTTGACCTACGTGGCTGAAAAACATTTACAAACGGCCCTAGAGGCTGTAAATAATGACATGGATGACAAAGCCATTCCCCATCATAAAAGTCTAAAATAAGACGTTGACGTAAAGAAGTCAGATGGCGGTCAAGATCAATGATTGAACGCCATTTATGAAAACGAACCTTTGGGGTTCAAAAAGGATCCTCTAGCAAATCCTATCAAGATGCTAGCACAGGACCCTTTAAAAGAAGTTGATTTAGGCGAAGGGGAACTCAAAAGACCGACATACGTCAGCACAAAATTAGATTCCCAACTCAAAACCAAGGTGGTCCAATTGCTGAAAGAATTCAGAGATTGTTTCGTGTGGGACTACGACGAGATGCCTGGTTTAAGCAGAGAAATGGTTAAACATAAATTACCTTTGATACCTAGGAAGAAGCCTGTCAAGCAAGGTCCAAGACAGTTTGTCCCAGAAATATTGTCAAAGATTAAAGAAGAGGTCGAAAGACTACTTCGTTGAAAATTGATTCGTACAGCAAGGTATGTCGAATGGTTAGCTAATATTGTGCCTGTCATAAAAAAGAATGGATCTTTAAGAGTATGTATAGATTTTAGAGATCTAAACACTGCTACTCCTAAAGACGAATATTCACTGCCAATAGCTGAAATGCTAGTAGATTCCACGGCTGGACACGAGTATTTAAGTATGTTAGATGGATATTCTGGGTACAACCAAATATTCATCGCTGAAGAAGATATTTCAAAAACTGCTTTTCGATGTCCTGGGGCTTTAGGCACTTACGAATGGGTAGTAATGCCTTTTGGTCTAAAAAACGCTGGAGCTACTTACCAAAGAGCCATGAATTCTATTTTTCATGATTTTATAGAAACTTTCATGCAAATCTATATTGATGATATTGTTATAAAGTCTGTTTCCGGATAAATACATCTTGACCATTTGAAACGATATTTTCTTAGGATGAGAAAATTTGGTCTTAAGATGAATCCTCTTAAATGCGCTATTTGTGTACAGGCAGGAGATTTCTTGGGGTTTGTGGTCCACAAGAAAGGGATTGAAATCAATCAAAATAAAACCAAAGCAATAATGGAAGCAAAAGCACCATCAACAAAAAAGGAGTTGCAGTCGTTGTTGGGAAAAATTAACTTCTTACGAAGATTCATATCCAACCTAAATGGCAAGACACAAGTGTTTTCGCCATTGCTTCGTTGCAACAAAGATCATTTTGAGTGGGGGCAACTTCAGCAGGACGCTTTTGACAAGATCAAGGAGTACTTAAGTCGCCCACCAATTTTATCTCCACCTTGTAGTCACAAAAGTATGAGGTTATACATAGCTGTATCAGATAAAACCTTAGGGAGCATGTTAGCTCAAGAAGATGAAAATGGAGTCGAAAGAGCCATTTATTATCTAAGTAGAGTTTTAAATGATGCAGAAACTAGATACAGTATGATTGAAAAATTATGTCTCTGTTTGTATTTCTCTTGTACTAAATTAAAGCAATATAAAAGGCCTGTTGATGTGTATGTTTTGTCTCATTTTGATGTCATAAAACATATGCTTTCCAAACCTATTTTGCATAGTCGAATTGGTAAATGGGCTTTAGCTCTAACAGAATATTTGTTGACTTACCAGCCTTTAAAAGCTATGAAAGTCCAGATTGTGGCTGATTTCCTAGTCGACCATTCTATAAATGAAACTGATTTATATTACATTGAGATGCCCTCCTGGAAGTTATACTTTGACGGATCTAGCCATAAAAATGGCACAGGAGTAGGTATGGTGATTATTTCGCCTGAGAAAATTCCAAAAAAATTTAAATTTAGAATTGAGAACCCTTGTTCTAACAATGAGGATGAATATGGAGCATTAATTGTTGGCCTTGAAATTTCGTTAGAATTGGGGGCAACCAGGGTCGAAATAAAAGGAGACTCTGAACTGGTCATAAAACAACTTAGAAAGGAGTACAAATGTGTTAAATAAAATCTCATTGTATACTTTGTAGTGGCGAATAGTTTGTTAAGGAAGTTGGAAGTAGTTTCTATTCAACACATACCGAGGATAGAAAACCAAATTGCTAATGATTTAGCCTAAATCGCTTCTGGATACAAAGTGCCAAGCGGAAAACTTCAAGAAGCAATCGAAACAAGAGGAAAGATAAAGGCTGTAGGGTTATGCCCATCAGATCTGGAATCTACGGAGCTTGGATATTTAAATGGTGAAAATTTTCAAATTTTTACCATAGATAATATAACAGAGAAAGACTGGAGAAAGGGCATAGTCGAATATCTGCAAAATCTAGCAAGTTCGACAGATCAAAAAGTCAAGTACCAAGCATTGAGTTACACGCTCATAGGTAACGAGTTGTTCAAAAAGACCCCTGAGGGGGTTTTGCTGAAATGCCTCAGCGAAGAAGAGGCCTACATCGCTCTTTCGACAGTGCACAGTGGAGCTTGTGGAGCACACCAAGTTGGTCATAAAATGAAATGGCTATTATTTCGACAAGGCTTTTATTGACCGACTATGTTAAAAAAATTGCATAGAATTCGCTAAAGGATGTCAAGATTGCCAGATACACGCTGATATACAACATATCCCGGCGAATGAATTACATTCAATTGTGAAACCTTGGCCTTTTAGAGGGTGGGCGTTGGATATAATAGGCGAAATTCGACCAGCATCGTAAAAAAACCAAAAGTATATTTTGGTTGGAATTGATTACTTTACCAAATGGATTGAAGCAATACCATTAGTAAATGTGGGTCAAGAAGACGTAATCGAGTTCATCCAAAGCCATATTATATACATATTTGGCATTCCAGAAACGATCACAACGGATCAAGGATCATTATTTGTCGGTCGAAAAATGCAGGAATTTGCTAATAAGATAGGTTTTAAGTTGTTAATGTTGACACCTTATTACGCCCAGGCGAATGGGCAAGTTGAAGCCACCAATAAGGTGATAATTGGATTGATTAAGAGGCATATAGGGAAAATCCCCGAAATTGGCATCAGACGTTAGACCAAATCCTTTGGGCATGTCGAACATCACCAAAAGATGCTACTAACACTACACCATTTAGGCTAACCTTTGGGCACGATGCAGTGCTGCCTGTCGAAATATGCTTACAATCAGTAAGAATCCAGAGACATCACGAGATCTCTTCGCAAGCTTATTGGGCGATGATGATGGATGAGCTAGTGGATTTAGACGAAGAAAGGTTGAAAGCCTTGGAAGTATTAAGACGACAGAAACAGAGAGTCGAAGACTCTTAAAACAAAAAGGTTAGGTTTCAGCCTTTTTAAGAAGGAGACGTCGTATGGAAAGTAATTTTGCCTATGGATCAAAAAGATAGAACCTTAGGCAAATGGTCTCCTATATGGGAAGGTCTGTTTTGCATTACCCACGTATTTTCAAATAGAGCTTATGAAATTGAAGAACTGGACGGAGATAAAAGAATCTTGAAAGTAAATGGCAAGTATTTAAAAAGATACAAGCCTATCTTGCAAGAAGTCCATATCAAAGATTAGATTCCATTACGAATAACGTCAGGGGCCAAAATAGGCCAAAAGGCCAATAAGGCGTACAAAAAGCAAACAAAAGAGAACATTACAAAGGTTCATAACTCAAGAAATTATTCAGAGTCTCTCAAGTCAATGGATTTAAGATACTTCATATAATCTTCGTCAGCTTCATCACCCGAAGGGGGAGGACGAGGGCACCTTGTTTGAAGCAACTTCATATGAGTCTCTGTTCTTTTTGAGGGAGGAGGTGCTCCTTGGGAGGTTCCAGATCTTGAAGACGAACCAGGACGTGCCGCCACCACAAGAGTATCCCTCTTTCTTGGTTGGGTATGAACAACAGATTTCTTTGGAGTAGAACTCATGTTTTCCAGTAGTAAGTATGGAACGATGAGTCAAGGAAAGAAAGATTTATAGAAGAAAGAGTGTGAGCCGAGATTGGTCAAGAAAATGGCAAAAAAGGACAAAAATTAGGTCACGCTGTTGGAGCAACCAATAAAAAAAACTTTTTTGAAAAAGATGAGGCATTCCGTTATGGGAAAAGAGAAAGCCTCAAAAAACGAAATGGACTAAAATCTCGTAGACTGTACGCAAACGAAATGTGGCATAAAAAGCTGCATAAATAAATTCAAGTACAAAATAATAAATTGTCATTACAAAAAAACAAAAGTGGCATCAGCCACATGATAAGATGATGATTATAAAAGGTCGAGAATGCTAGAAAGGCAGTTTCGACTTTAGCTTAGAGAAAGTGTCCAGATGGTGATTGATGCGAGCTTCACAGAGAGATTGGTCGAGCCGTGCCATCGCCAATTCTGTTTCAAGTCTTTGAGCCACGTCAATATAATCAATAGTGCTCTTTAATTCACGGGCTACATCAAAGTCGACAGAGGATTTTAGTTCCACATTTCATTATTCAGCATTGGCGATCTTGTCCTGGAGTTCCTTGATTTGTTCCTGCCATAAGATAATATCTTTTTGATTGGTTTTGATCTCCTCTTGGCATTTCTGGTGAGCAGCTTCTAGTGTGGCAACCCTGGCTTCAGATTCTTGTGCACCGGTCCAGGCTGCACTTTCTTGCCCAACTTTCTTTTCAATGCCTTTCAAGATAGGAGGAAGTTGTCGAAGCTCCAAAGATAAAGCATCTATCACGACCGACAAGTCCAACAAGAAACCATGAATTTCTGGGCTGAGATGAGTCAAGTTTACCTTTTTGAGTTGGTCTTTCAAGTATAGTCGAGATGTAGGATCTATAGTCAGGACAGTTTTGATATCACCTTTGAAGAACTTCTTCTTGATAGACTGAAGGATGGCCTAGACTAGAGCCTCAGAAGCAGGAGAAGTAGGAGGTGTCGAAGAGCCAGCAACATGGCCACATTTCTGCTTAAGGATCCTCTTGGTATACTCTCGTGGGTTTGACCATTTAAGGGCTATGAGAGGGTCCTCAGTGCTTGCTAGCGAAGAAGGATGAGGCTCATGAGCAATATGATCACCTTCATTCGCAATTTCTCCTTCCTCTTCCTCCTCCTCTTCTTGGTCTTCAAGTTCCTCAGAACTATTGTTATACATCAAATGGTTTTCTTCAGCATCTTCCTCCATAGGTTGTGGCACTTCCTCTTGGTCATTATCAAGTTGAGCATCACTGGGAGTATCAAGAGCATTGGAAGGGGTATCGTTATGTTCTTTTTTAGGCTCCGGAAGAAAGGTATCAGTGTCTAGTAGGGTCGAGAGTACGAGAGTTTCCTCTACCACCACTTCATCAGGAACTATGGGATTAGAACGGATAGGATTAGGAGTGCTAGAAGCATCATTGTCTACAGAATAACAATCATCAACGTGAGCTTGTTGAGTGTTGGTAGGCACCAAATGAGTTTTGTTTCATACAGAGGAAACAACAGGTTGGTTTACTTCACTTAAACCAGAACCAAGATCAGAAGAGGGGTGATAAGTCCACTCACCTTGGCTATTGATGGAATAAGGAGCAAAAGTACCAGAAGTAGGTGTTGGAGCCACAATGTTGGTGTTAACCTGGAAACACAGTTAAGAAAAGTGAGACGAAGGTATTGCACAAGGAAGGTTGCCAACCTAAAAGAGGAATATTCATGCATACCTGAGTTGAAGTAACCCCAGGGGTAGGAAGAGTGTCCCCGTGAGCACTTGTAGTTAAATTCCCAGCAGTCATAGGGGCACGCCCTTCGACATCCCTAGGAGAGGATGTCGAACCAAGAATTTTGGCCACCTTCGACGAAGGTGGACCAGTAGAGCCAGACACTTTCATTGGTTTCTTCCTCTTATGTACCAAAGTATCTTCAGGAGATTCGTCTGCGTCAGAAGTGACAATGATAGGCGCATCCTTCTTTCCTTTCTTCGAAGGAGTCTGAGGTTTACGCCTTGTCTAAAAAGATAAAGAGACAATATGAGTATGAAAATGAGAAGCATATCCAAGGAGAAGGCAAAGGAAACGATATGTATCGTTTTTCTTTCAATTTCATTACCACCTCGAGCAGTGGTGGCTCTTGTAGACAGCGCCTTCCTAGGTACAACTGAAAATAATGTATGATTTCCAAATTAGGTAACAAAGAGATAATCGTACGATCGTAAGCAAAAAGTGTCAAACCTTCATACACGTCAGATTCGATCCGAACGTTTTGAATCCCTATATGAAGGTGGCCTTTGAAACTGTCTAAAGTATGCTTAGTCGGAACCACCCGTCGAGCCTTTGGTTGGGATTGCTGTCGAAGGACCTTTAAGTCCTCAGCGCATATAAATCAGTCTAGAAATGGAGGGGCAAGTGCCACTCCAAAATCAGCAGTAGGCAAGCAAGGGAATTTGGGAGGAAAAAGCTTAAAAGCTACCTCATAACGTTTCTCACGAGGAACATTAGGAGGGAGTTTCAAGGTGTCCAGTGTTTGAGAGAATTTGTATTTTAAAATAACAGCAGTCTCATGGATGGTTCGACTAAGATCATCTGGAAGGTACATGACACAGAGAAGTATCTTGGTTCACTCCATAATCCGAAGGTACATCCAGTCCCTTTTCACACCGAAAGAGATTTCACTATAGTTAGAATGAGTGTACAGCTTACTATCTAACCTATAGGTAGATTAAAGGCTCTTAACACCTTTAAAATCTGAACACTAAGTGCAAGAAGAACAATCCTCTTCAATGCACACACTTGCTTTCGACAATCCTGAATAGCAAGAGGAATAGATACAATCTTTGATTTACAATGAGTTTAAAATCTATATATACAAAGTTATCAATCATATGATTGATCATCTCTTTTAATGATAATTTCCACAACTATTTAAGACTTTGTTGCTCAAGACTTTTCTTTCAAATGATATAAAAATATGCAGAAAAATCTTATGAGAAATGACTTGACTCAAGATGTGGAAAGATGAAAATTTTAGCAAAGATTTTTGAAAGAGGTGTTTTTGAAAATTAAAAGTTTAGGTATTTATATGTCACAAGCACCCCTTTGAACTATCATGCAAAACTTCAGAAAATATAATGAAAAATTGCCATGATTCAATGGAGACAATTCAGAAAAGAATGGTTAAAGAGGTGCAATTTTCAGAACAATTTTTCAAAAACGTTCAGTGAGCAATCAATTTCACACACAGGACCAATTGATTGCACACTCAAAAAAAAACTTGAAATTTGAATTTTTGAACTGAGCAATCGATTGCATGAAAATCACCAATCGATTTCACAAAAAACAGTAGCAAAAGCAAGAATATTTTTCACCTATGCAATCGATTGCACATTTGTGCCAATCGATTGCACCAAAAACAGTAGCCAACAGAAAGGACAAATTTGATCATGCAATCAATTGCTCCAAAGAGTGCAATCGATTGCTCTGGCAAAAACTTAGAAAAAGCTTGCTAACAAAAGCTTGTGAAAGTGTGATCACGTAATGCAATGATTTTTTTTGATTATTTGAGCAACTAGGACTTAAATACTTGATGAAGATTTTCATTATACCTTCAAATGAGATTATTCTTCATATCAAGTCTTTTTCCTAATTTTTTCCTTAGACATGATGTCTTGAAAATGACTGAACATCTTTGCCTTCTTGTCAAGTGGTTTGTCTTCATCAAAACATAAGTTGATCTTGAGAAACTTGATTCCACATTCTCCCCCTTTTTAATGATGAAAAAGCATTCTCTTTTGTTGCGATGTTCTTTTCGACAAGTTTCACCCCCTGAGATATAGATATCCCCTTAAATATGTGAAGTGTTGAGAAAATCTGATTTTGTATTGAGGTTTGGTGTAGCCTTGCATTTGTACCTTAAAGATCAAGGAAAGAAAACAAGCAAAGAAAGAGTAACACCCTTCTCCCTCTTTTGACATTATCAAAAAGAAGGGAAAGATGGATAAAAGAAAAAATAAATAGACAAGAGACAATGATTCAAGTATCATAGCAACTAGTTATAGATTTAAAGTGCAAAGTACAATAGATAAGAAAAAGTGCAGAATTAAAAAGTACATGGATAAAACGATAAACACAACAAATATGTAGACAACTTAGGAAAGGTCCATGTTGGGGGTCAAAAGACTGTTGGTTCGGAAAAGATTGCTATAGTGGATGGATCGTATGGTGAAATGTAAAGGTAAGAATAGAGATATAAGAACTGTTGATTAACTGCCTCTTGAAAGTTGTTGATCCTAGTGGTGGTTGACTCATTAATGGAATTGTATTGATTGTTGATGGAAGTGTTAAGGTTTCCAAATTGTTGAGCCATGAAGTCCATAAGTTCTTGGTTACTAGGGCCATTTTGAGTAAGTGGAGGAGGAACATCATCCTCTTCTTCATTCTCTTGCTCGTTTCCGTCATTTCTAGCCATACCCTCACCAATGTAAACAATAGTTTTTGCTTCTGGGTCATACTTTACACCCATCCTTGAGTCCACATTTTTGATGGAGATTTTGTTGGCATTTGAGTCCATGAGACACACATCAAAGCCTTCGAGATCCACTTCAAAATCTCCAAAATCTTGGTAATAAACCATGCACACGGAAAAAATTTTGATTTTACGTTGAAAGTCATCGTATGAACCAAAATAAAGTAAGCCCAACTCACATGAATGCCTTTCTTAAGTGCATACAAAACCTGCATTTCCAAGTCAGTTACAATGCAATGGTTTCTAGCCCTTGGAAACATATTGTAGACCATAAAGTAATGGAAGAGCCTATCATCAATATTGAAAATACCTGTCGACTAAGAGGTTCGAGAGGGTTCTATGCTGCCTAATGATCTCACACGCTTGGTATGAAATTCTGCCTCCAATATTCTTCTGAGGCTGTAGTAAAATTCTCTTTTATTTTAATCCGCCCAAACTTCATCTTCTTCATCATAGATGTGAGTAGTAATGCGCCTAAGTGGGGGGGGGGGGGGGGGGGGGAAGGGGGGTGAATTAGGTTCTTTGAAATTTTCTGCTTTTAAGAGGACTATGTTACTTTATTTTTAATGAAGTGAAGATATGAAAGCTTGTAAAGGTAGAAAGTAAAAGAGACACAGAGAGTTATAGTGGTTCCCCTCACACCTCGAGGGTAGTCCACTCCCCTTTCAACACGAAAGAGATTTCACTATAGTTAGGATCAATGTACAATTTGCTCTAACCTATAGGAGATCAAAGGTTCTTAAAACACCTTTAAGATCTAAACACTAAGTGGAATGAGAACAATCCTCTCTAATGCACACACTTGCTTTCAACAATCCTGAGCAGTAAGGGGAAACTAAAATACAATTCTGCGTTTGTAAGATTTGTAACAATGTATAATTGGTAATCAACGCTGAGATTGAATCTTCTATTTTAATGGAATTTCCACATGTATCTAAGACTTATTGCTCAAGAATTTTCTTTTCAAAAGATATGAAATTTGATGCAGAAAATTCTTTGTGAAAATTGTTTAAAGAAAAAGTTCAAGAATCTTGATTGAAAGAGATTGTAAAGAACTGATGTAAAAGTTGGTTGTCTTAATTTTGAAAAGCTAGGTATTTATATTACATAAATATCACTTGATGAAATCATGCAAATCTTCAGAAAAATTGATGAACAGTTGTTATGTTTCAAAGGAAACATTTAACAGACATTTGAATGAAGAGATACAATTTTTCAGAATGAATTTTCAAAATCGTTCAGTGAGCAATCGATTGCACCAAGGCAGCAATCGATTGCACTCCAAAACAGAATTGAAATTTTTTAAGCATGCAATCGATTGCACTAAGGCAGCAATCGATTGCTCTTCAAAACAGAATCAAAAATAGTTAAAATTTGATCATACAATCGATTGCTCCAAGAGTGCAATCGATTGCACTTTAAAAAACTTAGAAAAAATTCTGTTTTCAAAAGCTTGTGAGAGTGCAACAAGTCATGAAAATTGTTTTTAAAGCTTTGAGAAATTAGGACTTAAATGCTTAATGGATATTCTCATTGTACCTTCAGATGAGAACATCTTCAAAGTTGCATCTTTGTCCTGATGCTTGATGGTTGATCATCTTTGCCTTCTTGAGTGATTTGTCTTCATCAAAACAAATGTTGATCTCTGAGGATCTTGATTTCACATTCTCCCCCTTTTTGATGATGACAAAGCATTCTTCTTTTGTTGTGATGTTTTCTTTCCGGTACACTTTTCTCCCCCTCAATGTATGACTTGTTGAGAGTTTCTGAGTTTGTATTGAGGTTCGGGATAGTCTTAAATTTTGAAACTTTGTACCTTTAAGGAAAGATAATAAACAAGAAAAGAGATTAACATCCTTCTCCCCCTTTTGACATTATCAAAAAGAAGGGACAGATGGATTAAGGCAATAATATATGAAAATAACGGACAAGCTTGATCAAAAGTTAAATTAAAAACGAGTACAATAAAACTGGAAAGTTCAGAATTCAAAAATAACAGAAATAAATAACAACAATAAAAACAGAAAAACAGTCATTTCTAAGATAAATCCATGTTCGGATCAAAGCTTGGTTGGATAGAAAAAGTTGTTTGGAGAGGTGATGGACGAGAAGGAGGAACAGCCGGGTTTGAGGGATCGTACGGCGGGATGTAGAGGTGAGAGTACAGGTAGGAGAATTGTTGGTTCAAGTTTTCTTGAAAGTTGTTGATCCTAGCATTTGTTGACTCTTGAACATCAGTGTATTGAGCATTGATGGAATTATTTAGATTCCCAAATTTTTGAGTTATGTAGTCCATTAACTGCTGATTTCTTGGACCATTTCCGGACGGAACAGGAACATCTTCATCATCTTCATCCTCTTATTCATCAATATCAGCCACACCTTCGCCGAGGTAAATGATTGTCTTGGTATCTAGGTTGTATTTTACACCCATTCGAGAATCCACATTCTTGATTGAAATCTTGTTAATATTGGAATCCATGAGATACTTATCAAATCCTTCAAAATCTACTTGATAATGTTCCAGGATCTTCGTAATGAACTAAGCATATGGCAGAAATTTAGATTATTTATTTATTCCGCGCATGTGAGTTAAGATCATATTTGCCCAATTTATCTGAATATTATTCTTATCAGTATATAGCATCTGCATTTCTAGATCAGTTACTAGACAATGATTTCCACCCCTGGGAAACATTATGTAAGCCATGTAGTAATGAAATAAATGGTCATCAATGTTGAATATACCTGCCGACCATGAATTGCAAGATGGTTCTAAGTCGCCTAAGGATCAGACTCTTTTTGCATGGTATTCGGCTTCAGATATTCTGCTGAGGCTCCAATAGAACTGTCTTTTGTCATATGCGTTCCAGACTTCTTCGTGTTCTTCCGGAGATCTTGCAGCAGGCACTGGAATGTTGAGAATCCTTCCAAGTGTCTTGGAAAAGAGCGGGATCCTTTTACCTTGAACGTATGTCACTAGCTTGCCTTCTTCTTTTTGTAAGTTGCAGTAGAACAGTCTTACCAAATCCGGATAATATGGCCCGGATGAGGAGATTACTGGTTCTAACCCACATGCAATCAGGGTTTCTTGGAAGGAGAAGCATTCTTTAGGAAAGGATACCGTACTTGAGGGTCTGCACAACCTTCTTTTGGAAATACTTGATGAATTTGTCTCGTTGTTCATTGTCCAAATGATGAAGAAATGAGAGCTAGGGTTTATAGGAGAGTTTTGTTAACTGAGAGAGATTGTAGAAGTAGGTTATGAGAGATGGTATTTATAATGGTTGAAAGAAGAAATAGAATTAAATGTGAGATATAAGTGGTTGAAGGTATTTAAGATTTTTTGGAAATATGAGATTTTATGGTCAAATCTTGAGACTAGGGCTAAGAATTAATGGCTAATCATATGTAGGTCAAAAATTTTAATGAGGGTAGTTGGAAGGTTTAAGGATTCATGGATCTATTAAATAGAAACAGAAAAAATAGTTTTTCAGAAGGTGCAATCGATTGCTAACATGGTGCAATCGATTGCTCCATCAAACAGAAATGAAATTTGGCAAAAGCTACAGAGTGCAATCGATTGCTGTAAGGGTGCAATCGATTGCTTGCTTTAAAAATTTAAAAGAAATGTAAAACTTACAGTGAGCAATTGATTGCTGCAGGGGTGCAATCAATTGCTTGTAGTGAAATTTTGAGAAAAACACAGCAGATGAAGTTCTTTTATGTTTCTACATCAGTCTCATCCAAAATTCCAAGTTCCCTTCGTATTTTGTAGAATGACTCATTTGCCAAAGGTTTTGTGAAGATATCGGCAAGCTGATTATGAGTATCTACGAATGTTATCTCGACATCTCCTTGAAGTACATGATCTCGTAGAAAGTGATGTTGTATGTCAATGTGCTTGGTCCTTGAGTGCATGACTGGATTTTTCGTTATGTTGATTGCACTGGTGTTGTCACAGCGAAGAGGAATGTTGCCCAGGTCAAGTCCGTAGTCACGAAGTTGTTGCTTGAGCCAAAAAATCTGCGCACAGCAACTACCTGCTGCTATGTACTCAACTTCAGCCGTACTAAGTGCTACACATGCTTGTTTCTTGCATGCCCATGAGACTAGTGCATTTCCCAAGATGTGACAGGTTCCACTTGTGCTCTTTCTATCAGTTTTGCAACCTGCATAATCCGCATCAGAATATCCAATTAAATTGCATATACTACCTTTAGGATAGCACAAGCCGACATTTGTTGTTCCTTTGAGATACTTCATGATCCACTTGACTGCCATTAGGTGAGACTCCTTTGGATTTGCTTGAAAGCGAGCGCAAAGACAGACGCTAAACATAATGTCAGGGTGGCTTGCTGTCAAGTATAGTAGTGAACCAATCATACCTCTATATTTTATGATGTCAATCGATATACCGGATTCATCTTGATCTACATATGTACCAGATCCCATAGGTGTAGATAAAGTCTTGCAATTGTCCATATCAAACTTTTTCAATAGTTCTTTGCAATACTTCGATTGATTGATAAAGATCCCATTCTCAAGTTGCTTAATCTGCAGTCCAAGAAAGTAGTTCATTTTTCCCATCATAGACATTTCGAATTCTCCTTGCATCATAGATGAGAATTCTTCGCATAGCTTGGTGTTGGTTGAACCGAAGATTATGTCGTCAACGTATGTCGCTACTGCGAAAATCGGCGCCGGCTAAACAGAAGAGTCGCCACCGTGCGTTATTTATCCCAAAGGAGGGAAAGGAAACGCTCGAAGTAAACCTACCGCAAAGACGGGAAAGGAATGGTCGTCGCAACCAAATCCTGGATTCGGGAGTCGATTACGCAAGGGGAAGGTATTAGCACCCCTCAAGTCCGTCGTACTCGACGGGATCCATGCTTGTTTTCTAGTACGGATTGTTATTCTACCTACTCTACAGGTCTGAGGTTAAATGAAAATAAAATGACTCGACAAAGTATCGCACTTTATGCCTACGTATTCCCGTCTGGAACGAGAAATCAGAGTCAACGTAGTTCGCCTACCTACGGGAAAGGAGGGGAAGGTTGCTCGCTAGGATACAACATCCTATGCCTACGTACTTTCATACAACATGAAAGATCAGAGCAAACATAGTTCGGGCTACGGAAGACACAAATTTGTCGGATTGTTTTTTTTTTATCTTTCTGAAAAGGTTTTCTTCTGATTAGGAGTCCAAGCGGACAAAAATGACACTGTGATGTTTGTTTTCAGTCTTTTACGCAAGAATTGTTTTTTATAGTATTTGCAATCTCTGACGCACTAGAGACTATGATTTGAGGGTGACTACGTCGTATGTCACCCTATGGGTAACACACTAAGCAGTCAGATTACTGAAGAGTGACCCTCCAGCAATCCTCTCTCAAATAGCTTAAGGCTCGTAGCGTACGACATCGATTATCCTTGTTACTGTGTTTTGAATTGTTCTGAGATAGAAGAGAAAGAAACTCTAAAAAAACCTAGGGTTTGAAATGGGAATCAAAACTACCCGAATGTTATCATGCATGGATTACAACCTAATGTCTGTCATAATTCCCTCCTGCACAGAGGAAATCAAAGACCCTAGGGGATAAACGGAAAAGAAATAACAGATATACAGTAAACAGTAAAATGCATGAGGTGCAGCAGTACAAGCGAGGCAAGGGAGTCCCACTCAACCTCAAACCTGGGAAAACAATAGGCAAAGTGAAACAACTTCACTTTAAACCTAAGGGGCAAGCTGAACAAGCCAACAATCAATACCGAAAAAAGAAATAAAACCCAACACCAGCTTTGACAGCAACACCAGTTCTTACAGTAAGCAGTTCAAACAGCACCAGCTCTGACAGCTACAGTTGATCAACAACAACAATGTTGACAGTAACACCTTCATGTAAGACCCCATCTTCACTCTCCAATGATATTCAAGCTTCAGATAAGCTCTTATCTCCAATAATCTCCAGCTTTAGCAAGCACTGAACCCCAATAAACAAACAACTTCAAACAGCAGCAAAACCCTAATTTTCACAGTTATCCAGCTTTGACTGGCACAAGCTTCATCTTATCCAGTCATCAATGCACTTCTTATCCTCAAAAGGCTCCCAATCTTCAATGAAAACACTCACAGGAGAGAATTAACTAATAGATGAAGTTGGAATGTTAAGAGGCTTAATGATAACCCAGGGAAATCACTAAGATCTTATCATAGCAAGTGAAAGGTATCCTCAAGGTTCTACCCAATCAGAGCATGCTCTACATCCCTCCTAAGGAGAGATGGAACTTCTTTGGGGGACCTTGTGTCATAGGATGGAATAGAGGCACAAGGAGCTCTCTATGTTTGACAGAAGAAATCAGTCTACTCTAAAGCTCTCCATATATCTCCTATCTCCTAAGTCTTCAAAAGTAATCTTCAAGAGTAAGAATCTCATGCTCCAAGCTCCATCCTTTATCTCCAATCATCTCCAAGGTCTTCATTAGCTCCATTAGGCAAAACTCAAGCCCAACACCCAATTGAAATGCCCAAAACCCAACAAACAAAACAATATCCCAAGGGGGAAACACACCAATAACAACCAATTTGCAAAAATCAAATAAAATGGAAATACTCATCATAAAATCCTAGATTAATTTCTAAGGGACCCTAACTATGTACCCTATACCCCACATAAACCCCAAGGCCTAAATCAAACCCTAAGTCTCTAAACTATGCCCTAAACTACACCTAAGTGTTGTAAAACCCTAATACTAGCACCCTAAAGTTCATCACTCAAAACTAACCTAAATTTCATCATAAAAATATGAGAAAAATCTATAAGGGAGCATGTACCTCTAATCTAATCAATCCAACAAGAATCAACTAAAAAACACTCACCAATCTCTCATACTAAATTCAGCAAAATAAGGTATCAAACAAATGCAAAATAAAATCAATAAAATGGTAAATTATGCCAGAAATATAAAATGCAAGGAATTAATATTTTTATTGTTTTATTAAATTCTAGAAACCCTAAGGAAAACAAGGAAAAAATTCCCACCCTAAAATGTTCATTTTTCAATTAGTTATGGATTTTTTTGTTAACTAAAATAATTTGAAAAAAAAACAAAAGAAAAGAGAAGAAAATGAAAAGAAGGTGTGACAAATAGCAATCAGAACCAGTTCACTTCACCAATTGGGCCCAGAGGGGGGTGCGTATAGCCAGGCGCGCTAGGCCCAATTCGTTTCAGCAAATAACATGAAAAAACAAATAAAAAAAAGGAAAAAAGCTTGGTACGAATAGCAACACTTTCACGTGCATTTTCCATTGGGCCTCCAAAAAGGGGTGTACATAGCAACAAATGACTTAAGCCCACTACCACTCATTAAGTGAAATGGGGTGTTTCATACTCTCAGACTCCTTCACAAAATTCAACACGTCTTGGCCGTTGGATGATCATTCTAGTCAAAGTCTAACACGATCCAATGGTGATAAGTTCATCTTCTTCCTTTGAATTTTGGAGGGAGAAGGAAGCCATGGCTGAAACAGAGCTTCAACCTTCATCTTCTCCAAACGCAACTCTCTCAATCCTCATAAAAACCCTAACATAAACACATCATCTGGCTCGCCTTTTCTCAAGGAATTCAACCACACTATCCATTGGCATTGAATCATCTTCTTCCTCAAAACACGAAGAGAGGTTCAGAAAAAGCTCAAACCTCAATTCTCACCAAACTTAAAATTGAGAGGCCTAAAATCATCACCATGCTACACTGAGAAAAATCCACTATCAAACTAGGTTTAAACCTCTAAGAATTGCAAGATACGATCATGAACAGAAATGGTGCCATCTATAAAATTGTCTCCAATTCTTGAATTTCTTTACCAGAAAGTTCCTAGAAATGATCTACATCTCATCCAACCATTTAAACCCTAACAATTACACCTATATCAAGCTATAGGATAAGATTTACATACCTGCAAAAATCGAGTGAACAGACCAAGCAATCCTTCAAATTAAGCTCCAAGATTTTCCAGATACCTTCAATGATGTATGATCAAGCTTCTGTATGCACTAAATTGGATTGAAACCTCTTGAATCCTTGAATCCGAATCTTACTTGCAAGAGATGAATCTAAAATGCTCTCTCACGATTTTGCACCAATCTTGCCTTGAATTGTATCTGGAATCATTCACCAACACCAAAGGAAGCTATTGAACACAAAAAAATGGATTGAAATGGATCAAATAGTTATAACCGATTCTGTTATGCAAACTGAAAACTCAATGTTCAATCTCTCCAATCTCCCTTAATCTGCACCAAATCATGCCTTGGATCACTTCTAATTCTTATATAGAACTTGTATGAAAGCTCTAGAAACTTCTGGATTGATCCAATGAGAAGTTCCACATCTCTTGCATTTGAAAATGTCATGAGAAATTCATGCATGGCAGCTGAGTTTTAAGCTTGCTTCAATGCCTCATTCTGATCCAAATTCTCACCACATGACATATTGAATGTGTTAGGATTCATTAGAGCCTTGGTTATGCCTTGAAGAATGGTTTTGCATATGTGACTTATGATGTAAGTAACCACTTTTCAAAGGAAGTCATTGAATTAACCCTTAACTCAAAAATGTGGCAATGTCAATGTTTTCAAAATATGTTTTCCAATCAATTTGGTATGTCACATGGACTGGTTTGGACCCATAGCTCAAAAATCCCAATTTTCATCCTTGGTTCATTTAAAATTCACCCTTATTTTAGGCCATTTTTTGCAATTTTGTGATACAAGCCTTTCCAAGCTCTCATGACTCCTTACCTAGCCCAAAAAAATCATTTTAAGCATATCTCATGTTGAACATTTTTCCATTTGAGGAGTGGAAGATGGAGATTTTGACCTATGTTGAAAAATGACCTATAATTCAACTTTCTCAAAATACCCCTGGATTGCCAAGACCATAACTTGCGTTTTACAAATCCTCTTGAGGACTTCTAGTATTCAAATTAAAGCTACGATCAAGCCCTACAATTCTTATGTTGGCCAAGAATCCATTTGAAAATTCCTTCATGGGCAAAAGTTGCTTTGAAGTCAAGTGATTTTCACAAATTTCAGTGTCCTCTGGGGACCCATAACTTGCAAGAACCATAACTTGAGTTATACAAATCTTCTTGAAGACTTATAGTACTCAAATTAAAGCTATTGAGAATACCTACAAGTTTCATGTTGTCCTAGAATCCATTTGAAACTTTCATTTTGACTTATATGGCTTAGAAGTTAAGCCTAAATTAGGGGATTTTACACTGAAACCCTAATTTGGCAACTCCTCCTACTCTTGATTCTCTTTGATTTATCCTTGGCAAAACACCACACTTGTATCAAAATATCAATTCATGAATCCCACATCCTTCAATTAAGCCTTGATGCTCTTCAATCACCCAGTTGACCTAGGGTTGACCCAGATGAAACCCTAGTTGACTGCACTTCAACTGTGACTCTTGTACTTGAATCAATGACTTGTCTCATCTTCAATATGACCCTCTAGGCATTTGATAAGCTTTGTACACATTCCATACCCTCAATTCATATCTCATTGATGATCCTCAATACACCTCAAATTAGGAGAGAAATCCATTGGTTGACCCTCAAACTTCTCAAAGCTTCAAACATTTCTTAGTGACTTGGATGGCCGTAAGCTTGAATAAAACCCCTTGATGTGCTTCTTTAGATAAGGATGGCACTTGATACCTTGTTATATGACTTGCTATGCTATGCTATGCAAATGATTAGATTATGTACATGATTTACTATGCAAATGATAATGCAGTTGAAACATAAATCAAATGAAATAGGTTGAGCAAATTTTAGGGTGCAACAGCTGCCCCTATTCAAATGGCTTGGACCCGACTGGGTGAAGAGCGAACGACCTTCAAACAATCGAGGTACGAGACGTTTGAATACCAAGAACCTGGAAATTTGCCAACCGCAGAAATAAACTGCACAAACTGCTTGGACAACAACATCTGCTGACTGGATCTGGTTGTTACGGCAACAAACTGATCAATCAGCGACTATGCTGGGGATTATTTTCATCAGCCTGAAAAAGATTCTATCATTGCGGGGATAGAACTTTGTCCACGTTAGGATGCGATAGTCTGTCAACACAGAAACATTCCGACGACTTCGCTGGGGAAACGTTTCCGTCTAATCACAAGGAACCCTTCTGCCTGTCCATACAGGCAAATCATTTGCCTATACACATGAAACCCCATCCGTCTCCTTCACACGGGAAAAGTCACCTCCTGATCACAGGAAAGGCCATCCGCCGGCTTCATACTGGAAAATACATATGTCTGATTCATACAAGAAAAACTGAGTACCATCTCTCTGCCTACCTCTGCAGTAGCCAACTCCGTTGGTCCAGCCCACAAACGACTTTGAAAATGGCTCTACTAGGGATAGTAACACGAGGAAATCACGGCGACTTCCTTGGGGAAAATACTTTTTCCAAATCTAAATCACATATTCTGTCTATCACTGGAGAATTATTTTTCTGGATACCGAAAAGGTTCATCCGCCTGCTTCATACGGGAAAACACATCTGCCTGATGCATACAGGAAAGTTCTTCCGTCTGATTCTTACGGGAAAATATAACACATCTGCCTGATACATACAAGAAAGTTCTTCCGCCTGATTCTTACAGAAAATCATAACACATCTGCCTGATACATACAGGAAAGTTCTTCCGCCTGATTCTTACGGGAAAATATAACACATCTGCCTGATACATACAGGAAAGTTCTTCCGCCTGCTTCATACGGGAAAAGATAACACATCTGCCTGATACATACAGGAAAGTTCTTCCGCCTGCTTCATACGGGAAAAGATAACACATCTGCCTGATACATACAGGAAAGTTCTTCCGCCTGCTTCATACGGGAAAAGATAACACATCTGCCTGATACATACAGGAAAGTTCTTCCGCCTGCTTCTTACTGGAAAATATAACACATCTTCCTGATACATACAGGAAAGTTCTTCCGCCTGATTCTTACGGGAAAATCATAACACATCTTCCTGATACATATAGGAAAGTTCTTCCGCCTGATTCTTACGGGAAAATATAACACATCTGCCTGATACATACAGGAAAGTTCTTCCGCCTGCTTCATACGGGAAACGATAACACATCTGCCTGATACATACAGGAAAGTTCTTCCGCCTGCTTCATACGGGAAAAGATAACACATATGTCTGATACATACAGGAAAGTTCTTCCGCCTGCTTCATACGGGAAAAGATAACACATCTGCCTGATACATACATGAAAGTTCTTCCGCCTGCTTCATACGGGAAAAGATAACACATCTGCCTGATACATACAGGAAAGTTCTTCCGCCTGCTTCATACGGGAAAAGATAACACATCTGCCTGATACATACAGGAAAGTTCTTCCACCTGCTTCATACGGGAAAAGATAACCTTGGATATAGCTTCCTAGTCTGTTCGCGGTAGTAGCTAACTCCACTGGGGATATTCTGAAAATAACTACCCGACACACATTTCGACAACAAGTGTCCTCTTCTGAAATTCTGATTCATGAAACCCTGAAATGCTGCCGCAACAGAAAACCTGAAGAAAACACTCCGATGGTCAGATAAGAGAAACTTCAACCAGTAACTCTGTGGGGGATGATAATGAGGACTGCATCATCACATGTCTCACGGCGAGACCTCGATCGTCGGGTAATAGATCTGAACCATAACTTCATACTCCTGCTGAGAAACACACCTGAAATCAAAAGGTTAACCAACCTGATTTATATTTCAAATGCATATGTTTGGCAATGGCATAATGCTCCATACGGCATGGAAATGCTACGCATTTTCGGGTATATGCAAACATGATAATGTATACAAATGTAAATGCAGGTTCAGGCTGCTGGGGAGCTTTGACAAGCTTGCTTCAACACGGCTGTTGAGGACAAATACCACCCTGTTGGGGATGAACGGGTATCACGAAGTATTCTGGCCAAAATAAATTCCAGAAATACAACCAACTCTGCCGGGGAGAGATTACACATCGATTTCCACTGGGAGGAAATAATAACACCTGCTGGGAAGACTAACTCAATTGGGGGAGAAGCAACCCTTCTGGGAGACAACTGTCTGGGAACCGTTTACAAACTCGGAACTACCACTCCGCTGGAGGTAATCATCCTGACGAAGGCGTGACGACCTACGGGGGAAATAAAACCACCCTCGGTGGGGATAATCCTTCCAAACTTACTATCTTGGTTGTATGCCATGGAAATCCTCCTAGCTGGGGATTGAGTGCGCACATACTCAACTCTCTGGGGAGTATAACCTTTGCATGGGACACTGATCTTGTCTTGTTGGGGATATCCTATGGACAACTTCCACGAGGATACTCTTCTGGGGAAACTAATCCTTCCTTTGGTAAGGGATAATCATCGTCTCAACCTCTGGAGGTGAGGTGCGACCTGCATGGGGATTAGCGTCACACAAAGTCAAGTCTTTCACCACGAACCTCCGGCTGGGGCCACAATTTTCAGATCGTTCGCTTCAAAGGTGAGAACCCTGCAAAGCACAAACGAGACAAAACAAATCTATACAACCGAATCTATTCGGGTTAGTGTCTGTGACATTACATCAGTCAATTCGAAGTTTTAGCAATTATTGGCAAGGGCCAACAAAGTTATGCACATGCAAGTTCATCGGAACATTGGCATTTTCCACATACAAAGCAGTAAAGCACAAACATCAAATACTGAATAACATGTTTTATTAATAACATGCCTATGAATAGGCAAAGTTTTGTACATCGAATGTAACTCCTGAAAAGAGGAAGTTACGCACACACACATACATATATGCACAAAAAGCATAAAAATACAAATTGAATTTGTACACATGTCGGCAACGTGGTGCAGACAAACATCACGAGCTGATCCTCCTATGACTCGCCTGACTCTAGCGCTTTCCCGGTATTCGACTTTCGGATGAGATTGTGTTGGATAAACGAACCCTTAGGTACTCCCAAACCACTAAGCAATGCTTGTATCAGATCCGGACCGCAGTCATTTGCTTTTTCAATCCCTAACTTTTGCGTGAATCGCCCTTTGCGGGTTTTCAATTCACCGGGATACCCTTTTTTGCCGAAGTCGCCCAATGCAGGTTTTTGACTTCGCGGGTGTACATCTTTTCAATTTTATCCCTAACTTTTTCCCGAACCTTTTATTCATTTTTTACGGTTCGCCAAGATGCCCCATTTTTGCCTGGACCCTCTTTTTACTGTCCAACGGGTCACTTTCAAGCAAAGTATTTTTTAACTGCGTCCGAATTCATAGGCGATGTAAAGTCTTCACCATCCATGGTAGATAGTAGCAAGGCTCCTCCAGAGAAGACTTTTCTGACAGCGTATGGCCCTTCGTAATTAGGGGTCCACTTGCCCCTGTGATCTGTTTGTGGCGGGAGAATCCTCTTCAGCACAAGGTCTCCCGTCTGAAAGCTTCAAGGGTGTATCTTCTTATCGTACGCTTTCTTCATCCGACTCTGATACAACCGACCATATGCTAGAGAAGCTAGCCTCTTCTCGTCCATTAAGCTCAGCTGATTCAACCTGTCTTTTACCCATTCTGCCTCGTCAAGTAGGACATCTCGTAAAACCCACAGGGAAGGAATCTCAACGTCCAACGGTAACACTGCCTCCATTCCGTATACCAATGAAAAAGGGGTTACCTCGGTTGATGTGCGTACCGTCGTACGATAATCGTGCAAAGCGAAAGGTAGCATCTCGTGCCAGTCCTTATACGTCACAACCATCTTCTGAACAATCTTCTTTATATTCTTATTGGCCGCTTCAACAGCGCCATTCATCTTCGGCCGGTAAGGAGATGAGTTGTGATGTTCAATCTTAAAATTCTGGCACAGCTCTTTCATCATCTTGTTATTCAAATTCGAACCGTTGTCGGTGATAATCCGCCCAGGGATTCCATATCTGCAGATAATATCTCATTTGATAAATCTGGCGACCACTTGTTTGGTGACATTGGCATATGATGCTGCTTCCACCCATTTGGTGAAGTAATCAATTGCCACCAAGATGAACCGGTGTCCATTGGATGTTGTAGGCTCGATCTTTCCAATCATATCAATTCCCCACATCGAGAATGGCCATGGTGATGACATCACATTCAGAGGACTTGGGGGTACATGGACCTTGTCCGCATAAATTTGGCATTTATGACACCTCTTTGCAAACTTGAAACAGTCTGTTTCCATAGTTAGCCAGTAATAACCTGCCCGTAGCAGTTTTCTTGTCATAGCATGCCCACCAGCATGTGTACCAAATGTACCCTCATGTATCTCTTCCATAAGCAACTTCGCCTCTTTCTCGTCTACACAGCGTAGCAACACCAAGTCGTGGTTTCTTTTGTATAGGACACCGTCAGGATTCAGATAGAAATTGCCAGCCAATCTCCTGAGAGTCTTCTGATCTCGACTGGATGCCCCAGCCGGATACTCCTTGTTCTTCAGGAAATTCTGGATGTCAAAGTACCAGGGTTTACCATCGGGAGCCTCGTCAATGGCAAATATGAATGCAGGCCTATCGAGCCGACAGATAACAATCCGGGGAGTCTTGTTCCAGAAGTTAACTTTATACATCGAGGACAATGTCGCCAGGGCGTCAGCCATTTGATTTTCTGCTCGTGGCACATGATGCAATTCTACCTTGTCAAAGAAAGGTAACAATCTCCTTGCATAATTCATATATGGTATTAAATTTGGCTGACGTGTCTCCCATTCTCCTTTACTCTGATTCACCACTAGAGCTGAGTCTCCGTATACATCCAGATGTTTGATTCACAAATCAATAGCTTCTTCCAGACCCATGATGCAAGCCTCATATTCAGCCTCATTATTGGTAACAGGAAAGGTCAACCGGGCAGTAAAGGGGATGTGCGACCCCTGAGGAGTAGTGATAATTGCACCTATTCCGCTACCATAGGAATTTACAGCTCCATCAAATATCAACTGCCATTTGGAACCCAACTCTGGTCCTTCGTCCGACAACGGTTCTTCACAATCCTTCATTTTCAGGTACATGATATCCTCGTCAGGAAAATCAAACCTCATCGATTGGTAATCCTCAACAGGCTGCTCCGCAAGGTACTCTAACAAAACGCTACCTTTAATAGCCTTTTGCGAGACATATTGGATATCATATTCGGTTAACACCATCTACCATCGGGCAATTCTTCCGGAGAGTGCTTGCTTCTCAAACACGTATTTGATTGGATCCATCTTTGAAATTAGCAGGGTTGTATGATTTAGCATGTATTGCCTCAAACGTTTGGCGGCCCAGGCTAGCGCACAACACGTTTTCTCGAGCATTGAGTATCTGGACTCATAGTCGGTAAACTTCTTACTCAAATAGTAGATCGCATGCTCTTTACGCCCAGTCTCGTCGTGTTGACCGAGAACACAACCCATACTTTCCTCAAGAACCGTCAAATACATAATCAAAGGTCTCCCGGCCACCGGGGGTATCAAAACAGGAGGTTCCTGCAAGTATTCTTTTATCTTGTCGAACGCCTTTTGACAATTTTCATTCCAGGTCATAGCCTGGTCCTTTTTCAACAACTTGAATAACGGCTCGCATGTCGCAGTTAAGTGAGATATGAACCGGGCGATATAGTTCAACCTCCCTAAGAACCCACGCACTTCTTCTTCTGTTTTAGGCGTCGGCATTTCTTGTATTGCTTTTATTTTCGCAGGATCAACCTCTATTCCTTTTTCGCTCACAATAAACCCTAACAGTTTGCCCGATCTCACCCCGAAGGTGCACTTGTTAGGGTTCAGTCTCAACCTGAACTTCCTAAGTCTCTTGAACAGTTTCAGCAGATTAACCAAATGCTCCTCCTCCGTCTGGGATTTGGCAATCATATCATCAACATAAACCTCGATCTCTTTATGCATCATGTCGTGAAAGAGAGTCGTCATAGCATGCTGATATGTTGCCCCAGCATTCTTCAATCCGAAGGGCATCACTTTGTAGCAAAATGTTCCCCAGGGAGTAATGAAGGTAGTCTTCTCCATGTCTTCTGGAGCCATTTTGATCTGATTATAGCCCGAGAAGCCATCCATGAAGGAGAATACAGAGAACTGAGCAGTGTTATCAACCAGCACATCGATGTGAGGAAGTGGGAAGTCATCTTTCGGGCTCACCCTATTCAAATCACGGTAGTCTACACACATTCGCACTTTACCGTCTTTCTTCGGCACTGGCACAATATTAGCGACCCATGAGGGGTATTTTGTAACAGCTAGGAAACCAGCATCCCACTGTTTTTGAACTTCCTCCTTAATCTTCACCGCCATGTCCGGTCTAGTTCTTCGGAGTTTCTGCTTAACAGGTGGACATTCCTCTCGCAGCGGCAGACGGTGAACAACCATATCCGTATCCAACCCAGGCATATCCTCGTACGACCAAGAAAATATATCACTGTACTCTTTGAGCATCTCAACCAACCTTTGCTTGATGTCGCTCTGCAGCGCAGCCCCTATACGGATGTTTCTCACAACCTCTTCCGACCCCAAATTGATAATCTCAATGACTTCCTCATGAGGCAGAATGATTCGTTCTTCTTGTTTCAATAACCAGGTCAACTCTTCTGGTACGTCGCCATCTTCAACAATCTCCTCCTCAGCCTGAAATACCGGGTGCTCGAAGTTGAAGTGAGTCATAGGCAGTTCATAAATGTCATCTGAAATAGTAATCCTGCAAAGGAAATGGTTAAATGCTTCAAAACGCATACAAAGCAGATAACCACGTTGCCATTTTATTGTAAAAATAACAAACAGGAAAAACAGGGATCACAACATTTGTATATGAAAAATGCCTTTATTTCATGATTAAACAATGTAATGTACATAACCAAATGGCCCTAAGCAAAATCACTATGCCCCGGGTAGGACACAGGATTATTCAACAATTAATAAAATAAATCATTACTGTTTAGTTGTCACAGGAACAGTTTCCTGGATAGACCAATTGCAGAGACTTTGTCCTGGCACGCTTGGCTTGATCCACGCGTCCATATCACAGTCACTATCTCCTTCTTCAGAATCAGAAACAGCGTTGATGGTCTCGAAGCTCACCCCATGTGGTGTGATCGTGATTGGTCCCCTGAACTTGGGCGCTCCTGAAGAGGATGCTGATGACGAAGGATGATATCCAAGCCCGAACTTGTCATTCTTCACGGGAATCTCCAACACCTGACCCCAACCCTTAGTTTTGCCTGCCTGCACTAGAGCCTGAGCCTCTTTGTAGGATGACACCGCCACGTCTGATACTTTACTTGGCACCGGAGCTTTGTCCTTAATTCATAATCCCTCGAAAGCTTGACACGGTGTTTTGTGTATTTCGCCGTCGACCTCGACATATTTGAATGAAGACAAATGGCTAACCAAAATATCTTCCTCTCCACAAACAGTGACAACACTATCCTCAACCATATACTTCAACTTTTGGTGTAACGTGGATGTGACTGCCCCGGCAGCATGGATCCATGGGCGCCCAAGGAGACAACTATATGCTGGCTGGATATCCATTATATAGAATTCAGTTTCAAATATTTCAGGCCCCACCTGCAACGGTAATGTTATTGATCCGAAAACCGACCTCCTCGTTCCATCGAACGCCCTCACCACTAAGTCACTGGGTGTGCAGATAATTCCCCTGATATCCAACTTCATCATGGCTTTCTTCGGTAGCACATTCAGGGAAGATCCAGTGTCTACTAAAACATGGGACATGACCGTGCCCCGACATTCAACTGACACATGCAATGCCATATTGTGCTCTCGCCCTCTCGGAGTTAAATCAAAGTCTGTGAAGCCCAAACTGTGCCCCGCATTGACATGCGCCATCACCCCTTCGAACTGATTAACAGAAACTCCTTGAGGAACGAACGACGTGTCTAGAATCTTCAGCAAAGCGTTCCGATGGGCCTCGGAACATAACAGCAATGATAGGATGGAAATTTTTGACGGCGTTTGCTGGAGGTGCTCCACGATTTTGTAATCACTTTTACGAATGAGCCTCATAAACTCCTCCACATCCTTAAGTGACGTTTCCTTTTCATTTAACTGAGACGGACCACTCTCAGTTACCTTGGCTTTACCCTTGGCTAATCTTTCTGCCTCTACCTCAGGTGACGTGAAGATTCTCCCACTTCTGGTCATACCCCCTGTTCCGACAACATTATCTACAACCCCAGCTGGCTGTTCATTGACTTCAATTTTCTTACCATCGCAATATACCTCCAACTCGTAAGTCTACGACACTGCTTTAGTATTCTCAAAAGGAACTGGTCCTGCTTTAGTAATTGTGATCGTCGGCCGCCTGGCAGGTGCCGTTATCGTTATTGTTTTCCTCGGAATCGTCACCGTCGCAACATCATTCTGCTCCTCACACAACACCTCTACAGGCTCTTCAACTGCGGTTCTATCGAATTGCAAAGTACCCTTATCCATCATAGCCTGAATGCCCTGCTTCAACTCGTTACAACCCTCTAACTCTATCCAACAATCCAAGCAAAATTCATCACACCCCGGGAATACACCCCCTCTTAGCAACCTGCTTTTAATCTCACCCAACGGTGTCTTCAGCTTGTTGACATCCATCACTAGATTCAGATTCTCCTCTGTCAGGATGGCGTTTGCCCCATGATTGGGCATAGGCTGCTGTACTATATTTGGACCCGCCTGTCCGAAGTTAATAGCTTTGCTATCCAATAAATCCTGAACCTTATGTTTAAATGCCTGACAAGCTTCTATATCATGTCCGGGTGCCCCGGAATGGAATTCACAATGCTTGTTGGCATCATATCCGTAAGGAAGTACTGCCCCTGTAGGCGGTGCCAAAGTCTTCTTTTCAATCAAGTTCAACCTTAGCAGGGTCTGGAGGAGTTCTGCATACGTGGAAGGAGGCGCATCAAACACTCTTTTCTGTCTCGCATTCTGTACCCTTCTCTGACCAGGATTTTGTCCTTGCTGTTGCTGTGGTTGTTGTTGTTGCGGCTGTCTTTGTTGAGGAAAAGGGATAGTGATGCTAGCTATTTGTTGCGGCTGAACATACTGATGTCTTCCTCTGCCCCTGCCTCTGCCCCCAAACACGGCACTAGTATCACCTTGTCGTCGACCACCAAAGGCTTTTCTGGAACTTCTTGTTGAAGTGGACTCACTGGCTTGGAACCTTCCAACTTTAATCCCGTTCTCAATCATCTCCCCCATAAGAATCAAATCTGAGAAACTGCTCAATGACACACTAAACAATTTTTCGTAGAACACCCCCGTAAATGTCCCAATGAACATATCATTCATCTCCCTTTCAATTAAAGGAGGATGCACCTTCGCTGCCATATCGCGCCACCTTTGCGCGTACTCTTTAAAGCTTTCACCGTTCTTCTGTGACAAACCCTGCCATTGGACCCAGTTTGGTGCCAGATTGCTGTTATATTTGTAATGTGTCACGAAAGCACCAGCCAACTGCTTCCAAGTTTTGATCTGCGTGGGCTCCAGCCCCATATACCATTCAAGCGAAGGTCTTGATAAGCTGTCCTGAAAGAAATGCATGAGCATCCTTTCATCATCTGAATACACGGACATCCTTCTGTAGTAAGAGCGAACATGGACCTTAGGGCAGGTGTCCCCCTTGTATTTGTCAAAAGTTGGAGCCTTGAATTTCAACGACACCCTCAACCCCGGTACCAATCCCATTGTAGCCATATCCAAACCAGTGGAGTTCTGATTCACTGCCCCCTTCATCTGTTCTTCAAGCATCTTGATCCTCTGTACAGGATCAACAGGTCCTTCAAATCCCACACCTCTTCCAGAAAAGGAGTCCTCCTGGCAGTCTTCGCCCCAATTAACATTTCCATTTCCGTATCCTTCGTAACCAGTGTTGCGACCAAACCCTTGCTGATTGATCATGGGACCTCGTCCCCCGTTACCGAAACCCTGGTTAACCCTAACAGGTCCAAACGCAGTGTTGACAGGAATCGCCCCCGCACCATTCATATTACCAAATCCACCATACCCTTGGTTAGCGTTACCAAGACCGTCATAACCGAAACCCTGAGCGTTGAAGCCGAACTTCCCGTCCTGATTGACGTAATCAAATCCCTGATCATTGTAGCCAAAACCATTATTGCCGAACCCATTACCGCCATTGTTGTTACCACCGCCTTGGTTGGCATCCCCAAATCCACCATTGTTAACAACAGTCTCATTTCCATTTCCTGCATTGTCGTTGCCAGCGCCAACGTCATTGTTCACAACCACAACAAGTGGGGTCACTACAGGTGGGACCACGGGCATAGGGGGCCCATCTTCTGGAATAGTCTCAACGTGCGCAGAGTTGTGGTCATTGTTGCCATTCCCATTAGCCCGCGTTAGCAGTGGCTGTACCAAAGTCTGGAGGCTCTCTTGGCCCTTAGCAATGTTCTCCATTGCCTGCATGAACAGATTCAACTTCTCGCGGATTTCCTACATCTCCACTTGGACTTGATCCATGATTCTCTTGCAGTTGTTTCGGGTTGAGTAGCGGTGAACTCTTCATTCGCCAATCCTGAAAAACCTGAAGATGCAGGAAATAAGGTACAACCTCAAGAATACCGGTCATGCAATATGAATGCAGATGCAAATGTGTAAATATGCTACAGGTTATATTCCCCCCCCCCCCGATTCTAGTATCGGAGAAAAGGCCATCACGACAATGGAGTCCCCATCAAGAAAGCAAGAAATCAGAAAAGCCCTCATATATAAACATATGCCAAGAGGCTGAGTACACGAGTACAACTGACTACAACTGAAGGGACCTCGGCCAACAATCCTTGCGATGGTCAAAATACAAGTACAAAGAACAAGGCAAAGCAAAGATAAATCAGGCCAAATGGCGTGCTCTGATGTCTTCCAATATCCTCAACGTATCCAAATGCCCTAGTCGGGAGATCAGCTCCTGTATCAATAAAGCATGCCGCTCGGTAGTGGATCTCAGCTTTTTGGCGTCGTCCTGGTAGGTTCCTTCGCTCGAGCTTTCGTCAAGTCTGTACCTCTTGGAACCGGCCTTCACTTCATAACCTCTCGGCTTCTCGTCAAGGTCACTTATTCTAAGCTCAACAGCGCTCCTAAGTGATGTCTCTTCGATAATCTTTGCGTCTTGGGCTCTAATCTGTGCCTCTAGCGTGGCAATCTGCATCTTTAGTTCGTCTTCACGCTCCTTCCGCTTGGTAAGCGTGGCATTCCACAAAGCTTCCCACTTGCTGAGACGGGCATAAGCTTTGCTTAAAAGTTCCTTCTTAGAGGTAAGCACCTTGCTAACACCGTTCAAGGCTATCCCCACTTTTTCTTTCTTATTGGTCTCTTCCGTCAGCTCCGATCCCAACCTGTTAATCAATTCAGTCTGTTCCTTCACAGTGAAGGTGGCTTCATTCTTCTCACGACGTAACTGGAAGATCTCCTTCTCTAACTTATCATTGGCTTTCTTCAGCTCTTCGTTTTCAGCCAACAATTTGTTATACTTCTCGCTCTCTTCCGAAGTAGGTACCTCAATCATTGGAAGATACAGGGGTTCCGTAGCAGGATAAGGCATCAAGGACATACTAGCTCTCTCGCGGATCCAAGCCAAATAAGGATCATAAGCTCTGCTGTTGCTCTTACCGAGCAGAGCTTTCCCTCTCCTATGGATGTTAGCCCATGCATGTCTCAATCTGATCAAAACAGCCGCGTCTAATAAGCCCGTGAGATACAGAGATTCCTGTATCTCCTTCTCAATAGGAGCGTCCCTCAAAGCATAACCGAACTGTCTTACCAGCAGTGAAGGATTATAATTGATACAGCCCTTCCGTCCAATCAAGGGGACATTCGGAAAGCCGTTGCAACTATATATAATATCAGCGCCCATCATACTCCGATCAAACCAAATGATGTTCTCAGCAGACAGCCCCATCAACCGGGAAGACCAATCCAAAGTATCGACAACATCGATAAAAGGCCCTGTCTTTGGAAGATGCCCCTGAAACCACCGGTACAAGAGAGGAATACAGCAGGAAACATTCTTGCCACGACGTTTCTCATTCTTGTAGTGAATAGAATGATAAACATCGCCCAAGAGAGTAGGAACTGGATTCTTCGAGGCAAGAATCAAGAAGGCATCTGAGTCGACAAAATCTGGCACATTAGGAAACAAGACAATCCCGTAGATGCAGACAGCTAGAATGGCACTGAAGGCAACCCAACATCCACTCTTCGCACACTGTGCAGCCTTCTCAACCAGGACAGACAAGTGAAAACCATAAGCTCCGTTCAGCTTGACCAAGCCTCCAGGGAACTCAAAAGTGTCTAAACTGACAATCTCAGCAAGTGTAGCCAACTCGGGCTCAACATCAACATGTATGAAGGGCATCTGGTCTAACACAGGAACTCCCAACATCGCAGAATACTCCTCCAAAGTGGGTGCCAGAATATAGTCGGGAAATAAGAAACATCTCAGCTGCGGCTCATAAAATTGCATCAAAGTATATACCCCAGTCGTCTCGAATGCTGAAGGTCTGTACAACAAGATAAGCAATCTCCCATAAGATACCCTGAACTCAGCCCTCACTCTCTCATCTACTAGAGCAACTAAACCCAGCAAAGAACTGATATCTGGCGAATGCAACCGGTAAGCAACTGTCCTCTTTAGGGACTCCATGTCTGGTTAGAAGATATACTAGAATCAGAGGGGAATGATCACACCTGCAACATAAATACACGTCAATGAAATGCAGTCATGAAAATGCACATGCATATGTAAACAAGGGATCAAGTGCAATGCTGATGAACTGTGCTGCTTTGTACCGAAGCCTGAGAACCATCCAATCTTCATCTCAAGCCAACCACTCAAATGAACCCCGTAACCACATCTTACTGACAGAGATAAACCAGGTGCTCTGAGGTCAAAGGTTTCCTGCAAACAGACCCACCTACCCCTCACAGGTATGTACTTAACTTGCAGACGAGGTACGACATCCTATGCGGGTTCAACGTCACAGACTTTCAAGAGCGATGATACGATACCCAGAAGGTGTGGCATCATCATCCCTTGAAGCGGCCTCACTTAGTTGAATCCCAATTGATAGGTCCCCAGAGTCGACAATCCTCGGGTCAGACAACTTGCCGAGCCCTAAGGGCCAGACAAGAAGCATCAAAGAGAATCTCGTCCGAGCGTAAATTTTGCGGCTAGCTGGTGCGAGCTAAGCAAGCAGGCTAAACACTACTCTCTACTTCTAAGTCTATGTGTAACCTCAAGCCCAGGTCCAGCTTATCTCTCAATAGATCACCCCCTTCCCACAACAGCACTGCCAATATAAAGCTGATAATAAAATGCGGAAAGTAAAGACAGAAAAGTAAAATCTATACAACACCCACGACGAGAAAACAAGCGCTAGGATTGACTCGCATAGGGATATTCCTGTCCCCAGCAGAGTCTCTAGCTGTCGCTACTGCGAAAATCGATGCCGGCTAAACAGAAGAGTCGCCACCGTGCATTATTTATCCCAAAGGAGGGAAAGGAAACGCTCGAAGTAAACCTACTGCAAAGACGGGAAAGGAATGGTCGTCGCAACCAAATCCTGGATTTGGGAGTCGATTACGCAAGGGGAAGGTATTAACACCCCTCACGTCTGTTGTACTCGACGGGATCCACACTTGTTTTCTAGTACGGATTGTTATTCTACCTACTCTACAGGTCTGGGGTTAAATGAAAATAAAATGACTCGACAAAGTATCGCACTTTATGCCTACGTATTCCCGTCTGGAACGAGAAATCAGAGTCAACGTAGTTCGCCTACCTACGGGAAAGGAGGGGAAGGTTGCTCGCTAGGATACATCATCCTATGCCTACGTACTTTCATACAGCATGAAAGATCAGAGCAAACGTAGTTCGGGCTACGGAAGACACAGATTTGTCGGATTGTTTTTTTTTATCTTTCTGAAAAGGTTTTCTTCTGATTAGGAGTCCAAGCGGACAAAAATGACACTGTGATGTTTGTTTTCAGTATTTTACGCAAGAACTGTTTTTTTATAGTGTTTGCAATCTTTGACGCACTAGAGACTATGATTTAAGGGTGACTACGTCGTATGTCACCCTAGGGGTAACACACTAAGCAGTCAGATTACTGAAGAGTGACCCTCCATCAATCCTCTCTCAAATAGCTTAAGGCTCGTAGCGTACGACATCGATTATCCTTGTTACCGTGTTTTGAATTGTTCTGAGATAGAAGAGAAAGAAACTCTAAAAAACCTAGGGTTTGAAATGGGAATCAAAATTACCCGAATGTTATCATGCATGGATTACAACCTAATGTCTGTCATAATTCCCTCTTGCACAGAGGAAATCAGAGACCCTAGGGGATAAACGGAAAAGAAATAACAGATATACAGTAAACAGTAAAATGCATGAGGTGCAGCAGTACAAGCGAGGCAAGGGAGTCCCACTCAACCTCAAACCTGGGAAAACAATAGGCAAAGTGAAACAGCTTCACTTCAAACCTAAGGGGCAAGCTGAACAAGCCAACAATCAATACCGAAAAAATAAATAAAACCCAACACCAGCTTTGACAGCAACACCAGTTCTTACAGTAAGCAGTTCAAACAGCACCAGCTCTGACAGCTACAGTTGATCAACAACAACAAGGTTGACAGTAACACCTTCATGTAAGACCCCATCTTCACTCTCCAATGATATTCAAGCTTCAGATAAGCTCTTATCTCCAATAATCTCTAGCTTTAGCAAGCACTGAACCCCAATAAACAAACAGCTTCAAACAACAACAAAACCCTAATTTTCACAGTTATCCAGCATTGACAGGCACAAGCTTCATCTTATCCAGTCATCAATGCACTTATTATCCTCAAAAGGCTCCCAATATTCAATGCAAACACTCACAGGAGAGAATCAACTAATAGATGAAGTTGGAATGTTAAGAGGCTTAATGATAACCCAGGGAAATCACTAAGATTTTATCATAGCAAGTGAAAGGTATCCTCAAGGTTCTACCCAATCAGAGCATGCTCTACATACCTCCTAAGGAGAGATGGAACTTCTTTGGGGGACCTTGTGTCATAGGATGGAATAGAGGCACAAGGAGCTCTCTATGTTTGACAGAAGAAATCAGTCTACTCTAAAGCTCTCCCTATATCTCCTATCTCCTTAGTCTTCAAAAGCAATCTTCAAGAGTAAGAATCTCATGCTCCAAGCTCCATCCTTTATCTCCAATCATCTCCAAGGTCTTCATTAGATTCATTAGGCAAAAATCAAGCCCAACACCCAATTGAAATGCCCAAAACCCAACAAACAAAACAATATCCCAAGGGGGAAACACACCAATAACAACCAATTTGCAAAAATCAAATAAAATGAAAATACTCATCATAAAATCCTAGATTAATTTCTAAGGGACCCTAACTATGTAGCCTATACCCCACATAAACCCCAAGGCCTAAATCAAACCCTAAGTCTCCAAACTATGCCCTAAACTACACCTAAGTGTTGTAAAACCCTAATCCTAGCACCCTAAAGTTCATCACTCAAAACTAACCTAAATTTCATCATAAAAATATTAGAAAAATATCTAAGGGAGCATGTACCTCTAATCTAATCAATCCAACAAGAATCAACTCAAAAACACTCACCAATCTCTCATACTAAATTTAGCAAAAAAAGGTATCAAACAAATGCAAAATAAAATCAATAAAATGGTAAAATATGCCAGAAATATAAAATGCAAGGAATTAATATTTTTATTGTTTGATTAAATTCTAGAAACCCTAAGGAAAACAAGGAAAAAATTCCCACCCTAAAATGTTCATTTTTCAATTAGTTATGGATTTTTTTGTTAACTAAAATAATATGAAAAAAAAAACAAAAGAAAAGAGAAGAAAATGAAAAGAAGGCGTGACAAATAGCAATCAAAACCAGTTCACTTCACCAATTGGGCCCAGAGGGGGTGCGTATAGCCAGGCACGCTAGGCCCAATTCGTTTCAGCAAATAACATGAAAAAACAAATAAAAAAAAGGAAAAAAACTTGGTACGAATAGCAACACTTTCGCGTGCATTTTCCATTGGGCCTCCAAAAAGGGGTGTACATAGCAACAAATGACTTAAGCCCACTACCACTCATTAAGTGAAACGGGGCGTTTCATACTCTCAGACTCCTTCACAAAATTCAACACGTCTTGGCTGTTGGATGATCATTCTAGTCAAAGTCTAACACGATCCAATGGTGATAAGTTCATCTTCTTCCTTTGAATTTTGGAGGGAGAAGGAAGCCATGGCTGAAACTGAGCTTCAACCTTCATCTTCTCCAAATGCAACTCTCTCAATCCTCATCAAAACCCTAACATAAACACATCATCTGGCTCGCCTTTTCACAAGGAATTCAACCATACTATCCATTGGCATTGAATCATCTTCTTCCTCAAAACACGAAGAGAGGTTCAGAAAAAGCTCAAACCTCAATTCTCACCAAACTTAAATTTGAGAGGCCTAAAATCATCACCATGCTACGCTGAGCAAAATCCACTATCAAACTAGGTTTAAACCTCTAAGAATTGCAAGATACGATCATGAACAGAAATGGTGCCATCTATAAAATTGTCTCCAATTCTTGAATTTCTTTACCACAAAGTTCCTAGCAATGATCTACATCTCATCCAACCATTTAAACCCTAACAATTACACCTATATCAAGCCATAGGATAAGATTTACATACATGCAAAAATCGAGTGAACAGACCAAGCAATCCTTCAAATTAAGCTCCAAAATTTTCCAGATACCTTCAATGATGTATGATCAAGCTTCTGTATGCATTAAATTGGATTGAAACCTCTTGAATCCTTGAATCCAATTCTGACTTGCAAGAGATGAATCCAAAATGCTCTCTCACGATTTTGCACCAATCTTGCCTTGAATTGTATCTGGAATCATTCACCAACACCAAAGGAAGCTATTGAACACAAAAAATGGATTGAAATGGATCAAATGGTTATAAGCGATTCTGTTATGCAAACTGAAAACTCAATGTTCAATCTCTCCAATCTCCCTCAATCTGCACCAACTCATGCCTTGGATCACTTCTAATTCTTATATAGAACTTGTATGAAAGCTCTAGAAACTTCTGGATTGATCCAATGAGAAGTTCCACATCTCTTGCATTTGAAAATGTCATGAGAAATTCATGCATCGCAGCTGAGTTTTAAGCTTGCTTCAATGCCTCATTATGATCCAAATTCTCACCACATGACATATTGAATGTGTTAGGATTCATTAGAGCCTTGGTTATGCCTTGAAGAATGGTTTTGCATATGTGACTTATGATGTAAGTAACCACTTTTCAAAGGAAGTCATTGAATTAACCCTTAACTCAAAAATGTGGCAATGTCAATGTTTTCAAAATATGTTTTCCAATCAATTTGGTATGTCACATGGACTGGTTTGGACCCATAGCTAAAAAATCCCAATTTTCATCCTTGGTTCATTTAAAATTCACCCTTATTTTAGGCCATTTTTTGCAATTTTGTGATACAAGCCTTTCCAAGCTCTCATGACTCCTTACCTAGCCCAAAAACATCATTTTAAGCACATCTCATGTTGAACATTTTTCCATTTGAGGAGTGGAAGATGGAGATTTTGACCTATGTTGAAAAATGACCTATAATTCAACTTTCCCAAAATACCCCTGGATTGCCAAGACCATAACTTGAGTTTTACAAATCCTCTTTAGGACTTCTAGTACTCAAATTAAATCTAAGATCAATCCCTACAATTCTTATGTTGTCCAAGAATCCATTTGAAAACTCCTTCATTGGAAAAAGTTGCTTGGAAGTCAAGTGATTTTCACAGATAAATTCCAGTGTCCTCTGGGGACCCATAACTTGCAAGAACCATAACTTGAGTTCTACAAATCTTCTTTAAGACTTATAGTACTCAAATTAAAGCTATTGATAAGACCTACAAGTTTCATGTTGGCCTAGAATCCATTTGAAACTTTCATTTTGACTTATCTGGCTTAGAAGTTAAGCCTAAATTAGGGGATTTTACACTGAAACCCTAATTTGGCAACTCCTCATACTCTTGATTCTCTTTGATTTATCCTTGGCAAAACACCAAACTTGTATTAACATATCAATTCATGAATCCCACATCCTTCAATTAAGCCTTGATGCTCTTCAATCACCCAGTTGACCTAAGGTTGACCCAGATGAAACCCTAGTTGACTGCACTTCAACTGTGGCTCTTGTACTTGAATCAATGACTTGTCTCATCTTCAATATGACCCTCTAGGCATTTCATAAGCTTTGTACACATTCCATACCCTCAATTCATAGCTCATTTATGACCCTCAATACACCTCAAATTAGGAGAGAAATCCACTAGTTGACCCTCAAACTTCTCAAAGCTTCAAATAAATCCACTAGTTTGGAATCTTGTCCACTAGGAGAGAAATTCATAGCTCATTTCTTAGTGACTTGGATGGCCTTAAGCTTGAATAAAACCCCTTGATGTGCTTCTTTAGATAAGGATGGCACTTGATCCCTTGTTATATGACTTGCTATGCTATGCTATGCAAATGATTAGATTATGTACATGATTTACTATGCAAATTATAATGCAATTGAAACATAAATCAAATGAAATAGGTTGAGAAAATTTTAGGGTGCAACAACGTACACTTGTACCAAGAGAGTATCTTCTTTTATTTTCTTAATGAACAAAGTTTTGTCTACCTTTCCCTTTACAAAGCCTTTGTCACATAAGAAATTTCTGAGTCGATCGTACCATGCTCTTGGTGCTTGTTTCAATCCATAGAGAGCTTTCTTTAGTTTGAAGACATGAGATGGATATTTGTAATCTTCAAAACCAGGGGGTTGCTTGACATATACTTCTTCATTTATGAATCCATTCAAGAAAGCGCTCTTCACATCCATTTGGAAAAGCTGAAAATTCATGGAGCATGCATAAGCCAATAATAATCTAATTGCTTCTAGTCTTGCAACTGGAGCGAAGGTTTCGTCAAAGTCGATTCCTTCTTCTTGGTTGTATCCTTGGGCGACCAATCTTGCTTTGTTACGAACTATAACACCATTTTCATCGAGTTTTTTCTTGAAGACCCATCTTGTTCCAATGATATGCTTGTTGCTAGGCCTAGGGACAAGATTCCAAACTTGATTTCTTTCAAACTGATTCAGTTCTTCTTGCATAACTATAATCCATTGATCATCGCCTAAGGCTTCGTCGATTTTGGCTGGTTCTATTTGCGAAATAAATGCCATGTTAAGACAAGCATCCTTGAGATTTAATCTTGTTGAAACACCTTGACTGATATCACCAATGACTTTATCGATCGGGTGATCTCTATGAGTTCTCCATTCTTTTGGTAGATCATTGTGTACTTCGTTTTGTTGTGAATCCTCTTGCTGCAGATTTGGTTGATCACTTGCAATATCTTTGAGAGTGTTTTCTTGAGAGGTTTCTACTACATCATCATCATCATTAACAATAACATCATCCTCCTTGGAGGGGTTAGATTCATCAAAAGATACATGCATAGATTCTTCAATAGTTAAAGTTCTTTTGTTAAAAATTCTGAAAGCCTTACTTGAGAGAGAATAGCCGAGAAAAATACCTTCATCGGATTTCTCGTCAAACTTACCGAGATTGTCTTTGTCATTGTTTAAGACAAAGCATTTACACCCGAATATGTGGAAGAAGGATATGTTTGGTTTTCTTCCTTTGAACAATTCATAAGGGGTTTTCTTGTGAATTGGCCTGATGTTGACACGATTACTTACAAAACATATTGTGCTTACTGCATCTGCCCAGAAGTATTTAGGAAGATTTGAATCACTAAGCATTGTTCTTGCAAGTTCTACCAACGACCGATTCTTTCTTTCTACGACACCATTTTGCTGTTGAGTTCTTGGTGCAGAGAAATTGTGAGAGATTCCATTTTCCTCACAGAATTCTTCAAATAGAGCATTCTGAAATTCTCCACCATGGTCACTTCTAATGGAGACAATTGAAAGTGACTTCTCATTCTGAATCTGTTTTGCGTACTTCTTGAATGCTTTGAAAGCTTCACTTTTCTGCACTAAGAAGAACATCCATGTATATCCAGAGAAGTCATCAACAATTACTAATGCATAAATATTACCTCCAAAACTTTTCGTTCTTGATGGTCTGAAGAGATCCATGTGTAGCAACTGCAGTGGCCTAGTTGTGGACACCACATTCTTGGATGTGAAAGTTGATTTGGTCTGTTTTCCCTTTGGCAAGCGCCACACAATCTATCTTTGACGAACTTGATCTTTGGTAGACCAACAACTATGTCATGTTTAATTAATTTGTTCAAGTGCTCCATATGAATGTGAGCAAATCTTTTGTGCCATAACCAAGATTCGTTGTTGTTTGCCATAAGACATTTAACCTTCAAAGATAAGTTATCAAGGGAAATCATGAAAATGTTGTTAATTCTATTACCTTTTAACATTACCTCAGAAGTGACTTCGTTTTCTATCAAGCATTCATCTTTAGTGAAGTTGATTCTGAAACCTTTGTTACAAAGCTGACTAATGCTAAGTAGGTTATGCTTTAGGCCTTCTACATAAAGGACATCTTCTATGGTTGTAAAAGGTGGTGCACCAATGCTGCCTATGCCAAGGATCTTCCCTTTGTTGTTATCACCATAGGTTACGAATCCTTTGGCCTTAAGCGTTAGATGTAAAAATTTGGAAATGTCACCCGTCATATGCCTTGAACACCCACTATCAAGATTCCACTGATATGAGGAGGTCTTTAAGCATACCTACAAAACAGAATTAAGTTTCATTAGGTACCTAACTTGCTTTGGGTCCTTCATAGTTAGTGCCTTTCTTGACCCGCACATAATCCCCCTTTGCAACACTAAAGTTTCTCACATAACAGGCATTAGGTGTATGGCCTTTGATACCACAATAAAAGCAAGTGGGCTCAAAATTACTCTTATATCTAGAAGGATAGGTTTTTTTTTCTTATTAACAACTTTCTTCTTCTTGGGATATTGATGACCACTTTAGGTTTTACCACTTTCTCCTTTGGAGGTTGTTCACTAGCTTTAACAAAGATGGTTTTGTTGGGACTTGGTTTTGAGAATTTTGAATAACCGAGTCCACTTTTATCATTTGAAAATCTTTGTTGGCTAAGAACAACCTCTAATCCAAATTGTCCTTTTTCATATCTTTCAAGAACTCTTTTCAATTGGACATATTGAAAAGAAAGTGACTCACACTTAGTGCATGTAAAATTCTGTTTTTCATTTTTGAAATTCTTTTCCATTGTTTCAATTTTTTCTTCTAGAATTGAAATTTGATTTTTTTGAGAGGAAGTAGTTTTGTACAGAATTTTACATTCACTCAGAAGTTCATCAATGGCCCCTTGAGCATCATCATCATAGATTAGAAAATTATTACTAACCTTGTCATCTTCATCATCAGAATGATGTGAGGCCATTAGTTCCAGATTTTCACTTTGATCACTATCTGATTCTGATGAGGAACTTATCTCGTTGTCTTCCCATGCCACATACGCTTTATTTTTCTTGAATCCCTTTTTGCTCTTAGAAACCTCGTTCTTGGAGAGTTTAGGACAGTTTGGTTTGATGTGTCCTAATTTTCCACATTCATAGCATTTGACATCTTGTGTGGATGTTGACGCCTCTTTCTTTTTGCTTTTTGAAAACTTCTTCCTTTTCATGTAGTCAGAATTTCCAATATTATTTTTAGAGCCAAAGTATTTTCCTAACCTCTTTACAAGAAGCATGAAGTTTTCATCTTCAACTGGATCATCTGCTTTCTCTAAATCTTTAGAATCAGTCTTTAATGCAATGTTTTTAGACTTCTTTTCTTGATTCTCATGTTTCTCTAATCGCCCGAGTTCTGTTTCATATTCCTGAAGTTTGCCAAACAGAGTGGCGGATGTCATCGTGGCTAGGCTCTTCTTTTCAGAAATAGCTGTCACCTTGGGTTGCCATTCTCTGGACAAGGATCTAAGCACTTTAAGATTTAATTCATCGTTAGTTAGTGTCTTACCGAGTGCTATAAGATGGTTTGTCAAGTGCACGAATCTCTTCTGCAAGTCTAGAATTGATTCTCCTCGCTACATTCTGAACATCTCGTATTCCTAACTCAACGTGATCAACCTTGATCTTTTAACTTCGATGGTTCCTTCATGTGTTTCCACTAAAGTATCCCAGATTTCCTTTGTTGTTTGTACATGTTGAGATGCGAAAGAATTCGTCCATGCTCAATGCACTTTGTAGAAGATTGATTGCCTTTTTGTCATAGAGAACCCTTTTCTTATCATCGTCATCCCATGAGGCTTTGGGTTTTGTTGATCCTACACCGTTAACGACCGTTGTAGGAGTGAAAGGACCATTTTGAACAGCATCCCAAATTTCGTCTCCTTGTGCTTCTAAGTGAGCCTTCATACGGATTTTCCAGAAATCAAAGTATTCACCACAGAACAATGGAGGCTTGTTACTGCTACCACCGTCTTTGAATACACCTTTGTTATTTGCGGAAGCCATACTGGATCAAATAGGAACAGGTTACCCAAACCTGCTCTGATACCAATTGTGAGTAGTAATGCGCCTAAGAGGGGGGGGTGAATTAGGTTCTTTGAAATTTTCTGGTTATAAGAGGACTATGTTACTTTCTTTTTAATGAAGTGAAGATATGAAAGCTTGTAAAGGCATAAAGTAAAAGAGACACATAGAGTTATAGTGGTTCCCCTCACACCTCGAGGGTATTCCACTCCCCTTTCAACATGAAAGAGATTTCACTATAGTTAGGATCAATGTACAATTTGCTCTAACCTATAGGATATCAAAGGTTCTTAAAACACCTTTAAGATTTAAACAATAAGTGCAATGAGAACAATCCTCTCTAATGCACACACTTGCTTTCAACAATCCTGAACAGTAAGGGGAAACTAAAATACAATTCTGAGTTTGTAAGATTTGTAACAATGTATAATTGGTAATCAACGCTGAGATTGAATCTTCTCTTTCAATGGAATTTCCACAAGTATCTAAGACTTATTGCTCAAGAATTTTCTTTTCAAAAGATATGAAATTTGATGCAGAAAATGCTTTGTGAAAATTGTTTAAAGAAAAAGTTTAAGAATCTTGATTGAAAGAGATTGTAAAGAATTGATGTAAAAGTTGGTTGTCTTAATTTTGAAAAGCTAGGTATTTATATTACATAAATATCACTTGATGAAATCATGCAAATCTTCAGAAAAATTGATGAACAGTTGTTATGTTTCAAAGGAAACATTTAACAAACATTTGAATGAAGAGATACAATTTTTCAGAATGAATTTTCAAAATCGTTCAGTGAGCAATCGATTGCACCAAGGCAGCAATCGATTGCACTCCAAAACAGAATTGGAATTTTTTAAGCATGCAATCGATTGCACTAAGGCAGCAATCGATTGCTCTTCAAAACAGAATAAAAAATAGTTAAAAATTTGATCATGCAGTTGATTGCTCCAAGAGTGCAATCGATTGCACTTTAAAAAACTTAGAAAAAATTCTGTTTTCAAAAGCTTGTGAGAGTGCAACAAGTCATGAAAATTGTTTTTAAAGCTTTGAGCAATTAGGACTTAAATGCTTAAGGGATATTCTCATTGTACCTTCAGATGAGAACATCTTCAAAGTTGCATCTTTGTCCTGATGCTTGATGGTTGATCATCTTTACCTTCTTGAGTGATTTGTCTTCATCAAAACAAATGTTGATCTCTGAGGATCTTGATTTCACATTCTCCCCCTTTTTGATGATGACAAAACATTCTTCTTTTGTTGTGATGTTTTCTTCCTGGTACACTTTTCTCCCCCTCAATGTATGACTTGTTGAGAGTTTCTGAGTTTGTATTGAGGTTCGGGATAGTCTTGAGTTTTGAAACTTTGTACCTTTAAGGAAAGATAATAAACAAGAAAAGAGAGTAACATCCTTCTCCCCCTTTTGACATTATCAAAAAGAAGGGACATATGGATTAAGGCAATAATATATGAAAATAACAGACAAGCTTGATCAAAAGTTAAATTAAAAACGAGTACAATAAAACTGGAAAGTTCAGAATTCAAAAATAACATAAATAAATAACAACAATAAAAACAGAAAAACAATCATTTCTAAGATAAATCCATGTTCGGATCAAAGCTTGGTTGGCTAGAAAAAGTTGTTTGGAGAGGTGATGGACGAGAAAGAGGAACAGCCGGGTTTGAGGGATCGTACGGCGGGATGTAGAGGTGAGAGTACAGGTAGGAGAATTGTTGGTTCAAGTTTTCTTGAAAGTTGTTAATCCTATCATTCGTTGACTCTTGAACATCAGTGTATTGAGCATTGATGGAATTGTTTAGATTCCCAAATTTTTGAGTTATGTAGTCCATTAATTGTTGATTTCTTGGACCATTTCCGGACGGAACAGGAACATCTTCATCATCTTCATCCTCTTGTTCATCAATATCAGCCACACCTTCGCCGAGGTAAATGATTGTCTTGGTATCTGGGTTATATTTTACACCCATTCGAGAATCCACATTCTTGATTGAAATCTTGTTAATATTGGAATCCATGAGATACTTATCAAATCCTTCAAAATCTACTTGATAATGTTCCAGGATCTTCGTAATGAACCAAGCATATGGCAGAAATTTGGATTTTTTATTTATTCCGCGCATGTGAGTTAAGATCATATTTGCCCAATTTATCTGAATATTATTCTTATCAGTATATAGCATCTGAATTTCTAGATCAGTTACTAGACAATGATTTCCACCCCTGAGAAACATTATGTAATCCATGAAGTAATGAAATAAACGGTCATCAATGTTGAATATACCTGCCGACCATGAATTGCGAGATGGTTCCAAGTCGCCTAAGGATCAGATTCTTTTTGCATGGTATTCGGCTTCAGATATTCTGCTGAGGCTCCAATAGAACTGTCTTTTGTCATATGCATTCCAGACTTCTTCGTCTTCTTCCGGAGATCTTGCAGCAGGCACTGGAATGTTGAGAATCCTTCCAAGTGTCTTGGAAAAGAGCGGGATCCTTTTACCTTGAACGTATGTCACTAGCTTGCCTTCTTCTTTTTGTAAGTTGCAGTAGAACAGTCTTACCAAATCCGGATAATATGGCCCGGATGAGGATATTACTCTTTCTAACCCACATGCAATCAGGGTTTCTTGGAAGGAGAAGCATTCTTTAGGAAAGGATACCGTACTTGGGGGTCTGCACAACCTTCTTTTGGAAATACTTGATGAATTTGTCTCGTTGTTCATTGTCCAAATGTTGAAGAACAAGTGGAGTTTCGGAAGATGCGGAGGCTGGACCTTTGCCTTTGTCTTGTGTAGAAATCTTTCTCTTTGTTCGTGAAGCCATTGAAAAAAAGATGAAGAAATGAAAGCTAGGGTTTATGGGAGAGTTTTGTTAACTGAGAGAGATGGTAGAAGTAGGTTATGAGAGATGGTATTTATAATGGTTGAAAGAAGAAATAGAATTAAATGTGAGATATGAGTGGTTGAAGGTATTTAAGATTTTTTGGAAATATGAGATTTTATTGTCAAATCTTGAGACTAGGGCTAAGAATTAATGGCTAATCATATGTAGTTCAAAAAGTTTAATGAGGGTAGTTGGAAGGTTTAAGGATTCATGGATCTATTAAATAGAAACAGAAAAAACAGTTTTTCAGAAGGTGCAATCGATTGTTAACAGGGTGCAATCAATTGCTCCATCAAACAGAAATGAAATTTAGCAAAAGCTACAGAGTGCAATCGATTGCTGTAAGGGTGCAATCGATTGCTTGCTTTAAAAATTTAAAAGAAATGTAAAACTTACAGTGAGCAATTGATTGCTGCAGGGGTGCAATCAATTGCTTGCAGTGAAATTTTGAGAAAAACACAGCAGATGAAGTTCTTTTATGTTTCTACATCAGTCTCATCCAAAATTCCAAGTTCCCTTTGTATTTTGTAGAATGACTCATTTGCCAAAGGTTTTGTGAAGATATCGGCAAGCTGATTATGAGTATCTACGAATGTTATCTCGACATCTCCTTGAAGTACATGATCTCGTAGAAAGTGATGTCGTATGTCAATGTGCTTGGTCCTTGAATGCATGACTGGATTTTTCGTTATGTTGATTGCACTGGTGTTGTCACAGCGAAGAGGAATGCTGCCCAGGTCAAGTCCGTACTCACGATGTTGTTGCTTGAGCCAAAAAATCTGCGCACAACAACTACCTGCTGCTATGTACTCAGCTTCAGCCGTACTAAGTGCTACATATGCTTGTTTCTTGCATGCCCATGAGACTAGTGCATTTCCGAATATGTGACAGGTTCCACTTGTGCTCTTTCTATCAGTTTTGCAGCCTGCATAATCCGCATCAAAATATCCAATTAAATTGCATATACTACCTTTAGGATACCACAAGTCGACATTTGTTGTTCCTTTGAGATACTTCATGATCCACTTGACTGCCATCAGGTGAGACTCCTTTGGATTTGCTTGAAAGCGAGCGCAAAGACAGACGCTAAACATAATGTCAGGGCGGCTTGCTGTCAAGTATAGTAGTGAACCAATCATACCTCTATATTTTGTGATGTCAATCGATATACCGGATTCATCTTGATCTACATATGTACCAGATCCCATAGGTGCAGATAAAGTCTTGCAATTGTCCATATCAAACTTTTTCAATAGTTCTTTGCAATACTTCGATTGATTGATAAAGATCCCATTCTCAAGTTGCTTAATCTGCAGTCCAAGAAAGTAGTTCATTTTTCCCATCATAGACATTTCGAATTCTCCTTGCATCATAGATGAGAATTCTTCGCATAGCTTGGTGTTGGTTGAACCGAAGATTATGTCGTCAACGTACACTTGTACCAAGAGAGTATCTTCTTTTATTTTCTTAATGAACAAAGTTTTGTCTACCTTTCCCTTTACAAAGCCTTTGTCACATAAGAAATTTCTGAGTCGATCGTACCATGCTCTTGGTACTTGTTTCAATCCATAGAGAGATTTCTTTAGTTTGAAGACATGAGATGGATATTTGTAATCTTCAAAACCAGGGGGTTGCTTGACATATACTTCTTCATTTATGAATCCATTCAAGAAAGCGCTCTTCACGTCCATTTGGAAAAGCTGAAAATTCATGGAGCATGCATAAGCCAATAATAATCTAATTGCTTCTAGTCTTCCAACTGGAGCGAAGGTTTCGTCAAAGTCGATTCCTTCTTCTTGGTTGTATCCTTGGGCGACCAATCTTGCTTTGTTACGAACTATAACACCATTTTCATCGAGTTTGTTCTTGAAGACCCATCTTGTTCCAATGATATGCTTGTTGCTAGGCCTAGGGACAAGATTCCAAACTTGATTTCTTTCAAACTGATTCAGTTCTTCTTGCATAACTATAATCCATTGATCATCACCTAAAGCTTCATCGATTTTGGCTGGTTCTTTTTGCGAAATAAATGCCATGTTAAGACAAGCATCCTTGAGATTTAATCTTGTTGAAACAGCTTGACTGATATCACCAATGACTTTATCGATCGGGTGATCTCTATGAGTTCTCCATTCTTTTGGTAGATCATTGTGTACTTCGTTTTGTTGTGAATCCTCTTGCTGCAGATTTGGTTGATCACTTGCAATATCTTTGAGAGTGTTTTCTTGAGAGGTTTCTACTACATCATCATCATCATTAACAATAACATCATCCTCCTTGGAGGGGTTAGATTCATCAAAAGAGACATGCATAGATTCTTCAATAGTTAAAGTTCTTTTGTTAAAAATTCTGAAAGCCTTACTTGAGAGAGAATAGCCGAGAAAAATACCTTCATCGGATTTCTCGTCAAACTTACCGAGATTGTCTTTGTCATTGTTTAAGACAAAGCATTTACACCTGAATATGTAGAAGAAGGATATGTTTGATTTTCTTCCTTTGAACAATTCATAAGGGGTTTTCTTGAGAATTGGCCTGATGTTGGCACGATTACTTACAAAACATGTTGTGCTTACTGCATCTGCCCAGAAGTATTTAGGAAGATTTGAATCACTAAGCATTGTTCTTGCAAGTTCTACCAACGACCGATTCTTTCTTTCTACGACACCATTTTGCTGTTGAGTTCTTGGTGCAGAGAAATTGTGAGAGATTCCATTTTCCTCACAGAATTCTTCAAATAAAGCATTCTGAAATTCTCCACCATGGTCACTTCTAATGGAGACAATTGAAAGTGACTTCTCATTCTGAATCTGTTTTGCTTACTTCTTGAATGCTTTGAAAGCTTCACTTTTCTGCCCTAAGAAGAACGTCCATGTATATCCAGAGAAGTCATCAACAATTACTAATGCATAAATATTACCTCCAAAACTTTTCGTTCTTGATGGTCCGAAGAGATCCATTTGTAGCAACTGCAGTGGCCTAGTTGTGGACACCACATTCTTGGATGTGAAAGTTGATTTGGTCTGTTTTCCCTTTGGCAAGCGCCACACAATCTATCTTTGACGAACTTGATCTTTGGCAAACCAACAACTAAGTCATGTTTGATTAATTTGTTCAAGTGCTCCATATGAATGTGAGCAAATCTTTTGTGCCATAACCAAGATTCGTTGTTGTTTGCCATAAGACATTTAACCTTCAAAGATAAGTTATCAAGGGAAATCATGAAAATGTTGTTAATTCTATTACCTTTTAACATTACCTCAGAAGTCACTTCGTTTTCTAACAAGCATTCATCTTTAGTGAAGTTGACTCTGAAACCTTTGTCACAAAGCTGACTAATGCTAAGTAGGTTATGCTTTAGGCCTTCTACATAAAGGACATCTTCTATGGTTGTAAAAGGTGGTGCACCAATGCTGCCTATGCCAAGGATCTTCCCTTTGTTGTTATCACCATAGGTTACGAATCCTTTGGCCTTAAGCGTTAGATGTAAAAATTTGGAAATGTCACCCGTCATATGCCTTGAACACCCACTATCAAGATACCACTGATATGAGGAGGTCTTTAAGCATACCTAAAAAACAGAATTAAGTTTCATTAGGTACCTAACTTGCTTTGGGTCCTCATAGTTAGTGCCATTCTTGACCCGCACATAATCCCCCTTTGCAACACTAAAGTTTCTCACATAACAGGCATTAGGTGTATGGCCTTTGATACCACAATAAAAGCAAGTGTGCTCAAAATTACTCTTATATCTAGAAGGATAGGTTTTTTTTCTTATTAACAACTTTCTTCTTCTTGGGATATTGATGAACCACTTTAGGTTTTACCACTTTCTCCTTTGGAGGTTGGTCACTAGCTTTAACAAAGATGGTTTTGTTGGGACTTGGTTTTGAGAATTTTGAATAACCGAGTCCACTTTTATCATTTGAAAATCTTTGTTGGCTAAGAACAACCTCTAATCCAAATTGTCCTTTTTCATATCTTTCAAGAACTCTTTTCAATTGGACAATTTGAAAAGAAAGTGACTCACACTTAGTGCATGTAAAATTCTGTTTTTCATTTTTGAAATTCTTTTCCATTGTTTCAATTTTTTCTTCTAGAATTGAAATTTGATTTTTTTGAGAGGAAGTAGTTTTGTACAGAATTTTACATTCACTCAGAAGTTCATCAATGGCCCCTTGAGCATCATCATCATAGATTAGAAAATTATTACTAACCTTGTCATCTTCATCATCAGAATGATGTGAGGCCATTAGTGCCAGATTTTCACTTTGATCACTATCTGATTCTGATGAGGAACTTATCTCGTTGTCTTCCCATGCCACATACGCTTTATTTTTCTTGAATCCCTTTTTGCTCTTAGAAACCTCGTTCTTGGAGAGTTTAGGACAGTTTGGTTTGATGTGTCCTAATTTTCCACATTCATAGCATTTGACATCTTGTGTGGATGTTGACGCCTCTTTCTTTTTGCTTTTTGAAAACTTCTTCCTTTTCATGTAGTCAGAATTTCCAATATTATTTTTAGAGCCAAAGTATTTTCCTAACCTCTTTACAAGAAGCATGAAGTTTTCATCTTCAACTGGATCATCTGCTTTCTCTAAATCTTTAGAATCAGTCTTTAATGCAATGTTTTTAGACTTCTTTTCTTGATTCTCATGTTTCTCCAATCGCCCGAGTTCTGTTTTATATTCCTGAAGTTTGCCAAACAGAGTGGCGGATGTCATCATGGCTAGGCTCTTCTTTTCAGAAATAGCTGTCACCTTGGGCTGCCATTCTCTGGACAAGGATCTAAGCACTTTAAGATTTAATTCATCGTTAGTTAGTGTCTTACCGAGTGCTATAAGATGGTTTGTCAAGTGCACGAATCTCTTCTGCAAGTCTAGAATTGATTCTCCTCGCTACATTCTGAACATCTCGTATTCCTGACTCAACGTGATCAACCTTGATCTTTTAACTTTGATGGTTCCTTCATGTGTTTCCACTAAAGTATCCCAGATTTCCTTTGTTGTTTGTACATGTTGAGATGCGAAAGAATTCGTCCATGCTCAATGCACTTTGTAGAAGATTGATTGCCTTTTTGTCATAGAGAACCCTTTTCTTATCATCGTCATCCCATGATGCTTTGGGTTTTGTTGATCCTACACCGTTAACGACCGTTGTAGGAGTGAAAGGACCATTTTGAACAGCATCCCAAATTTCGTCTCCTTGTGCTTCTAAGTGAGCCTTCATACGGATTTTCCAGAAATCAAAGTATTCACCACAGAACAATGGAGGCTTGTTACTGCTACCACCGTCTTTGAATACACCTTTGTTATTTGCGGAAGCCATACTGGATCAAATAGGAACAGGTTACCCAAACCTGCTCTGATACCAATTGTGAGTAGTGATGCGCCTAAGAGGGGGGGGGGGGGTGAATTAGGTTCTTTGAAATTTTCTGGTTTTAAGAGGACTATGTTACTTTCTTTTTAATGAAGTGAAGATATGAAAGCTTGTAAAGGCAGAAAGTAAAAGAGACACAGAGAGTTATAGTGGTTCCCCTCACACCTCAAGGGTAGTCCACTCCCCTTTCAACACGAAAGAGATTTCACTATAGTTAGGATCAATGTACAATTTGCTCTAACCTATAGGAGATCAAAGGTTCTTAAAACACCTTTAATATCTAAACACTAAGTGCAATGAGAACAATCCTCTCTAATGCACACACTTGCTTTCAACAATCCTGAACTGTAAGGGGAAACTAAAATACAATTCTGAGTTTGTAAGATTTGTAACAATGTATAATTGGTAATCAACGCTGAGATTGAATCTTCTCTTTCAATGGAATTTCCACAAGTATCTAAGACTTATTGCTCAAGAATTTTCTTTTCAAAAGATATGAAATTTGATGCAGAAAATTCATTGTGAAAATTGTTTAAAGAAAATGTTCAAGAATCTTGATTGAAAGAGATTGTAAAGAATTGATGTAAAAGTTGGTTGTCTTAATTTTGAAAAGCTAGGTATTTATATTACATAAATATCACTTGATGAAATCATGCAAATCTTCAGAAAAATTGATGAACAATTGCTATGTTTCAAAGGAAACATTTAACATACATTTGAATGAAGAGATGCAATTTTTCAGAATGAATTTTCAAAATCGTTCAGTGAGCAATCGATTGCACCAAGGCAGCAATCGATTGCACTCCAAAACAGAACTGGAATTTTTTAAGCATGCAATTGATTGCACTAAGGCAGCAATCGATTGCTCTTCAAAACAGAATCAAAAATAGTTAAAAATTTGATCATGCAATCGGTTGCTCCAAGAGTGCAATCGATTGCACTTTGAAAAACTTAGAAAAAAATTATGTTTTCAAAAGCTTGTGAGAACAAGTCATGAAAATTGTTTTTAAAGCTTTGAGCAATTAGGACTTAAATGCTTAATGGATATTCTCATTGTACCTTCAGATGAGAACATCTTCAAAGTTGCATCTTTGTCCTGATGCTTGATGGTTGATCATATTTGCCTTCTTGATTGATTTGTCTTTATCAAAACAAATGTTGATCTCTGAGGATCTTGATTTCACAATAGAGTCTCCCACTGATACTTGAAATATTCAAGATTCTACCAATGATTTTTGAGTTGAGATAGATTCTCTTGCCTCTAACAGACGTGACAATTTTTCCTTCTTCCATATGTATATTGCTATAAAACAGTCTTACTAAATCTGAATAATATGGCCCGGATGAAGAGATCAAGGATTCCAAGCCACATGCAATTAAGGAATTTTGAAAGGAGAAACATTCTTCAGGAAAATATGAGAGAATACCGTATTTGGGGGTTTGGACAACCTTTTTCTGAAAGTGCTTTGTAAATCTCTCTTGTTGTTCATCAGAGAGATGTTGAAGTACGAGTGGAGTATCCGAGGATGATGATGCTGGAGCTTTGCCTTTGCTTTTAGTGGATATTTTCCTTTTTGGACGAGAAGCCATGGGAGATGATGAAAGGTTGTGGCTTTAGGTTTTTTTTAGGAAGAATGAAATTTGTAGATTTTAGGTTTTGGGAGAGATGATGAAGTTGGTTTAGATGTAGTGGGATTTTATAATGATTTTGAGAAGAGAGAATATTTAGGGGTAGTGAGGAATATTTGGAAGAGATAGTCTTTAATGTGGATTATAAGTAGTTGGTGGTTAAGGACATTGATGATCAAAGATATAGATGTTAAGGTAGTTGGTAGGATGAAAGACCCATGGACCACTTAAAAAATATGAAAGAATTAATTTCGCAGTAGGTGCAATCGATTTACACTATGGTGCAATCGATTGCACTATAAAACAGTAGCGAAAGAGACTCAAATATCACATGGTGCAATTGATTGCATGCACATAAATTTCAATATTTTTTAAAAAGTTACAGTGAGCAATCGATTAACAACAGGGTGCAATTGATTGCAAGCAGTGAAAAGTGAAAAAATTAAAAAAAGAAGTTTACTTGTGCAAATAGGGACATAAACACGTAACATTTTTCAGACAAATATGTAACATTTGGAATATCGAAAACATGTTATACTATGATATTTTGAGAATAGAAAAGATAGTATGTACCATAGTTGATAATGTTTCATGATTAAACATCATTTTCATCCAAAATTCCGAGTTCTCTCCGAATTTTGAAGAAAGGTTCCTTTGCCAATGACTTTGTGAATATATTTGCAAGTTGATTGTGAATATCCACGAAGGTTATCTCGACATCTCCTTGAGATACATGATCTCACAGAAAGTGATGTCGTATGTCAATATGCTTGGTTCTTGAATGCATTACTAGATTCTTTGTAATGTTGATCGCACTTGTGCTATCACAACATAGAGGAATGCATCCAAGATCGAGTCTGTAGTCACAAAGTTGTTGCTTGAGCCAAAGTATCTATGCACAGCAACTACCCGCTGCTATGTATTCTTCTTCGGCTGTACTAAGTGCTACGCACGCTTGCTTCTTACATGCCCACGAGACTAGCGCATTTCCCAAGATGTGACATGTTCCACTTGTGGTTTTTCTATCTGTGTTACAACCTACATAATCCACGTCAGAGTATCTAATTAAATTGCAAATACTACCTTTAGGGTACTGTTGCACCCTAAAATTTGCTCAACCTATTTCACTTGGTTTATGTTTCAATTGCATTAGCATTTGCATAGTAGATCATATACATAATTCATCTGCATAGCATAGCATAGTAAGTCATCTAACAAGGGACCAGGTACTATTCTTATCTCTATGAGCCTATCAGGAGGTTATTATTCAAATTCAATCTTAGTCAAGTCATCAGAAAGAAATTGAAGTCTAAAGAAGTCATTGAACCAAGCAGTGGATCTCTCTCCTATCTTGAGTGTATTTGAAGATCATCAAAGAAGTTGTGAGCTGTGGAGTGAGCATGGAGGGTATACAGATATCATGGAGGACCTAGAGGGTCATTTTGAAAGTGAGACAAGTCATTGATGTGATCACAAGAGTTGCAGTTGAAGACAGTCAACTAGGGTTTCATCTGGGTCAACCCTGCGTCAACCCTAGGTCAAATGATTGATTGAAAGGCATCAAGGTCTATTTGAGAGATGTGGGATTCATCATTTGACATGTAGATATGGATGTGGTGTTGTGACAAGGATAAATCAAGAGAAATCAAGAAGAAGAGGAGTTTCTAAATTAGGGTTTCTGTGTAAAATCCCCTGATTTAGGTCAAACTTCCAAGCAAGATAATTCAAAATGCAAGCTTCAAATGGATCCTTGGCCAACATGAAACTTGTAGAGGTTCTCAAGACCTTTAATTTGAGTGGTGGAAGACATCAAGGAGATTTATAGAACTCAAGTTATGGTTCTTGCAAGTTACAGGTCATCTGAGGTATCTGAAATTTTGTCTGTGAAAGTTACTTGTATTCCAAGAAACTTTTACCCCTCACGGAGATTTCAAATGAATTTATGGTCAACATAAGAGTTGTTCATCATTGGCTTAGCTTTCTAGAAAGGTATGGTATGCCTTCATATGATTTGTGGAACTCTACTTATGGCCTTGGCAAGAAAAGGGTATTTTGGTTATTTGAGAATTACAGGTCATTTCAAGCCTATGCCCAAAAATCATACAAGGAAGCTTCAAATGAAAAACTTCACAACATAAAACTTACTCAAAATGACATTTTGAGTCTATAAAAGTGATCATGAAAGTTTGGAAATGCTCATAGCTCAAGGTTCCAAATTTGGTCAATTAAAAGTGAATTTAATGAATAAAAGTGACCTAAAAATGGGATTTTTCATAACATGGCCAAATGGGATGAAATTATAGGTCATTTTGATTGGAAAAAATGTTTTTAAGAACATTGGCAAAAGTAGATTTTTGAGTTTAGGGCAAAGTTTGAGAGATACCATTGGTTACTTATGTATGAAGTTACACATGCCAAAATTCAAGGGATTTGAGTGCAAGAAGGTTCTAACAAGTTCTAGAAAGGTCTATGAGCATCTATATATTGAGTAGGGTGGATCCATTCAAGGGTTGGTGATTCATTTTGGTTTAAACTCATAGTTGCATCTCATTCCTCAAGTTTGCAAATTCATTCCAAACTCTATCAAATCTTCATCATTCTCCAAAATTCTTGATCCTATCATCATCTACATCCATCATTGATCAAATTTCCATCAAGATCTGTTTGAGTTGAAGTGGAATTCGTGCTATCCAAGTGTATCATCCAAATTGCAAAAGGAAGTGGTTACAAGAATCCAAGGGGTTTGAGCAAGAACTACTGCATACAGAATCAAGATCTTGGTTAGTTGATTGCCATTGGAGCATTGCTGAGCTTGAAGTGGTGATTTCCTCCATCTGTTTTCATCTTTAAACCAGGTTAGTGTTTTCTTCGAATTGGTTATAATTAGTTAGCATGATGAAGAATCTTTAGGTTAGAATTGTTAGGCATAGGTAGAGGATCATTTCTGATGAATTTGAGAACAATTCATGGAGTTCACCATTGAAGCACCAAAACTGTTGAGCCTTAGAACACCTAGGTTAGGGCATGATAATCTTATCTAGATAGATGAAAATGATCAGCATAACACGTAGAACGCATTAGTGTAAGAGTTAGAAGGAATCATCGAGTTTGATCTCAGTGTAAAATGGTGGAGCCAAGGTCTTCTACCTATCGGGTTTGATGCTGGGGTGAGTTTTAGAGAGAACCAAGACCATGGTTGTGTAGAGGAGAAGAAATAGAACATTTTTGCTTTTTACGGATTTGATTTTCATGGAGGAACGAAGGTGTACAAGTGTGTTGAATTCTGGTGCATGCAAGCTTGATCAGGGTTCATTAATGGTGGAAACCCTAGCTTTGGAGAAGAAGCATGATGACCGTTGGATGGAGTCTTTCTTGTTGACTGAAGCTTAGATCGTGTGGCCAGGATTTGAAGTTGAATTTGGAGGGAAGACTGGGTGTGAAGCGCACCGTTTCACTTAAACATTCAGACTGGGCTTTAGTTGCTCCTGCTATTCGTACCCCCATTCACCCAGGCCCAAACCAATTGCACTGAATTAATTGCTATTTGTACCGTTTTTTCGTTTTTATTTTCTTTTGTATTTTCTGATTAGCTGGGCCCAGACGCGCCTTGCTATGCGCACCCCCAGTCTGGGCCCATCATCTCCTTTTTAACTAAAACAATCACTAACTGCACCCCTAACCTCATCTAATTCATATTAATTTCACTCAAATTTTTTTAATTCTTTGAAAAATCATAACAAAATGAAAATTTCATATTTTTAAATGGTTGTTTTTGCATCTTTTTCATATTTCTGTTAAGAAAATTGTCATATAATAAAATTAGCATTTTATTTTATTTTTGCATTTTTAGTATATTTTTCTTTTACATAGGTTGTAAATAATGTTTAGTTTAACACTTGATCTTGTTGATTTTAGTTTAGTTAGATCCTTGTATATTTTGGACCCATTCTTTTTAGAGTACTTCACTTAGGACTTTAATTTTCATATGAGATTTAATTCATGATTTTAGGACTTAATTTTAGATGATTTGTTTAGGTGTGATTAGGAGAATCAAAACTAGGGTTTAGAGATAACATAGGTGTAATAAATCATTTCTTTTAGGAGTTGTAGTTTGAATTTTGGGGGTATGGGACTATAGGGGTATTATGGGTAGATAATAGATCCCTCAGAAAATATTAGGCTTCCCTTATTCTACTATTACTATTAGTATACTGCTTGTATTGGCTTGATGGCGTGGTGTGCCCTCTCTAGGGTTATTATTTGACTGTGTGGGGTATTGGGCTTGTTTGGGGCTTGGGGTTTGAGCTGAAGACTGTGCTGATGAAGCCCGTTGAAGATTAAAGAATGAAGACTAATTCCCAGAGTTGATGGAGAAATTCTTGCTGGCAGCTGTTGAGGAGTGTAGGATCTAGGAGTTAGGCAGAGCCCTAGAGTAGAAAACTTGATTCATAAACATGGAAGGTCTTGCCTGCCTCCATTCTTTCTCTATGATTCAAAGTCTCTTTTAAATATCCACCTCCTTCCTTTGGAAGGATTAGTGAATGTATTTAAAAGATAGAACTTTTGAGAGAAAATTGTCTGTATCATGTTAACAGTTAGTGAGCCACCCTTGGTAGGCAATTGACTGCTTAACATTTTATTCATCTTGTTGACTGCTGATCATCTTGGAGGGTTGAGACCTGAAGAAAAGCCATTGAAGATTGAAGATAGAGACCTTGCTTGAAGGCTTGAAGATGAAGACTGATGCTTGTTTGAAGCTTGTAGATGGTTGAAGATGACTTGAAGACAAATGTTGATGAAGACTGCTTTTGCTGTTTATTTTTGCTGTTTATAATTCTTGATGTATTAATTGAATTTCCCTGACTGTATTGCTTGTTGTTTAACCTGTTAGGTTGAAAGTGAATTCTGTTCACTTTTGCCTATTGTTTTCTAGGTTCGAGGTTGAGTGGGACTCCCTTGCCTCGCTTGTATTGTTGCATCCATGCATTTTACTGCTTTATTGTATATATGCTATCGTTTCTGTTTCCGTTTGTCCCTTAGGATCTCTGTTTCTCTCTGCGCAAGAGAGGAGCATGATAGACATTAGGTCTTAACCCATGCATGATAACATTAGGTTAGTTTGATTCCCTTCGCAACCATAGGATAGAGTTTTGTCTCTTCTCATCTTAAAACAAACAGAAAAACACAATAAAGATGTCAAATCCAATAAAAGACACTTCTTTCGTAAAAGAATGTGAACTCATCAAAACGTCATTTTTGTCCGCTTGGACCGGTAATCAGAAAACCCTTTTTCAGAAGGAATAAAAACAATCAAGACAGACTTGTGTCGTACGTGGCCCGAACTACGTTTGCTCTGATCTTTCATGCTGTATGAAAGTACGTAGGCATAGGATGCGATATCCTAGCGAGCAACCTTCCCCTCCTTTCCAGTAGGTAGGCGAAGTACGTTGACTCTGATTTCTCGTTCCAGACGGGAATACGTAGGCATAAAGTGACACTTTGCCGAGTCCCTTTCTTTCTTTTTAACCCTTAACCCTTAGTTTAGATAGAAATAACAATCCATACCCGAAAACAAGCGTGGATCCCGTCGAGTACGACGGACGTGAGGGGTGCTAATACCTTCCCCTTGCGTAACCGACTCCCGAACCCAGGTTTTGGTTGCGATGACCATGCCCTTTCCCATTTTTTGCGAGGTTTACTTCGAGCGTTTCCTTTCCCTCTGTTGGGATAAATAACGCACGGTGGCGACTCTTCTGTTCAGCCGGCGCCGATTTTCGCAGTAGCGACAACTGGCGACTCTGCTGGGGATCCAACGTCCCCTGGCTGCTAAGGACTGCGATAGTTCCTTATGCATTTGGGATCCTACGTCCCTTAAGTGAGTCAATCCTAGCGCTTGTTTTCCCGTCGAGGATTTTGTATGGATTTATATTTTTGTCATTTACTTTCAGCATTATATTATTGTTATTATTGCTGTATTGGGGTGTGACGGGTGTTCTATGATTGAGAGATAAGCCGGACCTGGGCTTGAGTGCACTTAGAATTAGAGTAGAAAGTAGTGGGCGCGTGCCGGCTTTGCTTGCATTAGTGTCCCACAAAATCTACACTCGGACGAGGTTCTTCTGGTTGACTTCTTTTTCTACCCTTTGGGTCGAAGGGGTTGTTGGTTAGCTGAATTGTCGACTCCGGGAACCGATCATTTGGAAGTTGGCTAAGTGAGGCCTCTTCAGGATTTGATGATGCCACTCCTTCTGGGAATCGTATCATCAACCCTGAAAGTCTGTGACGCCGACGACCGCATAGGATGCCATACCATTGTCAGTTGCTAGGACACCTACCTGTGAGAGGGGTTTGGGGTTATGCAGGTAACTAGACCTTCAGATACCGGTTTGTTTCTTGATCTGAGATTCTGGGTATTTATGGATAGTTGAGAGGTCTATCAGAGACCAGTTGGAGTTATGATATGAGGTCTGTCAGAGACCAGTCAGAGTTATGTTATGGGGGTCTATCAGAGACCAGTGTCGGAGCTTTGTATTGGGTCTATCTGAGACCAGGGTTTGAGGAATTTTGGAGGGTCTATCTGAGACTTTTGATATGGTTCAGGCTTCTCAGCCATGGCATTTGGTCCCTGTTGCATCTAATTGCATTGCATTGTTTGCATAACCATTATCATTGCATCCCATTAACGTGTGTCTGTGCTGCAGGTGCATTTGCATATTCCCTGGTTCTAGTGCCCGGACTTCTGCTTATTGATCATGGCTGGTTTGAGAAAGACAGTTGCGTACAAGTTTCCTACACCCGACATTACTCCCCTACTTGGTCTGATGTCCCTTGCTGATGAGGAGGTTAGGAGAAGTTTCAGGATGAGTCATGGAAGATTGTTGAGACTAGTCTGCAAGCCAACTGCTGTTGAGATGAATGGGCTGTACACCCTGATGCAATTCTATGACCCTGCTTTGAGATGCTTCATGTTTGCTGACTTTATTTTGGGGCCTACCATTGAAGAGTATGTAGAGTTTACTGAGCTACCAGTACAGAATAAGGTTCCCTTTATTCACTCTGCCGCTAAGCCTAAGTTGGAGGACTTAGCTAAGGCCTTGCACATGAACGCTTCTGAACTATTAGTGACTTCTTGGCTAGGGGTTCCAGGTTTCTCCCTTGATTTTCTGGTTGGCAAAGCTCAAGAGTATACCAAGAACGGGTGCTGGATAGTCTTTAATGCTATCTTGGCTCTATGCATCTACGGAATAGTGTTGTTTCCCAACTTGCCCAATTTTGTGGACTTGGACGCTTTCCATCTGTTTGCTGCTGGCAACCCGGTACCCACGTTGATTGGAGATCTCTATCATTCATTGCACTACAAAAATGAAAACAGAAGGGGAAAGACTGTTTACTGTTGTGCGCCGCTGTTGAACATGTGGTTTAAGAGCCATCTTCCCCTGAAGGGACCTTTTGTAGATAGGGCAACTACAGCTGACTGGCCAGAGCGCCTGATGAGACTATCTTCTGAAGACATTGAGTGGTTTGACCGAGACTTGTTGGGGTCTGAGCTCATTTTCAGTTGTTCTGGGTACCCTAATGTTCCGTTGATAGGAAGAAAAGGGTGCATCAATTACAACCCATCTCTGTTTATTCGCCAGTTTGGATATGCGTTGAGAGTCTGCTTACCCGACCAAGTCATCCAGAGACTAAGAAGTTACTAGAGGAGTACCAGGCATATGAGTGTACTTGACTATTTCATGTATTAACGTGTATGCTTTATTTGCATAGCGCTGACCATCACCAGGATTGTTGGTTGAGGTCATGCCTTCTTATTGTACTCAGTGATATTGTATTCTGGGCTTAATGGATTTCGCTGCAATATATGAGGTTTTCTATGATTCGGCTCCGATCTTCGTATTGCTGTCACTGTCACTGCACTGACACATTCGCACTAGAATCGGGGAACGATATTCCCTAATGCACAGACACATATTGCATTGCATTCCCATTCATATTGCATTACAGGTGATTATCAAACTATATCTCATTTCTTGCACTGTACCAGGTCTTTTCTGGATTGAAGGTCAGCGCCCACACCGATACTCCACTCGTACCAACTGCCGAAGAATTATGGATCAAATGCATAATGAAATGCAAGACATGCGTGAGAAGTTGGCGCTCCTCATGCAGACAATGGAGACCATTGCGAAAGGACAGGAGAATTTGCAAGCTTTGGTACAGCCTCTGTTGGTAAGAAATGCTGGACACGGAAATGAGGATCATCAGTCTGTGCGAGTCGACACTATTCATGGGGATGGTACCCCCACACCAGTGGCTCCACCTGTAGTCAACACACCTGCTATCAATATGAACAACGGCGCTGCTGCCGGGAACGGTAACGTTGAGATTGGGAACGAGACTGTCGTCAACAACGTTGGGCTCGGAGATGTCAACCTGGGTGATAATTTGGGAGGCCATGGCTTCGGTAATAATGGACTTGGCTTCAATGACCAGGGGTTTGACTATGCTGGGAAATACGGCTTCAATGCTCAAGGCTTCGGGCAGGACGGATTTGGTATGACTAATCAGGGCTATGGCGGATTCGGAAATGGAAATGGCGCTGGGTTAATGGCTTTTGGACCTGCAGGGGTCGCTCCGGGGTACGGCAACAGGGGGCGAGGCCCGGTAATGAATCAGGCTAGAGTTGGCCGTAACAACGGATACGATGGATATGGAACTGGGAATGGTAATTGGCAAGAAGACCAGCAAGAGGATGCTTTCTCCGGTGGAGGTTTCGAAGGGCCTATGGATGACTCTCAGAGGATTACGATGCTCGAGGAGCAGATGAGGGGGGTCGTGAATCAAAGTGCTGTTGGCTTAGATATGTCAACAATGGGTTTGGTGCCTGGCCTGAGGGTGCCAATAAAATTCAAAGCTCCCACATTTGACAAATATAAGGGGGGCACCTGTCCGAAGGTGCACGTGCGGTCATATTACAGAAGGATGTCGGCGTATTCTAACGATGAGAGGATGCTAATGCATTTCTTTCAAGATAGCTTGTCGGGCCCTTCCCTCGAGTGGTATATGGGATTGGAACCAACTCATATAAAGACGTGGAAGCAGCTGGCTGAAGCATTTGTGGCTCACTATAAGTACAACAGCGACTTGGCACCCAACCGGGTCCAATTGCAGGGGTTGTCCCAGAAGAAGGGCGAGAGCTTCAAAGAGTATGCGCAGAGATGGCGCGACATGGCTGCTAGAGTTCATCCTCCTTTAGAGGACAAAGAAATGAATGATATGTTCATAGGAACATTCACTGGCATGTTTTATGACAAGCTGTTTCATACTTCTTTGGGCAGTTTCTCAGACTTAATTCTGATGGGAGAAAAGATTGAAAGCAACATTAAACAGGGAAGATTCCAAGCTGAGGAATCCACCTCAGCTGGCAGTAACAGAAGGGCTTTCGGTGGGCACCGTCAAGGTGATGCAAGCGCAGTGTTTGGGGGCCGAGGCCGAGGCCGGGGCAGAGGTCGAAACCAGTACATTCAGCCGCAGCAGGTGGCAAGCGTTACTATTCCGTTTCAGCAACAACCGTTTCAGCAGCAACCATTTCAACAACAACAGCAGCAACAACAGCCACAACAGGGGGCACATCCTATCCAGCGTAGATTCCAGGGGGGCAAACCAAGGAGGGTGTTTGAAAAGCCTCCTTCAACGTATGCAGAATTGTTACAGACGTTACTAGGTTTGAACTTGGTGGAGAAGAGAACTCTGGCGCCAATAACAGGCACTCCTCCATACGGTTACGATGCAAGCAAGCACTGTGAATTCCACTCTGGGGCTCCTGGCCACGATGTAGAGGGTTGCCACGCATTCAAGCATGTAGTGCAGGATCTATTGGATAGTAAGGCTATCAATTTTGGACAGGCAGGTCCGAACATAGTGCAAAAGCCCATGCCCAACCATGGGGCAAACGCCATTTTAACCGAGGAGGGTTTGAACTTGATTATGAATGTGGACGACCTAAAGACACCGTTGTGCGAGATAAAGAGCAGATTATTGCAAGGGGGTGTGTATCCAGGTTGCGACGAGTATTGCTTAGAGTGTTGGGCCCAAGCTGGGAGGTGTACTGACTTAAAGAAAGGTATTCAGGCTTTAATAGATGGAGGCACGTTGCAATTTGACCGAGCAGCAATTGAAGAACCTGCAGGGGTATTAGCAGACAAGCGAAGTGATGTAGCTACTGTGACTATTCCCCGAAAAACGATAACTATAACGGCGCCGGCCAAGCGACCGCCGATCACTATCACCAAGGCAGGGCCAATCCCTTACGAGAGCACTAAGGCAGTCCCCTGGACATATGGGTTGGAAGTGTACTGTGACGGGGTAAAAATTGATGTTAATAAGCAGCCAGCTGAGACTGTAGACAATGTTGTCGGTACCGGAGGTATGACAAGAAGTGGGAGAATCTTCATATCGCCTGAGGTAGAGGCTGAACGACTGGCGAAGGGAAAAGGAAAGATGAAAGAGACTGTCCCTGTGCAGAGGAACGAGAAAGAAACGGCATCGAAGGATGTGGAAGAGTTCATGCGCCTTATTCGTAAGAGCGATTATAAGATTGTTGAGCATCTGCAACAGACGCCGTCAAAGATATCTATATTGTCGTTGCTATTGTGCTCTGAAGCTCATAGAAATGCATTGTTGAAAGTGCTGGATACTTCCTTCGTACCCCAAGATGTTTCCGTGAATCAGCTGGAGGGGGTGTTGGCGCATGTGAATGCAGGCCATAGCTTGGGATTTACAGACTTTGATTTGACCCCGAAGGGGAGAGAGCATAATATGGCGTTGCACGTCTCTGTGGAGTGTAGAGGATCAGTCATGTCTCATGTACTGGTAGATACCAGATCTTCCTTAAACGTGCTGCCTAAGAAGGCGATGATGAAACTAGATGTCAGAGGAATCATGTGTACGCCTAGTGACTTGGTGGTCAGGGCATTCGATGGTACGCAAAGAACAGTCTTTGGATCTATAACATTACCTCTACAGGTGGGGCCGGAGGTTTTCGCAACTGAATTTTATATCATGGACATCCAGCCAGCATACAGCTGCCTTCTCGGACGACCCTGGATCCATGGTGCTGGGGCAGTCACGTCTACCTTGCATCAGAAGTTGAAATACATGGTAGGGGACAGTGTGGTCACAGTCTGTGGGGAAGAGGATATATTGGTCAGCCATCTGTCATCGTTCAAGTATGTAGAGGTCGACGGCGAGATTCATGAAACACCCTGTCAGGCATTTGAAGGGTTGCGCATCAAAGACAAAGGTCCCGAGCCGAGTAAAGCATCAGAGGTAGCTGTCTCGTCATATAAGGAAGCTCAAGCTCTAGTAGAGACTGGTGAGACAAAAGGCTGGGGCAAGGTGCTGGATATTCCCGTGAAGATGGACCGATTTGGGCTGGGATATCAACCGTCGTCATCAACACCTGCTGTGGGGGCACCCCGTTTCAGAGGACCAATAACCATCACTACTAGTGGAGTGTGTCACGAGACCATCAACGCTGCTTCAGAGTCTGACGAAGGAGACAGTGATTGCGACATGGACGCCTGGATTCAGCCGAGCGTGCCAGGACAAGGATTATGCAATTGGTCTATTCAGGAGATTGTTCCTGTGACTCTTAAACATTAATACTTTGTTTTTTTAATTGTTGAACAATCTGGTGTCTTGCCCGGGGCATCATGATTTTGCTTAGGGCCGTGCTGTTATGAACATTGCGTGTTTAATCATTAAATAAAAGGCGTTTTTTTCATGTGCAAATATTGCGATCTCTGTTTTTCTTGTTTTGTATTTTACAATAAAATGGCAACGTGGTTATTCGCTTTATATGTATTTTGAAGCATTTAACCATTCCTTTTGCAGGATAACATTTTCAGATGACATCATTGAACCACCTATGACTCGTCTCGACTTTGCGCACCCGGTATTTCAGGCCGAAGAAGCGATTGTTGAAGATGGCGATGTTCCCGAAGAATTATCTTGGTTGGTGAAGCAAGAAGAAAAAGTCATTCTGCCTCACGAAGAGGTCATCGAAATTATTAACCTGGGGTCGGAAGGGGTTGAAAAGAATATCCGTATAGGAGCTGCGCTGCAGAGCGACGTCAAGCGAAGACTGGTTGAAATGCTCAGAGAGTATAGTGATGTGTTCGCTTGGTCGTATGAAGACATGTCGGGGCTTGATACAGATATGGTTGTGCACCGCCTGCCGTTAAAAGAAGAATGCCCGCCGGTCAAGCAGAAGCTTCGCAGAACTAGACCTGATATGGCAGTGAAAATTAAGGAGGAGGTTCAAAAACAGTGGGATGCTGGTTTCCTAGCTGTGACAAAATATCCCTCATGGGTCGCTAACATTGTACCAGTGCCAAAGAAAGACGGTAAAGTGCGAATGTGCGTAGATTACCGTGATTTAAACAAAGCGAGCCCGAAGGATGATTTTCCGCTTCCTCATATCGATGTGCTAGTTGACAACACTGCCCAATTCTCCGTATTCTCCTTCATGGATGGCTTCTCGGGCTATAATCAGATTAAAATGGCGCCAGAGGACATGGAGAAGACTACTTTCATAACGCCTTGGGGAACATTTTGTTACAAAGTGATGCCCTTCGGATTGAAGAATGCTGGGGCAACGTATCAGCGTGCAATGACGACTTTTTTCCATGATATGATGCATAAAGAGATCGAAGTTTATGTCGATGATATGATTGCCAAATCCCAGACGGAGGAAGAGCATTTGGTGAATCTGCTGAAGTTATTCAAAAGGCTTAGGAAGTTCAGGCTGAGACTGAACCCTAACAAGTGCACCTTCGGGGTGAGATCGGGTAAACTGCTGGGGTTTATCGTGAGCGAAAAGGGAATAGAGGTGGATCTTGCAAAAATAAAAGCAATACAAGAGATGGCGACGCCTAGAACAGAGAAAAAGGTGCGCGGGTTTTTAGGGAGGTTGAACTACATCGCCCGGTTCATATCTCACCTAACGGCTACGTGTGAGCCGTTATTCAAGCTGTTGAAAAAAGACCAAGCTGTAACATGGAACGAAAATTGTCAAAAGGCGTTCGATAAAATAAAGCAGTATTTGCAGGAGCCTCCTATTTTGATACCCCCAGTGGCAGGGAGACCCCTGATTATGTATTTGACAGTTCTTGAGGGAAGTATGGGTTGTGTTCTCGATCAACACGACGAGACAGGAAGAAAAGAGCATGCGATCTACTACTTGAGTAAGAAGTTTACTGAATGTGAATCTCGATATTCAATGCTTGAAAAAACTTGTTGCGCGCTGGCCTGGGCCGCCAAGCGTTTGAGGCAATACATGCTGAATCATACAACCATGCTCATCTCGAAGATGGATCCTATCAAATATGTATTCGAAAAGCAGGCGTTATCAGGGAGAATTGCCCGTTGGCAGATGGTTTTGACCGAATATGACATCCAGTATGTCTCGCAGAAGGCTATAAAGGGGAGTGTACTGTCTGAGTACTTGGCAGAGCAGCCTATTGAGGATTACCAATCGATGAGGTTTGATTTTCCTGACGAGGATATCATGTACTTAAAGATGAAAGATTGTGAAGAGTCGTTGCCAGACGAAGGACCAGAATCGGGCTCCAAATGGAAGTTGATCTTTGACGGAGCTGTAAACGCCTATGGTAGCGGAATAGGGGCAATCATCACCACTCCACACGGGTCGCACATCCCGTTTACTGCTCGATTGACCTTTCCAGTTACCAATAATGAAGCCGAATACGAAGCTTGTATCATGGGGCTTGAAGAAGCCATTGATTTGCGAATCAAAAATCTGGACGTATACGGAGACTCAGCTCTGGTGGTGAATCAAATAAAAGGAGAATGGGAGACACGTCAACCTAATTTGATACCGTACATGAATTATGCGAGGAGATTGTTGCCTTTCTTTGACAAGGTTGAATTGCACCATGTACCGCGAGCGGAGAATCAGATGGCTGACGCCCTGGCCACTTTGTCTTCTATGTATAAAGTCAACTTCTGGAATGAGGCTCCCAGAATTGTTATCTCTCCGCTTGACAGACCCGCCTTCGTGTTTGCCATTGACGAAGCATCTGATGATAAACCATGGTATTTTGATATCCTTAATTTCCTGAAGAACAAAGAGTATCCGGCTGGGGCATCCAGTCAAGATCAGAAGACTCTCAGGAAATTGGCGGGTAATTTCTACCTGAATCCGGACGGTGTCCTGTACAGACGAAATCACGATTTGGTGCTACTATGCTGTGTAGACGAAAAAGAGGCGAAGCTGCTCATGGAGGAAATACATGAGGGTACATTTGGTACGCATACTGGTGGTCATGCCATGACGAGGAAGCTGCTGCGGGCAGGTTATTTTTGGCTAACTATGGAAACTGATTGTTTCAAGTTCGCGAGGAAGTGTCACAAGTGCCAGATCTATGCAGATAAGATCCATGTGCCTCCGAGTCCTCTGAATGTGATGTCATCGCCATGGCCATTCTCGATGTGGGGAATCGATATGATTGGAAAGATCGAGCCGACGGCTTCTAATGGAAACCGGTTCATTCTAGTAGCAATCGATTATTTCACCAAGTGGGTGGAAGCGGCGTCTTACGCAAATGTAACTAAGCAGGTGGTAGCCAGATTCATCAAGAGAGATATCATTTGCAGATATGGAATCCCCGAGCGGATAATCACTGACAACGGTTCAAACCTGAATAACAAAATGATGAAGGAGCTGTGTCAGAATTTCAAGATCGAGCATCACAACTCCTCCCCTTACTGACCCAAGATGAATGGCGTTGTTGAAGCGGCCAATAAGAATATAAAGAAGATCGTCCAAAAGATGGTGGTGACCTATAAGGACTGGCATGAGATGCTACCTTTCGCTTTGCACGGTTATCGTACGACGGTACGCACATCAACCGGGGCAACCCCGTTCTCGTTGGTATACAGAATGGAAGCAGTGCTACCACTGGAAGTCGAGATTCCGTCCCTGAGAGTGTTACGAGATGTCCAACTAGACGAGGCAGAATGGGTGAAAGACAGGTTGAATCAGCTGAGTTTAATGGATGAGAAGAGGCTAGCTTCTCTAGCATACGGTCGTTTGTACCAGAGCCGAATGAAGAAAGCATATGATAAGAAGATACATCCTCGGAGCTTTCGGATGGGCGACCTTGTGCTGAAAAGGATTCTCCCGCCGCAGGCAGATCACAGGGGCAAGTGGACCCCCAACTACGAAGGGCCATACGTTGTTAGAAAAGTCTTTTCAGGAGGGGCTTTATTGTTGTCCACCATGGATGGTGAAGACTTTACGTCGCCTGTGAATTCAGACGCAGTTAAAAAATACTTTGCTTAAAATTGACCCGCTGGACAGAAAAAGAGAGTCCAGGCAAAAATGGGGCATCCTGGCGAACCAAAAATAGAATGAAAGGTTCGGGCAAAAGTTAGGGATAAAAGTGAAAAAAATGTACACCCACGAAGTTGAAAACCTACACTGGGCGGCTTCGGCAAAAAAGGGTATCCCGGTGAACTGAAAACCCGTAAAGGGCGGTTCGCGCAAAAGTTAGGGATTTGAAAAGCAAATGACTGCGGTCCGAATTTGATACTGCATTGCGCATTGGTGCGGGAGAATATACCTGAGGGGTCGATTATCAGATACAATCTCTTCGAAAGTGTGGATACCAGGAAAGCATTAGAGTCAGGCGAGTCATAGGAGGATCAGTTCATGATGTTCGTCTGCATCCCGTTGTCGACATGTGTACAAATTTGATTTGTCATTATATTTATGCTTCTTGTGCATACTTGTATATTTGTGTGCGTAGCTTCCTCTTTTCAGGAGTTACATCCCGTGTACAAAATTCTGCCCATTCAGGGGCCCAATCAATAAAACATGTTATTCAGTATTTGATGCTGATTCTTTACTGTTTTGTGCATGATAAACGCCTAGGTTTAATGAAACTAGCAAGTACATAACGTCGCTGGCCCTTGCCAATAATTGCTAAAACTTTGAATTAACTGAAAATAATGCCACTAATGCTAACCTGAATAGATTTGGTTGCGTAGGCTTGTCTTGTCTTGTTTGTGGTGTTGCAGGGTTCATAGCCGTATGAAGTGGATGATCAAAAGATTGCAGTATGGACCAGAAGCTCGTAACGAAAGACTCAATCCCCATGCAGGTCGCGCTTCTGAGATGACAATGTTCCTCACTGAAGAAGGATCAAATTTCTCAGCTAGTCGCAGCTTAGCCGAAGGACATTCTCCAGCAAAGTCATTTACCCTCAGCAGAGTTTGGCAATTCCAAGATTGTAAGATGTATTCAGACAATGTGGTGTCCCCCAGAAGGATTCCCCCATCTCAAGCAGAGTGGTTTAGCCTCAGAAGATTAATATTTCCAACTTGTGAGCTGCACTCAGGCAGTCTACCCTTCCCAGTAGGGTCATTTACTCTCCCCTAGCGGAGTCAGTTGATTTTCCCCAAGAGAATCATTTCGTCCCCAGCGGAGTTCTCTTTCCAGCAAATGTTCTCTTTCCTCCCAGTGGAACTCGAAGATTAAGACTCTCCCCGGCAGAGTTGGTTGTGTATCCTGGCATTTATTTTGTCGGAATACCGTGTGATACCCGTTCACTCCCCAGCAGAAGTCCAAGCGGGATTGGCGCATTCAATTATCCCTCAGCAAAGTTGGCTTCACTTTTCCAACATTTATTTTGCTGGAATAATTTTGTAACACCTGGTTATCCCCAGCGGAGTTGGCATTGTCTTCAGCATTTATTTTGCTGAAGCGGTTTCTGTATCCCAGCAGTTCGAGTCTGCATTTGCATTGGCATATAGTGTCATACTTGCATCCACCAAATAAAAGAGTGTAGCATTTCCATGTCGAATGGAGCATTGCGCCATTGTCAAACATATGCATTCTGAAACATAAACCCGGTTGGTTAACCCGTTTATTTTCAAATGTTGTTTCTCTTGTAGGCGGAGAGAGCTCTCGCTCAAATGAACTACCAAACATTCAAGATCTCGGCGTGAGACATTCAACGATAATGTCAGTTTTGGCATTATTCCCCACAGAGTTATTAGGTTAAATTTCTCTTTGTCCCCGAGCAGAGTTATTTGTGTAAATGTCTCTTGTTTTCCCCGCCAGAGTCGCTTGTTGAAGTGTCTCTAGTCCGGCCAGTGGATTATTTTCTTCAATTTGTTGTTATGTCAGCATCAAAGGGTTTCATGAATCAGAATTTCAGAGGCCGCCGCCGGTTATCAGAACAGGCGTCCGGTAGTTTGGTTTCCAAATATCCCCAGTAGAGTCCGCCTCAAAGTCGCTGTCACGTCAGCGCTAAAAGGTTTATGGGTTGGGGCCAATGGAGTTAGTTACTGTGGAGATAAGCAGAGTATCTTCCCGTAGGAACAGACGGATGTATTTTCTTACTGGTTGACAGGAGTATTTCCCCGGAGTCGTCAGAATTTTATTGCCTATATTGATAGGAGTTCCTCGCGTTGACGAAATATGAGTCCTGACGTGGACAATTTATTCCTATATTGACGGGATTTCTTCGTGCTAGAGAAACGTGAGTCCTGATGTGGACAGATTTATTTCCCCGAGTTGATGAGATGTGCTAGTCCTAACGTGGACAGATTCGATTTCTCCGTATTGATTGAACGTGAAGTCCTGACGTGGACAAAATTGATTACTCTTCGTGTTGGTGTCCTAACGTGGACCATTTATTTCCAGCAGATATCTTTCTTCGTAATGGTGAAATGTGCGTCCTGACGTGGACAAGTTTATAGTTCTTCGTGATGACAAGATGCGCAAGTCCTGACGTGGACAAATTTATCTTTTTTCGTGTTGGCGAAGCATGAGTCCTGACGTGGACAAGTTTTATTCCCTCAGCGAGTCAATATGTGAGTCCTGACGTGGACAAATCAAGACAATATGTGATTCCTAACGTGGAAAGTATATTCCTAACGTGGAAAGAGGTTATTCCTAACGTGGAAAAAGTTATTCCTAACGTGGAAAGTTTAGTCCTAACGTGGACGATGTATTCCTAACGTGGAAAGTTTAGTCCTAACGTGGACGATGTATTCCTAACGTGGAAAAGTTTATTCCTAACGTGGAAAGGTGAGTCCTAATGTGGACGATGTATTCCTAACGTGGAAAGTTTATTCCTGACGGGGAAAGTTTATTCCTAACGTGGAAAGGTTATTCCTAACGGGGACAAGTTTATTCCTAACGTGGAAGAGTTTATTCCTAACGTGGACGATTTATTCCTGACGTGGATAATTCCTTTTTATGTTGGTAGGATCCCCTCGTGCTGATGAAATGCAGACGAGTCATCCCCAGCGAAGTCGCCGAGATTTTTCCGTGTTGGCGGCAGGTGGAGTCCTGACGTGGACAAGTTTTAGTTGAGATTTCTTCGTGTTGACGAAACGGGCGTCCTAACATGGACAAAGTTTGATCCCTGCGATGATAGAATCTTTTTCAGGCTGATGAAAATAATCCCCAGCACGGTCGCTAATGGATCAGTTTGTTGCCGTAACAACCAGATCCAGTCAGCAGATGTTGTTATTCAAGCAGTTTAGGCAGATTATTTCTGCGGTTGGCAAATTTCCGGGTTCTTAGTATTCAACCGTCTCGTACCTCGAATGTTTGAAGGCCGTTTGCTCTTCACCCAATCGGGTCCAAGTCGCTTGAATAGGGGCAGCTGTTGCACCCTAAAATTTTCTCAACCTATTTCACTTGGTTTATGTTTCAATTGCATTAGCATTTGCATAGTAGATCATATACATAATTCATCTACATAGCATAGCATAGTAAGTCATCTAACAAGGGACAAGGTACTATTCTTATCTCTATGAGCCTATCAGGAGGTTATTATTCAAATTCAATCTTAGTCAAGTCATTAGAAAGAAATTAAAGTCTAAAGAAGTCATTGGACCAAGCAGTGGATCTCTCTCCTATCTTGAGTGTATTTGAAGATCATCAAAGAAGTTGTGAGATGTGGAGTGAGCATGGAGGGTATACAGACATCATGGAGGACCTAGAGGGTCATTTTGAAAGTGATACAAGTCATTGATGTGATCACAAGAGTTGCAGTTGAAGACAGTCAACTAGGGTTTCATCTGGGTCAACTCTGGGTCAACCCTAGGTCAAATGATTGATTGAAAGGCATCAAGGTCTATTTGAGAGATGTGGGATTCATCATTTGACATGTAGATATGGATGTGGTGTTGTGCCAAGGATAAATCAAGAGAAATCAAGAAGAAGAGGAGTTTCTAAATTAGGGTTTCTGTGTAAAATTCCCTGATTTAGGTCAAACTTCCAAGCAAGATAATTCAACATGCAAGCTTCAAATGGATCCTTGGCCAACATGAAACTTGTAGAGGATCTCAAGACCTTTAATTTGAGTGGTGGAAGACATCAAGGAGATTTATAGAACTCAAGTTATGGTTCTTGCAAGTTACAGGTCATCTGAGGTATCTGAAATTTTGTCTGTGAATGTTACTTGTCTTCCAAGCAACTTTTACCCCTCAAGGAGATTTCAAATGAATTTCTGGTCAACATAAGAGTTGTTCCTCATTGTCTTAGCTTTCTATAAAGGTATGGTATGCCTTCATATGATTTGTGGAACTCTACTTATGGCCTTGGCAAGCAAAGGGTATTTTGGTCATTTGAGAATTACAGGTCATTTCAAGCCTATGCCCAAAACTCATACAAGGAAGCTTCAAATGAAAAACTTCACAACATCAAACTTACTCCAAATGACATTTTGAGTCTAGAAAAGTGATCATGAAAGTTTGGAAATTCTCATAGCTCAAGGTTCCAAATTTGGTCAATTAAAAGTGAATTTAATGAATAAAAGTGACCTAAAAATGGGATTTTTCATAACATGGCCAAATGGGATGAAATTATAGGTCATTTTGATTGGAAAAAATGTTTTTAAGAACATTGGCAAAAGTAGATTTTTGAGTTTAGGGAAAAGTTTGAGAGATACCAGTGGTTACTTATGTATGAAGTTACACATGCCAAAATTCAAGGGATTTGAGTGCAAGAAGGTTCTAACAAGTTCTAGAAAGGTCTATGAGCATCTATATATTGAGTAGGGTGGATCCATTCAAGGGTTGGTGATTCATTTTGGTTGAAACTCATAGTTGCATCTCATTCCTCAAGTTTGCAAATTCATTCCAAACTCTATCAAATCTTCATCATTCTCCAAAATTCTTGATCCTATCATCATCTACATCCATCATAGATCAAATTTCCATCAAGATCTGTTTGAGTTGAAGTGGAATTCATGCTATCCAAGTGTATCATCCAAATTGCAAAAGGAAGTGGTTACAAGAATCCAAGGGGTTTGAGCAAGAACTACTGCATACAGAATCAAGATCTTGGTTAATTGATTGCCATTGGAGCATTGCTGAGCTTGAAGTGGTGATTTCCTCCATCTGTTTTCATCTTTAAACTAGGTTAGTGTTTTCTTCGAATTGGTTATAATTAGTTAGCATGATGAAGAATCTTTAGGTTAGAATTGTTAGGCATAGGTAGAGGATCATTTCTGATGAATTTGAGAACAATTCATGGAGTTCACCATTGAAGCACCAAAACTGTTGAGCCTTAGAACACCTAGGTTAGGGCATGATAATCTTATCTAGATAGATGAAAATGATCAGCATAACACGTAGAACGCATTAGTGTAAGAGTTAGAAGGAATCACCGAGTTTGATCTCAGTGTAAAATGGTGGAGCCAAGGTCTTCTACCTATCGGGTTTGATGCTGGGGTGAGTTTTAGAGAGAACCAAGACCATGGTTGTGTAGAGGAGAAGAAATAGAACATTTTTTCTTTTTACGGATTTGATTTTCATGGAGGAACGAAGGTGTACGAGTGTGTTGAATTCTGGTGCATGCAAGCTTGATCAGGGTTCATTAATGGTGGAAACCCTAGCTTTGGAGAAGAAGCATGATGATCGTTGGATGGAGTCTTTCTTGTTGACTGAAGCTTAGATCGCGTGGCCAGGATTTGAAGTTGAATTTGGAGGGAAGACTGGGTGTGAAGCGCACTGTTTCACTTAAACATTCAGACTGGGATTTAGTTGCTCATGCTATTCGTACCCCCATTCACCCAGGCCCAAACCAATTGCACTGAATTAATTGCTATTTGTACCGTTTTTTCGTTTTTATTTTCTTTTGTATTTTCTGATTAGCTGGGCCCAGACGCGCCTTGCTATGCGCACCCCCAGTCTGGGCCCATCATCTCCTTTTTAACTAAAACAATCACTAACTGCACCCCTAACCTCATCTAATTCATATTAATTTCACTCAAATTTTTTTAATTCTTTGAAAAATCATAACAAATTGAAAATTTCATATTTTTAAATGGTTGTTTTTGCATATTTTTCATATTTCTGTTAAGAAAATTGTCATATAATAAAATTAGCATTTTATTTTATTTTTGCATTTTTAGTATATTTTTCTTTTACATAGGTTGTAAATAATGTTTAGTTTAACACTTGATCTTGTTGATTTTAGTTTAGTTAGATCCTTGTATATTTTGGACCCATTCTTTTTAGAGTACTTCACTTAGGACTTTAATTTTCATATGAGATTTAATTCATGATTTTAGGACTTAATTTTAGATGATTTGTTTAGGTGTGATTAGGAGAATCAAAACTAGGGTTTAGAGATAACATAGGTGTAATAAATCATTTCTTTTAGGAGTTGTAGTTTGAATTTTGGGGGTATGGAACTATAGGGGTATTATGGGTAGATAATAGATCCCTCAGAAAATATTAGGCTTCCCTTATTCTACTATTACTATTAGTATACTGCTTGTATTGGCTTGACGGTGTGGTGTGCCCTCTCTAGGGTTATTATTTGACTGTGTGGGGTATTGGGCTTGTTTGGGGCTTGGGGTTTGAGCTGAAGACTGTGCTGATGAAGCCCGTTGAAGATTAAAGAATGAAGACTAATTCCCAGAGTTGATGGAGAAATTCTTGCTGGCAGCTGTTGAGGAGTGTAGGATCTAGGAGTTAGGCAGAGCCCTAGAGTAGAAAACTTGATTCATAAACATGGAAGGTCTTGCCTGCCTCCATTCTTTCTCTATGATTCAAAGTCTCTTTTAAATATCCACCTCCTTCCTTTGGAAGTATTAGTGAATGTATTTAAAAGATAGAACTTTTGAGAGAAAATTGTCTGTATCATGTTAACAGTTAGTGAGCCACCCTTGGTAGGCAATTGACTGCTTAACATTTTATTCATCTTGTTGACTGCTGATCATCTTGGAGGGTTGAGACCTGAAGAAAAGCCATTGAATATTGAAGATAGAGACCTTGCTTGAAGGCTTGAAGATGAAGACTGATGCTTGTTTGAAGCTTGTAGATGGTTGAAGATGACTTGAAGACAGATGTTGATGAAGACTGCTTTTGCTGTTTATTTTTGCTGTTTATAATTCTTGATGTATTAATTGAATTTCCCTGACTGTATTGCTTGCTGTTTAACCTGTTAGGTTGAAAGTGAATTCTGTTCACTTTTGCCTATTGTTTTCTAGGTTCGAGGTTGAGTGGGACTCCCTTGCCTCGCTTGTATTGTTGCATCCATGCATTTTACTGCTTTATTGTATATATGCTATCGTTTCTGTTTCCGTTTGTCCCTTAGGATCTCTGTTTCTCTCTGCGCAAGAGAGGAGCATGATAGACATTAGGTCTTAACCCATGCATGATAACATTAGGTTATTTTGATTCCCTTCGCAACCATAGGATAGAGTTTTGTCTCTTCTCATCTTAAAACAAACAGAAAAACACAATAAAGATGTCAAATCCAATAAAAGACACTTCTTTCGTAAAAGAATGTGAACTCATCAAAACGTCATTTTTGTCCGCTTGGACCGGTAATCAGAAAACCCTTTTTCAGAAGGAATAAAAACAATCAAGACAGACTTGTGTCGTACGTGGCCCGAACTACGTTTGCTCTGATCTTTCATGCTGTATGAAAGTACGTAGGCATAGGATGCGATATCCTAGCGAGCAACCTTCCCCTCCTTTCCAGTAGGTAGGCGAACTACGTTGACTCTGATTTCTCGTTCCAGACGGGAATACGTAGGCATAAAGTGCGACACTTTGTCGAGTCCCTTTCTTTCTTTTTAACCCTTAACCCTTAGTTTAGATAGAAATAACAATCCATACCCGAAAACAAGCGTGGATCCCGTCGAGTACGACGGACGTGAGGGGTGCTAATACCTTCCCCTTGCGTAACCGACTCCCGAACCCAGGTTTTGGTTGCGATGACCATGCCCTTTCCCATTTTTTGCGAGGTTTACTTCGAGCGTTTCCTTTTCCTCCGTTGGGATAAATAACGCACGGTGGCGACTCTTCTGTTCAGCCGGCGCTGATTTTCGCAGTAGCGACAGGTACCATAAGCCGACATTTGTTGTCCCTTTGAGATACTTCATGATCCACTTGACTGCCATGAAGTGAGATTCCTTTGGGTTTGCTTGAAAGCGAGCACATAGATAGACACTGAATATAATGTCAGGGCGACTTGCTGTCAAATATAGTAAGGAGCCAATCATACCTCTATATTTTGTGATATCAACCGACACACCAGATTCATCTTGATCTATATATATACCGGATCCCATAGGTGTAGACAAAGTCTTGCAATTGTCCATATCAAATTTCTTCAATAATTCTTTACAATATTTGGATTGATTAATAAAGATGCCATTTTTGAGTTGCTTGATTTGCAGTCCTAGAAAATAATTCATTTTTCCCATCATAGACATTTCAAATTCTCCTTGCATCATGGATGAGAATTCTTCACATAACTTTGTGTTGGTTGATTCGAAGATTATGTCATCAACATATACTTGTACCAAAAGAGTATCTTCTTTAATTTTCTTGACGAACAGAGTTTTGTCAACTTTTCCTTTTTCAAAGCCTTTGTCACATAAGAAATTGATGATACGATCGTACCATGCTCTCAGTACTTGTTTTAATCCATAGAGAGCTTTCTTTAATTTGAAGACATGAGAAGCATTTTTGTAATCTTCAAATCCAGGGGGTTGCTTGACATAAACTTCTTCATTTATGAATCCATTCAAAAATGCACTCTTGAAGTCCATCTGGAAAAGCTAAAAATTCATAGAGCACATATAAGCCGATAAAAGTCTAATTGCTTCTAACCTTGCAACTGGAGCGAATGTTTCGTCAAAATCGATTCCTTCTTCTTGGTTGTATCCTTGTGCGACTAATCTTGCTTTATTTCAGACTATTATTCCGTTTTCATCAAGTTTTTTTTTGAAGACCCATCTATTTCCTATGATGTGCTTATTACTCGGCCTAGGGACAAGACTCCAAACTTGATTTCTTTCAAACTGGCTTAGTTCTTCTTGCATAGATATTATCCATTGATTATCGCCTAAGGCTTCATCGATTTTGGCTGGTTCAATTTGCGAAACAAATGCCATGTTCAGACAGGCATCCTTGAGATTCAATCTTGTTGCTACACCTTGACTAATGTCACCAATGACTTTATCGATCGGTTAGATCATTATGTTCTTCATTGTGTTGTGAATCATCTTGTTGTTGTTTTGGTTGATCACTTGCAACATCATTGAGAGTATTATCTTGAGAGGTTTCTACTACATCATCATCATCATTAACAATAATATTAATATCCTTGGAGGGGTTAAATTCATCAAAAGATACATGCATAGATTCTTCAATAGTTAAAGTTCTTTTGTTAAAAATTCTAAATGCCTTACTAGAGAGAGAATAGCCGAGAAAAATACCTTAATTGGATTTCTCGTCAAACTTACCAAAGTTATCTTTGTCATTGTTCAAGACAAAGCATTTGCACCCAAATATGTGAAAGAATGATATGTTTGGTTTTCTCCCTTTGAAGAGTTCATAGGGGGTTTTCTTGAGAATAGGTCTAATGTTGACACGACTACTTACAAAACAAGTCGTGCTCACCGCATCTGCCCAAAAATATTTAGGTAGGTTTGAATCGCTAAGCATAGTTCTTGCAAGTTCTACCAATGACCTATTCTTCCTTTCTATGGCACCATTTTGTTATGGAGTTCTTGGTGCGGAGAAGTTGTGTGAGATTCCATTTTCTTCGTAAAATTCTTCAAATAAAGCATTCTGGAACTCTCCACCATGGTCACTTCTAATGGAAACAATTGAAAGGGACTTCTCATTCTGAATTTGTTTTGCATACTTCTTGAATGCCTTGAAAGCTTCACTTTTATGCACTAAGAAGAAAGTCCATGTATATCTAGAGAAGTCATCAACAATTACTAATGCATAAACATTACCTCCAAAACTTTTTGTTTTTGATGGTCCAAAAAGATCCATGTGTAGCAATTGTAGTGGCCTTGTTATGGACACCACATTATTGGATGTGAAATTTGATTTGGTTTTTTTTCCCTTTTTGGAAAGCGCTACACAATCTATCTTTGATGAATTTGATCTTTGGAAGACCAACAACTAAGTCATGTTTGATCAATTTGTTCAAATGCTCCATATGAATGTGAGCAAACCTTTTGTGCCATAACCAAGAGTCGATGTTGTTCGCCATAAGACACATAACCTTCAAAGACATGTTATCAAGGGAAATCATAAAAATGTTGTTAATTCTATTACCTTTTAACATTACCTCATGAGTGACTTCGTTTTCTATCAAACATTCATCTTTGGTGAAGTTGATTCTGAATCCTTTGTCACACAATTGGATAATGCTAAGTAGGCTATGCTTTAGGCTTTCTACATAGAGGACATATTCTATGGTTGTGAAAGGTGGTGCACCAATGATGCCTGCACCAAGGATCTTTCCTTTGTTGTCATCACCCTAGGTTACAAATCCTTTGGCCTTAAGCGTTAGATGTGAAAATTTGGTAAGGTCACCCGTCATATGCCTTGAACACCCACTATCAAGATACCATTGATATAAAGAGGTCTTGAAGCATACCTACAAAACAAGTTTAAGTTTCATTAGGTACCCAGATTCCCTTGGGTCCTTCATAGTTAGTGCCTTTCTTGACCCACACATAATGCCCTTTTGGAACACTGAAGTTTCTTACATAACAGGCATTAGGTGTATGGCCTTTGATACCACAATAAAAACAGGTGGGCTCAAAGTTACTTTTGCATCTAGGAGGATAAGACTTCTTTTTACTAAATACTTTCTTCTTAGGGCATTGATGAACCATTTTAGGCTTAATCACTTTCTCTTTAGGAGTTTGTTCACTAGCCTTAACAAAGATGGTTTTATTGGAACTTGGTTTAGAAAATTTTGAGAAACCAAGACCACTCTTATCATTCGAGAACCTTTGTTGACTAAGAAAAGACTCCAATCCAATTTGTCCTTTTTCATACCTTTCAAGGACTCTTTTTAATTGGACAATTTGAAACGAAAATGACTCACACTTTGTGCATACAAAATTTTGTTTTTGATCACTAATTAATTTTTGTTTTTCATCATTGAAATTATTTTCCATTGTCTCAACCTTTTCTTCTAAAGTTGAGATTTGATTCTTTTGTGATGAAATAGTTTTGTACATAATTTTTCATTCACTCAGGAGTCATCAATTTCCCCTTGAGCATCATTATCATAAATTGAAAAATTATTGCTAACCTCATCGTCTTCATCGTCAGAGTGATGTGAGGCCATTAGTGCTAGATTCGCGCTTTGATCACTATCTGATTCTGATGAGGAACTTATCTCGTTATCCTCCCATGCCACGTAGGCCTTATTTTTCTTGTAACCCTTTTTTCTTTTATAGGCATCATTCTTGGAGAGTTTAGGACATTTTGGTTTGATGTGTCCTTGTTTTCCACATTCATAGCATTTGACATCTTGTGTGGATGCTGACGCCTCCTTTTCCTTGTTCTTTGAAAACTTCTTCCTTTTGTTATAGTCAGAATTTCCAATATTATTCTTAAAACCAAAATATTTTCCTAACCTTTTTCCAAGAAGCATAAAATTTTCATCTTCAACCGGATCGTCTTCCTTTTCTACGTCTTTGGAATCAACCTTTAATGCTATGCTTTTAGATTTCTTTTCTTGATTCTCATGTTTTTCTAATCGCCCAAGTTCCATCTCATATTCTTGAAGTTTTTCAAACAATGTAGCGGATGTCATCATGGATAGACTTTTCTTTTCAGATATTGCTGTCACTTTGGGTTGCCATTCTCTAGACAAAGATCTAAGCACTTTAAGATTTAATTCATTGTTAGTTAATGTCTTACCAAGTGCTCTCAGATGATTTCTCAAATGCACAAATCTTTTCTGCAAATCAAGAATTGATTCTCCTGGTTGCATTCTGAATAACTCGTATTCCTAACTTAACATATTTAATCTCGATCTTTTAACTTCAGTGGTTCCTTCATGAGTTTCCACTAAAGTATCCCAGATTTCCTTTGCTGATGTACATGTTGAGATGCGAGAGAATTCGTCCATACTTAGTGCACTTTGTAGAAGATTAATTGCTTTTTTGTCATAGAGAACCTCTTTCTTATCATCGTCATCCCATGAACCTTTAGGCTTTGTTGATCCAACACCATTAACAACCGTTGAAGGAACGAAGGGGCCATTTTGGACAGCATCCCATATTCCATCTCCTTGTGCTTCTAAGTGAGCCTTCATGCGAATCTTCCAGAAGTCAAAGTATTCACCACAAAATAGTGGAGGCTTGTTGCTGCTACCACCATTTTTAAACTCACCTTTGTTGTTTGTGGAAGCCATTCTGAATCGATTAGGAACAGGTTACCTAAAACCTACTATGATACCAATTGATAGTCTGAGTTGCATCTAAGAAGGGGGGGGGGGGGTGAATTAGGTTCTTTAAAATTTTCTGGTTTTTATCGAATGAGGTTATTACTTTTCTTGAGATATGAAGGGGTTATGAAAGCAATAAAGTGCAGAAAGTAAATGACACAGAGAAGTATCCTGGTTCCCTCCATAATCTGAACGTACATCCAATCCCTTTTCACACAGAAAGAGATTTCACTATAGTTAGAATGAGTGTATAGCTTACTATCTAACCTATAGGTATATTAAAGGCTCTTAACACCTTTAAAATATGAACACTAAGTGAAAGAAGAACAATCATCTTCAATGCACACACTTGCTTTAAGCAATCCTGAATAGCAAGGGGAATAGATACAATCTTTGATTTACAATGAGTTTGAAATCTGTGTATACAAAGTTATCAATCCTATGATTGATCTTCTCTTTCAATGATAATTTCCACAACTATTTAATACTTTGTTGCTCAAGAATTTTCTTTCAAATGATCTAAAAATATGCAGAAAATTCTTATGAAAAATGACTTGACTCAAGATGTGGAAAGATGGAAATTTTAGCAAAGATTTTTGAAAGAGGTGTTTTTGATAATTGAAAGTTTAGGTATTTATATGTCACAAGCACCCCTTTGAATTATCATGCAAAACTTCATAAAATATAATGAACAATTGCCATGATTCAATAGAGACAATTCAGAAAAGAATGGTTAAAGAGGTGCAATTTTTCAGAACAATTTTTCAAAAACGTTCAGTGAGCAATCGATTGCACACACAGGACCAATCGATTGCACACCCAGAAAAAAAAACTTGAAATTTGAATTTTTGAACTGAGCAATCGATTGCATGAAAAGTACCAATCGATTGCACAAAAAACAGTAGCAAAAACAAGAAGATTTTTCACGTATGCAATCGATTGCACATTTGCACCAAAAACAATAGCCAACAGAAAGGAAAAATTTGATCATGCAATCGATTGCTCTGGCAAAAACTTAGAAAAATCTTGCTAACAAAAGCTTGTGAAAGTGTGATCATGTAATGCACTGATTTTTTGATTATTTGAGCAACTAGGACTTAAATACTTGATGAATATTTTCATTATACCTTCCAATGAGATTATTCTTCATATCAAGTTTTTGTCCTGATTCTTTGCTTTAACATGATGTCTTAAAAATGACCGAACATCTTTGGCTTCTTGTCAAGTGGTTTGTCTTCATCAAAACATAAGTTGATCTTGAGAAACTTAATTCCACAAACATCTTTCATAAATCCTTATATGTCTTTGTAGCACCAGAATGAATACTCAAACCACACTTGTGACCCTCCTTAAGAATACTCTTCATACGCTCAGGTATATCAGGAACACAACTCTATCTCTAAACCTCATCACACCATTCTCATCAACTCAAAAATTACCTCCATACCTTGGTTGATTAATGTGAGACAATCTATCAAACTCAAATCGGATCTCTGACCCTCTTTGATCTCTTCAAGGATATCACTCGTCAGCTTTAACATACCCAACTTCACATACCACTAGCATAACACTAGTCGTCATATTGCTCTCTATTCTCCGAGAAGCCAACATTAACAATACCTGGTCGTTCTCCCTAAAGACAGGAATCTCAAATCCACAACTTCTTCAGTGTCAGGAACAACATAGCTTCAACATCGTCTGAGCTATTGCAATTAGCGACACACTACACCAACTTATCAAAACAATTGGTAAACACTTGGTTTAACTCCAACCAATTCTTTTCCAGAATAACATCAACTCATTCCAACAAAATATAAATTATACATATCCTTGGGGAACATGTCAATATACTCAACACATGATTGGCTCATCTCTAGCCAAAGCATTGCCTTCCCATTCACCTGGAAACAAACAAAGAGAACACATGAGCTTCTTCCCTTAAGTATCACACCATTTTGTTAACCGACACCATTCTTGAATCCAACATTCTTTCGGGTTCACGAAAAGCACAACATTCTCAAAATAGTCGAACTAGCCAACACTGAACTCTCGCTTGCATCAACATGATGTTCGAGCTCCCTACACTTGGAACATCCGAGATAAGCAATTGCTTCTCCCCCACTTGTTTCGTTCCCAACCTACAAATGGAAAACAAAACAAGCATCGAAAATGTTCTCATACACATGTCGCATACTAGGGAACAAACATAATTAAACAACCTGGCCAGACGAACTTACCTGCTCTGATACCACTTTGTAACATCCTAAACCCTGCATACAATTTTAATGCATAATGTTGCACCCTAAAATTTTCCTAACCTTTGTCTGTATCTAGCTTGTGTTTCATTGCATTCATATTAGCATTATCATCTGCATTGCATTGACATGTGTGCAGGAGATCAAGAGGTATGACTACCAGCAAAGGGCTACACAAGGCTATGAAGCTAGCTAAGAACCTTATTCAAGTGCTCAAGGGTTGATATCCTCATCAGAGAAGCCAAAGATCCTCAGAAAGAGTGGTTGAAGCCAAGTGTGTATATCTCCTAACTTGAGGGTTATGGGAAAGTCATCAGATGATTATGAAGCCATGGAGTTGGACCTAGAGCCTTGAGAAATCTCATGAGAAGTATTTAGGATAATTTTGAAGCCTGAGCAGGTCATTATGCAAAAGATATGAAGCTAATACCAAGATTGGTGCAACTAGGGTTTCATCTGGTCAACCCTAGGACAACTGATGATTTGAGGAAGGTTGAGACCTAATTCCAAGGCCATGTGATCATGGATTGATGAATTAAGAAGTCCAAGGGATGATTCCAAGGTCAACTTATCATGAATCAAGAGTGTGAGGAGTTCCTAGGCTAGGGTTGCTATGCTTGACAGTGTAAAATCCCCTGGTTTGGTGCCTAACTTCAAGACCATATAACTAAAGATGTGATTTTCATCTCACCTTGACCCCAACATGATCGTTGTAGGGCATGATCATAGCTTTAATTTGAGTACTAGAAGTCCTTGATAGGGTTTATAGAACTCAAGTTATGAGCCAGACAAGTTATAGGTCATCAGTGGAATGTGAAATTGGAGCTTGAAAGTCAACCAACGTGCATGACACTTTTTCCCTAGAAGAATGATTCTCATGAACTTTTGGCCAACATGAATGTTGTTTCTTATCTTCTTAGCTTTCTAGAAAGTACTAGAAGTCCATGATTGGATTTGTAGAACTCAAGTTAAAAGCTTTGCAAGATAAGGGTATTTTGGGAATTTGGAATTACAGGTCATTTTTGGTTATATGTCAATTTCATCAACTTAGACACCTCAAATGAAGATTTGTTCAACTTGAAAGTTGTTTAAAATGGTGTTTTTAGTCCAACCATGATCCAAATATCCATTGATATGGATTAAATATGGAAGTGTATGAAGGAAATTTGAAAAAAGGATAATTAAAAGGCATGAAAAGTGAAAATTCCATTTTAATTCATTTTTGTGCCAAACTTCACAAGTTTGTGCATATTTTGATTGCAAATGGCATTTTGAAGACAATGGTATTGGTAGAATTTTGATTTGAGGCTTGCTTCGTAGACTTTGTTTGGATTACTTAGAATTGAAGTTACACATCAAAGATTGACCATAGGATTAATTCAAGCTTTCAATCTGATCCATTCACTTTCAAGGGATGTTATGCAAGTCATTTGAGTGAAGAGTGAGCTGAAACAGAGCCAGAACCCGTGTCTGCCATAGTTGTTCATTGAAGAAAAATTGAATTTTGGATTAATCAAATTGGGCCATAATTGGGCCAGGTTATGATCCAAATACATTATATATAAGTCTTGAATCATGTTCAGATCGTTTTTTGGGTAGCATTTGGAGAGAAAACGGTTATTGCATTTGGAGTTTTTGAGCTTTCAAGCAAGAAACGGTTTTGGAGTTTGAGGAAGAATCAAGAGCTTCTGAGTATCAAGAATCATTCAGCAAGCTTCAGTAAAGAAATCTGCATGTTTTGGCATAAAGATTCACACTCAAGAACACCTCAATCGAAGCTATAGAACATGTTTTTACTTCTCACAATTCCTCTTGATTTAAGCATGTTTAGAATGAATTTGGCATGTGGTTAGGTTGTAGAGACAACATAGATTGTTTTAGGATCAGAATTATGGTGATTAGTGATGATTTAAGTTATGATGCAAATTCTGATTAGGCTTGTATATGGCTGATTCTTGAGAGTTAGGATGAATTGGATAGTGATTTGTGATCCTTGAGAGGTGAGGAAAAGTTCTATGGAGAGAATTTGAAGTTTGATGACATTTATGGAATTGATGAGTTTTCTGTTCATCATCGGGTTTAGAGATTCATGGAGAATTAGTGAGTTTTGTTGAGAGATTCATGCTCAGGGTGAGGAGACGAGTGGATACGTGTAATTTTAAGTGAGTTTGGTTGAGTTTGGATCCAGAGCATTGTTTCTCTCGCCAGAGAAGACGGTGGAGCTCTTCTCCCTCCGCCGTGAATAATTTCCCTCCCCTTTCAGTGTTCAAACGAAGAAGATGCACACAGGCCATTGGATCTGATTGAATTTACTGACTAAGTCTTAGTATCCAACGCGTGAGATTAGTCCCGAGGGTTTGATGACCTTGACTGGCTTAGGTGGCACGTTCTGGTGCATAGGATTAGAATAATTTTCCATTGGATGGATATGATTAGGGAGTACCGTGTACACTAATCAACTAAACCACACACTATCCCTGGCCAAAATGCAGCGCCTTATTAATTGAGGTGGCACGCGCGTGGCCTTCAGATCATTGGACCAGTCAATAGATCTAGTGGCTTTGATATTTTCTCCTTTTCCTTAATTTCTTTAATTGATTTTCTATTTTCTTTAATTGTCTTGATTGATTTTAATTCATTTTAAATAGTTTTAATGATCAGAAAATTATGGAAAAAATATGTGGGTGATCCTTGGTTAATTTATGATTTATCCATGCCTTTGGATTTTATTTTGGGTGCTGTTTTCAATTTAATGTCCATTTTTCTATTTTTAATAGTTGATTAAAAATGGATAAAATGACTAGTTTTCTTGCTGATTTTATTACTAGCTCATGATTTGGAATTTGATGTTGAAATTTTGCATGCTTATTGTAGACTCCTTGATAGGCTTGAATGATTTTTGTGGTAATTTTTAGATGATTCTAAGTAGGGGTTTGAGATAGATCTTTAGGAGCATTCCATGATGGATCCCCTTTAATACACCCTTTGGATTTAGATTTTATTAGAACCCTTAGGATTAGGTTTTGCCCCTGGTTTTTGTACCATAGATACTTAACCCATGTAGGATAGTATAGGGTTTTCCTTGAGATTTTTAGAATTGATTATCTATTAGTTCCTCATTTTACAAGTTGGTTATAGTTTAGGTGACCCTAACTAGGACAACTTCATAGGTTAGTCTTTTAAGTGACCATTAGATGATTCTAAGTTTCATATCCTTTCTTGATAGAATAACACTTAGGTAGATACCTCATTAGAACCTTGTTGAAGCCTTGATAGAGCTTTAGATTCCCCTAGTCTAGGTGATCCTTGTGGCTAGTCTGTAGGGTTCCTTAGAAGTTGCTGTAGTGCCTTCTTTCCCCCTATGTGATTTCTTCCCTGGGCTTAGCCCTACCCTCTTTCTTAAAGTCTTGAAGAGGAGCCCTCCTGAGAGAGCCTAATCCTTTCTTTGGTTGGATTTTGTGCATTCCTCAGGAGGTTGAGCCTTGAATTGACATTCCCCAGTATAGTACATTCCTTTGGTTTGTACTATCTTTCTCTTTCAAGTCTTGACGAGGAGCCCTCCTGGGAGAGCCTAATCCTTCCCTTGGTTGGATTATGTGCATTCCTCAGGAGGTTGAGCCTTGGATTGACATTCTTGGCATGGTATATTCCCTTGGTTTATATACTGTCATCCATCTCCAAGTCCTTTTCTTGGGATCCCTCTTGGGGGAGCCTAATCCTTCCCTCGGTTGGATTCTGTGCATTCCTCAACAGGTTGAGCCTGAGATGGACATTCTGTGTTGATACACTTTAACTAGTTACCTTATATTGATATCTAGGACTAATACCCAGTCTTTTCTGTCCTATTGACTTAGGATCCCTCTTGGGAGAGCCTAATCCTTCCCTTGGTTGGATTCTGTGCATTCCTCAAGAGGTTGAGCCCACGATGGACTCTGGTGGTAATACACCTCCAACCTGATGTAGCCTGGGATGACTTCCCTGTTGCTCATTTTGGTTTCTCTTCCTTGTTTGACATTGCTTGATGCATTAGAATAGGTTCATACATAGAATATTTTAGGCTAGGAGCATCACTGTTTAGAGGTTGAGTGGGTCTCCCTCTGCTTGTTTGCACGAAGGGTTGAGGTGATCCTCCCCTTGCTTGTGTGTTGTTTTTCTTTTTATATGTGTGTCTGCATTAAAAGGTTGAGCTGAGCTCCCTTTGCTTGTCTGTTTTGATTGTTTTCCTTGCTTGATTGCTAAGAGGTTGAGTGAGTTTCCCTCTGCTTGTATTGCTGCATTGCATTTGCATCTTTACTGTTTTCTTCTGTTTATCTGTTTACTGTTTAGCTGATGCTTTGTATGTTTCTGTATCCCACTGACATGATCCCCTATGACTCTCACTTCCTAGCGCTTGCGTGTTTATCTGTTGGGTTTGCATTTTTTTATCGCACTTTACTTTCCACACTTTATTTTCAGTATGATTATGATTATCTGTGCTGTTGTAGGAGGGGGGCTCTGATGAGTGATAAGCCAGACCCAGGCTTGAGAGCATATACATAGTATTAGAGTGGATTAGTGGTGGACGTGCTTGCTTTGATTGCATCAGTTCCCATATAATCCACACTCAGACGAGGTTCTCTTTGATAACTTCCTATCGATCCTTTGGACTCGAGGGGATTTTGGATCTGAGGATTGTCGACTCTGGGGACCGATCATTTGTGAGTCAGCTAAGTGAGGCCTCTTCAGGGAGTGATGATGCCAAACCAGAAATGGTGAACGTATCATCATTTCGTGAAAGTCTGTGACACTGGGAAACGCATAGGACGCCGAACCTTTTCCGTGATTAGGTCTATACCTGTGAGTAGGGTCAGGTTATTGCAGGAAACTTAACCTTCAGACAACCTGGTTTTCTTGACAGTGAATCAGTATTGTGGGTATCAGAGGGTTCTTATCATCAGAGATGTGTTTGTTCTTGACAGAGCAGAGTTTTGGTCCTTCTCCTCAACAACACAGTCATCTTGATCTCTTGCTGCATGATTGCATTTTGCATTGTTTGCATCCTCATTTGCATATCATTAATGTGTGTCTGTGTTACAGGTGCATATTTCTCCCCTGGTTCTAGTGATCTTGATCTTCATGGCTGATATGGCATCTCTGAAGAAGACTGTGGCTTACAACCTACCAACAATTGACATCTGAGAGTTACGGGCTTTGATTTCTTTGGCTGATAAGACAGTGATGGAGGATTTGAGAAAGAGTTATGGAAGACTTCTAGGTATTGTGTGTAAGCTTTCTACGTACGAGTTGAACGGCCTCTACGCTCTTTTGCAGTTTTACGACCCGCAACTCAGATGCTTTATTTTCCCAGACTATGTCCTAGCTCCGACCTTGGAAGAGTATTCTGACTTGCTGGGGGTACCTTTGTTGAATCATATGCCTTATTACCGTGTTGATGGTGAATCTGACTTGGGTAAATTGACTACCGCTCTTCATGTAGATGATTCAGAGTTGAAAGGGATGGTGGTCAGAAAGATTGGAGTTTATGGTTTCTCTTTACCTTTCCTGATGGAAAAGGCCCGAAAGTTTACCAAGAAGGGTCATTGGGATGTATTTAATGCCATCTTAGCCCTTTGCATTTATGGGATCGTGCTATTCCCAAGTCACCCGGACTTCGTAGGTATGGATGCCTGCCACATATTTGCTTCCGGGAATCCAGTGCCAACTCTCCTCGGAGACGTCTACCATTCAGTTCACAGCAAGAATGGAAACATAAAGGGGAAGAACGTGGCATGTTGTGCTCCTTTACTGTATAAGTGGTTTGCCAGCCATATTCCTAAGTCGGGTCCGTTCATTGATTCTGTAGAGTCTTCACTCTGGTCTGCATGTTTGATGGGTTTGTCTGCTGACAATATTATCTGGTTTGAGAGAGATCTACTGGGCAAAGAGATTGTGCATAGTTGCGGTGGCTTCCCTAACGCCCCCTGGTCGGAAGGAACAGATGTATTAATTACAATCTCTCTCTATTGGTACGACAATTTGGGTATGCACTACGAGGTCCTCCTGAAGAGGAAGAGATACAGGAATCTCTGTATCTCACAGGGCTGCTTGAAGGTGACACTTTGGCTAAGGTAGAGAATGCATGGAGCAAAATCCACCGAAAGGGAAAAGTCTTTCTAGGAAAAAGCAACAATAAGGCCTTTGATTCATACGTGGCCTGGGTCCGAGAAAGAGCCGCCAAGTTTCTAATGTTGATTCCTGCAATGGAACCATTGTATCCTCCCGTGTACAAAGAACCTACCACAGTTGATATTCAGAAATTCAACCAGGTACTCTGAGAGAAAGAAGAGCTACGAAAAGCTAATGAAGAGTTAGAAAGAGAGATTTCTCAACTCCGGAGCGAGAAAAACAAAGCTGTATACACCTGCAAGAAGCAGACAGAATTGATCACCCACTTGGGCGCTAACTTGACCAAAGAGACTGATTCTAGAGAACGACTTGGGTTGGACCTGAAGGCAGTACACAACGCGTTGACCACCAAGAAGCAGGAGCTGGATAGGGTGTACCGGAAGATATCCAAGTACGAGACGTTGTGGAGCAACACCCTAGCCAAGTACAAAGAGCGAGAGGAAAAGCTGAAGCAGCGAGTAGCCGAGCTAGAAGTCCAGATTGAGATCAAGGACAAGAAAATAGAGGTCGAAGCCTCACTTCGACGAGACGTCCAGTATAGATTGGTTGAGACCAAGGCGAATTTACAGGATTGTGAACTCCGAGCTGATGCTAAGAGGAGTAGAGTGGAAAACCGTTCTGAAGAAGGTGTTTATAGGGACGTTGTCGAGAACCTCCCAGATACCATCACGCAAAGGGATCTGCTGATCCAGGGTCTGCTCGCCCAGCCTGATCATCCCGCTACAAAGAAGTTGTTAGAAGATTTCCGTGCCCGTAGCCACACTTTATTTCTTTGTATTTCTTTGTATCTTTTATGCATTGATATGCTGATCACCACCAGGCCTGTTGGTTGGGGTCATGCTTGTTGCTTCAGTTGTATGTGATTACAGTTGTACGCTGCCCGCACGGGTTTTTCAGATAAATATATGAGGATTTCTTTCCATGATTGGATGTTGGACTTTATTTGTCTTGGAAACTAGGATCGGGGGGGAATCTCCCCAAGGCACAGACACACGTTTGCATTTGCATGAATCATTTGCATAACAGGTACCTCGAGCCGTTTTTCTAACCCTCTATTGATACAGGTTATTTTAGGATTGTCTCAGGTTGATCCGAGCAATGGAATAGGTTCAAGCGGAGCTGAGAGAGGTCCAGAGCCAGTTGAGGCAGGTTATGGGGGACATGCAAGCGTTGCGCTGGAATCAAGAGGTGCTCAAAGAGGAGAACAACCAGCTGAAGAATCAGGTGGGCCTGATGGCAGAAGTGTTGAAAAACATACTCAGAAGAGAATGTGAGCAAATGCCCGAAGCTGCAGCCGGCATACTTGCTCCACAGGTGTCTGAAGAACCTGCACCAAGGCATGATAGGCCTAAAAGATCCTCTGCACAGCTTGAAGTTCAAAACGTTCCCCGTCGGCGGCCACGTCCGGTTCCTCAAGACAACCCCATGAGACAGGGTCAAAAGATGAAACTATGACAGAATCCTCGATCCAATCCCGATGGATTATGACCAATTGGTGCAACTCTTGCTCCAACTTCAGTTGGTTAAACCTCGAACTTTGGCTCCAATGATTGGACAGCCACCACCCGACTGGGACGTGAACGCCCGTTGCGAATTTCACTCTGGAGCACCGGGGCACGATGTAACGAACTGTAAAGCTTTTAAGCATAGGGTTCAAGACTTGATGGATTCAAGAGCAATTGAATTCGTGTCGGGCGGCATGAAAACACCAGGCATATTCATCCCTTATCATGCAAAAGAGATGGATGTTCCCATGATCTCATCTGAAGTTGAGAAAGATCAGGAGTATATCCCGCGGTCTTTGAGGTCTGAATCGCCTTACCCGCAACTTTTTCATGTTCCTGGGACGAGCTTAAGGACGAAAGCCCCTGAACTGAAAGGATCCTCACTAGTTCAAACCTCGTCTCCGGATTGTTTCTGCCATTCCGAATTGGCAACCTCCCGCTCTGTTGCAGCAAAACTATCGGAGCCCGAATCAGAGTCGAACTCACAGCAATCGTTCTTCTGATTGAGTCTGAAGACTTCAAAGGGTCGCTCCCCTCAGCAGCAAATAAGAGTGAAAGCCCAGTTCCCTGAAAGCTGGCAACCTGCATGTTATCATGTCATTTCTTTACATTTGTAGTTTCTTTCCTGTTAGAATGCAAATTTCGTTTGTAAAGCATGATTGTTTTTCAATTGATATTGATAATGAAATAAATATGCATGTTTTGAACTAATCCATTCGTGTTCACTCTATTGCTTTCTTTTATTTCAAACGCTTGTTGATGTGGAATCCGGGGAGGATGACGAAATCCAATGATGTGTAAGCTTCTGATGCTATGCTTTTAAATAAAAAACCTGTTGATGATGTACAGGCATTGTTTCAAATCCCAAACACTAGAGATATAAGGAAGATAGTCCCTTGTTAACCCCTTTGAGCCTAGTTGTAGGAGTTTCTTTCTGAAGAATGAAAAACCCTCAATCTTAACCCGAGGCAGGGTAGGTGTCAGTTAATTTGACCAAGCGTTCAAATTACAAAAGGAGTGTCCGTTCAAGGATCAATCACACCGCTACAGGTCGTACCTAAAAAACCATGATGGTTAAACCTGGTCGATCAGGAGTGAAACAGTCACAATCTCTTTAACAAATCATGCGAGCCGATGCCATACGATTTGTTCAAAAAGAAAAGAGAAAGAAAAGAATCGAAAAGAAAAGCCCGCTAAGTCGAATCTTGAAAGCAAGTGACTTAGGCAAAAATTAGGGTACCCCGCTGGACTTCAAAATTGAAGAAACTCAAAAGAGATAGTCCAGGCAAAAGTTAGGGGAAAACGAAAAAATAAAAAACGAAGAGCGAAAAGGATTACAAGAAAGAAAATCCTCGAAAAGAACGAGTCGTATGGCTACCGGTGCCCAAACAAAGACGAAAAGAGAGTGACTGTCACTTCGAAAAAGCATGATCACTTGAAATATCACTCAACCTTTGAAAGGTGAACGCTAAGGCCGAATTAGCTGAACGTAGGATCGGAGAACATCAAGGAGAATGGGTGGGTTAAAATGAATTTTGAGCCTTTATCCTTTCTTTCTTAAACCGTGAACATGACCACGTTACAACCTTTAAAAGTCCTAATTGAAATAGGTTTGTTTCGAAAGCATACTTCGGTAAAGATCACATCGGAACTGACTCCTAGAAAGGATTCCCTTTACAGCGTTGTATTGATATTGACATGTTGATGAATGATTTCATGCATTTTATGTCAAAATTTTTTTCCAGTGAACAGGAATGGATTTTGAAAACTGCCATATGCATTGCATTTGATATGTCTTTTATGCAGAACAGTTTGTTTTACTAGCGAGTAAGCGCTTGACAGCGGGAAAGTTTCCACGAGGGAAAGATTTGATCAGGACAGAATGCAGAATGCCAGAATATTCTGGTGAACCGGGGCAAGCTACGTCAAATGATCACAACATGGGAGTCAGCCATCCAGAAATAGTTAATCCGGGGCAATCAGGTCGAGATTTGATGAATCTCTCGCAGCCAGGGTACTACTCCCCACAGATCAGCCCATGAGGGGCAAAGCCATGACAAGGCTGGGGCAGGTCACCCCGAGAGCGCCGAAGCTATCCTTATTCTGAAGGCGATTAACTTGAAACACCTTTGTGAGGTTCAAAGTACTGAAGCCGTCCGTATCAAACTGTTAGAGTACAGAGACCTCAGGTTTCCTTTCGAGAGGATGTTACGAAGATCCCACAAGCTGGGGAAAAATCTGAAAGCGAAGGAGCCGTTCCTCCCCGTATTGGCAGAGATTGTCAGAAGTTGTTGAAATTCTGGGGCAAGCCATCTCGAGTTTGTTTCATGGCATGTTTTTCCAAGCAGGATGATTCCTTCTTCCCCAGCAAGTTCAACAGTGTTTCCCCATGGAGTCTGAACATGGGACTGTGAGCATTGATATGTCTTCTCAAGCAGAGAGGGATTCTCCCCAACCAGATGTATCCTGGGTAGGATCATCATTTCCCCAGCTGAGTCATACGCATAAGTGTATATTCATTCCCAGCAGTGGGTCAACAGGCAGTTTTCTCGTAGAAGACTATCCGTAAGTGTTTAGCTCTCGATAGTTCACACTGAAGTCTCCAGCGGAATTGAAGTTCCCCACAGAGTTGTGTTCTCCCCGACAGGTAGGAGTGATTCCAGCGTCTGGTTGCCTATCCTCAGCCGAGTTTGCCGTTCCCCAAGAGAGTTGAGTCTTTGGGAGCCGTTCAGGGCATTATTGGTTTTCCCCAGTAGAGAAAGTTTGAATAGCTGATGATATACTTCCCCATCAGAGTCCGTATCTCTAGGAAGATTCTATCTGCGAAGGCCCTGCAACTTATTTCTGCGATTGACATCGTTTCCTCAGCAGTTGGTGGTTTGTGTACTCAGTTGAGCAAGTACATGTTCTCGTAGAACCTCGTCCCTTGCAGAAAGTCGCCTGAGATTCGTTTCCCCAGGTTAAGTCCAATTGAGATTGGTGTGATTTCTTCTCCTCGACAGGATGACTCCTCCTCCCCACCAGAGTGGTTCTCTCTCCTTGACAGGAGGATTTTCCCTTTAGCATTTATTTTGCTGATAAGGTCATAGCATTTTGCATGATTGCATAGCATTTACCCTAAAGGCGTAGCATTTCCACCGTGTGGAGCATTACGCCATTGTCAAACATATGCATGTGAAATATGAGCTAGGTCATTACCGTTCTTGTTTTGCAGGCGTTCCTCAACAAAGTTGTTTGCTTAAGATGATTCTTAAAATCCCCAGTGAAGTCGCCAGAGTTGTTTGCTCAAGATGATTCTTAGAGTCTCCGGCGAAGTTGTTGATTCAGGATGATTCTTGAAGTCCCCAGCGAAGTTGTTTGTTCAGGATGATTCTTGATTTCCTCAGCAGAGTTTACTCGTCCAGAATGATTTCTGAATCCCCAAAGCAGAGTTACTTGATAGTTCTCCAGATTCCCCAGCGGAGATGTGTCATCCCCAGCAGGTTTTGAATAGAGAAGTTGAAATTTCCCTTGAAGACTTGATGATTGAAGTCTGGCAGCAGTGCCAAACTCCTCCTTGTAACACCCCAATTTTTAGTAATTATTTATTAATTAAATTAATTGATTAATTATGTGATTTTAGGCCTAATTGAATTAACTAATTTATGTGATTTATTTGATATAATTGAATTAGTTGATTTATTGAATTTATATAAATTATTTGATTTATTTGAGTTGTTTGGATTAATTGAATTATTGGACATATTCGAAATAATTAATTTAATTTTATTATTTAACATATATGATATATTCTAATTTGTAGAATAATATAGAATTGATAGATTAATTGATTGGGCCTATTTGAGGGTGTGAATAGACATGAGTTATTAAGCCCATTGGAATTACTAGGTTAATTAAAATTGTGAGAATTATATAAAATAAGAGAATGGGATAAAAGAGAATGGAAAGAAAGAAAAGATAGAAAGGAGAAAAGAGGCAAAGAGAGGAGTGGAGAAGAAGAGGAGGAAACTCAAGAGAAAGAGCAAAAGTTCAACAAATTCAAGGTAAGGGTGAGAAACATTATTATTTGATCAATGTGTATGATTATGTATAAGTTGTGTTGGATTTGTTGGTAGTTTTCTCTATTTTCCATTTCTAGGGCATAAATGGTTTAATCGGTAGAATCGAGTTTTGAACGGTTAGAATTCAAAATAAATTGCATAGTTTAGTCGGGTAATGTTTAGCCGTGATTATTGGATTTCGTTTGATTGAATTTGGTTGAGTTTGTGAGTTTTGACATTTTTGGATAATTGAGGGTTTGAGATTTGAGTGAAAATCGGACGTTGTAGAAATCGTGTTTAATGGTTCTAATTCACTGCTATATGTTAGGTGAGTATGAGTATGTGTTTGTTTCGAAAAAAAGAATTGAATCGGTCGGATTTTCGGGCGAAAATGCAAAATCCCGTAGCCGTGTTTAGGCAAAATTCTGGTTTTTCGGAAAACTTCGAAAATTCATAACTCTTGAACCGTAAGTCGGTTTTGACCCCCGTTCGAAGCGTTGGTAAGTTAACGAGATTGTATTTCTAGAAAAAAAAGGATTTGAGGTCTGTACCTAGTTCAATTATAGCAGAAAATTGAAAACATATTGTTGTGTTGATTTTTACCGTCGCGAATGTGTGTGATTGATGTGTTATTGTGCAGAATACTTTTGTTATATAATGTATAGCTTGTGCATGTTGTGATATGATATGTTGCGGGTAGCCATATGGCGTGAATCCTAGATGGTGGAATCGATTATGAAATATAGTCTTTTGACAAATATATGCATATTGTTTGTATGTGAAGAATGCATGAGAATATATTGTGAATATGTGTGCATTGTTTGAAAAGGTAATGAGGTTGAATTATGAATGCATATTTGTTGTATCCGATTATTGTGAATTAATGCATGAGAGCATATTGTAAGATATGCGTGCATTGTTTGACAAATATGTTGATGAAAAGTATGAATACTTGATTATATGATATGTTGTGTGTGCAATCTTGTTTAATTCTTGAAGGGAGGAATTATGTGAATGCATGGGATTAAGACGTGTGATCGGTCTTAAGTGCATTTTGTTGTTGATTGCATATGCATCATTTAGTCAAGAGGCAATGTTTGCTAGTTTCGTGGAGGCTAGTGACTTGTCCCAAACCTAGAGCGGGGTTTGAAAGCTTAGGGAACGGGCTTTTGTTGTTATCGGTCTAGGGAACGGACCCGGTTTAAGTGTAAAAACCGAAAAATGATAACAAGTGTTGGTACCACATGGCATGAATTGCATTGAGTTGCATTGAGTCTCATGGAATGAATATATGATTGTTGTATGAAGTTATGCATAGGTGTATGTACATGACTTGTGTAATTGTGAACTATGAATATGCTTGGTGATTATCCATATTTGATTATATATATGTTGTATTGTACATGATGAGTTATAATGAATTGTGGTGAGAAAATGTGGAATATATGTATTTTGTGCTTGTGTATTTGTGTATATATAATTATATGCATTGTTATTATGATAATATTTCTCACCCTTCTGCTGGAATGATGTCCTACATGACATCGTGCAGGTATCAATGAGTAGTATTGCTCGTAGTTACGAGGTCGCTTTTGGTGTAGCCGTTTAGTGATTTAATTATGTTGGGTCGAGTCATGCTCTGGTCATGTAACACTGGGATCGCTTGGGTTGTGTTTAAGATATACATTGTGTACTCTATAAACGTGTTTATATCCATTGAGATATTATGATGTTGGCCTTAGTGCCTAAGTGATGTTGTTTTATGTGATAAAAACAAATGTTTCTTTTATAAAAATTGTGGTATAATTGAATCCGCTGCTACATGCAAAGTGAAGTTTTGTAAAGCATAATTTTATATTGAAATAGTAATGAGCATGACAGGTGGTTTTGATATTTTGAAAGTTATGTGTAATGCCCTTTTGTAAATGCATGGAAATTTACTCTGATTATTCATATATTATCCGTGGGGTTTAGAAGGGTGTTACATTAGTGGTATCAGAGCCTGGTTGGTCCGTCCGGCCAAGTTGTCTAATGTTGTTTGTTCCCTGGTATATGACATGTGTGTGAAAACACTGTCGATACATGTTTGTTGTCTAACCTTTGTCTGCAAGAGTGAGAATGATTCAAGTGGGGGAGAAACTGGTGCTTCTCCAAGATGCTGCAAGTGTGGAGTTATAGCTTAGTGTATAGTTGAACGCTCTTATAGTTTGGTAAAGACGGTTTATGCCCCATTATGATTGTCGACTGTCTATTAACAAATTGAGGAACTGATCACCCTTAATCTCTTGTTGATAGTAGTTGGGATTGTGTTGGATGGGATAGACGTGTCTTGCAAGCTTAAATGGCGTGAGCAGTGAATTGTTTGGAGTTAAGCCAAGTGCTGAAGAATTGTTTTGATGAGTCGGTGCAGGACAGTGATGAGATGTTTCATTTTGATGGGAATTTTGAGTGTTAATGAAGGTAGTGATATCCAAGACGTGAAGTGGGGTTGTGATCGGCTTAGTTGCGGAAACTAGTCTGATATTGAGAGTCCATGTTATATGTCTATTTGGATAGTCAAAGAATTAAATTGATTGAGTAGTTTTGAGACTTGTGTCTGGTGAGTGTGCTACGGTAATAGATTATGAGGTCGAGTATATAAAGGGTGGATAGTGACTTCTGGGGATTATTAAAGGAAGTAAGATGTGAGATACTATATCGGTAATTGGACTTTAAACATTTTAAGAGTTGGAGATGTGTTGAATGACCTTCTAATAGTGACGATGTTGTTTTCGTATTTTGTCCTAATGGGAGAACCGTAACTCGGAATGACGCAAGATTAGAAACGCGGGAAGTATTACAATGTTTTATGTGATGGTGAAGTAGTGACATGGAATTAAGTATTTACTGATGGAATATGTTTGGATGTTGTAGTAAGTGCGGAAAGTGCGGTTCGTGTTTTCGCCATAACTCACAGATTGAGTGTCTGTTTGGCATGGGATTCTCCATACTTAATTGAGTGAGTCAATGGTTGGGTAACCGATGATATTTAGATATACTCGAAGAGTATAGAGGAACATGTTGAGCATCGGGAACTTGAGTTATCAGTGTTGGAGAAGAAGTAGTAATATTCTACTGTGAAGAAAGTTTAAGGAATGGTTAGGAAAGCTGTCAACAGCTCGTGTATTTGTTTTGCCGAATCCGACAGAACAAATTGTTGTGTTTTGTGATGTTTGGTTGATATGATTGGGGGATACGTTAAGTACAACATCAGCGAGTTTTGGTTATGCTTTAAGGCAACTTAAAGTACATAAGGGAATTATCTGACAAGTAATTGGAGTTGGTTGCTGTTGCGTGTTTGTGCCGGAGTTTGGAAGCCTCAATTGTTTAGTTGAGATTTGAGATGGTTGGTGATCTTAAGAACTTAAGGTATTTGTTGATTTGAAAAAGAGTTGAATATGGTGCAGAGGAAATAAATAGGGACTTTTGAAGGAGTATGGTTTTGGGTTGAATTACCATTCGAGTGAGACCAAGTGGTAGCAGAGGTATCGAATTGGAAATTTCTGTATATACCAATGATGATGGTAATGAGTTAGAACTGATGAAGCAAATTCGGGATATGAGTTGGTCTGTGAAGAAAATATCTTAGGGAGTTGAGCTTTGTATCTTGAGACTGACTATAGGTATTCTTGATAAGATTCGAAGAAGTCAAAGTTCTAATTTGAGTTAATAGATTGATTGAATTTAATGAATTGAAGTCAAAGAGCTGATTTTGGGATTGATGAGAATGGTACCATGAGATGTCATGATGGAGTGTGTGTTCCAAATAGTGTGAGTTGGATAAGAGTACTCTGGAAGAAGAACATTGAGATAGATGGAGAGAGAAGTGGTTGAAGTGGTATGTGCTGGTTTGACTTATCGGAAGTCGAAGTGTGAACATCAGAGGTTGTTGGACCTGATACAACTGTTGAATATTTCTAAATGGTATGGGATAGTATTCCCATGGATTTTGTGTCGGGTTTTCCGAAGAAATGTGGAGGGATATGATTCGACTTGGGTGGTTATGAATGGATTGGCAAGATTAACTCATTTCTTACTAATAAGGATGAATCATTCTATGCTGAAGCTAGCTAAGAGGTATAGTGAGGAAGTTACGGGGTAGTATGGGTTACCGTCGAATATTGTGTCAGATGGGAATCTGAATTTTCGTTGAGATTTTGAGAAAGTTGTAGACGCTTTGGGTGTCATGTTGAAGTTGAACTTTGTCTAGCATCCGTGGACGGACTGGACAGACAAATAGAACTATCTAGTATGTAGGGAATTTGTGGAGAGCTTGTGTGTTGGATCAAGGTGGATCGTGGGATAGTTAACTATCGTTGCTTGAATTACCTACAATGACAATGATCATTCTAGTATCGGAATGATATTGTATGAGGCTTTGTACGGTAAGAGGTGTAGGAATCCTTTGCGTTGATGTGTGCCAGGCGAGAGTGTTGTACTCGGACCTGAGATTGTGCAAGAGACGACTAGAAAGATTAAAAGGACCTAAGAAAAGACGTGTTTCGAGAGTTACAATAGTAACTGGTGTCGGCCGAGCTTGAGGTCTCGGAAGCATCCACTGTGTTTTGTTGATCTGTATCAGAGTGGCGCAGCGGAAGCATGGAGAAAATAGCATGTTAGATTGTTTTACCGCTGTCGCTTGTGGGGATTGCATGATGTGTTCATGTGTCTAAGTTGAGGAAGTGCATTGATTCAGATGGATAGTGTACGAGTAAGAGAGGATTTGATTGTTGAGACATTGCTAGTTCAGGTTGATGAACGAGAAGTAACTTCGAGGTATAGAGATTCCTTTGGTGGAGGTAGTTGGGAGATTAGGATGCGAGAGTCATATCCAGAGTTATTTGAATTAGGTAACATTTTCGAGGACGAAAATTCCTAAAGTGGGGGAGGGTTGTAACACCCCAATTTTTAGTAATTATTTATTAATTAAATTAATTGATTAATTATGTGATTTTAGGCCTAATTGAATTAACTAATTTATGTGATTTATTTGATATAATTGAATTAGTTGATTTATTGAATTTATATAAATTATTTGATTTATTTGAGTTGTTTGGATTAATTGAATTATTGGACATATTCGAAATAATTAATTTAATTTTATTATTTAACATATATGATATATTCTAATTTGTAGAATAATATAGAATTGATAGATTAATTGATTGGGCCTATTTGAGGGTGTGAATAGACATGAGTTATTAAGCCCATTGGAATTACTAGGTTAATTAAAATTGTGAGAATTATATAAAATAAGAGAATGGGATAAAAGAGAATGGAAAGAAAGAAAAGATAGAAAGGAGAAAAGAGGCAAAGAGAGGAGTGGAGAAGAAGAGGAGGAAACTCAAGAGAAAGAGCAAAAGTTCAACAAATTCAAGGTAAGGGTGAGAAACATTATTATTTGATCAATGTGTATGATTATGTATAAGTTGTGTTGGATTTGTTGGTAGTTTTCTCTATTTTCCATTTCTAGGGCATAAATGGTTTAATCGGTAGAATCGAGTTTTGAACGGTTAGAATTCAAAATAAATTGCATAGTTTAGTCGGGTAATGTTTAGCCGTGATTATTGGATTTCGTTTGATTGAATTTGGTTGAGTTTGTGAGTTTTGACATTTTTGGATAATTGAGGGTTTGAGATTTGAGTGAAAATCGGACGTTGTAGAAATCGTGTTTAATGGTTCTAATTCACTGCTATATGTTAGGTGAGTATGAGTATGTGTTTGTTTCGAAAAAAAGAATTGAATCGGTCGGATTTTCGGGCGAAAATGCAAAATCCCGTAGCCGTGTTTAGGCAAAATTCTGGTTTTTCGGAAAACTTCGAAAATTCATAACTCTTGAACCGTAAGTCGGTTTTGACCCCCGTTCGAAGCGTTGGTAAGTTAACGAGATTGTATTTCTAGAAAAAAAAGGATTTGAGGTCTGTACCTAGTTCAATTATAGCAGAAAATTGAAAACATATTGTTGTGTTGATTTTTACCGTCGCGAATGTGTGTGATTGATGTGTTATTGTGCAGAATACTTTTGTTATATAATGTATAGCTTGTGCATGTTGTGATATGATATGTTGCGGGTAGCCATATGGCGTGAATCCTAGATGGTGGAATCGATTATGAAATATAGTCTTTTGACAAATATATGCATATTGTTTGTATGTGAAGAATGCATGAGAATATATTGTGAATATGTGTGCATTGTTTGAAAAGGTAATGAGGTTGAATTATGAATGCATATTTGTTGTATCCGATTATTGTGAATTAATGCATGAGAGCATATTGTAAGATATGCGTGCATTGTTTGACAAATATGTTGATGAAAAGTATGAATACTTGATTATATGATATGTTGTGTGTGCAATCTTGTTTAATTCTTGAAGGGAGGAATTATGTGAATGCATGGGATTAAGACGTGTGATCGGTCTTAAGTGCATTTTGTTGTTGATTGCATATGCATCATTTAGTCAAGAGGCAATGTTTGCTAGTTTCGTGGAGGCTAGTGACTTGTCCCAAACCTAGAGCGGGGTTTGAAAGCTTAGGGAACGGGCTTTTGTTGTTATCGGTCTAGGGAACGGACCCGGTTTAAGTGTAAAAACCGAAAAATGATAACAAGTGTTGGTACCACATGGCATGAATTGCATTGAGTTGCATTGAGTCTCATGGAATGAATATATGATTGTTGTATGAAGTTATGCATAGGTGTATGTACATGACTTGTGTAATTGTGAACTATGAATATGCTTGGTGATTATCCATATTTGATTATATATATGTTGTATTGTACATGATGAGTTATAATGAATTGTGGTGAGAAAATGTGGAATATATGTATTTTGTGCTTGTGTATTTGTGTATATATAATTATATGCATTGTTATTATGATAATATTTCTCACCCTTCTGCTGGAATGATGTCCTACATGACATCGTGCAGGTATCAATGAGTAGTATTGCTCGTAGTTACGAGGTCGCTTTTGGTGTAGCCGTTTAGTGATTTAATTATGTTGGGTCGAGTCATGCTCTGGTCATGTAACACTGGGATCGCTTGGGTTGTGTTTAAGATATACATTGTGTACTCTATAAACGTGTTTATATCCATTGAGATATTATGATGTTGGCCTTAGTGCCTAAGTGATGTTGTTTTATGTGATAAAAACAAATGTTTCTTTTATAAAAATTGTGGTATAATTGAATCCGCTGCTACATGCAAAGTGAAGTTTTGTAAAGCATAATTTTATATTGAAATAGTAATGAGCATGACAGGTGGTTTTGATATTTTGAAAGTTATGTGTAATGCCCTTTTGTAAATGCATGGAAATTTACTCTGATTATTCATATATTATCCGTGGGGTTTAGAAGGGTGTTACACTCCTGACTTACTGATGAAGTCCGACTGCGATGTCGAAGCAGTTCTCTAAGCTGACGCAGAGTGCCTGACGGCAAAAGATTGAATATCCTTATTGGTTCGTGATTGATTAAATATTCCATTTCAAAATTTACTGATGAAGTCCGACTGCGATGTCAAAGCAGTTCTCCCAGCTGACGCGGAGTGCTTGACGACAAACATTTGTATATCCTTATTGGTCCATGATGGATTAAGGATTCCATTTCCTGACTTACTAATAAAGTCCAACTGCGATGTCGAAGCAGTTCTCCTAGCTGACGCAGAGGGCCTAATGGCAAAAGGTTTAGATATCCTTAATGGTTCATGATTGATTAAGGATTCTATTTCAAGACTTACTGATGAAGTTCGACTGCGATGTCGAAGCAGTTCTCTAAGCTGACGCAGAGTGCCAGACGGCAAAAGATTGAATATCCTTATTGGTCTGTGATGTATTAAGGATTCCATTTCAAGACTTACAGATGAAGTCCGACTGCGATGTCAAAGCAGTTCTCCCAGCTGACGCGCAGTGCCTGACGGTAAACGTTTGTATATCCTTATTGGTCAATGATGGATTAAGGTTTCCATTTCCTAACTTACTGATGAAGTCCAACTGCGATGTCGAAGCTGTTCTCCTAGCTGACGCAGAGGGCCTGATGGAAAAAGGTTTAGATATCCTTATTGGTTCATGATTGATTAAGGATTCTATTTCAAGACTTACTGATGAAGTCCGACTGTGATGTCGAAGCAGTTCTCTAAGCTAACGCAGAGTGCCTGATGACAAAAGATTGAATATCCTTATTGGTCCATGATGGATTAAGGATTCCATTTCAAGACTTACTGATGAAGTCCGACTGCGATGTCGAAGCAGTTCTCCTAGCTGACGAGGAGCGCCTGACAGCAGAAGTTTAGATATCCCTATTGATTCATGATTAATTGAGGATTCTATTTCTGACTTATTGACGAAGTCCGGCTGACGCCCGAGAATTCCTTTGAATGCCCAATGGCATAATTAACTCGATTGTCAAAAGTTCCTAATGACCTGATGAGTCCCGAGGAATTCTTCTGTTGTCGTGCCGCAGAATGCCTGAAGGCAATATCAACTATGTATCACCAGTTACCGTGTAACCAGTGATCCCTTGATGACTTGAGGAAGAAGCTGCAGCGAAATCTGTTGATCATCCTAACAGAGATTTGAAATTTGTCGCTCACCAACCAATTGTCGTGCAACTAGTGATCCCTTATTGACTTATTGATGAAGTCCGACAAAGATATTGTCAACGTTCCTAGAGACATGACGAGTCCATAGGCAACGATAAGGAATTCTTCTGCTGTGGCACAGAATGTCTGACGGCAGAATCAACCATCCTTCACCAGTTACCGTGTAACCAGTGATCCTTTATTGACTTACTGATGAAGTCCGACAAAGATATTGTCGACGTTCCTAGCGACCTGACGGGTCCATAGGCAGTGATAAGGAATTCTTCTGCTGTGGCGCAGAATGCATGACGGCCTAATCGACCATCCTTCACCAGTTACCGTGTAACTGGCGATCCCTTGATGACTTGAGGACATAGATGATCATCCTGACGGATATTTGGAGTTAATCATCCACCAGTGAGTTGACGTGGAACTATCAATATCAGCTATCCTTCACCAGTTACCGTGTGACCAGTGATCCCTCGATGATTTGAGGACACAGTGATATTAGATACGTCAGATCAGTAATTCTCCAGCTAGTTGCCGTGCAACTATCATTTCCGTTTCCGAAGATTTGTCCCCATCAGAGTATCATTCACTTGTGCGGTTGGCAAATTTCCGGGTTTGTTGGTATTTAACCGTCTTTTACCTTGATTGTTTGGGAGCCGTTCGTTTCTCACCCAGTCAGGTCTAAGCCGTTTGAATAGGGGCAGCTGTTGCACCCCAAAATTTGCCTAACCTTTGTCTGTATCTAGCTTGTGTTTCTTGCATTCATATTAGCATTATCATCTGCATTACATTGACATGTGCGCAGGAGATCAAGACGTATGACTACCAGCAAAGGGCTACACAAGGCTATGAAGCTAGCTAAGAACCTTATTCAAGTGCTCAAGGGTTGATATCCTCATCAAAGAAGCCAAAGATCCTCAGAAAGAGTGGTTGAAGCCAAGTGTGTATATCTCCTAACTTGAGGGTTATGGCAAAGCCATCAAATGATTCTGAAGCCATGGAGTTGGACCTAGAGCCTTGAGAGAGCTCATGAGAAGTATTGAGGATCATTTTGAAGCCTGAATAGGTCATTATGCAAAAGATATGAAGCTAATACCAAGATTGGTGCAACTAGGGTTTCATCTGGTCAACCCTAGGACAACTGATGATTTGAGGAAGGTTGAGACCTAATTCCAAGGCCATGTGATCATGGATTGATGCATTAAGAAGTCCAAGGGATTATTCCAAGGTCAAATTATCATGAATCAAGAGTGTGAGGACTTCCTAGGCTAGGGTTGCTATGCTTGACAGTGTAAAATCCCCTGGTTTGGTGCCTAACTTCAAGACCATATAACTCAAGATGTGATTTTCATATCACCTTGACCCTAACATGATTGTTGTATGGCATGATCATAGCTTTAATTTGAGTACGATAAGTCCTTGATAGGGTTTATAGAACTCAAGTTATGAGCCAGACAAGTTATAGGTCATCAGTGGAATGTGAAATTGGAGCTTGAAAGTCAACCAACTTGCATGACACTTTTGCCCTAGAAGAATGATTCTCATGAACTTTTGGCCAACATGAATGTTGTTCCTTATCTTCTTATCTTTCTAGAAAGTACTAGATTCCATGATTGGATTTGTATAACTCAATATACAAGCTTTGCAAGATAAGGGTATTTTGGGAATTTGGAATTACAGGTCATTTTTGGTTATAGGTCAATTTCATCAACTTAGACACCTCAAATGAAGATTTATTCAACTTGAAAGTTGTTCAAAATGGTGTTTTTAGTCCAACCATGATCCAAAGATCCATTGATATGGATTAAATATGGAATTGTATGAAGGAAATTTGAAAAAAGGATAATTAAAAGGCATGAAAAGTGAAAATTCCATTTTAATTCATTTTTGTGCCAAACTTCACAAGTTTGTGCATATTTTGATTGCAAATGGCATGTTGAAGACAATGGCATTGGTAGAATTTTGATTTGAGGCTTGCTTCATGGAATTTGTTTGGATCACTTAGAATTGAAGTTACACATCAAAGATTGACCATAGGATCAATTCAAGCTTTCAATCTGATCCATTCACATTCAAGGGAAGTTATGCAAGTCATTTGAGTGAAGAGTGAGCTGAAACAGAGCCAAAACCCGTGTCTGCCATAGTTGTTCATTGAAGAAAAATTGAATTTTGGATTAATCAAATTGGGCCATAATTGGGCCAGGTTATGATCCAAACACATCATATATAAGTCTTGGATCATGTTCAGATCGTTTTTTGGGTAGCATTTGGAGAGAAAACGGTTATTGCAGTTGGAGTTTTTGAGCTTTCAAGCAAGAAATGATTTTGGAGTTTGAGGAAGAATCAATAGCTTTTGAGTATCAAGAATCATTCAGTAAGCTTCAGTAAAGAAATCTGCACGTTTTGGCATAAAGATTCACACTTAAGAACACCTGAATCGAAGCTACAGAATAGGTTTTTACTTCTCACAATTCCTCTTGATTTAAGCATGTTTAGAATGAATTTGGCATGTGGTTAGGTTGTAGAGACAGCATAGATCGTTTTAGGATCAGAATTATGGAGATTAGTGATGATTTAGGTTATGATATAAATTCTGTTTAGACTTGTATATGGCTGATTCTTGAGAGTTAGGATGAATTGGATAGTGATTTGTGATCCTTGAGAGGTGAGGGAGAGTTCTATGGAGAGAATTTGAAGTTTGATGACATTTATGGAATTGATGAGTTTTCTGTTCATCATCGGGTTTAGAGATTCGTGGAGAATCAGTGAGTTTTGTTGAGAGATTCATGCTCAGGGTGAGGAGACGAGTGGATACGTGTAATTTTCAGTGAGTTTGGTTGAGTTTGGATCCAGAGCGTTGTTGCTCTCGCCGGAGAAGACGGTGGAGCTCTTCTCCGGCCGCCGTGAATAATTTCCCTCCCCTTTCAGTGTTCAAATGAAGAAGATGCACACAGGCCTTTGGATCTGATTGAATTTACTGACTAAGTCTTAGTATCCAACGCGTGAGATTAGTCCTGAGGGTTTGATGACCTTGACTGGCTTAGGTGGCACGTTATGGTGCAGAGGATTAGAATACTTTTCCATTGGATGGATATGATTAGGGAGTACCGTGTACACTAGTTAACTAAACCACACATTGTCCCTGGCCAAAACGTAGCGCTTTATTAATTGAGGTGGCACGCGCATGGCCTTCAGATCATTGGACCGGTCAATAGATCTAGTGGCTCTAATATTTTCTTCTTTTCCTTAACTTCTTTAATTGATTTTCTATTTTCTTTAATTGTCTTGATTGATTTTAATTCATTTTAAATAGTTTTAATGATCAGAAAATTTTGGAAAAAATATGTGGGTGATCCTTGGTTAATTTCTGATTTTTCCATGCCTTTGGATTTTATTTTGGTGCTGTTTTCAATTTAATGTCCATTTTTCTATTTTTAATAGTTGATTAAAAATGCATAAAATGACTAGTTTGCTTGCTGATTTTATTACTAGCTCATGATTTGGAATTTGATGTTGAAATTTTGCATGCTTGTTGTAGACTCCTTTATAGGTTTTGATGATTTTTGTGGTAATTTTTAGATGAATCTAAGTAGGAGTTTGAGATAGATCTTTAGGAGCATTCCATGATGGATCCCCTTTAATACACCCTTTGGATTTAGATTTTATTAGAACCTTTAGGATTAGGTTTTGCCCCTGGTTTTTGTACCATAGATACTTAACCCATGTAGGATAGTATAGGGTTTTCCTTGAGATTTTTAGAATTGATTTTCTATTAGTTCCCCATTTTACAAGTTGGTTATAGTTTAGGTGACCCTAACTAGGACAACTTCATAGGTTAGTCTTTTAAGTGACCGTTAGATGATTCTAAGTTTCATATCCTTTCTTGATAGAATAACACTTAGGTAGAGACCTCATTAGAACCTTGTTGAAGCCTTGATAGAGCTTTAGATTCCCCTAGTCTAGGTGATCATTGTGGCTAGTCTGTAGGGTTCCTTAGAAGTTGTTGTAGTGCCTTCTTTCCCCCTATGTGATTTCTTCCCTGGGCTTTGCCCTACCCTCTTTCTTCAAGTCTTGAAGAGGAGCCCTCCTGGGAGAGCCTAATCCTTCCTTTGGTTGGATTCTGTGCATTCCTCAGGAGGTTGAGCCTTGAATTGACATTCCCCATTATAGTACATTCCTTTGGTTTGTACTATCTTTCTCTTTCAAGTCTTGATGAGGAACCCTCCTGGGAGAGCCTAATCCTTCCCTTGGTTGGATTCTGTGCATTCCTCAGGAGGTTAAGCCTTGGATTGAAAATCTTGGCATGGTATATTCCTTTGGTTTATATACTGTCATCCATCTCTAAGTCTTTTTCATGGGATCCCTCTTGGGAGAGCCTAATCCTTCCCTTGGTTGGATTCTGTGCATTCCTCAACAGGTTGAGCCTGAGATGGACATTCTGTGTTGATACACTTTAACCAGTTACCTTAGATTGATATCTAGGACTAATACCCAGTCTTTTCTATCCTATTGACATAGGATCCCTCTTGGGAGAGCCTAATCCTTCCCTTGGTTGGATTCTGTGCATTCCTCGAGAGGTTGAGCCCATGATGGACTCTGGTGTTAATACACCTCCAACCTGATGTAGCCTGGGATGACTTCCCTGTTGCTCATTTTGGTTTCTCTTCCTTGTTTGACATTGCTTGATGCATTAGAATAGGTTCATACATAGAATATTTTAGGCTAGGAGCATGACTGCTTAGAGGTTGAGTGGGTCTCTCTCTGCTTGTTTGCATGAAGGGTTGAGGTGATCCTCCCCTTGCTTGTGTGTTGGTTTTCTTTTTATATGTGTGTCTGCATTGAAAGGTTGAGCTGAGCTCCCTTTGCTTGTCTGTTTTGATTGTTTTCTTTGCTTGATTTCTAAGAGGTTGAGTGAGTTTCCCTATGTTTGTATTGCTGCATTGCATTTGCATCTTTACTATTTTCTTCTGTTTATCTGTTTACTGTTTAGCTGATGCTTTGTCTGTTTCTGTATCCCACTGACATGATCCCCTAGGACTCTCACTTCCTTTGATAAGGAAGTGATGATAGAACTTTAGGTTGAAACCTGTGCATGATAACATCTAGGAGTTCCCTGTTTCAAAACGCAACCATAGGATGAATCCTTGGCATGACAACATTAGGGCTTGATAGTTTCCCCGTAGAGTTCGTTCTCTTCTCTCTCTAAAAACAACAGTAAAAAACGTAATAAAGGAAAGTTGCTACAAGCGCGTTACGAGCCTTAAGCCACTTGGGTAATGATAATTGAGCGGTCTCCTCTCAATCATCTAGAGTGTTTAGTATATGTCCTTTGGACGATATGTGACACATTCGCTCCCAAGTCATAGTCTCTAGTGTTGTACAAACTACAGGCGTCCATAAAAAACACTTCTTCCGTAAAAGACAGAAAACAAACTTCAAACCTTTTTGCCCCGTGGGCCCTTAACTCAAGGAAAACGTTTCTGAAGAAAAGAGTGTCGTTAACTCTCAGTTCTACCGCAAACGGTAGCGCACGAGTCTCTGACGAGCAAGCTGCATACACCAAACTGCTAGAACTATTTGTTAACCCTACTCGGAAAAACAGATGAATCTGAACCCCCGTAATCTGTAGTATCCCGAACTACGTAAGCTCTGATCTCTCATATCTGTTGAGAGTACGTAGGCACAATACTGACGTATTGGCGAGCCACCTTCCCCGTAACCCGTAGTTAGCCGAACTACGTTGACTCTAATTTCTCGTTCTCTGACGAGAATACGTAGGAACGAAGCGCGATGCTTTGCCGAGTCATTTTTCTTTCTTTTTCAGACCAGCCTTGATAGGTAGATAGTAAAACCAACCCGTCAGATAAACACAACAAGCGTGGATCCCGTTGAGTACAACGGACGTGAGGGGTGCTAATACCTTCCCCTCGCGTAACCGACTCCCGATCCCAGACATGGTTGCGATGACCTTGTCTTATACCTTTTCGTCAGGTTTTTTCGATCGTTTCCTTTCCCTTTCCGTGGGATAAATAACAAAAGGTGGCGACTCTTCTATTTTGTCGGCACCTTATTTTCGCGGTAGCGACACATAATTTAATAAAAGCGCAACCACAAAGGGTTTCACTCACATCAAACATATTGTGCTCCATAACACAGGTCATAAATTTCACATAAACACCTGTCATCGGATGCTCACATTCACTTAGGGTATCATCGCAACAAAATCATAATTAAAGCAATTAAAAACCATATTGCACTCATACCATTTAGTCTCAACTTTAACTTCCATAACAAATAAAAAAGTTTAAATAAATCAACTAATAACCACATCAGTTATAATACTTCAACATAAACATGGCATAAGAAGTGAAAGCAAATGTTCCTATCCTGATGTTACGTGGTCAGAGTAAGACCCTACTAAAGAAAATGACAAACAATTAAAAGCCACTTCAAAAGCTACCTTCCATTTACTTCAATAATGTTACTCTTGAGTATCTGCACGATGTCCATGTAAAGGCAACATTCAAACAAAAGGGGTGAGAATTCATTTCAATAATAAATGGTATAGAATGAAGAATAGAGTACAACATCTACACAATCATGCATAACAATATATCACATTCTCAAATCCAAATCATAATCAATATAATACACGATAACATATCAATTATCATCAACATCCTATAAAACCATATCTCAATTATCATTAACATCATATGCAATAACATCTCATCGAACAACACATCGACAACAACTAATAAAAAAGAAACACTTATGCAATGTACTCAACACCGACTTAACATGCACGTGGTACCAAATATGAACAATCAGGTTCATCTCACTCCATGATCCCCACCATAGGATTGATTCCCTCTTTGAACCGAAACACACCAAAATCTCTACCATCACCATAAGTAACACTTCACTAATCCCCCATAATAGAAATTAGCTACTCGCACCTGATCCATCATAATGGGATCAAGGCTCACCAAAACTCGTTACCATCAGCATAGGTAATGCTTCATTAATCCTCTATAATAGGAATTATCTATTTGCACCCGATCCATCATCATAGGATCGAGGCTCACCAAAGTTGGACCAAAGCTTGTACACCAAGATGCATTACTCTCAAATAACATGCATTAACACAACAAGATTCACCGAAAGGATTCCCGCACACATCTCAACATTTATGATCACATCATTCATCATGCAACAACCAATTTATGTTACCATGTGAATAATATTTACAAACAGCAGTAACTCATCAACAACTTAACATCATCAATATAACAACATAATTATCATACCACGATATTACAACAATGCAACGATTCATTAACCAAACATATAAACCAATACATTTATTAACATAATAAGCATGTGAATAATATTAAAACATATCAACAATCACTACCATGTTATAAGTCTGAGTGATAGATTTCTAGTGCTTCAAACGGCATCAAAATCGGACTTACGAAATAAAAGTTATGACCAAAATCGTCGGGATATGCAACAATTCATTAACCGAACATATGAACAAAAACTTCACCAACACAATAGGCATAGGAATAATACTCAAACAATTCACCTATCACCATCATGTTATATCTCTGAGCGTTAGCTTTCCAATGCTTCAAACCTCAACTCAAAATGCTTCACGAGTTGAAAGTTATAATCAAAATCGTGCGCAAATGCGTTACTAAAAAGTTGTTGTTTTTCTAAAATTTTCCAGCACGATTTTCATCTTCTTCAACCCCAAAACTATCCATGAAATAATCACCAGAGTTATTTTATCCCTGAAACAAAGTTATAGTCTTCTGTTTCATCTGTCTAACACTTCAAACGACACTCGATTTGGACTTACGGATCAAAATTTATGGCCAAAACAATTTCGATCGAAAAACAGAAATAGAGGCTCCCGTGCTGAGCGTGGTCGTAACAGACATAATGCATAATTTTCTGCGTTTTTCATCGTTGGAGGCCTTCCGAACCTCCGATTTCAATTCCGTAAAAACCCAAACGCTTAGAAAATTACAACCCATGCAATACTATAATTATCTCAAGTTAATTTAAAATTTTAACACAATTAGATCATCTAATCATTATTTTAAGATTATATCTAAAATATTCTAATCTGCAATAATGGTGGATATAGGTTCAATCATAAAAAAAATACGCACATATAAGGCACACGAAATTCATCATATAATCATCATATAACAACCATCATAATAATAAATTATGAATCAAAACACCCAACCCTAAGGAGGTTAAGGGTTCCTCCATTCTACCATTCTACCATACCTATTACTATTGGAAAAAGTTCCCACCCTTAATTGATCTCCAGCAAAAGCCCTTGATATTCTTATTCAACCTTAAGCTTTTGCTGTCCCTCTTTGCCTCTTTTTCTCCGCTCTCACGTACTGAAAAAATCTCCCCAGAACCTAGCTTATCTCCCAACTTTTAAAATATATAGTAATCTCCTTACGTTTGCTTAATTATTTTTTTTGCCTAATTTAACTCTAGCCTCCCTCTTATTACCACAAACTCTCCTCAAATCCCACAATTGGCCTAGACTCATATTCTCTCCAATTTCTTATTTTATCAATAATAATAAATAAAATTCTAATTATTATAATAATTTTCTAACTTATTCTATCGTCTCACTGCACCCTACTATTTCTACCACACTCCAACAACACACATTCAGATAATATATTTTAAATTGTACCAACATCTAATAATTAAATAAAACACCAAAAATCATCATAAATCACCAATAATTCAAAATAAAACAATTAATAAAATTGGAGTGTTATAGAGGCTGATCCATATCTAATTCTCTGTGTAAAAAGACATTTTTAATGTTCAACTAATAAAGCGGTCAATGATGAATGGATGTTGTCGTACCCCAAATTTTGACTCTAGTTTACCGGTCATTTGATCAACCTTAATGATCTAAAAAGTCAAAGGGGAACCACTAATTTAGGGGTATTATTTGGAATATTATAATTTGGAGAATTATGCTAGAGGAATATTACCATTAATTAGTAACTAGGACGATTTGTCTTATTAAAACATGTTAGTTAAGAAAAATAATATATATTAAGGGGATTGTTTGTTTATTAGAATTATGGTTGGATAAAATTACAAAAGTTTTTTAATTTATATTATAGGTTAATGGAGTATATTAAGGATGAAATAGTTTATAATATCATTATTAGTTAAATAGAGATAGATTATTATTATTATTATTATTATTATTATTATTATTATTATTATTATTATTATTATTATTATTATTATTATTATTATTATTATTATTATCATCTTTATTATTAATTAAATAATTAATTAATAGTAGATTGTTATAGTATTAAGATTAACTATGAGTTAGGTCAATTGTTAATCAGGTTTTATTATTAATGGTATTATTAATATTAAGTTATATTATTATTAAGAATATTATTAACATTATTAATGTTGGATTATTATTAATATTATTAGTGTAATTAAATTAGGATTGATTATATTTTTATTTCTGACTAAAAGAAGGGGGCGTCTAAAATCAGTAAGGTGTTATTATTATTATTAGATTTTTTTATTAGGTTTATGATTTTCATCTTTATTATTATTTTTTAAGATTTGGTTAAATATTGACCAAATGAGGTTCACCCAATTTACAAACCCTAAACGCACGGAATCAAAAACAAAATAGGATCAAATACTGAAAATTGATTGAATCGAGTGTTATTACACAAAATCAGAAATTAAATCACAACTTACAATCAATAAAATTTCCAATCAAATTTAAAACTAAACATCAAATTACAACCAAATAATTTACAATCAAATCGCAATAAAAGCCTAAATTACACTAAGTTAATTAAAATCTAAACCTTAAAAATTAATCTATAAAAGGCCTAAATTTAAAATCAAAAGGAGGAAAAACCCTTGAATCCGCAGTAGCAGGTGTAAAATCCCCAACCCTCACAAAAGTTTAGAAACCCAGTTGATTATGGTTGACATCGAACCCTAATCATACTCGAATTTGGCTTCTAGGATAGATCTAGAAGAACCTTGCACTAAAAAAAAGAATTAGAGATGGTATGATACAGACAGGATCAAAGAAAGGAAAAAGTTCAAGAAGAAGGAAGTTTTACCGTTACTTGAGAAAGTCACGTCCCTGAAGGTTGGTAAATTTGAACTTTTCCTTGATTGCTGCTAAGATATGCTTGCGTGTGATGTTTGAATTCAATATGAGATTTATGTTGTGAATAGGTTTAGGGTTCAGAATAGAAGGGTCCAACGTTCACATTTGTTTGATATGCTTGTTTGGGTTTAATTAAGGTTATGAGGATCATGATTTGGGTATTTGATGTGTGTCTGGGGATTTTTGGGTAGCAATTAGAGTTAGGGTTCATAGTGTTAGGGTTAGGGTTCATCCAATAGATGGTTAGAGTTCTTTCTAGAAATCCTTAGGGTTCTTAGGAGGTAGCCTAGGGTTCATGGTTCATTAAAGGGGTTCTGGGTTTAGGGTTGAACTCCAGTTGGAGTTCAACAGAAGGAGGTGGTTTTAGAGGCGACCGGAGGCCAAGAATGATGTCTGGAGGAAGGGTCGATCATAGAGAGTAAGAGAAGAAGAGAGAGGTTTGAGAGTGAGAGAAAAGAAGAGAGAGAAATATTAGTGGAAAACGGGAAGTGGATAAAGGGAACTTGGGTTAAATGCGTCCTCTTTGAGCTCTCTGATCACCAACATATGGCCGGCCTTGGGTCATAGGATATTCACAATTTGACTCATCCAATATAGTGGTCCTACTGTACACAATCGTTTGTCTTTAAATCATGACCCTCTGTTTCGATTGCTTTTCTCAGTCACCTCATCTAACGCACACAACTTGATCATGTTGACTTCCAGTCAACAGATCCAACGCTCCTAGGAGAGAGTCAACCGGTGACTCTCCTGGGATAATCGAGGTGTTGCAATGGGCTCAGAGAGGCTGGTGGGCCTCTTTCTGTTGCTTCTAGCACCCCTAAATTCCAGCCTAATTACTAATCATGTCTAATTCACACCCCAATTCTATTTTTAATTATTTTTATTTTTTATTTAGGATTATTTAACCAAATTAGTCTAAACTAGGATTATAATATAATTAATTAAATAAATTAGTATAGATAGGTTTTAATTAATATTTTATAATAATTACTAATTAAGCATTTTAGTTAATTAACAAATTTAGAGATTAACTTAACAAATGGATCAATAAAAAATAATTAAATAATTACCAAGATAATTATGATAAACATGGAACTAAAATACCAAAATATAATCGTAGATTTAGTGTTAGGGATTCATTCTAGAATAATTAGATATATCGAAATTAGGGATTAACTCTTAAATGGGTTAATATAAATAAATCTTTAAAAAACTCAGGGATAAGGGATATGCCATTAATCATGTAATATTTAATATATAATGTCATTATTAATTTATTTTATTAAATAAATTAATCTTTATATTTTTGCAATCAATCAATGGGTTAAAATCAATCTAACACACCTCAAATTATAAGTCCTCTGCCCTTGTGCATAGAGGCATTTTTCAAATCAAACACCTTCTCAGCACGCGATTTGTTGAGAACTTTTCAAGGGATAAAAACAACAAACAAACCAACATTTTTTACAAGAACTACAACGCTCTGATCCTTCATTCAACATGAGGGTACACATGCCTAAATTCATAGCACTCTAGCTAGTACAATAATCAAAAACATTTTTAAGTCTTCCTTTCTCAATTAACTAATTTTCTGTTAAAAAAATATAAATATTCTCCTGTAAATGAATAAATTAAACAATCAATACATAAAAGCAAACATCTTTAGACGCACTAACCCTAGACTTAGAGGAGGATCCTATTGAATGGAGATTGGGGATGCCTAGTACCTTCCTCTCACTTAAACGACTTAGGAACCTAGTCTCTCACCTTTAACTTTAGGTTTTATCATTATTTCCATGTTCCTTAGGAACAAATAAAGGATGATGGAGACTCAGAAGTTTCTCAGCTGTGACAGCTGGCGGCTCTGTCGGGGAGTTCACATACTTCCCTAAAAAGAGCCCATCCTATTTTTTAACTTTATGGTTTTGTGTGTTTTCTTAGTTTGCTTACTTTTATTTATTTATTTATTTATTTATTTTACTATTTCTCATTTATTTATTTATTTTACTTTATACTATTTTATTATATTTTTATATTATCATATCATAAGGTTGTGATTATTACTGTGAGAAGCTAAAAATCAGGCTTGAGAAAAACAAATAAGTTAAGCAATGAGTCGTCATGTTTTCGCCATTGTGGATTCTTATCCCATGGGGTCTTTAATGACGATTCTGCCTAGAGTAGATTAATTCAAGGGTTTGTCATGAGTTGACTAGCACTTATTCATGATGAAACCTTGAATTTGATCCATGACTCTGAGGACCTCTTTTAGAACCCATTCCACTCACGGTTACCTTATGTTGTCAACTTGCAAGGGTTGTTACTAAGGTCCCGCCTAGATGAGACTTATCCCGAAGGATTACCGTAGGAAGGCTTGTTCTTTCTCATGGTAAAACAAGGGTATAATCCATGACTCTAAGGCTATCATCCTATAAAAACTTTACATCCTACAAGTGAGGGGATTGGGTAGTCTAAACCTAGATATGACCTAGCAAAAGGATCCTGCCCTAACTAAGTCATACTTGCATATTACCTTTATCTCAAACCTTAAAGCTTAAAAAAAACCATATCATCATGTCATGTGCATTAAAACAAGCCTTTTGACATATATTCATTTTGTGGGGAATTTAAAAATTTGTTGTAAGTACATTGTGAAGATGGATTCAGATAAGAGAAAGAACTTTTGCATTAAGGCACAAATGCCTGATGTACAAAGCCTAAAGGTTTCCCAAGATTTAATGCCTAGTTCTGTTCAAAGGAAATTCAATCTCAAGTATGGGAAGATTATTGATCTCCTAGGAGTCCTTGTGAAGGTCGAGGCCATAATTGCTCTGGCACAGTTTTATGATCCACCCATACGCTGCTTCCTTTTCAAAGACTTTCAACTACCTCCCACGCTAGAAGAATTTAGACTGTACTTGGACTTACCCAAGGATAGAAGGGGACCCCATATAGGTACGGGGAAAAGGTGAAATCGAAGGAACTGTCCATGACTTTAGGGATATCTCCCGAAGACCTACTGTTGCACTATAAGGAAGATAGAGACATCCAAGGTCTCAAAAGGGGTTACTTGGAAGGGCTACCTCATAGGTTGGATAGTTTAGAAAGGTGAGGATTTTTTTTGATGTTTTGGCTTTAATAATTTTAGGGATAGTCCTTTTCTCGAATATGGTTGATTTTGTCAATACTGTTGCTATTACCGTCTTCTAGGCTGTGGAGAATCAAGAGGTAGATATAGTGCCTGCTATGTTAGCTGACGTGTACTATACTTTGACCGTTAGCCATGACAAGAAGAAAGGGTAGATATGTTGCTGTATTCTTTTGTTGTACTAATGGTTTTCCTCACATCTCTACAAGGAACTTTATAGGGTAGAGACCAAGGGTAGTCATGCTTGGGCTCAAAAGCTTATGTCTCTTATTGAGAAATCCATCCTCTAGTATCCAAAGAAGATAAAAACTAAGGACATAATCATAAATTATGGGAATTTTCCTAATGTACCCCTCATTGGTTCTAAGAGGTGTATCAACTATAATCCCATACTATCCATGAGACAATTGGGTCACCCTATATGGGAGAAGCCTCGGGATGAATACCTAGAAGAGTTCATCTTGTATAGTGGATGTGACATGCACAAGGATTTGTTTAGAAGGATCACTCGTGCGTGGGAGAAGATGCATGTAAGAACGAATAAGCTGAAAAGGAAGGACACTTCAGCCAAGGAATCCTATACCCAATGGGTTAAGGAGAGAGTTCAACTAGTTAAGCTGCCTTTTGTAATTGATTTAACCTACCATCCAGACATACCTGATCTTGTCCCAGTCTTAAAGAGGTAGGCCACCTAAGAGCAACCATCTCAAGTCTCAAGAAAGGAAAAAGGATTGGAGCACAACCTTTATGACATAGCCTATAAGAAAAATCAGATAAGTTATGACCTTGAGGAAAAGGAAAAGCAACTTCTTGAATATAGAAAGGAAGTAGAATCAGAAAGGAGCAAGAGGCAGAAGACCCTGAGAGGATTGTTTAGCGTTGGGGTGAGCTACAAAAACCTGGATAAGCAGTTGAAGAAGACCCAAGCAGAAAGCCAAAGGTGGAAGAGATCATGGGAGATAGCTACATGGGAACAACAAGAGATGGAGGATGCATTAGAAGCTCAAATCTATAGACTTGAGGAATCACTTGCAGAGTCTCAAGCCACTTTTGTTAGACAACAACAACTTAGAGCCAAAGTTGGGAAAATTTTACCCAATGATTGAAGGAGGACCTACAAAGAGCTGCAAAACCTTAGAGAGCGTGTATGCCTCCAAGATCAAGATCATGAAGTCTTAAGGGCTCAAGTCCTATAATTAGAGGGAGAAGTTCAATACTTAAGGGTTCTTGCCAATGTTTCCCGAGTTATAGTTCAAGAGCAAGGCAATAAGGCTGAAGCATGGAGGATGGAGCACTCTAATCTGGTAGAGTTCGCTAACAACATGCTTAGAGACATCCCTAGGATGCACAAAAGAGCCTACAATGCTGCAAACTTCGAAAACACTCCTCATGAAGTCTTTTAGTTCATCAAGTTGTGTGAGATTCTATTGAAGGAGTTTAGGGCCTATTTAAAGAAGGCTATGAAGGTGCCACTTTAGTTTATATTTCTCAAGATTTTTTTCATTCCAGTTTTAATTGTTTGTGTTCCATTATTGTTGGGGATTATTTCCTGTATGAACCTAATATCTTGGATTTATGAATAAAGTTGTCTTCATTTACGCAATTTGTATGAGTTTTATTCTTTGAATGTGTTCATATCTCTAATGTACGACAATAAATTTTGGAATTCCCCTAAGTAAAAGAAAAAGTAAAACTATTTAGCATATAGCATACATACTCATGCATTCATGCATCAACATGTATAAAAGAAACATGAATCATTTTATCTCACTTTTTCTCATAATCATCAAACATAACAACCTGACTTCGTGATCTCAAACTAGAGCTTACCAAAAGAAGGCCATGGAGAAATTAGAACAAAATCAAGCCGCTCTTAGAGGAGACATAGATGGTGTAAAAGGAAATGTGGAAGAGATGAAGGATACGATCGATCAACTGACTCGTGCCATCCAAAACATGATAGCAAGAGAGACTGAGTGTAGCAACAGAAGGAATATTCCCACTCCTACCCCTCAGTATGGAGACAACAATCCTCTATTAGGATTTGTCACATATATTAAACATTCTGAAGCTAAGGCTGCCAAACTAAAAGCGGGTGCCCAACCTTTTGGAGGATCTATTCCTACACCTATCCCTAATTGGGCATCCCATCCTACGTAAATACCCGTCCCCCATGAAAACCATATAGAAAGAAACCTTCAATACGAGGGTGAAAATTCAAGACAGGTGATCTCCGAAAACAAACTGACTACCATTGTTGAAGGACCAATGGTTGATGACAAGTATATAATACTAGAAGAAAGACTAAGGGTTGTGGATGGATTTAATATCTTTGGAGTCGATGTTGTAGAGATGTGCTTAGTACCCGATGTGATCATACCTTCTAAGTTCAAATCACCGGATTTTGAAAAATACATGGGTGTCAATTCTCCTAAAAGTCACCTCCCAATGTTTCTTTGAAAGATGGCTACTTGTGCAACAAATGAGAAGCTGATGATACATGCCTTTCAAGACAGTCTAAGTGGGGCATGCTTAGATTGGTACATGTATTTAGAGAGGACTCATGTCAAAACTTGGAAGGAATTTTCTAATTCCACCATAAGACCATACAAGTACAACGTGGACATGGCGCCTAACCGCATACAACTGCAAAACATGTCTCAAAAGGATAATGGATCGTTCAAGGAGTATGCTCAAAGATATAGAGGACTAGCTTCTCGCATGCAACCACTTTTGGAAAGTGAACTAGTTGACATGTTTATAGGTACCCTATAAGGACCATAATATAACAAGATGATTAGATCAGTATCAACCGAATTTGCTGACCTAGTAATCATTGGGGAAAGAATTGAGAATGGCTTGAAAAGTGGTAAGATTGGAAAATCATCCTCCAGTCAACATAATAATAAGAGGTACTCCGACAATAATTCAAAGAATAGGTATTCTCAGATACCTTACCATCCTTATATAGCTACACCTTTTCCTAATCATTACCACCCCAGGCGCATCCTCTGCCTCAAACCCAACTACCTGGGGCACCGCCTTCGCAAAATCAACAACAACATAATAGGTATCCTCGAAGGGACCAAAAGATGCCATGGAAGGATTTTGACTCCATACCCACATCATATACTGAGATCCTTCCTTATCTAATTCAGAAAGGATTAGTGGAGATTAAACCTCTAGCACCTCCACCAACACCTCTCCCTCGAGGCTATGATGCTAGTGCTAGATGTGAATTCCATGTTGTTGCACCCCAAAATTTGACCAACTTCTCTTTACCTAGCTTGTGTTTCATTTCATTCACATTAGCATCATCATTTGCATTTCATTGACATGTATGCAGGAGATCAAGAGGTATGATTACCAATTAAGAGCCACACAAGACTATGAAACTAACTATGAAGGTTATTCATGTGTTCAAGGGTGGATGTCTTTGTCAGAGAAGTCAGAAGATCCTCAGAGAGAGTGGTTGAAACCAAGGTTGTGTACCTCCTAACTTGAGAGTTGTGGGAGCTCCTCAGATGATTCTGAAGCCATGAGGATGGACTTAAAGCCTTGAGAGAGCTTATGAGATGTCTTGAAAGCCATCATGAGGCCTAGATAGGTCATGGTGCAAGTTTAAGAAGACTCAGCCAGGAGTGGTGTGATTAGGGTTTGACTGGGTCAACCCTAAGTCAACTGATGATTTGGACAAGTTTGAGACCTAATCCAAGAGCCATGTGATCATGGGTTGATACATTGAGATGTTATAATGATGATTCCAAGGTCAAATCATCATGATTGAAGAGTTTGAGAAGTTTTCAGGCTAGGGTTTCTAAGGCTTGACAGTGTAAAATCCCCTAGTTTGACCCCTATCTTCAAGGAAGTTTAGCTCAAGATGTGATTGTCATCTCATCTTTCCCACAACATGAATGTTGTATAGCTTGATCTTAGCTTTAATTTGAGTTCTAGAAGTCCTTTATAGGATTTATAGAACTCAAGTTATGATTTTGACAAGTTACAGGTCATCTGAGGTATGTGAATCTGGGGCCTTGAAAGTCACCCAACTTGCATCCAACGTTTTCCCAAGAAGGATGATTCCTAGGAACTTTTGGTCAACATGAATTTTGTTCCTTATCTTCTTATCTTTCTATAGAGTACTAGAAGTCCTTTATAGGATTTGTAGAACTCAAGTTATGGCTTTGACAAGTCAAGGGCATTTTGGTCATTTGGAGATTACAAGTCATTTCAAGCATAAGGCCATAACTCCTATTTCCAAGCTTCAAATGGAAAAGTCTTCAACATCAAACTTGTTCAAAATGATGTTTTAAGGCTAGTAAGGAGGTCATGAGATGGTGGAAAGGCTTGTAGCTCAAATTTGCAAAAATGACCTAAAATAAGGACATAAGTTAAATAAACCAAAGTTGGAAATTGATATTTTCAACCTACACATCCAAACCATGGCATGTAATATATCACTTTGACTCTAGAAGACATTTTAAAAACAATGGTTTAGCCACATTTTTGAGTTGAGATTCAATTCATGGACTTGCTTTGAAATACACTTGCTTGCATATTAAGTAACATATGCATAACTCAAAATTAAGACATGAACAAGGAACTTGGCAAGCTAAACACCTCTAATATCTCACTAGGGGAGAAATTAAGAGTGAATGGGATGAATTCCAAGCTGATTGCAAGGGTTGTACATGTCATGATAAGTGATTCAAAATCTCATGACATGAGAAGTGTAAAATCTCATTGGAAGGATCTAGAGGGTTCTAGATCATCCAAACTTCATCTATATATTGAGTAGAGTGGATCCATGGCAAAGGTTGGTGATCATTGAAGGATTGAGCTTAGTTTGAGATTGAGTTTTCATAGCTTGCAAGTGCAATCGGTTTCACCAAATTCCTCCATTTTCTTGATTGATTCTTCTTCCATGAGTATCAAGGATTGATTTCAGATCATTTCCAAGAAGAATTGGTGGCTAGATCGTGTGGGAGCAAGTGGTTTTCAGCACCTGCAACTCTTCATCGTGTTTCAAGATTGAAGCACTTTCCATCGAATCTTTTGCATACAGAAGCAAGGAGGAAGTTCAGTGATCGTGTCCAGAAGATTTGAGAGCTTGAAGTGAAGATTTCGTGCATCTGTTATTCAAGAATTTCCAGGTTGGTAACTCTCTTCCCCTAGCATGATTTAGGTAGAAGTAGGTTGAATTAAGGTGCTAGATTAGTTGTAGAATGGCCTAGGATGGATTTCAGATGGTTAATTGATCAATTAGAGACAAAATAGGAAGATCACCATTTTCGGTTGAGATTGGGAGATGATGAATCTTGGGGTTTCAGAAGAAACTAATGGTACGGTTGAGTTCGTGGCAAGATTTAGAATGAGTTTCATGTTTTGACCTCTTGGATTGGAGGCCTCTAGGAAGAACTAGGGTTGAAGGGGATGATCGGAGCTCCATCGGCGGTGGCCGGAGCTGGGCGCGAAGCTCAGGCGTTTGAAATGGAGAAGATGAAGTTCTCACCATCAGATCATGGTCTGACCATTGACTGGGAGAAGATCCAAGGGCCACGTTTTAATTCTGATTTGTGAAGGATTTCTGATGAAACGATGCGTTTCATTTATTCAGGCGTTTGGGCTTAATGATTAAGTGTTATCCACACCCCCCAACAAGCCCAACCCATGTTTTTAACTGAATATGATTACTTCTTGCACCGCGCGCTTCATTATTTTTATTTGATTTTCATTTAATTTTCCATTTAATTCATGGTTTTTGTAAAAATCATAACTAATTGAATATTAATCCAATCAAACCCATTCTTTTTGCATTTTACTCATGATTGAATCTATCATTTTTTAGATAAAAAATATTTTCATTTCATGTAATTTCTGATTTAATTGGAATTTTTCATTTTTAATTGTTATTAAAATGTTCATGTTTGGTGCATAGTTTTGTAGAATTTTGTTTGATCTCATGGTGATGATTTTAAGCCTAATTTTTTGTGTGTGATTAAGTTAGACATGTATGATACCATAGAATTTTTCTCACATTTTTGTGATGAAAATAGATATGCTTTCTAGATTGATGTTTAGATGCTTCCTTTTTAGGGTTTTAGGTTGATACCTTAGAATGTAGAATTTAGTTCTAGGTCTAATTTGATGGTTTGACCTTTGAAGCTAGTGTGATAGAGTCATGATTGACCTAGGTCCCCATAGTAATTTTTGTAGGATTTTACAATTGATTTTAGTATTTTAGTTAGGACTAACTTTAGTACTAGGTTTTAAGTGATCCTAATTTACTAATTCAACTAGTTTAACTTCCCTAGTTCCCCTAGATTAGGGTTTGTGCTTGGTTTGCCTTTGGTTGAGGTTGAAGACAAGAGGAGGATGCTTGAAGTTGCTTGGAGCTTTCGATTTGTTGGTGCCTAAAGGTGTCTGATGAAGATTAGGAGATAGGACATAGGGAGAGCTTTGTAGTTAGAATGATTTCTTTCTCAAACATGGAAAGCATCTTGTGCTCCCATTCCTCCCAATGACTAAAAGTCCTTCTCAGATATTCACATCCCTCCTTTGGAAGGATGAGTGGCTTTATCTGGGAAGTAGAACTTTGAGGGAACCAGTCTCTCATAATGATGAACCCTTGCAGGCTTCCTTTGGTTGTCAGTAAGTTGTTTATCATTTCCTCTCACTCTGTTAAATTAATTATCTTCTGGTTTGAGTATCTTGAAAGATGTTGGGCTTGAGTTTGAAGATGAGGACTTCATTGAAGAGTGTGGTAGAGGATGATTCCTTGAGCATTGCCATTGTAGCTGAAGCTTGAAGGGCTTGAAGAACAAGTTGACACTTGAAGACCCAATGAAGATGGAGTGAAGAGTGAGGAGTTCCTTGCTTAAGGGAAATTGAAGGATGAAGTTGACACTTCTAAGTGATTGAAGACTACTCTGAGAAGCTGAAGCTTGTAGAGGAGAAGACCAAGTTGAGACTAGTAAAGCAAAGAGAGCTGAAGCTTGAGGACTGAGTTGATACTTACTTGAGGATTCAATTGAGATTGAGTGTAGAGCTGAGGCTTGAGGACTAAAGGATAAGTTGATACTTACATTGAAGCTTGGAGAGCCTGAAGGAAGCAAGTTGATACTTGTAGTTAAGAGTGAAGCCTGAGGGTGGAATTGACTGAAAAGCTGAAGCTTGGAGAAGTGAAGATAAGTTGAAACTTATGTTGATGGGTTGAAACCTGGAGAAGCAAATTGATATTTGTCATGAAGGGTAATTGAAGTCTGAAGACTGAGTTGCTGTTAGAAGAGCTGAAGCTTGGAATGGGAAGAGAGGGGTTGATCTGCTTTCTTGTCTGTTTTCTTTTCTGTATTGCTGATATGCCTTGTTTGACTTGCTTGATGCATTAGAATAAGTCCATGATTAGACTGACTTTAATCTAGGAGCATGATTGCACTAGAGGTTGAGTTGCTCCATCTGCTTGTATTGTTACTGTATGGCTTTGCTTGCGGGTATTCGGTAGAGCCCAGCTCCCTTGCCCATGTGTTTAGTTTGCTTGATAGCATTTTATTCTTTTTGTATGATTGCAGTCTCTTCTATTTTGCTTGATAGCATGTTATCTTTTTCTGTATGATTACTGTTATTCATTCTGCCTTGAGGTTGAGATGAGCTTGTGGAGGCTGTTGCTCCACACACATTTCCTCCCTCACTTGCATTGCATGCATTTTATAATCGTTTACTGTTTATTGTTTAGGCTGATGCTTTATATGTTTCTGTTTATCATTGACATGATCCCCTAGGAATCTCACTTCCTTTGATAAGGAAGTGATGATAGAACTTTAGGTTGAAACCTACGCATGATAACATCTAGGAGATCCCTGTTTCAACTTCAACCATAGGATGAATCCTTGGCATGACAACAGTAGGACTTGATAGTCTCCCTTTAGCTGAGCCTGTTCTCTTCTCATCTCAAAACAGCTTAAGATACAGTAATCATGAATGATTTCTTTCGTACGCTACGAGACTTAAGCTATCTGAGAAAGGATTGTTGGAGAGCTTCTTTCCAACAGTCTGGGTGTTTAGTATGGTACCATTTGGGTGACATGCGACGCATTCACTCTCAGGTCATAGTCTCTAGTGCGATTGAAATTGCAAACACAATAAAAAACACTTCTTTCATAAAAGACAGAAAATAAACTTCAAACTTTTTTGCCCCATGGGCCCATAATTCAAAGGAAGCTTTTCTGAAGAAAAGAGTGTCGTTAAACTTCAGCGCCAACGCAAACAGGCTTTGTCCCTAACTACTGGAACTGTTGTTTAACCTTACTTGATAAAACAGATGAATCTGAATTCCCGTAATCCGTAATATCCCGAACTACGTAAGCTCTGATCTCTCATACCTGTTGAGAGTACGTAGGCACAATACTGACGTATTGGCGAGCCACCTTCCCCGTAACCCGTAGTTAGTCGAATTACGTTGACTCTGATTTCTCGTTCTCTGATGAGAATACGTAGGCATAAAGTGCGACGCTTTGCCGAGTCATTTTCTTTTCTGTTTAGACCAGCCTTGATAGGTAGATAGATAAACCAACTCGTCCAGTAAACACAACAAGCGTGGATCCCGTCGAGTACGACGGACGTGAGGGGTGCTAATACCTTCCCATTGTGTAACCGACTCCCGAACCCAGACAACGGTTGCGACGACCTTGTCTTACCCTTTTTCGTCAGGTTTTTCCGAACGTTTCCTTTCCCGCTCCGAGGGATAAATAACGAAAGGTGGCGACTCTTCTGTTTTGCCGGCACCTTATTTTCGCGGAAGCGACACATGCTAGTTCATCGGGGTATACTACTGAGAAGTTTCTGGCCCTCATATTCAAAGTTCAAGAGCTGCTCGATCGCAAGATTATTTCTTTCAATCCTGAAAATTTGAACGTAAAAGATAATCCTTTACCAGGGCACGATTTTCTAATTATCAATGCCATTGAAGGGTTAGAAGATGATGTCCTGATCAAGAGGGTGGGTGAAGTAAAAACTTTTATAACTAAGATACGAGAAATATTGATTGGCTACGAGTCATTTGAAAGGTTACACGTTGGTTGTGATGTTTGTCTTCTCAATCGTAATAAATGTAAAAAGATGAAAAGATGTCTTCAACAAATGATGGACCAAGGCTTGGTCCAAATTGGATACTCAAGGAAGGTAGATGAAATTTCAGCTATAGAATCTCAAGGGCATATACCTTTTGAGATCCCTTATCAAAGGAAGGGAGCTCCGACATCATTCCAAATACCCTTTAAAGCCTTGGAAATTACGGAGGTCAGTCGAAAAAAAGTCACTCCACAAAAGGATAAGTCAGTCTCATCATGAGGAAAAATTATAGATTTAATCAAGAATGGAGATACAACGGGTTGGGGTAAATTGCAAGAAATACCTGAGAAGAAGGATCAGTTCGGGTCGGGTTACAAACTGGCTAATGAAGTGGTTCAGAAGACTCATCAGAAGAAGCTTCGTACCTTCCAAGAAACTTTCCACAATGTTAGGTTCAGAAGGGAAGGTCATGTGGCTGCAATTGAAGAAGAAGATGAAGGGATATCTGACTTGGTGTGTCACTACTCACTAGATATAACTCTCAATAATTGGAAGGCTATCGAGATTCATGAGATGATTTCTATTTCAAAGTAACTTAGTGTTTTCTAAAACATAATAATAAATCCTTTGCTCTTCCCAAGGAAAATGGATAAGCTTTGTAGGGCCCCCTTTTTTGTTTCAATGACTTATTTTATCAATAAAATTGCATTTTGTTTTTAATCAAGATCCATTTTTTTCATCACCAGTTTAAAAAAATGGCAATATATGTTTTTATAACACTCTCATTCCCAACATTTCATTCAAAAAAATGAATAATAAAAAAATCTTCCCCGTGCGTATTAATAAATGAACTTATTGAAAATGACACTGATATGATCCCTTACAACTTTGAATTCCTCATTAACCAAGTAGAAAAGGGTGACAAGGATGATTGTGAACTTTTTGAAGAGTTAGCCAGATTGTTGAAAAAAGAGGACAAAGTAATACAACCTCATCAGGAACCAGTGGATGCGATCAATCTGGGAACTAAAGAAGATAAGATGGTGGTCAAAGTTGACACTTCTTTAAATGAGGACAATAAAGAAAGGTTGATCGAGTTACTACGTGTGTATGCAGATATGTTCGCTAAGTCACTACCGAACACAAGCTTCCACTCAAGCCATAATGTTTAACAGTCAAGCAGAAATTGAGAAGGATTATACCCAACATCATTATCAAAATCAAGGATGAGGTCAGAAAGTAATTCGATGTAGGGTTCCTAGCCACTATAAAATATCCAGAATGGGTAGCTAACATTGTACTGGTCTCGAAGAAGGATGGGAAAGTCAGAATGCGCATGGATTATTGAGATATTAATAGAGAAATTCCTAAACACGACATCCCGCTTCCACACATTGATGTGTTAGTGAACAACACCACTCAGTTTTCAATCTTCTCATTTATGGACGGATTCTCTGGTTATAATCAGATCAAGATGGCTCCTTCAGACATGGAGAAAACCACATTTATCTCTCCTTGGGGAACCTTCTACTACAAGGTAATGCCTTTTGGATTGAAGAACACTAGGGCAACATACCAAAGGGAAATGGTGACCATCTTTCATGATATGATTCACAAAGAGATAGAGGTCTACATGGATTATATGATTGCTAAATGACAGGCTGAAGAAGATCACGTAATCAATTAACAAAAGTTATTTGATTGTCTGAGGAAGTTTAAGTTACGACTAAACCCAGTAAAATGGACTTTTAGAGTCAGATCCGAAAAACTATTAGGGTTCATAGACACCCAGAGGAATCGAAGTCGATCTTGACAAAGTAAGAGCCATCCAAGATATGTCAGCTCCAAGGACAGAGAAAGAGCTTTGTGGATTCCTAGGGATATTGAACTATATTTCTAGGTTCATCTCACATCTTATTGCTTCTTTTGAACCAATTTTAAAGTTACTTAAAAAAGATCAAGCCATCGAGTGGAATGAACATTGTCAAAAGGCTTTCGACAGGATCATAGAATATTTGTAAAAGCCACCTATCATGGTACCACCGCTTCTAGGAAGGCCACTCATAATGTACCTAATGGTACTTGACAATTCAATGGACTATGTACTAGGGAAACATGATGAAACAGGAAGAAAAGAGCACGCTATCTACTAGTTAAGCAATAAACTCATCGATTGCAAATCCAGATACTCTCTCTTATATAAAATTTGTTGTGCTCTTATTTGGGCCTCTCGACGCTTAAGACAATACATGGTGTGCCATACCACTTTAGTACTATCTAAAATGGATCCTATCAAGTACATCTTTGAAAATCAGGAAATAACTAGGAGAATAGCCCGATGTCAAATGTTATTAACCGAGTACGACATCCAGTATGTCACTCAAAAGGATATCAAGGGAAGTGTACTAGTGAATCATCTCACTAATCATCCAATAGGGAATTATCAACCTATGGAATTTGAATTCTCGAACGAAGACATTATGGTTATAAAGGATTGTGAGACCTCAGGCCTCAACGAAGGACCGAAACTAGGATCACGATGGAAAATTATATCTGACGGTGCCTCAAACGCAGAAGGGCACGAAATTAGGGTTTCTATAACTTCTCCAACGGGTTTCCACATTCCCTTTAAAACTAGGTTATGCTTTTCCTATACTAAAAACATGGCAGAATATGAAGCATGCATCCTAGGAATCGACGAAGCTATTAACCTGAGAAACAAGATCTTAGAAGTATATGGAGACTCTGTTCTTGTCATCAATCAATTCAAAGGAAAATGAGGGACACATAATCCCAAATTAATTTGGGTATCAAGACCACGCCCAGAAGATGATCACCTACTTTGATGAGGTTACGTTCAATTATAATCCTCGGGAAGAGAACCAACTAGCAGACACTTTGGTTACTTTAGCATCCATGTTCAAGGTCAAGTGGTACAATAAAGCACCGACTATAAGAATTCACCATTTAGATGAGCTAATCTATCGCATAGAAGTGGAGGTGGAAGCAAATAGTAAACCTTGATTCCATAAAATTAAACAATTACTCCAAAAATAGGAGTATCCTGTAAATGCCTCAAACAAAATATTAAGAAGATTGGCCTTCCAATTCTTCCTCAATGGTGATGTACTTTATAAAAGAAATCATGACGTGGTCTTACTCAGATACTTGGATGGATACGAGGCAGACATGCTTATCAAAGAAATCCGTGAAGGATCCTTTGGCACTCACGCTAACGGACATACTATGGCTAAGAAGATCCTCAGAGCAGGGTATTACTGGTTGACTACAGAGCCGGATTGCTTCAAATATGTCAAGAAGTTCCATAAGTGTCAGATTTATGCAGATAAAGTTTATGTGCCACCAACTCCCTTGAACATCTTAACTGCTCTGTGGCCTTTCTCAATGTGGGGTATAGACATAATCGGGATGATCGAGCCAAAAGCTACAAATAGACATCGGTTCATACTAGTTAGCATCGATTATTTCACCAAGTAGGTAGAAGTTGCTTCCTACACCAATGTGACAAGACATGTGATTGAACGATTCATCAAGAAAGAGATAATTTGTCGTTACGGGGTTCCCAATTTATCATGGATAATGGGCCGAATATAAATAACAAAGTAATGGATGAGTTATGCTAGAGTTTCAAGGTTGAACACCATAACTCGTCACCCTACTGACTGAAGGTGAACGACACTTTAGAAGTAGCCAACAAGAATATCAATAAGATTACCCAGAAGATGGTGAAAAACTACAAATATTGGCATCAGATGCTCCCTTTTGCACTACATAGCTATAGAACCTCAATTCAGACTTCGACAAGAGAAACTCCTTTCTCTCTGGTATATGGTAGGCAATACTCCCTATTGAAGTCGAGATCCCTTCATTAAGATTCTTGATGGAAAACAAGCTGGACAAGGTAAAATGGGTACAAATAAGATTCGATCAACTGAACCTCATAGAAGAGAAGCGCATGGCTGCAGTATGTCATAGACAACTATACTAGTGGAGACTCAAGAGAGCGTTAGACAAGAAAGTTCGTCCTCGTCTATTCGAAGAAAGAGACTTAGTGCTAAGAAATATATTACCCTTATATAAAGATCCCTACGGAAAATGGACCTCAAACTATGAAGGGTCATATGTCGTGAAGAAGGTGTTCTTTGGCGGAGCCCTAATTCTCACAACCATGGATGGAGTGGAGTTACCACAACTAGTGAACTCTGACTTTAGTAAAAAATGGTATGCCTAGAAAAAGAGGATAAAAGCACGCTAAGTCAAAAACCCGAAAGGGTGACTTAGGAAAAAATTAGGGCGTCCCAATGGGTTGAAAACTCGAAAGATAAATCTAGAAAAAATTAGGGACTTAAATTAAAAATAAAACCCGATAAGTCAAAAATTCTAAAGGAGGCTTAGTTAAAAAGGGTATAGCATCTCGGTTGACTAAGACTCGAAAATAGAGGTCCGTGAAAAAAAATTAGGGATATCCAAAAGGCATACAAATGTAAGCACTCAAGTCACACTGTTACAAGAACTCATACGAGAGCAATCAATCCAGCCATTGTCCTTAGAAGCGAAGTATCATAACCTAGAATATGAGTGGATAATAGCTTATGTTGAATTCAATAGGGACATGACTAAATCTGTTTTTCATTTCTATTTTACATCTTTCTATCTTTTCGGTAATCTCCCCTTACGGGAATTACTTCTTTATGTATTATCGCCCATTTATGGGCCAAATTTCTCAGTAAATAAAATTGCTTGTCGAATCTATTTCCTTGCTTTTCAATTTTTCTGCTTGATTATAAAGTGTCGATTATTTGTGAATAATGCATTAAAACATCAGGCACAATAAAAAGCTTTTGAAAACGTCTTTTACTTCAATTTCAAAATATTAAAGGGATAATATTCTTCCAACATTACATTCCACGTAAGACATGGGGTCCATAAATCAACAGTCAAAATCTTACAAGCGCGTGAGTTTCTCCCTTTTCAAAAGCACATTGCATATTCCCAGATATCAAAAGCATCATGGTCTATTCTACGGACATATCAAAGTCTCAAAGATCGGAGAGTCGAAATGTTACAAAAATACCGGTCCTCATAAAGACAGACATTGCATGCATATATCATAAAAGAGGCGTCAACCCATATAATGCGTCATGCATAAGAACATACACCAATCCAAAACGTGCGTACACATGAACATGCATACATGACATATGATTTATAACCACTCTTAGAGGTCCAATCCCCAGCTATACAAGTACAATTCCCAAGTAGGAATGCTTATTGGTCTTCCTCAGTAAGCAACTTTCCCACAGATACCTTTGACGGTGACAAAAAACCACAAGAAGGGGGGTTGAATCATGTTTTTCATTTCTTAATTTTTCCTCTGATTAGAGTTCAAAATCTAAACTAGTGTTCAGAATCTGATTATACGTTACAACAGAATGTTAACAGAAGCAAATAAAAGATAAAGAACATACAAAGATTTATAATGGTTCCTCCCAAAAGAGAGCAATCCAGTCCCATTGCATCACAAGAGATTTCATTATAACCAAAACATGATTACAATTTCTTATGCACTTAAGCATGAGAATTTTCTTTGCTCAGACCCTCAGCCCGAGACTTCTTACTTAAACCACTCAAGTCTAAGACTTCTACTTAGGTTCCACGAACCCAAGACTTCCTTGATTAAGCCCCTCACACTAAAGACTTCTACTTAAACCCTCGGTCCAAGACTTCATTGCTTAGATTCCAAGAATCCAAGACTTTTGCTTAAGCCCCTCAGGCCCAAGACTTCCTTACTTAAGTTCCACGAACTCAAGACTTCCTTACTTAGGTTCCATGTGTTGCACCCCAAAATTTGACCAACTACTTATCGCAATTTGGCTCATGTTTTGACTCATTTCATTTTGCATTTGCATACCACGTACATTGCATTTTTTCCAGTCAGATTGACCTTATCGGGATTACAGCCCTCTAATCGCGCTTCAGGCATTTCAGGCCAATACGAGGACGTATTTTGAGAATCGGTGCCCGTTCCCTGTGTTTTCAGCTCCCGCTGTTGTTTTTGAGGACATCTCGGTGTCCGGGTTTTTACCGTTTATTTCGATATAGTCGCTAATCGATTTAATCGGCTTCCTCGCTTCTTTTAGATTTTCCCCCTTATTTTCTAGAATTTTTTAATGGATTTAATTGATTTTTCTAGATATTAGATAGATTTTTTTTAATAGATATTAAATGATTTTTAAATAGTTTTAGTTTTATTATCTCTTTAGAACAATTCTTTTTTCTAGAGTTTAAGAAGATTTTTTAAAATGATTTTTTAATAGGATTAATAGAGTTTTTTCTATTTTTCTATTTGCTTAGGAATTAATAGAATAGGTTAATTCTCTTTTAGATTTAATAGATATTAGAGTTTTATGTTAAGATTTAATTCTTTTAGGATTTAAGTAGATTAATTAGATTTTAATCTCCTTTTTAGATGTTAATTAGGGTTTTAATTGAGTTTATTAGCTTTAATTAGGCAGAATAGTCTTAATTAGCATTTAAGCTTTAATTGCAGTTTTAATTGTTGTTTAGTATTAATTGGGTTTAATTAGGGTATTAATCCTCAATTTGGTCATTAAGTGGGTAGATTAGTCAGAATTAATTGCATCCCCTTTTTTTAATTCAATTTAATTCGTTAATCATGTGTTAATTGAGTCCTTAATCCAATTTTCGTGGGCCATGTGTCAGCTCTGGAGGCCCAGTCCGTTTTCTGCCAAGTGTCACGCGTATAAAGCCCCACGCGTGTGCATCAGACCCCACTTCTCCATTTCCACGTTTCACACTCACATGATGCCACTTCATCACTCCATGCACTCTCTCAGAGTGACACATCACCGCCACACGTGGCTTCGCCTCATTCTCCCCTCCATGCAGTCAGCCACTTGTCGCCTCCTCCTTCACCCTCTCTCCCTCGCCGCCGGCCATGCAGCCGCCGCAGGGACCGCCACAACCGTCGCCGGAGCCGCCCTAACCATCGCCGGTAGCTGAAACCGTTTGCCGGAAACTTCATGTGAAATTCATCCCATTCATCCCTTTTTCCAGAACTTCATCAGTTCCGCCATGAACATTCAACCGCCTTCACCCAGATTCATCCAGAAACTGATGAAGATCCGTCAACCTTCATCCTCGTTCTTCGTGATTTTCCAGAAACACTCAAAGATCTTCATAGATCTTCGTCACCGTTCATCAATCGTTACCAGTTCATCAGCGAACTTGTCCAGGTCCATAGATCTTCTTTAGTCATGAGACTCACCCTCGTCCTTCATCATCTATCTTCGTTTTTCCAGAAATCCAGCAAGATCTTCCTCCTCCTCGTAAGGACCTTCAAGATGCGCGGTTAGAATTTCCAGAATTCGTTAACATCTTTAAAGATTCACAGCAACGCACCTTCGGAGAACCATTCTCGGACCTACTTCTCCAACTCGCCTCAAGAACAAGACATGCAAGAACTTTCACCTTTCACCATGAACAATCGCCCATGTTCGTCGTAGTTGCATCAGCCTCCGATCAAGATCCTTCATGAATATCATCAAGACTCCTTCGCGATCATCACCTTCAGGAATCTCCAGGGGCTTTTTCCGGATCTTCATATAGGGCTTCTAGGTCTATTCAACTTCATCAAAGGATTTCATCCAGATTCAAGAATCATCAGCACGCAACTTCGTCCAGATCTTCATTCGTTTTTGTTGTAGGTTGAAACAAGTGGAAATTGAGGATGATAGATGCTGAGAGAGAGATGGAAGGTGTTTAAATGGAGTGTTGCTTTGGAAGAGTGAGATGGATACAAAGGGAGGTTCGGAGGAGGAAACGGTGGAGAAGGTGAACAATAATTAGGGGAAAGAAGGCGCTAGGGTTTTCTTGGTTCTGAGTAGTGGACGAAGTGAGTGGATTGTGGGGTTTGGGCCTCTCTAAGGCCCATTGGTTTTTGCCATGACGCACCTCCATTTTTTCCTTTTCACTCCCGTTTTGATTATGGTTTTGTTTGTTGGGCTAGGCCCAACGAAGAGCCACACCCACCTCCGTTTTTGACCATTCACCCCCTGTTTTTATTTTCTAAATTTCTTTGTGGGTTGGGCCCTGTATTGTTTTTGCTGCATTCACACCCCCAGTCTGCAGTTTGTACCCCTCCCCTTTTATTTTAATTTCTCCTTTGTATTGGATGAATGAGTGTAATAGATGTAGTTCTATTTTTGTAGGATTATAGTTTTATTTTCCTAGGACATTAATGCATAGTTTTATAGAATTTTTATTCTATTATTTTTTAGCATATTATAGGGTATCATAGATTTAATATAGTTTTTCTATTTTCTTTATAGAATATATAAATATTATCATAGATTTTTAATATAGAATAATATAGGATTTTATATAGAATTTCCATTATATTTTCTATACGCATTTCCCTTTAATATTTCTTTAGAATGCTTTCTAGTAGAATTTAGTTGCCGTATTGTTAGGAGTAGCATTTTATTTCCATTTGTTAGTGGATTTGTCTCCTATTTTCTCTCCTATTTTCGTTTATGTCTGATTTTATCTCCGATTTTATTGTTGGCTGGCCGTGTGACACGATTCAATTGGAGAATGATTTTCGATATCATTTCTCCATCTTGTCTTTGTCACGGATATCGATACGCTACCTCTTAGAGTTTGATTTCTCGTATAAGTCGAACCATGACGGTCTAAGCGTTACATTGTTCTTGATTCGAGCATCATCGTCAAAGATCCAGAGAGGAGAAGATTGTAATGGAGCTTGCGCGCACGTCAGGAGCCCAGGAGCTGCTTCGTTCATCATCATCATCGTCTTCTTCAAGTCTTCAGGCAACCGTCGAGTGTTATGAGATCGTTAAATACGTAGGAAATGACAGTTGAGGAGTTTCTTCTCAATCGTCTAGGATGTCTAGTATGGTACCCTTTGGGTGACATGCGACGCATTCACTCCTACGTCTTAGGTTCTTGCGTGTGTGTCCCGAGTTCCTTCCCGTTTAGGCGTAGGCCTGCTTCCTCTTTGTTCTCGCCCCTATGCGATTGAAACCCTTTTCTCTCGCGTTCACGCGATCGAGACCCCTTCTCTTTCCCCCGCGCAATCGAGACTCGCAACCTGAACTACGTCCTGCTCTGATTTCTTTGATGAGAATACGTAGGCACAAGACGCGACGTCTTGGCGAGCAAATCCTCCCGTAGTCCCGAACTACGTCATGCTCTGATTTCTTTGAAGAGAATACGTAGGCACAAGACGCGACGTCTTGGCGAGCAAATTTCCCCTGTAGTTTCCCGAACTACGTCATGCTCTGATTTCTCTGAAGAGAATACGTAGGCACAAGACGCGACGTCTTGGCGAGCAAATTTCCCCTGTAGTTTTCCGAACTACGTCGTGCTCTGATTTCTCTAACGAGAATACGTAGGCACAATACTGATGTATTGGTGAGCCACCTTTCCCCCTTTCCCGTAGTCGAACTACGTCTGCTCTGATCTCTCGTACCAGGCGAGAGTACGTAGGCATAGGATGCGATATCCTAGCGAGCTACCTCCCTTTTCCCCGTTCCCCGTTTTAGCTGTAGTAGGCTGAACTACAGCTGCTCTGATTTTCTCTATAGAGAATATGTAGGCATAGGATGCGATATCCTAGCGAGCACACTAACAACTAACATTTTTGTTCTCTCGTTGCTGTGCGATCGAGAATTTCCCGCTGACGACTGATGTTATCTTTTTCTCTTGCCCGAGCGCAGTTGAGACCAGACCGTAGTTCTAGTTCCCGTAGGTTCCCATACCTTAAACCCGACATACTACGTCCGTTCTACCGCAAACAGGTACGCCTAAGTCTCCAATGGTCGAGCAGCGTCCACCTAACTGCTAGAATGCGTACGCTAGTATCGTCAACCTTTTCTCTCACCCCCGTGTGACCGAGAACACCCCTGTCTAGCTGTAGTTAGCCTGAACTACGTCATGCTATGATTTCTCTGATGAGAATACGTAGGCACAAGACGCGATGTCTTGCCGAGCAAACTCCCCCGTAGTTTCCCGAACTACGTTGACTCTGATTTCTCATTCTCTGATGGGAATACGTAGGCATAGAGTGCGACGCTCTATCGAGTCAGTTTCTTTCTGTTTAGATCTAGCAGCCATAGATAGATTGTTTTCACCCGTAGAATAACCAACAAGCGTGGATCCCGTCGAGTACGACGGACGTGAGGGGTGCTAATACCTTCCCCTCGCGTAACCGACTCCCGAACCCAGACAATGGTTGCGATGACCTTGTCTTATACCTTTTCGTCAGGTTTTTCCGATCGTTTCCTTTCCCGCTCTGAGGGATAAATAACGAAAGGTGGCGACTCTTCGGTTTTGCCGGCACCTTATTTTCGCGGAAGCGACATCTGGCGACTCTGCTGGGGATCTGCGATGGTTCTCTAAGCGAGTCTTGTCTTGGATTCTCTTCCTAGTTGTCTGGGTCATCCCCAGCAGCTGGAGACTCTGCTGGGGACTTGATAGTTTCCGGGGATCCAACGTCCTATAGGCGAGTCAGTTTGGGGATCCAACGTCCCCTGAGAGAGTCAAACCTAGCGCTTGTTTGCGTGTCTGTGGGTGTTTACTTTTGTATATTACTGATGTATTTACATTTCCCGCACTATATTATTATCTGTTGCTATTGTGCTGTTGGGGGATAGGGGCTCTGATGAGTGAGAAGCCAGACCCAGGCTTGAGTGTACCTAGAATTAGTTGTGGAAATTAGTGGGCGCGCACTTGCTTGGCAGGCGCTAGTGTCTCATGAAATCCACGCTCAGACGAGGTTCTCCCGGTTGACTTCTTTTTCAACCCTTTGGGTTGAGGGGGTTGTTGGTTTGGAGGATTGTCGAATTTGGGGACCGATCATTTGGAAGTTGGCTAAGTGAGGCCTCTTCAGGAGACGGTGATGCCACACCTTCTGGGTATTGTATCACCCTCTTGAAAGTCTGTGACGCCGACGACCGCATAGGATGCCGAACTTGTGTCAGTTTAGGTCCATACCCGTGAGTGGGAGGGTTTTTGCAGGAAACTTGACTTCCAGCCTACCCGATATTTTGGTTTTCTCTCGTCAGAGCAGACTTATCCCGTCAACAGCGCAGCAGCAATCAGAGCTTTGTGGGGGTTGTGATCCCGTGTTTGCTGCATCTTGCATTTGCATGAACATTCTTGCATCATATTGCATATCATTCTCCAGCTAGTCAGAGCTCTTATCCAGCCTTTATTTTGCTTCAGAGGGTGATTCTCCGGTGTGTGGTCCGAGCAACTGTTGATTGTTAGAAGACGACCAAGGGGTTGAAGCAGATTGAGCAGAATCAAGCAGTGAAGTCAGTTGAAAGTTGTTGGTAGCTATGTCAGAGAGCAGCTTCCAGTTTGTTGATACCTTGTCAGGTTTCACTGTGACGTCCAATCCCCTGTATGGATCTACGCATGACGAAGACTTCCCGCAAGTGAACAACCTTACTGCAGCCCAGCTTGTACAGCCTTCTGTTGAAGACCGAGGTCTACGTGAACAGTTTGTTGTCCGAAGTGAACGTTCTCCTTCTGTTGACACGTTAGACTATCAGGGTGTTGCTTTCCCTGTGCCAAATTCCCGTAGAGAGGTCTCGATGGCAAAGACTGAAGACCCATTAGCTCTCGTGTATGCTAAAAGGTTTCGTGCGTTGGATGAAAGATTCAAAGCCTTGAAAGGTAAAGACGCTGTTAACCCCAGTGCTACAGACATGTGTATGGTTTCTGGCCTAGTATTACCTCCGAAGTTCAGAGCGCCGAGGTTCGAAATATACAAAGGAGATAGTTTCCCGAAGCAACATTTGGTGATGTTCTGCCGAAGAATGACTTCATTTGTGCACGACGACAAGATGATGATTCACTGCTTTCAAGATAGTCTGACTGGGGCACCTCTGAGTTGGTATATGCAGTTAGAGAGTGATCAGATCCGATCATGGGTGGATTTAGCCAATGCTTTTCTGAAGCAGTACGACTACAATCTTGATGTAGCTCCTAGTCGCATGCAGCTGCAAGAATTGTCTCAAGGGAACAATGAACCTTTCAGGAAGTATGTTCAGAGATGGAGAGAATTTGCTGCTAGAGTGCAACCACCGCTTCTAGACCGAGAGTTGAAAGGCATGTTCATAAACTCCTTGCAGAGCCCGTACTTCGAAAGAATGCTTGGAGTTGCACCGAATTTCTCTGAATTGGTAAGGGCAGGAGAGCGCATCGAGTATGGTGTAAAGACTGGAAGAATTCAGAATGTTTCGAGCAGTCAGGCTAGCGAAACCGAATCTCTCTATAGTTGCCAAACTGAAGATGGAGTTGTGATTAATGCTATCATGAATGATGTTGGGTATCCTCGAGATGAATCGGTGAAATCTGTTGGTTCTCCGTCTTCTCAGCGGTCAGTATCTTCTGTGTATCGTTATTCTGGACAGACAATTGTGCCTAGGGCACCACATCGGGAACTTTATGTCGCTCCTTTTGCAAATCAGCGAACTCGTGGCCGAGGTTATCAGAATCAGCGTCAGAATCAGAACTGACCTCGTAACAACTTGGAACGAAGGAATGCTCCTTCTCACCAGTGCCTGTGCCGTATAGCCAGATTCTACCACCTTTGATTCAGAATTCTTTGGTGGAACCTAAAGCCCTTAAGCCCGTGCCAGAGCCTTACCCTCCTGGGTACAACCCCCATGCTCAGTGTGGATACCACGGTGGACCTCCGGGGCATTCAACTGAAGATTGCAAAGCTTTCCAGGCAAAAGTGCAACAGTTGATCGATAAAGGGTGCATTTCCTTTCCAGAAGGAGTTTTGGTTGTGCATGACAACCTCTCAGCTGTCTGAGCTCGTAGATTCAGAGGGTTTATTTCCAGAAGCCAGTGGTCTAGACAGGCAGACGTCCTCAGCATTGGCAGTCCTCAGACTTTTTATCATTTGCATTTGTAGTTTCCTTTCTGTTAGTTACTACTTGCTGTTAAACATTGTTTCTTTTGAATGGTAATATTGATAAAGTGACTATGCATTTTTCTGAATTAATCATGTCGCTGTCACCCATTTCTTGCATTGCACTGACACTTGCATTTTATTCACTCCACTTTGTCACTATGATTAGCAAAGATTGGAGGGAGGATGACGAAACTGAATACTCATAACCGATGATCGTATGCTTTCAGATAAAACCTTGCCGATGGCGTACAAGGCATTGTTTCAAACCCCCTAAACACCGGAGAGATAAGGAGTTAGTCCCTCGTTAGCCACTTCGAGCCGAGAAGTAGAAGTTTTTTCGGACTTTTAAACCCTCACATCTTAACCCGGGGCAGGGTAGTCGTTAGTTAGCTTGACCGAGCGTTCAAGTCTTATAGAGGAGTGTTGCCTTTCGAGGACCAATCACATCGTATTCCTCCCCAGAGGTCGTACCTCGTCAACCACAATGGTTAAACCTCACCAATCAGGAGTGAGATAGTTATAAACCTCTCGGATGAATCCAGACAGCCAGTGTCGCATGACTTGTTCCAAGAAAAAGAAAAAAGAATAAGAAAGCCCGCTAAGTAAAAGAAAAAGAAAAGCTGGAAAGCAAATACTTAGGCAAAAATCAGGGCATCCCGCTGGACTTCAAAAGAAAAATCGAAAAGAACTCTGAAGAGTCAGTCCAGGCAAAAATTAGGGAATCAAAAGAATGAAAAAGAAAGGATATAAAAAGAAAAATCCTCGAACAAGGACAAAGTCGTGTAGATACAGGCACCGAAACGAAAAGGAGTAACTGTCACTCCGAAAACCTTGTGAGTTCTTTAACCACTGTTCCCAATATTCAATATACCTCTCGAAGAGGCGAGCGCTCGAGCCAAGTTAACTGAACTTTAGGATCGGAGATCATCACGTAGAAGGGGTGGGTACAAATCATGACTTGAGCCTAATATCCTTTCTTTCACGAACCGTGAACCCGACCACGATACAACCCTTAAAAGACCTAATTGAGGCAGGGTTTATTCTGAAAGCGCATTACGATGAGGTTGAGTAACCTGACTCCTACATGATTTGCTAATCATATCCTTGTTGTGTTTTTCACTGATCAAATCAGCATTACGTTTGAACTCTCTGGTTCACTCGTCACTCACTACCATGACACGTAAATGAGTGACAGTACATTTTTTCAAAATCTGCATGAACACTGCATTAAAATTACCATTCGTGAATAAACAATTTTAATTGCAGGTCAGTAGTTGATATGAAGGAATTCCAGCAGGGAATAATCGAACATGACTGAATCGTCAGCAGTCTGGATCATAACGGTATGCTGCGAAGCCCTGTGAATTTGGGGCATTGACTTCCAGAGGGTTTGGAATCAGTTAGTCTGAGGACAAGTCCCGAAGCATCGGTTGATTATGGGACAGATTATTCAAGAAGCAGTTGATCAGAAGCGAATCTTCTCGAGACCCAATCAGGGGCAGTTATCCAGAACTCCTGTGATGTGAGGGCAGATCCCTCCAGTGTTCAATCAGAGCATGTTAAGTCTCTCAACGCTCATTCAGGGGCAAGCTACTTCAGAGATGTTGAAACCAGCCATGCTGAGAGTTGGTTAGGTGAGGATGAATCCTTCTGTTGTACAGATGTTGGGGCAAGCCATCTGAAGATTGTCTCGTTGCCAGTTGCTTCCTGTTCAGAATGAATTTTCCCAAAAGTCGGATTGGGGCAAGTTGAATTGTACTGGGGCAAGTTGTTCAAATGATTTTGTTCACCCTATCAAGAGTTGAGTGTCGGGGAATCGTGTCATTACCCTGCCAAAACCTGAACCTTCTGAAGAAGCCTTGCTGTCATTGGATTGTTATCCTACAGCCTAACCTGTTACTTGGCAGAACCTTGTAACCAAATCGTTTTAAAGTCCAGTTCTCGTCTGGCAAACCGGAGATCAGTTCTCGTCTAAAATCCAAACCAGAAACCAGCCCTGTCTGGTCACCTTTTTTGTAACCTATTGTTTAACCAGTTCTCGTCTGGCCAACACCGTTTTTAAGTCCAGTTCTCGTCTGGAAAACCTAGAAGTCAGTTCTCGTCTGACAACCTAACATATGTTGCTATCAGTTCTCGTCTGATAGTCCACCTTGAATGCTAGTTCTCGTCTAGTATGTCCCCTTCAAATCCATTTTGTTGGTAACCAGAAATAAATCCCTATCACCATAAACCTATCCCTAAACCAAAAAAAGCCTAAGTGTATCCGACACGATGATTCCTAGTGACTCGTATGTTGTCACATTCCCGGACACAAGGCTCGAGTGATCCCAGCTCCATGATTGGTATTCTGTATTCCTTGTGTTGATGTTGTTGAATCAGGATTATTTTCTCAGCAGAGATGTACAGTTTGAGATCGTTTCCCCTAGGAAGTTTGAGATTGCGGCAAGTTGAGATGGCATTTATCCCTTATCAGAGTAAGGTCAAGATTATCCTCAGCAGGGTTTGATTGATATTCCCGGCAGAGTATGGCCATCCCAAGCATTGAACGGTGATTAGCCTGATGTGCTATTTTCCCAAGTGGGTTGAGACTGAAGCTTTCCCTGACCGGTAGATTTGGGTTTATTTCCCCAGTAGTGGGACTGATGCAATGTTGTATCCCCACAGAGTCCGAGTTTGACTCCTTTCCCCTCCGAGTCTAGGTCATTGACTCATCCCTCAAGCAGAGGTCGACGTTGATTCCCTCACTGAGTAATCTCCAGACGGGGTAGATTTTGATGTCAGACAGAGAAGAGTTATTTCTCAGCAGCTTGCTTCGTACCCTATAAGGACTTAGGGTGTTCAAAAAGGACCGTTCGGGGTTGTTTGCCTCAGTGAAGTGAGATTCAATTTCAGTGATCGACTGTTACCTTCCGCAGTCGCCAGAGGTGTTTCCTTGATAGGATCGGTACATCTCCAACAGAGTTGTATAATGAGTAGCTAAAGATTGATATCCCCAACAGTGTTGATACACAGGTATTCCTCATCAGACTTGATAGTCCAACAGGTGTTACCAAGAAGGGTCAGTCTCCGTAAAGCGTATGCAAGATTATCCTCAGCAGATCAGGATTGATATCCCCGATATAGTGTAGCAGCATCTCCCCGTAGAGTCTGAATGCGGGACCAGGAGCATTGATATGTATCCCCAAGCAGAGAAGATTCTCTCCCCCAACCAGATGTATCCTGAAGGATCACCATCTCCCCAGCTGAGTCAGGCGCCGAAGCGTATGTTCATCCCCCAGCACCGAGTCACAAATGCAGGTCTCATAGAAGACTATACTGAAGTGTGCAGCAATTGATAGTTCCAGACTGAAGTCTCCAGCAGAATTGAAATTCCCCGCAGAGTCGTACTCTCCCCTGTAAGCAGGATGATTCCTTCTTCCCCAACCGAGTTTGCAAATCCCCAAGAGAGCCGAGTTCATGGAAAGTAGTTGGAGCCATGATTGGTTTTCCCCAGTAGAGAGTATTGAGTAGTTGATGCTATATTTCCCCGTCGGAGTCGTTATCTCCAGGAAAGTTTTGTCGCGAAGACCGCGCAGTTTATTTCTGCGATTGACATCGTTTTCCTCAGCAGTTGTGGTTCGTATACCTAGATGAGCAGGTCCAGGTTCTCATAGAGCGTTGTTCCCCTGCAGCAGTCAACTGAAGTTCATTTCCCCAAGCGGAGTCCAATTGAGATTGGTGGTTCTTTCTCCTTGACAGGAGGATTCTCCCTTCAGCATTTATTTTGCTGATGGGGCCATAGCATTTTGCATGATTGCATAGCATTTACCCAAAAAAAAGCGCGTAGCATTTCCACCGTGTGGAACATTGCCCCATCGTCAAAGCATATGCATACGAAACATGAGCCAGGTCGCCACCGTCCTTGTTTTGCAGATGTTCCTCCGCAGAATGGTTTGATCAAGATGATTCTTGAATTCTCCCCAGCAAAGTCGTTTGCTCAAGATGATTCTTGAATTCTCCAGCGAGGTTGTTTGTTTCAGATGATTCTTAAAATCCCCAGTGAAGTCACCAGAGTTGGTTGCTCAAGTTGATGCTTGAAATCCCTAGTGGAGTTATTTGTTCAAGATGATTCTTGATTTCCTCAGCAGAGATGATTCAGTCAGAAGGATTTTTGGATACCCCAAAGCAGAGTTACTTGATAGTTGTCCAGAATCCCCAGCGGAGATGCGTCATCCCCAACAGGTTTTGAACATAGAAGTTGAACTTTCCTTGGAAGACTTGATGATTGAAGTCTGGCAGCGGTGCCGAAACCCCAGACTTGATGATTGAAGTCCAACTGTATTAATGAAGCAGTTCCCTCAGCTGATGCGAGTGCCCGATGGCAAAAGATTGTATACCCTTATTTGGTTCATGATTGACCGAGGATTCTATCTCTGACTTATTGACGAAGTCCGGCTGACGCCCGAAAATTCCTTTGAATACTCGACGGCATAAATAGCTTGATTGTTAAAAAGTTCCTAATGACCTGACGAGTCCCGAGGAATTCTTCTGCTATGACACAGAACGCCTGACGGTATAATCGACCATGTATCACCGGTTATCGAGTGACCAGTGACCCTTTGATCACTTGAAGACGAATATCTACAGCAAAATCAGATGATCATCCTGATGGAGATTTGAAATCAGATTTTTCCCCGGTTACCGTGTGACCGATTCCCCAGTAGAGTTGCCGTGCAACTGTTGTGCTCAGTTTTGAAGATGTGCCCACCAATCAGAGTATCGTTTACCTGTGAGGTTGGTCAATCGTCCGTTACTGTGTAACTAGTGATCCCTCGATGATTTGAGGACGCAATGATATCAGATAAATCAGAGAATCATCCTGACGGAGGTTCAGATCAGTATTTCTCCAATTAGTTGTCGTGCAGCTATGATTTCAGTTTCCGAAGATTTGTTCCCACCAGGGTATCGTGTACTTGTGTAGTTGGCAAATTTCCGGGTTCTTTGGTATTCAACTGTCTTCTACCTTTGAATGTTTGAAAGTCGTTCGCTTCTCAACCCTTCAGGTCCAAGCCGTTTGAATAGGGGCAGCTGTTGCACCCCAAAATTTGACCAACTACTTATCGCAATTTGGCTCATGTTTTGACTCATTTCATTTTGCATTTGCATACCACGTACATTGCATTTTTTCCAGTCAGATTGACCTTATCGGGATTACATCCCTCTGATCGCGCTTCAGGCATTTCAGGCCAATACGAGGACGTATTTTGAGAATCGGTGCTCGTTCCCTGTGTTTTCAGCTCTCGCTGTTGTTTTTGAGGACATCTCGGTGTCCGGGTTTTTACCGTTTATTTCGATATAGTCGCTAATCGATTTAATCGGCTTCCTCGCTTCTTTTAGATTTTTCCCCTTATTTTCTAGAATTTTTTAATGGATTTAATTGACTTTTCTAGATATTAGATAGATTTTTTTTAATAGATATTAAATGATTTTTAAATAGTTTTAGTTTTATTATCTCTTTAGAACAATTCTTTTTTCTAGAGTTTAAGAAGATTTTTTAAAATGATTTTTTAATAGGATTAATAGAGTTTTTTCTATTTTTCTATTTGCTTAGGAATTAATAGAATAGGTTAATTCTCTTTTAGATTTAATAGATATTAGAGTTTTATGTTAAGATTTAATTCTTTTATGATTTAAGTAGATTAATTAGATTTTAATCACCTTTTTAGATGTTAATTAGGGTTTTAATTGAGTTTATTAGCTTTAATTAGGCAGAATAGTCTTAATTGGCATTTAGGCTTTAATTGCAGTTTTAATTGTTGTTTAGTATTAATTGGGTTTAATTAGGGTATTAATCCTCAATTTGGTCATTAAGTGGGTAGATTAGTCAGAATTAATTGCATCCCCTTTTTTTAATTCAGTTTAATTCGTTAATGATGTGTTAATTGAGTCCTTAATCCAATTTTCGTGGGCCGTGTGTCAGCTCTGGAGGCCTAGTCCGTTTTCTGCCAAGTGTCACGCGTATAAAGCCCCACGCGTGTGCATCAGACCCCACTTCTCCATTTCCACGTTTCACACTCACATGATGTCACTTCATTACTCCATGCACTCTCTCAGAGTGACACATCACCGCCACACGTGGCTTCGCCTCATTCTCCCCTCCATGCAGTCAGCCACTTGTCGCCTCCTCCTTCACCTTCTCTCCCTCGCCGCCGGCCATGCAGCCGCCGCAGGGACCGCCACAACCGTCACCGGAGCCGCCCTAACCATCTCCGGTAGCTGAAACCGTTCGCCGGAAACTTCATGTGAAATTCATCCCATTCATCCCTTTTTCCAGAACTTCATCAGTTCCGCCATGAACATTCAACCGCCTTCACCCATATTCATCCAGAAACTGATGAAGATCCGTCAACCTTCATCCTCGTTCTTCGTGATTTTCCAGAAACACTCAAAGATCTTTATAGATCTTCGTCACCGTTCATCAATTATTACCAGTTCGTCAGCGAACTTGTCCAGGTCCATAGATCTTCGTTCGTCATGAGACTCACCCTCGTCCTTCATCATCTATCTTCGTTTTTCCAGAAATCCATCAAGATCTTCCTCCTCCTCGTAAGGACCTTCAAGATGCGCGGTTAGAATTTCCAGAATTCGTTAACATCTTCAAAGATTCACAGCAATGCACCTTCGGAGAACCATTCTCGGACCTACTTCTCCAACTCGCCTCAAGAACAAGACATGCAAGAACTTTCACCTTTCACCATGAACAATCGCCCGTGTTCGTCGTAGTTGCATCAGCCTCCGATCAAGATCCTTCATGAAGATCATCAAGACTCCTTCGCAATCATCACCTTCAGGAATCTCCAGGGGCTTTTTCCGGATCTTCATATAGGGCTTCCAGGTCTATTCAACTTCATCAAAGGATTTCATCCAGATTCAAGAATCATCAGCATGCAACTTCGTCCAGATCTTCATTCGTTTTTGTTGTAGGTTGAAACAAGTGGAAATTGAGGATGATAGATGCTGAGAGAGAGATGGAAGGTGTTTGAATGGAGTGTTGCTTTGGAAGAGTGAGATGGAGACAGAGGGAGGTTCGGAGGAGGAAACGGTGGAGAAGGTGAACAGTAATTATGGGAAAGAAGGCAATAGGGTTTTCTTGGTTCTGAGTAGTGGACGAAGTGAGTGGATTGTGGGGTTTGGGCCTCTCTAAGGCCCATTGGTTTTTGCCATGACGCACCTCCATTTTTTCCTTTTCAACCCCATTTTGATTATGGTTTTGTTTGTTGGGCTAGGCCCAACGAAGTGCCACACCCACCTCCGTTTTTGGCCATTCACCCCCCTGTTTTTATTTTCTGAATTTTTTGTGGGCTGGGCCCTGTATTGTTTTTGCTACATTCACACCCCCGGTCTGCAGTTTGTACCCCTCCCCTTTTATTTTAATTTCTCCTTTGTATTGGATGAATGAGTGTAATAGATGTAGTTCTATTTTTGTAGGATTATAGTTTTATTTTCCTAGGACATTAATGCATAGTTTTATAGAATTTTTATTCTATTATTTTTTAGCATATTATAGGGTATCATAGATTTAATATAGTTTTTCTATTTTCTTTATAGAATATATAAATATTATCATAGATTTTTAATATAGAATAATATAGGATTTTATATAGAATTTCCATTATATTTTCTATACACATTTCCCTTTAATATTTCTTTAGAATGCGTTCTAGTAGAATTTAGTTGTCGTATTGTTAGGAGTAACATTTTATTTCCATTTGTTAGTGGATTTGTCTCCTATTTTCTCTCCTATTTTCGTTTATGTCTGATTTTATCTCCGATTTTATTGTTGGCTGGCCGTGTGACACGATTCAATTGGAGAATGATTTTCGATATCATTTCTCCATCTTGTCTTTGACACGGATATCGATACGCTACCTCTTAGAGTTTGATTTCTCGTATAAGTCGAACCATGACGGTCTAAGCGTTACATTGTTCTTGATTCGAGCATCATCGTCAAAGATCCAGAGAGGAGAAGATTGGAATGGAGCTTGCACGCACGTCAGGAGCCCAGGAGCTGCTTCGTTCATCATCATCATCGTCTTCTTCAAGTCTTCAGGCAACCGTCGAGTGTTGTGAGATCGTTAGATACGTAGGAAATGACAGTTGAGGAGTTTCTTCTCAATCGTCTAAGATGTCTAGTATGGTAACCTTTGGGTGACATGCGACGCATTCACTCCTACGTCTTAGGTTCTTGCGTGTGTGTCCCGAGTTCCTTCCTGTTTAGGCGTAGGCCTGCTTCCTCTTTGTTCTCACCCCCGTGCGATCGAAACCCTTTTCTCTCGCGTTCACGCGATCGAGACCCCTTCTCTTGCCCCCGCACAATCGAGACTCGCAGCCTGAACTACGTCCTACTCTGATTTCTCTAATGAGAATACGTAGGCACAAGACGCGACGTCTTGGCGAGCAAATCCTCCCGTAGTCCCGAACTACGTCATGCTCTAATTTCTCTGAAGAGAATACGTTGGCACAAGACGCGACGTCTTGGCGAGCAAATTTCCCCTGTAGTTTCCCGAACTACGTCATGCTCTGATTTCTCTGAAGAGAATACGTAGGCACAAGACGCGACGTCTTGGCGAGCAAATTTCCCCTGTAGTTTCCCGAACTACGTCGTGCTCTGATTTCTCTGACGAGAATACGTAGGCACAATACTGATGTATTGGCGAGCCACCTTTCCCCCTTTCCCGTAGTCGAACTATGTCTGCTCTGATCTCTCGTACCAGACGAGAGTACGTAGGCATAGGATGCGATATCCTAGCGAGCTACCTCCCTTTTCCCCGTTCCCCGTTTTAGCTGTAGTAGGCTGAACTACAGCTGCTCTGATTTTCTCTGAAGAGAATATGTAGGCATAGGATGCGATATTCTAGCAAGCACACTAACAACTAACATTTTTGTTCTCTCGTTGCTGTGCGATCGAGAATTTCCCGCTGACGACTGATGTTATCTTTTTTCTCTTGCCCGAGCGCAGTTGAGACCAGACCGTAGTTCTAGTTCCTGTAGGTTCCCATACCTTAAACCCGACATACTACGTCCGTTCTACCGCAAACAGGTACGCCTAAGTCTCCAATGGTCGAGCAGCATCCACCTAACTGCTAGAATGCGTACGCTAGTATTGTCAACCTTTTCTCTCACCCTCGTGTGACCGAGAACACCCCTGTCTAGCCGTAGTTAGCCTGAACTACGTCATGCTCTGATTTCTCTGATGAGAATACGTAGGCACAAGACGCGACGTCTTGCCGAGCAAACTCCCCCGTAGTTTCCCGAACTACGTTGACTCTGATTTCTCATTCTCTGATGGGAATACGTAGGCATAGAGTGCGACGCTCTATCGAGTCAGTTTCTTTCTGTTTAGATCTAGCAACCGTAGATAGATTGTTTTCACCCGTAGACTAACCAACAAGCGTGGATCCTGTCGAGTACGACGGATGTGAGGGGTGCTAATACATTCCCCTCGCGCAACCGACTCCCGAACCCAGACAATGGTTGCGATGACCTTGTCTTATACCTTTTCGTCTGGTTTTTCCGATCATTTCCTTTCTCGCTCTGAGGGATAAATAACGAAAGGTGGCGACTCTTCTGTTTTGCCGGCACCTTATTTTCGCGGTAGCGACACCATGAACCCAAGACTTCTTCTTAAGCCCCATAGGCCTAAGAATTCTGCTAAGACTCACAGTTTAAGACTTTATGCTCAATCAACAAATGATCAAGACTTTCAATGCTCTAGCATATAGCAGGAGACTTACTTGGCTCGAGCTTCTTAGTAAGAGACTTTGATGCTCAAACACATAGTAAGAGACTTTATCTAAACTACTAAACAATCATCTTTTGCAGAATAGAGAACAAGCTGTACTTGATACAAAATCAGATGTACATGGTAATCACCTTAACAAAGACCTTTAAGCACTTAAGATTTATAAGATATTCAATGTTTAAGAAATCTTAAGGCATATTACAATTTACAACATATAACAAAAAATTTGTATACTCGATCATGTTGCTTATTGTATGATCTTGTTATTCCTCCATCCAGAGATAAGTGTAGAACACTTCTATGCTTCTTGGCTTTCTTTCTATATTTTCCCTTTTGATTTCTCCATGTTGAAGACTTCAGTAGCTTATATAGCAGTTGTAGAAGGCTAGCCGTTGGAAGATAACAAGTGCCTTTGTTTTTCCATAGTACAAGAGACGTTGAAGAGAGATACACCAAAGGATCTTAATCCATTGTGTAACATGTTTCACCATTGCATCTTCCATGTAATCTTGTACTATAGAGCTGTTGAAAGTAGATATCCATAAAACATGTCAACTCTTCTTGAACCTTGTGAAAATAGTCTCTAGCTGAAAAGATGATTTGACAATGCAACTTGCTTTCTACAGTACAGATAACTCAAGCTTTATTACTAATTCTGAATGTTCACCAGAAGCTGATACATTAACTTAGTGTAGATACAATATGTTGCTCTTATGATACTGAGATCTTCAGCTTCAGCGTATACGTCAGACATCACTTAGATAGTGTTATTTATGTTCTAACCCATCAGAAGCCAGTAACTCAACTCCTCTCAAATGCATCCTTATATCAGATTCTAAATGCCTTCTTTTCAAGCCTTAGAACCTGGATACTTGGAACACACATTAGATAGCATCATTGTTCTCTTAATACTTTGTTATCATCAAAACCCAAGAGATATATGTCATGAACAAATCTTGTTCTCACAATCTCCCCCTTTTTGATGATGATAAATATAAGTATTTAAAGGAAAATGTTGGGCAGTTATAACTTTATTGGCAACATCAAGATATGTGGTTTGCAAGCCCCCCAAGTCTAATAGGCCAAGGTTGAGTTCTGTAAACTCCCCTTGAGTACTATATTCAAGAAAAAAAATTTCTAAGCAACATTAGAGTCTGAAGTTTGTAAGCTTCCTCTGAGTCTAATAGTCAAGGTTGAGGTTTGTAAGCTCCCCCTTAGTTCTATATACAAGAAAATTAAAATATATCACCCGGGCAAGATCACCGAAACAAAAAAACCAAAATAACATAAATTTAAAAATACATTAATTATAAATTAACAACATTAAATCAGCAGGGTTTCGATTCTTTATTAAATACTATTATATCTTTCTTCCCTTTTTGTCACATAAAAAAAAAAGAAAAAGAAAATAATTACGGTCATAAATCCATTAACAGATCATCATTATTTGACCAATTTTCAAGGAATAAAAAACGATCATCATTATCAGTAGCAGAGATCATTAAAGAGCTGTACAATGCATGTTTATTATTGATTGGTCATATCAGTTCCAATAATCAAGCAAAGGATTTTTATACAACGTTTGGGTTACCCAGACTCCACGATAAAAGCAACCGAAGCCTAGGACATTTTTATCAACATCCAACAAAACAACATGGAGTCCTAAACTGAAAGTGTTAACATCTCAGTTGTGACATAGGACTCAAAGAAATCTACTAGTCTGAAGACACAAGATCTTTAATGGCCAGCAGATTTTGAGGCATCTGCAAGTGGTCCCTTATCTTCTACACTGAATACTTCTGACGAGGGTTCGTCTTCAACACCTTAGAGACCTATAGAAAAAGGTTCTTCTGGCACTAAGTTTAAACCAAGAAAGAAGTCAATGAATAAAAGAAGGAAGAAGAAGATAAAAAGATGTTTTATCAGCTGATTATCCTAGTTATCCTAGAAGAAGAAAATGATGTGGATGAAGATGATCCAGACATCAGTTGGGAAAATTGGGTTGGTTATAAGGCCATGGAAGAGTTAGATTAGAAAAATCTTAGTTTCATCCAATCCATTTTGTTGTAATCCTTTAAAAAAAGTTATTAACAAAAATGTTGTTTGGACCGATTTTATTTGCATGCGTACTCTTTTAATTTTTCTCTATGATTTTCCGACCAAATTCATAATGTTAGAATGTTAAAAGATAGATTTGACTAATCAAAATTAAAATGATTAAAAACTTAAGGTACTTGGATGAATAAGCTCTATAAAACTCTTAGCGAAATGGCTTTCCTAATCACTTAATCTTTTGAACACAAAAATGTATAACTAGAAACAAATTTGGGATCTAAAGAGAGATTTCAGAAAGACAACAATGCAAAATGCAACACCTCAAGAAAACACAAAGAATGCATCAACTGAAGGGTCTACAAGCAAGCAGACAACCATAGAAGCACATGCTTCTTCAACAACCTTTGTTGAGACACAAAGAAGAAGGAAAAATTCTAGGTCAAAACGCATGAATAATTTGAGGAAGGAGGCTATTGAGTTTGCTTGAGAAGATTGGGAAGATTATTTAAAAAATCTAGATATGTCAGACGAACCTAGGGAATACCTAGAATCATGCGTCGACCGGAGCATAACATGCGTCGACCGGAGCATAGCATGCATCGACGCATATTGTGCACTTTTAGCCAAATGGAAATGCTTACAGTATGAGTCTACCAGAGGGTCGATGCAAGCCCTCCTAAGACTAATTCACTAAAGAGACTTGAAGTGTGAGTCCACCAGAGCAGGTTTTTGGTCGACTCAAAACCCTGAAGCAGGCAAAAATGCCTATTTTCATGCCTTACGACACACTTGATAAAACCTATAGTATGGAAAACAACACCAACTAAGTCAACCCTATATGACACACATATTTGGCCATTTATATACAACAGTCGTGATTTTTACGAGCATTTGAATTATGAGAGACAAGACATGCAAATACGACATGGTGACAACGTCCAACATATATTTTTCTATTGAGCTGAGTTTTGACATCATCAAAATGAGCACATCTATATATGAGGCTTTGCCCTCACAATTGGAGCCTGCATATCGAATCACTCGTGTGCAATCATACGCGTTGCATTCGTCATTATAAGCATCATTTGCATCATATGCATACTAAACCTATCATACTTTCCTAGCACTTGCATCTTCGCGCTTTAGCATTTGCACTTGCATTTCCATTCAATTTGGAGCATCGTTTTATCATCAAGCATTCATACATATGCAAGTTAAGGTCTAGGATCAATCTCAAGATTTCCAAGACCGTATTCAGCCCAGTCAGGGGCAGTTTATTCAAGACCATGGGTTTCCTCCACGAAGTTGTATCAACCTTTTGTTGGTCAAGTTCAAGAGTGTCAAAGCAACATTCAGCCCAGTCAAGGGCATCTTCTGCAAACACGTGGGCATTCCCAACGAAATTATTTCAACTTCTGTTAATCAAGACAAGTTATCAAAAACAAAACTCAGCCTAGTCAGGGGCATTTTTTCAAGTTCATGGGCATTCCTCATGAAGTTATTTCAACCTCTTGTGTTTCAAAGTTATGATCTCTAGGAAAGTCAGTGGGCGTTCCTCATTGATTTGTGTTCTCAACCCTTTTTGTTGTTGAAGTTGGCGTCTCCAACTCAACCAGTGGCATTTCTTTGAGTCAGCAGGCGTTCCCCGTTGATTTGTTTCAATTCGACTTTTATCTTGGGCGTTCCACATTGGGTATGTGTTCCTTGCAACCCTTTTTTCTTTAGGATTGTATTCCTCAGTGACATCTTTGCTTCAACCCTTTATTGTTGTCTCAAATAAGCATCATGCATCATATCTCCAGCAAACTTGACCTTTTATCAATTACCTTACTATCATCCTTTTGGTGATAGCCAAACCTCGTCGGTTCAACCTAGCCTGCATCCTTTTGGTGTCAGGGTTGTGTGTAGGTTTGCTCCATCATCCTTTTGGTGATGGGTCTGTCATCCTTTTGGTGTCAGATTGTGCGAGTGTTCCCCTACATATTTTTGGTATCAGGGTTATGTGTGAGTTGGCTCCATCATCCTTTTGGTGATGGCTCTGGCATCTTTTTGGTGCCAGATTGTGCGAGGGTTCCCTACATTATTTTGGTATTAGGGTTGTGTGAGTTTGCTCTATCATCCTATTAGTGATGGGTCTGTCATCCTTTTGGTGCCAGATTGTGCGAGTGTTCCCTACATTCTTTTGGTGTCAGGGTTATGTGTGTTTCGCTCTATCATCCTTTTGGTGATGGGTCTGTCATCCTTTTGGTGCCAGATTGTGTGAGTGTCCCTTACATTATTTTGGTGTCAGGGTTGTTTGTGAGTTAGCTCTATCATTCTTTTGGTGATTGGTTTGTCATCCTTTTGGTGCCAGATTGTGCGAGGGTTCCCTACATCCTTTTGGTGTCCGGGTTGTATGTGTGCCGCTCTATTATCCTTTCAGTGATGGGTCTATCATCCTTTTGGTTCCAGATTGTGTGAGGGATCCCTTACATCCTTTTGGTGTTAGGGTTGTGTGTGAGTTCTCTCCATCATCCTTTTGGTGATGGGTCTGTCATCCTTTTGGTTCCAGATTGTACGAGGGTTCCATACATCCTTTTGGTGTCAGGGCTGTATGCGTTTCGCTCTATCATCCTTTTGGTGATGGGTCTGTCATCCTTTTCATTCCAGATTGTGCGAGTGTCCCCTACATCCCTTTGGTGTCAGGGTTGTGTGTGTTTCGCTCTACCATTCTTTTGGTGTCAGATTGTGCGAATGTTCTCCATTATCCTTTTGATAATGGATCACTGCATTCTTTTAGTGTCGTATTGTTTGAGTTATCATCCTTTTGGTAATAACAACCTTTACTAGTTATTCAGTGTCCACTCGAGGGTTGACAATGACCTTTATTTCACTTCCCAAAACATTTTCTTTCTTTTCAGAAAAATTTAGGGTCTTCTTCATATCTAATAGACTTCTACCTCAAAAGAATGACCTCCGTAGCATTTTATCTTACTCGGTCTGAGCAAATTAGATAGGGGCATCTGTCATACCCCAAATTTGTCCTACCTGTATATAGCTTACATTTTGTACATCCGTCCACTAACTGCTATTCAAAAAAATCCAAAAATACGTTGCTTCAGCTTTTATTTTCTCTTACTTAAATCCAAGTTTGTTGCAAGTTTGAATTGGGTTTCAGACAAGGTTGTTAGTTGAGGTGTGTATGCAACATTGATTGAAGTTCAATTGGCTTTGACCTAATCTTAGTCAAACAAAAGTGTGCTTCATTAACAAGTTATCAGGCGGTGGCAAACTCATGTGCTTTATGGTTCATAATCATCAAAGTCTAGCTCATTTATCAATTAGGGTTTTATGCAATGTGTTGAAGATTCATATCTCCTAGTTTTAAGGCATGATTCATATCTCATTTATCAATTAGGGTTTTATGCAATGTGTTGAAGATTCATTTATCAATTAGGGTTTTATCAATTAGGGTTTTATGATTCATATCTCATTTTCAAGTCGATTATTAAAAGTTCAGATGAATGCAACCTCTATTCTTACTTCCATCTGTTGACGAACATGTTGTTATTTAAGTTTAACCGAGTATTTCAAGTTCACAAGTCAAGTTATCATCACCAAATTGCAAACTATGGTTCAAATGGATCTCATGATAATTTAGGGCACGATTTAAGACAAGAAGGAATCTAAGGTAAGTGAGGTTAGAAAACAAGTCCATATTCATACCAAAAAAAAAGTCAACAATAAAAGTTCATTTCCATCACATAAGATTTACAACAAATATCAGTAAAAAAAAAAGAAATATGTGTGACTTCAAATTATGTATTATAAGCCCATTGCAAAAAAATTCACAAAAAGAAAAAAACAAAAGTCTATGTTCTACTTTTTTTCAAGCCCAATTCATTTGGTTTACAAAAAAGGAACATATACAACAATTCCAATTTTGTGTCATATCCATGTAGTTCCAACAAAATCTATTACAACAGCTTCAAAACCTACATCATGGCTGGCCCAAATAAATTCCAAAGTTGAAACCCCCAACCCCCAACCTTCAAGATTCTAGTTTCCACAATAACAACACTACACTAATGTTCAACGCACAACCATCACCTTCAGCAACAAAGCCACCAACTCGATGCACCCGTAAACCCAACCATGGTCTACACAATTGCCATACATGCAACGATTTATATATAGAAAAGGTTAATGATGAAGTGTACTAATTCACAGTCAACCTCAAACTGTCACAGCTACTACAGCATAACAAAACAAAATCACAATGGCAACGCAAAAACAAATTGTTACCACGTCATGCACATGATGACCAAATATGAATATTCCAAACGGTTACGTAAATCTTGCATCAGCAACTCTCAAAAATTCCTTAGGATTCTTTCCAAAAAGACCCTCCAAACTTCCCATATAAACCTCTACCTAATTCATTCTTTGGGGTGGACAGATCCTTTCACCCTTCATTCTAAAAGAAATTTTGCTCCTAAAAAATCTCTCCCAAATATTCCTTCGACCCTCCATAACCTTCAATACAGACCACTCCATCAAACTTTCTTCCATCTTCAACCTTCTTTCTTAAATTTTCCCCAAATCTTACCTCCTACCACAAATCCAGTTTCCTTCAAAAGACCCATAAACCTCATCTGAAACAAAACCAGAACAGAGTGGAGTATATGAGAGATTGAGACAAAACAATGAGAAATTGAAACGATTCACAAATCTCACAAACCTGGGCAAAATGACTTTGGACCTGAAATGAGGCAAAAGATGAGATCATGTTACAACCTGTTTCTGCCGTGAGAACACCATAGAAGAAGGTTGGAACGATCTAGTTTAAGCTTTGATTTTGTTCTTGGATTTTCTCGTGGCTTTTGTTTTTTTTTCTTTTTCTTCGTTTGTATGAGTTGTCGTGTCTTTGCAAAAAGAGTTGATTTCTATTAATGGTGTTTTTGACTCTCTCCTTTCGTTTTCACTGTTGATGGATTTTCGGATGAGGAAATTTTGGTTGGTTTAAAAAAGAATGTAATGTGGTTTTTTTTAGTTTACTTGTATGTTCATTGCCTTGGTAGATGGGCTTTATTGAGCCCATGATCCGTTTCAGGCCATTATGTTCGAGTGAAAGGGCCATGAGTCCTATAATTATGATTCCAACCCCTTTCATTTCTTCATCATCCCTTTCTTCTCTTAGCTTTTTTTTTGTTAATTTTGTTTTGTTTTTATTGTTAATGGTTTTGTTAAGAAATTATCATACTTTGTTAAATTTTAATTTAAACCCTTCTTGATTAAGTTTTAATGTTTTTATTTTAATCTTTGATTTTTGACTTTCAATTTTATTTTTGGTTGATGAAGAAATAAAAAAATCACCACTAGTCAAATTATTGATAAATGGTGATTAATCTGAGACCTCTTTTTTTCTCTTTTCATTTTCTTCTACATCTTTTTATCTCGATTTTATTTTTCGATTGATGAAGTCTTTGGATCTGTGAACGTCAATTTATCAAAGTCGATAACCTTCATTATGTCAAATCTATGGAAAATGACCATTGGGGTCATTTTCTACACTTTGGGATCGTGATAGGCTACCTTCGATTAATCGACATGAGTGTATGTTTAAGACGAGATCCCCGCTTTCTTTTGGTCTGTGCAATACGATTAAATTGGATAATGATCCTCAACATCATTTCTCTATCTTGTTTTTTAGCACGGATATCAACTTGTGCGACCTCCTATAGTTTGACTTTCGTCATAAGTCGAACTACGACAGTTTAGCACTACATCTAGTCCTGATTCAATTCAAAAATCAACTAATGACTAACTTTACTTTCTGTCAATATATCATTGTTTTAATTTCAATCAAATATACAATTTTTTTATTTTCATTCATTATATCTCAATTATATTATCTTGTTCATATACTTGTTAATATTATCTTGATTATATTGTTATGAATATTATCTCGATTATATTTATATATATCTTGCCATATTATTCATATTGTTCATATTCATATTCATCTTGATCATCTCTTATTTACACATATCCGAAAATACATAACAATTATCGAAACAATAAAAGCATAAATTGGTGGACTGTTGGTTACTTGTCCGAGCAACGGATTATTGGACTTTGTCAGAAACCCTAGCTTGGAATTATGTCCGACTTTTCCTCAAGGCTTAGTTTAGGACACTTCGCATACACACGACATTCTCTTGGGCTACCTTACAACGAGACCATTTATTTCGTGCAATCCCATGTAATTCACATGTATCCCTATCCCATTTCGGTGTACGCATTCGTATTTCTTTGAGTGTGGTTTATCTTCTAGGGGCACCCTTAGGGACTAGCGTAGATTAAACTGTTTTCAAACTAATTCTCGATTCATCATCGAGCCATTTTCAAACACCTTTCGTAAGTCTAATGCTCGTCCTTATTTGCCATCAACCTATCGCATACTCTTTCATATTTCACCATGGTTTCGATATTAGGGGCACCCTCAGGGACTAGTATCATTTCTTACAACTTAACCTTTGACTCATCGTTAAGTCGGTTCCATTTTTAATTAATCCCTCGACTCGTCGTCGAGCCATTTTTAAACCAACTTCCATTCCACCATGTCTTTGCACGCAAGTAAGTCAAACCCTTGATCCAACACCAAGTGGTATTTTAAACCAAGTTGTAAGTCGAGTGCCTTTTGCCTCTCAGTCCACCTCTTTTCTCAACGTATTCGATTCAATCTTTTACAAATGATTTTCTTAATCAAATAACGAAAGAAGAAAATTATTTGAGTCTAGCATTCATTGAATCTTCGAATAAAGGTCTCTCGAGGCGCACACTTTGGGTTGTCGTTCATTCACCCTTTCGTCTTAAAACACCTAATCTTTATCTAAATATTTTCGTGATCAAACTTATGAAAGAAGGATGTTCTTAGAGTCTAGCATTCCTTGAATCTTCGAATGATTAGCTCTCGAGGGATGCCCCTTGAGTTCTTGTTCATTCAATCTTTCGAATTCAAAACGTTTAATCTATTCCCCAACCTTAATTAATCAACTCCCGAAGGAACCGAGTCCTTAGAATCTCGCATTCTTTAAATTCTTGAGTGACAACTCTCGAGGCACGCCCCATGGGTTGTCAGCCACTCAGTCTTTCGTTCCCAAACCCAAACTTCGATTCAATTCAACCCTTTCTCCTTTCGTGGTCGTTACTACGAACTACAGACACTCTGATTCTTCATTCTCTTCTGAATGTAAGATACATTTGCACAGGATTGCAATAATCATGGCGAGTTACCTTCTATCCATATTTAGTTTCCCCCTATCCTTTCTCGTAGTTGAACTACGAAGCTCTGATTTCTCATTCTCATCCGAATGAGCATACGTAGGCACAAGGGCCCCAATCCTTGGCGAGTACCCTATCCTTTAACCACCCATTTTTCCCTTGACGTCTTTATCCTTTACCCTGTCGATTCGTTTTTATCATTGAGAAGAAAATAAGCAACCTTAGATAAAAGGCCATCGCAAATCACCCTAAGAGGTTCCCGTTGAGTACAACGAACTTGAGGGGTGCTAATACCTTCCCTTTGCCTAACCGACTCCCAAACCCAAAACATCAGTTGCGACGACCCTGTTCCTGTCCTTATGTTCTAAAAGGTTTTCTCGGTATTTCCTTTCCCTTTTGGGGATGAATAAAGTTCGGTGGTGACTTTGTCAAACCGCTTTCTGCGCCTTTTGTGCGAGGGTCGTGTTTTCGAAATATGAATTTTTTGAGGTGCGACATCAACAACAATAACAATATTAATGTAACACGAGTTATGATGTTTTACATAGTAGACATGATATGTGTTTTGTTTTTTGTGTTGAGAATGTAATTCCTTGTGTCAAAGCAGGTCGTGCTCGACGAAAACAAGTATGTGCCGAAATTATCTTAGTGAGGTGAGTGTATGTTAAAATATCGAAGTAGGTTACTCGACAAGATTTCGACTTAGGCCTATTTTAGTAGTGTTAGCTAAATTATAGATTTTGGGCTTTTGTGTTTTGGGTTTTGGCTTAGGGATCAAGCTAACCTAAAATAATAAATAGATGGAGTAACCCCTATTCTTGTAACAACTTGAATTCACATAACTTTGCAGTTGTAAAGTGAATAAGTTTTTCAAAATTTATGGGCAGAGAGTTACTCTACATAAATCACCACTTTCTTCTATATTTTGTCAAACCCTAATCTTCTTTCTTATTCAATTTTTCTTTCTTCTTCCATTAATAATTGTTGCACATAATCATTTTTGCAATCAAGGTGTGATTGATTCACTTAAGTGAAGAGTGAATAACAAGGGGTTTTGATCGGTTGATTGAATCTTGTTCATCAAGATTGGTTCAGAATTACTCAAAGTCTTGGGTTAATTACAACATCTGATATCTAGATCACTAGATGAGAGATTCGTGGGAAGAAAATCATGATGGCAATGAATCATCCAAACTGGCATTTTTCGGCGAATCTTCCGATTCTCAAGAATAATAATATGAGAATTGGTGCAAGCAGATGAATTTTATCATCTGTTATCAAGATCTTTGGGATATTGTGAAGGAAGGAGTAACACCATTTATAGAAAACACATCGGATCAAGAAAAGGCCACACCCAAGGAATTGAAGAAGAAAGATTATAAAGCTTTGTTTATAATTCATCAATGTGTTGATCCTGATAATTTTGAAAAGGTTAGTGATGTAAAACCAGTGAAAGAAGCAAGGGAAATTCTAAACTCACAATAGAACCTATAAATTGCTTCAAATGAAAGAAATGAAAGCATAACAGTTTTTTTCACTAGGGTTACAAACCTGGTGAATCAAATCAAGTTATGTGGAGAAGTGTTAACATCAATATCAGTTGTTGCAAAGATCTTGAGGCCATTGGCTCCAATGTTCGACCACGTGGTAGTAGTCATAGAAGAGTCAAAATACTTTTCAACATTGACAAAGGAAGATCTTCAACGGATGCTTGAATCTCATAATAAAGGATGGCTGAAACAGCTGCAGGCAAGTCGAATAGTGACATGGCTTTGCAGGAGCAATCAGCAAAATAAAAGAAAGGAAAAGGAAGTTGGAATGGAAAAAAAAAAGCAGAGGAGGCTACAACAATTCGACTGGTTAAAATCAGCAAGAGGCTAGTCGAATCAGATAAATTCCTCATACCAAAGCAACCAAAGAGGTGGTGCGGCGAGTAGAGGAAGAGGTTATGGTCAAAAACCTGACAAAAGTCACATTCAGTGTTACAATTGTCAGAAATATGGTCACTATTCTAATGATTATGCTGAAAAGCAGAAGAATCAAGAAACTGATGCAAAGCTGGTGAAACATGAAGAAGAAGAGATGTTGTTGATGGTCACAACAAGAGATGAAGAAAGATTCTAGGACCAATGGTACTTATACAAAGGATATTCATCACATATGACTAGTAGGAAACATTGGTTTGTCAACATAAAGCCCTCAATGAAGAACATGGTGAAATTTGCAAATGGCAATACTCTAGCAGCTGAAGGTATCAGTGATGTTCTGATTATGAGGAAAGATGGAAAAAGGTCAGTAATTTCTAATTTGTTATAGATACCTGTCATGCAGAGCAATTTTCTCAACATAGGGAAGTTGGTCAAAAAGAACTACAAGGTGTCTATTGAAGACAAAATGATGAGAGTTATCGACTCAAATGGAATGTTGATCTGGAAGGCTCCAATGTCTCAGAATAGAACCATCAAGATTGAGCTTAATATGATGGAGCAAAAGTCCCTTGCAACTGCAACTAGCATGGATGAATGGATATGGGACTATAGACTTAAACATCTCAACTTTAAAGACATCAGAGATATAAAGAAAAGAAATATGGTTTTAGGATTACTAGAAATCGACATTCCAAATGAAGTGTTTGAAAAATGTGTGCAGGCAAAGTAACACAAGAATAGCTTCTGCAAGGATGCAGGAAGCAAGTCGAACGAAATTCTTGAAGTCATATATTATGATGTATATGGTCATATCCAGGTGGATTCAATTGGAGGTAACAGATACTTTGTTACTTTCATAGATGATTTTAGTCAAAAATTGTGAATTTACCTGATCAAGAAGAAAAGTGAAGTGATTGAGGTATTTTCCAAATTTAAATCTATGGTCGAAGGACAAAGTGGTCGTAACCTAAAGATTCTGAGGACTGATGGTAGTGGAGAGTATGTCTCGAAAGATTTTGGTGCATTATATGAAAAATAAAGGATTATGCATGAGGTGGTGCCACCCTACACTCCTCAGCAGAATGGAAGTGCAAAAAGGAAGCATAGAACCATCATGAATACGGTGGCAAGTATGTTGAAAGCCAAGCATCTACCTAAAGAATTATTGGGAGAAGTTGTGTCAACTACAACATACATCTTGAACAGTTGTCCAGCAAAAAGGCTAGAAGGAATTACACCAGTGTCACTACTGCGAAAATAAGGTGCCGACAAAACAGAAGAGTCGCCACCTTTCGTTATTTATCCCTCAGAGCGGGAAAGGAAACGATCGGAAAAACCTGACGAAAAAGTATAAGACAAGGTCATCGCAACCAATGTCTGGATTTAGGAGTCGGTTAAGCAAGGGGAAGGTATTAGCACCCCTCACGTCCATCGTACTCGATGGGATCCATGCTTGTTGTGTTTATTTGATGGGTTGATTACATCTATCTACACTAAAGGTCTGGTCTGAAAAGAAAAGAAAATGACTCGGCAAAGCGTCGCGCTCTATGCCTACATATTCCCGTCTGGAACGAGAAATCAGAGTCAACGTAGTTCGCCTAACTACGGGTTACGGGGGAAGGTTGCTCGCCGAGATATCGCATCTCGTGCCTACGTACTTTCCACGGCGCAAAAGATCAGAGCAAACGTAGTTCGGGCCAACGAGAGACACATGTTTGTCTTTTTTATTCGAGTAGGTTTAACAGACGGTTCCAGCAGTTGGTGTATGCAGATCGCTCGACGGAGACTTAGGCGTTTACGGTTTGCGGTAGAACCGGGAGTTAACAAAACTCTCCTTATGAAAAGGGTTTCCAAGAAATTAAAGGTCCAAGAGGACAAAGAGAGTTTGATCTTTGTTTTCTATTTTTTAGAAGAAGTATCTTTTTTATGGATGTTTGCAACTGATATCGCACTAGAGACTATGACCTGAGAGTGAATGCGTCGCATGTCACCCAAAGGGTGCCATACTAAACATCCAGACTGTTGAAAATAAACTCTCCAACAACCCTTTCTAAAGTAGCTTAAGGCTCGTAGCGTACGATGTCAATTAACCTTTATTAATGTATTTTGATTTGTTTGAAGATGAGAAGAGAAAGGACGCACTAAAGGGGAACTGATCCAATCCTAAAGTTGTCATGCAAAGTTGATCCTATGGTTGAGGTTAGGAGGGAAACTAACTAATGTTATCATGCATGGTTAGAACCCTAATGTCTGTCATAACTTCTCTTGAGCAAGAGAAGTCAGAGTTCCTAGGGGAACATGGCAAATGAAAGTAACAGCAAAAGAAATAACTGTAAAGAATAACTGTAAATAAAATGCATGCAATGCAACAAACAAGAAGAAGGAGCCAAACTCAACTTCTAGAGCAAGCAATCCCAAAGGCAACACACAAAACACAGGCAAGGGAGACAGACTCAACCTTAAGCCAGCAAGCAAAGCCAATCAATAACAGTCAAGCAGAGGGAGACAGACTCAACCTCTAAATGCAGACAAGCAAAGGGAGCTAGTCTCAACCTTTAGGATGCTCCTAGGCCTAGAAACATCTATATGAGACCCTAGTCTAATGCAACACACCAAACAGTCACACAAGCAACAGCAAAACAGTCAGAAAATACAGCTGACAAGAATAGCAGACAAACAGCCCAACAGCAAAGCAGATAAACAACAAACAATCAAACTGTCTGCAAACAAATCCAAGCCCAAGCCAATCTCAAGAGAAGTCTTCATATTCATGCTTCAACAAGCCCCAACAAGAGGGAAGAGAATTAACATCAAGATTATTGATTGATGATGGGAAGCAGGAAGGAAACCAAGGGAATCCAACCTGGCACTCAACCATTCATCTGAGATATGCATCCTCAAAGGTTCTACCTCTTGTAAAATGCCACACATCCTTCCAAAGGAAAGATGAGGCTTTCGCATAGGGACCTTGAATCATAGGATGGGAATGGAAGGTAATCAAAGCAATCCATGTTTATTTGAAGAAAGAGAAAGCAAACTAGGCTCTTCTTAAACCCTAATTGAACAAACTCAAAGAAAGCTACTAAAAGAAGGTCTAAACACCAAAACAAGCACCACCATCAAGCAAACAGAAGCCTATACATGTCTAAAGCACCATAAAAGAAGATTAACAAACCTATTATGAACTAAAGGCTACCATTAAAGTCATTCTAAAGCAAGTGTTATGTTGAAAGCATCTTAAAACTAGCCTAAATACTAAATCCATGAAAAATACTAAAACTACTTCTAAAATCCTATAAGATTTTCTAGGGGTACCTAAGAAGGTTAAGGACCTATAGTAGAAAGGTCAGGGATCAAATCAAATAGGAAGGTCGCCTTAAAAGTCCTAGATCACAAGGTATCAAATGAAAACCCTAAAATGGAAGGTCTAATGATCCTAATCCAAAGAAGAACCTAATGTTGTCTAAAAAATCTGAAATAAATCCTAAGGGATCATGCATTTCTAATCTACCAGCTAGCTAAAAATCTCATCCAAATTCTATACGAATTGAAAGAACAAAAATCAGCAAAAACATGAAGAAATAAACCAAATTAAAGAAATTAATAAAAATGCAAAAATCAAATTAAATTGAAAATGGCATGAAAATAAAATGTAAAAGCATCATAAAATCAGAAATAAAATCAGGATCATGCTCATATTTTTTATGGTATTTTTCTGATCAATATTGGATTTATCATGAATTTTGCAAGATTAAAGCAATTAAAATAAAATAAAATGAATTAAACAAAAATAAAATGCAAGATTAAATCAGAGGCGCAGGATCCTGTGACTTGGTCTCCTAATCTAAGGGATCTGGTGCTGCCACCTCATTAAATGAAACGATGTGTTTCATAGCCAAAGTTCAACTTCTGAGATTAAAACGTGGCCATTAGATGAGAGGACAAAGTCATCGTTCTAGGCTGATCCAAGGGTGAAAAGATCGTCTCCCTCGTTTGAATCTCCAGTTAGAGGGAGACTTGCAGCGGTGGCCGGAGAACGACGCCGATCATCTTCTCCGGCGAGACAACATGTACAGATCATCAAACCTCAAAAAACCTTACATCATCTTACTCCAAATTTCACGCTGATCTCAAATATGCTATCCATTTCCTCTAATTCTCAACAGAATTCAAAACACCATGGAGATCTTAAAATGCACATAATTCTGAAATCTCACCAATCCTCAATACAAAGCCATAGATTTGTTCCTCATGCTTCACAGGTCATCCTAAACTATTTAGATCGTGCTAAAACCTCATGATCAAGCCAATTCAACTCCAAACAGAAATCACATAGCATCTTAGTTTGTCTCTAAACTTCCAAATTCTGATCCAGAATCCATCTAAACAACTTCTTAAAGCCTAACCACATGTCAAAATATGCTAGATCAATATGAATCTACAACAAATTTGAAATTTACATACCTGAGTTGGAGCATCAAATTGGAGCAGTTAGAGCATGATCATTGGCTTCAAATTGTGCAGATTCACTCTATGTTTGATGTTGAAGATGAATCAATCCTTAATTTGCTTTGAATCCCTCTGAATCAGAAAACACGATTTCACACTTGAAGCTTTAAATTCAACTTCCAATCTCTGGCCATGGCACGAAATGAACACCAAACTTGCTCTGAATCCATCATACAACTTATATAGAAGATGTTTATGGGCTTTTGAGGTCCATTGAAGGCCCAAATCAGAATATCTAAATTTCACTTTTCCTTGAAAATTCCAACATGGTGAGCACGAATTTGCACTAAAAACTTCCCCAAGAAGTTTCAATTCCCTTGCTTGTCAACTGTAGAAAGTGTAGAGATCAATTGGAGAGCTTGTTTCCATCATAAGACTATGGTTTGATGTGTTGCTTATTTGTGAAGTAACAAGTTGAAATGCTATAAAAAAAAGCCTCAAAATGACTTTCCAATATTGCCAATATGCTTAGAATTATTTTTCTGATTAAAATGAGTACTCACTTGGCCTATTTTGAACACAAATGAATTAATCTTGAATTTTTCACTTAAATGCCTTTAAATTCTCCTTTTGTCAATTTCTTTCAAACCAAGTCTCACCCTAAGCCAAATCAATTCATCAGGAGCACATGGTTGGCCTAAAAGATCATATTGAACAGGTTTTGTGCTGAAAAAAACTTCATTTGAAGCTTGCAAGATGGTGAAAATGACCTATAATGCCAAATGACCTATAATCTTACTTTCCCAAAATACCTCTAACTTGTAAACTTCATAACTTGAGTTCTACAAATTAGATGGAAGACTTCTAGTACAATTTGGAAAGGTAAGATCAAGACCTACAACTTTCTTGTTGGAAAAAAGTTTAGGAGAAACAACCTTCTAGGTCAAATGTTCCATGGAAGTTGGTTGACTTTCACAGACAAATTTCACATTCCTCAGATGACCTGTAACTTGTCTGGACCATAACTTGAGTTCTATAAATCCAACGGAGGACTTCTAGTACTCAAATTAAAGCTAAGAGCATGCTCTACAAGTTTCATGTTAACAAAAAGTGGAGATGAAACTTGAATCTTGAGATAAGTGGTCTTGAAGTTAGGCACTAAATAGGGGATTTTACCCTAAGAACCCTAATTTAGCAACTCCTCACACTATGAACTTTTCTTGGATTGATCTTGGAATATCACCTCATGTGTATCAACATAACTCTCCATGATTTCAAAGACTTATAATTGAGCTTTGATCCTCTTCAATTGCACAGTTGACTTAGGATTACTCATATGAAAACCCTAATTGCAACACCCTCAATTGTGGCTCTTCACACTTGGCATAAAGACTTGTCTGAGCTCCCTCATGACCCTCAAGGCACTCTATGAGATCTATCCACACACTCTCTACTTGATCAAGGCTCCATAGCCCATTGATGGTCTTTAACTGGTCCTCAGATTAGGAGATTAACCACATACAAACATACAAACTTCTCAAGAACCCAACCCTCTTCCTGATGACTTTGGTGACTTCTTAAGCTTGAACAAAACCTCTAGATAGGCTCCTCTTGATATAAACCACACTTGATCCCCTGCACAAATGAACAATGCTATGCTATGCAAATGTTAGATCAATGATATGCCAATGCAATGAAACATAAACCAAGTAAGAAAAGGTTAGGCAAATTTTGGGGTGCAACAGCTGCCCCTATTCAAGCGGCTTGAACCTGACTGGATGACAAGCGAACGACTTTCAGCCAATCGAGGTAGAAGACGGTTGAATACCAAAGAACCCGGAAATTTGCTAACTGAAGAAACAAACTGCACAAACTGCTTGGGGAAACAAAAAATCCAGATAATTGAATCTGATTGTCACAGCAACAACTGATCAATCATCTGATACAGAGCCTGATCTCAATATCAACCACCTGCGTGACGCCACAAGAACTGAATCAATAATCAATCTTCCAACATACGCTACAATAAGCAGGCACTACGTAAGGTGCGTCATCCCTGTACTATCCGGGATCTTCCATTTCCGAAGAAACGAGCATCGCACTAAATAAAAGCGCGGAATGTCAATATACTATCCTTGACCTTCCATTTCCGAAGAAACGGGCATACACTACGTAAAGTGAGTCATCCCTGTACTATCCGGGATCTTCCATTTCCGAAGAAACGAGCATCGCACTAAATAAAAGCGCGGAATGTCAATATACTATCCTTGACCTTCCATTTCTGAAGAAACGACCATACGCTACGTAAAGTGAGGCATCCCTGTACTATCCGGGATCTTCCATTTCCGAAGAAACGAGCATCACACTAAATAAAAGCGTGGAATGTCAACATACTATCCTTGACCTTACATTTCCAAAGAAACGGGCATCGCACTAAATAAAAGTGCGGTATCCCTGTACTATCCGGGATCTTCCATTTCCGAAGAAACGAGCATACGCTACGTAAAGCGAGTCATCGTTGTACTATCCGGGATCTTCCATTTCCAAAGAAACGAGCATCGCACTAAATAAAAGCGCGAAATGTCAATATACTATCCTTGACCTTCCATTTCCAAAGAAACGGGCATCACACTAAATAAAAGTGCGGTATCAGGCATCCGAAGACTTGAACAAGCAACTCTACGGGGAAATCTGGCAACAACTCCAAAGTCTAATTATGAAGCCGTTTAATGCTGACGTAACAGCCATTCGAGGAAACTCCGTCGGAGAATTTCTGACAACAACTCCAAAGTCTAATTATGAAGCCATTTAATGCTGACGTAACAGCAATTCGAGGAAACTCCGCCGGGGAATTTTTGACAACAACTCCAAAGTCTAATTATGAAGCCATTTAATGCTGATGTGACAGCAACCCGAGGAAAACTCCGCTGGGGAAGAAGAGAAACTTACCCAAGCAACTCTGATGAGGGAATACATGGTAAGACGAACATTATCATCACATATCTCATGTCAAGAATTTGAATATTCGAAAACCATCCTGAACAAGAATTCCAATTACCTGCAGGGAATAACACCTGAAAACAAAGAGGTAACCAACCTGGCTTATGTTTCAAAATGCGTATGTTTGAAAATGGCGTAATGCTCCATACGGCATGGAAATGCTACGCATTTGGGTAGATGCAAATATGATGCAGATATGATGATATATGCAAGATGCAAATGCAGGCTCTGGCTGCCGGAGAAAAGCTGGATACATAACCGCTTCAGCAAAATAAATGCTGAAGACAAAGCCAACTCCGCTGGGGATAACCGGGTATCACATAATTATCCCAGCAAAATAAATGCTGGAAAGGTAAACCGACTCCACTGGGGGAAGAAACAATACTGCTGGGGGATAGCTTAACAAATTCGGAGTTACGAACTCTGCAGAGGATGATCAACCTATTGAAGGAAAAGCGACCTGCTGGAGAAACAGAAAGAACAATCCTGCACGGGGATGAACTTTTCAAACCACTGACAACCTGGTTGTACCCTGTGAGGACTCCACTGGGGATTGAATGTTCACATAACCAACTGCTGGGGATGAAAATCACTGCCCGATCGCTTGCTAGCTCGTATCCAACTCTTCTGGGGATAAAGATGCGACTTCCATCTGTTGGGGAGGAATAAAATCACCTAGAGCTTGCTCCTACATTAAGGGACTCCGGCTGGGGGAAACACGATCCCTTAGCTGTTTGTTGCGAAGGTAACGACCCTGCAAAATACGAGCAACAACAAGATACCTTATACAAAAGGAAATATCCAGGTCAATAGCCGTGACAATTGCTCAGTCAATTCAAAGTTTTTACAATTATTGGCCGTGGTCTGCAAGTTTATGCACATGCAAGTTTATCAAAAACATCAGCGTTTTCCACAAACAGAACATTAAAATTAAAATAAGAAACAAACATCAAGTACTGAATAGTATGCGTTTATTGATAACGGGTCTGTAAATAGGCAAAGTTTTATACAATGGATGCAACTCCTGAAAAGAGGAAGCTACAAAAATAAATACAAATATGTACAGAGGTACAAAGAAATTTGTATACATGTCGGCAACGTGGTACAGACGAACACCATGAGCTAATCCTCCTATGACTCGCCTGACTCCGACGCTTTCCCGATACTCCGTCCTCGGAAGAGATTGACTTGGATAATCGACCCTCATGTACTCCCAAACTGTAACAGCCCAAATTTCATTAAATAATTAATTGTAATAATTAATTGATTTAGTGGGATTTTTATTAATGTTGGAAATTAATTTTTATTAATTGGAATTAATAGAGAATTGAGAAGGAATTGGAGAGGAAGGAAAATGAAGGAAATATATAAGAGAGAAAGAAAAGAAAAGAAAAGAAAGATAGAAAACATTTGGAAAGAAAGAGGAAAGAAAGAAGAGAAGAGAAGAAGAGGAAAAGTGGAAATCATCAAGAATCAACATCAAAGCTCCGATTAATCGAGGTAAGGGTGAGAAATGTTTCTATTATCATTGTATGATGTTATGTATGTTGGGTTGGGGTTTTGGTAGAGTTTTCATCACTTTCCAATTAGGGCAAAAGTTGGAATAATCGGTAGATTGATGATTTAATCGGTTGAAACCGAGTAATAATGCCGTAGAATAGTCGGGTAACATGTATTGATGTTGTTTATACTGATTTGGATGTGTAAGAGTTGGATGATGGTGGATTGTGGAGGAGGAACAGAATAGGGTTCTGTTCTGCGCAGGTTCGCTGGTTCTCGCCAGGCGAGCGAAGGCGAAGCCTAGCGAATGTTGGCGAATAATTATATTTAAGTCCCAGTGGACTTCGCTGGCGAGTTCGCCAAGCGAAGTTGGATAGCGAAGGTTCGCCCAGCGAAGGTGCTGGCGAATGGTGGCGAATGAAGTCAGTAGCTACTGACTTGGGCTCGCTGGGAAGTCTCGCCGGGCGAAGTCTAGCGAGTGTCCGCTGAGAGAGTTCGCAAGGCGAAGGCCAGGCGAAGGTTCGCTGCGAGGGTTCGCCAGGCGAATGAAGGCGAATGTGACAGCATTTTTCTTTTGCTGTGTTGTTCATGTGGAGATGGTTTGGTTGCTTCTCATAGGTTAATACCTCTATGATATGATATAGATATGATCTATTGTGATGATGTGTGTTGTGGGTATCCTACGGGCGTGAATCCTAGTTGATGTGCAATGCGTATTAATTGTGATAAATAGAAATACATGTGAATACAATGATGAATGTATGTGTATTGTCTAATGAACTTGCGAATGATTGATGTGTATACAATTATGTGATGAGTATGCATGAGAACATTGTGGATATGTGTGCATGACTTATAATTGTATAAATGGTATTGTGATGTGAATACCTTGATTGTGTGATATATGTTGTATGTGCAATCATTGTGTAATTCTTGAAGAGATGAATTATGTAAATGCATGAGATTAAGATGTCGGTCTTAAGTGCATTTGTTATGGTTGATTGTACATGCATCATTTAGTCAAGAGGCAATATCTGTTAGTTTCATGGAAACTGGTGGCTTGTCCCAAACCTAGAAGTGTGGGTTTGAAGGCTTAGAGGACGGGCCTTTGTGGTTATCGGTCTAGAAGTGTGAACTCGGTTTAATGTAAAAACCGAAAAAAAGATAACGGGTTATCGGTCTAGAAGTGTGGACCCGGTTTAATGTAAAAACCGAAAAAAGATAACGAGAGTCGGTACCGCATTGCATGAGTTGCATTGAGTTGTTGAGTCACATTGATATATGACATATGCATGAAGTGATGCTTATGTGTGAATGATGAGATTGTGGAAATTGTAAGTGTATACATAATGTGGGAATGCCTTGTGAATATCCATGTTTATACATATACATGGGTGGTAAATATATATGACTAAGAGAATGAAGTGTGGTGAGAAATGTGAATATGTGTTATATGACTACCTATATATATATAATCTCATGCTTTGATTATTATGGTTATCTTTCTCACCCTTCTGCTGTTTTATAATGCTCTATGAGGCATTGCAGATTAGGATGCTGGAGTCCTTTTGTGAAGATTAGTCTTCATTCTTCTGAGTCTGCTGCTCTGATATGTAACACCGGGTAGTTAGACTAGTATAGTCATTCTTTTGTGATACATTGCGATGTATCAGCTTATGTGGTTTTGTAAATCTAACTGAATATGATATATTAATTTGGATAGCTTATGTGTACGTGGACTAATATTTTGGAAACGATTAAATGATTTTATCTTCCGCTTAATTTTGAAAATGTTACATATTTTATGGAGCAAAATGTTAAAGAGTTTTGGTGGTGAAATTGTGACATTCTTCCTGTATACCTTATCCTAAAAATTTTACTCTGATAATTCGTATGTGCTTAATTGTTTTATATGCATTTATTTAGGGTATAGAAGGGGGTGTTACAATAGTGGTATCAGAGCAGGTCGGTCCGTCCGGCCAAGTTGTTAGAGTGTTTTTCCCTGTGTGTTATTGATAGGCGTGTGATGCATTATCAATATTGGTTGTTCTTACGTGGTTCTGTTGTGGGAATTAGTAAGATGGTTGCAGGAAGGAACGACGAAGCGATTGCGGAGGCATTGACGAAATTGGCGAGGGCAATTGGGCAGAATCCTCCGGCCAATGTGAATGTGAGGAATCATGCTGATGATGGATTCCGTGCTTTGGGGAAATTCCAAAAGAATAACCCTCCGGTCTTCAAGGGAACTCATGAACCGGACAAGGCACAAATTTGGTTGAAAGCTGTGGAAAAGATTTTTCGAGTTATGAATTGCTCGGATGCACAGAAGGTGCAGTTTGGGACTCATATGCTCGAAGAAGAAGCTGAAGATTGGTGGGGTAATACTCGCCAAAGATTTGAGGAAGATGATATTGTGATTACGTGGGATTTGTTTAGAGAAACCTTTCTGGAGAAGTATTTTCCAGAGGATGTGCGGGGGAAGAAAGAGATCAAATTTCTTGAGTTGAAGCAAGGTAATTCGACGGTTGCTGAGTATGCGGCGAAATTTGAGGAGTTGATCAAATTTTGTCCTCACTATAATACTGGTAATGCTGAGAGGTCTAAGTGCCTCAAGTTTGTGAACGGTTTGAGACCCGAGATTAGACAAGTTATTGGATATCAGGAAATCAGGCGGTTTTCTGAGTTGGTTAACAAGAGCAGAATTTATGACGAAGACAGTAGGGCTAGGTCTAGCCACTACAAGAGTCTAAGTGATAAGAAAGGAAAAGGACAATTCAGAGGAAAACCTTACGTAACTCCTGCTGATAAGGGGAAACAAAAGGTTGGTTTTGGCAAGAAGCCAAGTGGGGGAGTTTCTACCCAGGTCAGGTGTTACACTTGTGGTGAAGCGGGGCATCGTGCTCCGGAGTGCAAAAGTGTTGAACCGAGGTGTTTTAAGTGTGGCAAGCCAGGCCACAAGGCTCTAGAGTGTAGAAGCGGTGCGGGTGTTACTTGCTATAACTGTGGTGAGCGAGGGCACATCAGTACCAAGTGCGATAAGCCGAAGAAGAATCAAGGGAGCGGGAAAGTGTTCGCTCTATCTGGATCTGAGACTGCTAGCGACGATTGATTGATCTGAGGTACGTGTTTTATTAATGGTACACCTTTGATCGCTATAATTGATACCGGAGCTACGCATTCTTTTATTTCTTTGGATTGTGTTAGAAGGTTGAATCTTGAGTTGTCTGTGATTGGTGGCAGTATGGTTATTGATACTCCTGCTATGGGTTCAGTAACTACACCGTATGTTTGCTTGAATTGCCCGTTGAGTATTTTCAGTAGAGATTTTGGGATTGATTTAGTGTGTCTTCATTTGGATCAACTTGATGTCATTCTTGGAATGAATTGGTTAAAATTCAATCGTGTGTATATTAACTGTTTTGACAAAACGGTTATTTTTCCCAATTCGGATGTTGAAAGGGAATTGTTTATGTCGAGGAAACAAGTGAAGGAATCGGTACAAGATGGGGCTAAGGTATTTATGCTTATGGCAACTTTGAGGACTAGTGAAAGTGAAGAGATTGATGCCTTTCCCATTGTTAGAGATTTTCCGGAAGTATTCCCTGAAGAGATAAAGGATTTACCGCCAGAGCGAGAAGTGGAGTTTTCGATAGACTTGATTCCTGGAACTAGTCCGATATCGATGGCTCCATATCGTATGTCGGCCTCGGAGTTAAAAGAGTTGAAGAGTCAACTTGAGGATTTGCTTGAAAAGAAGTTTATTCGTCCGAGCCTGTCACCGTGGGGTGCACCGGTGTTGTTGGTTAAGAAGAAAGAGGGTTCTATGAGGCTCTGTGTGGATTACAGACAGTTGAACAAGGTGACTATTAAGAATAAGTATCCACTCCCAAGGATTGATGATCTGATGGATCAGTTGGTTGGTGCAAGCGTGTTCAGCAAGATTGATTTGAGATCTGGGTATCATCAGATTCGTGTGAAAGCTGAGGATATTCAGAAGACGGCCTTTCGGACGAGGTATGGACACTATGAGTATTCCGTGATGCCATTTGGTGTGACTAATGCACCAGGTGTATTTATGGAGTACATGAATAGGATTTTCCATCCTTATTTGGATAAGTTTGTGGTGGTGTTTATCGACGACATCTTGGTTTATTCGAAGAGCGAAGGAGAGCATGCCGAGCATCTAAAGATTGTGTTATCTGTGTTGAGGGAGAAGCAGTTGTTTGCGAAGCTTTCTAAGTGTGAATTTTGGTTGAAGGAGGTTAGTTTCCTTGGTCATGTGATTTCGAGTAGTGGTGTTGCGGTCGATCCGTCGAAGGTTGAAGCGGTGTCGCAATGGGAGACTCCGAAGTCAGTTTTTGAGATCAGAAGTTTTCTTGGTTTAGCCGATTATTATCGGAAGTTTATTAAAGGATTTGCTAAGTTATCGTTGCCGTTGACGCAGTTGACTAGGAAAGGTCAAGCCTTTGTTTGGTACGCCAAGTGTGAAGCGAGTTTTCAAGAACTTAAGCGAAGGTTGACGACAGCTCCTGTTTTGATTCTGCCAAATCCAGAAGAACCATTCGTTGTGTATTGTGATGCTTCTTTGATGGGTTTAGGAGGTGTGTTGATGCAGAATAACCAAGTTGTAGCTTATGCTTCGAGGCAACTCAAAGTGCATGAGAAGAATTATCCGACGCATGACTTAGAGTTGGCCGCCGTTGTGTTCGTGTTGAAACTTTGGAGAAGTTGGCTAAGTTGTATATTGAGAGGATTGTGTGTCTGCATGGTATTCCGTTAAGTATTGTTTCGGATAGAGATCCGCGGTTTACTTTGAAATTTTGGGAGAGCTTGCAGAGTGCTTTGGGTACTAAGTTGCGTTTGAGTTCAGCGTATCATCCTCAGACTGATGGTCAGACGGAGAGGACAATTCAGTCGCTTGAAGATCTTTTGAGAGCTTGTGTATTGGAAAAAGGAGGAGCTTGGGATAGCTACTTGCCTTTGATTGAGTTTACCTACAACAACAGTTTCCATTCGAGTATTGGTATGGCACCATTTAAGGCGTTGTATGGTAGGAGGTGTAGGACACCATTGTGTTGGTTCGAGTCCGGAGAGAGTTCTGTTGTTGGACCCGAGTTAGTTCAACAGACTACTGATAAGATCAAGATGATTCAAGAGAAGATGAGAATTACTCAGAGTCGTCAGAAGAGTTATTATGACAAGAGGAGGAAGACACTTGAATTTCAAGAGGGAGATCATGTGTTTCTTCGAGTCACTCCGATGACAGGTGTTGGTAGGGCACTGAAGTCGCGCAAGTTGTCGCCGCGTTTCATTGGTCCTTATCAGATTTTGCAAAGGATAGGAGAAGTGGCCTATCGTGTGGCTTTACCACCGTCGCTTGCTAATCTTCACGACGTATTCCATGTATCTCAGTTGAGGAAATACATTGCAGATCCGTCTCATGTAGTCCAAATAGATGATGTGCAGGTGAGAGATAACCTGACTGTTGAGACATCACCTATGCGGATTGAGGATCGGAAATTGAAGCAGCTTCGAGGTAAAGAGATTGCTTTAGTGAAGGTCGCTTGGGGAGGACCGGCTGGTGGAAATGTTACTTGGGAGCTTGAGAGTCGGATGAAAGAGTCTTATCCAGAACTGTTTGAATCAGGTAACATTTTCGAGGACGAAAATTCCTAAAGTGGGGGAGAGTTGTAACAGCCCAAATTTCATTAAATAATTAATTGTAATAATTAATTGATTTAGTGGGATTTTTATTAATGTTGGAAATTAATTTTTATTAATTGAAATTAATAGAGAATTGAGAAGGAATTGGAGAGGAAGGAAAATGAAGGAAATATATAAGAGAGAAAGAAAAGAAAAGAAAGATAGAAAACATTTGGAAAGAAAGAGGAAAGAAAGAAGAGAAGAGAAGAAGAGGAAAAGTGGAAATCATCAAGAATCAACATCAAAGCTCCGATTAATCGAGGTAAGGGTGAGAAATGTTTCTATTTGATCATTGTATGATGTTATGTATGTTGGGTTGGGGTTTTGGTAGAGTTTTCATCACTTTCCAATTAGGGAAAAGGTTGGAATAATCGGTAGATTGATGATTTAATCGGTTGAAACTGAGTAATAATGCCGTAGAATAGTCGGGTAACATGTATTGATGCTGTTTATACTGATTTGGATGTGTAAGAGTTGGATGATGGTGGATTGTGGAGGAGGAACAGAATAGGGTTCTGTTTTGCGCAGGTTCGCTGGTTCTCGCCAGGCGAGCGAAGGCGAAGCTTCGCCAGGCGAAGCCTAGCGAATGTTGGCGAATAATTATATTTAAGTCCTAGTGGACTTCGCTGGCGAGTTCGCCAAGCGAAGTTGGATAGCGAAGGTTCGCCCAGCGAAGGTGCTGGCGAATGGTGGCGAATGAAGTCAGTAGCTACTGACTTGGGCTCGCTGGGAAGTCTCGTCGGGCAAAGTCTAGCGAGTGTTCGCTGAGAGAGTTCGCCAGGCGAAGGTTCGCTGCGAGGGTTCGCCAGGCGAATGAAGGCGAATGTGACAGCATTTTTCTTTTGATGTGTTGTTCATGTGGAGATGGTTTGGTTGCTTCTCATAGGTTAATACCTCTATGATATGATATAGATATGATCTATTGTGATGATGTGTGCTGTGGGTAGCCTACAGGCGTGAATCCTAGTTGATGTGCAATGCGTATTAATTGTGATAAATAGAAATACATGTGAATACAATGATGAATGTATGTGTATTGTCTAATGAACTTGCGAATGATTGATGTGTATACAATTATGTGATGAGTATGCATGAGAACATTGTGGATATGTGTGCATGACTTATAATTGTATAAATGGTATTGTGATGTGAATACCTTGATTGTGTGATATATGTTGTATGTGCAATCATTGTGTAATTCTTGAAGAGATGAATTATGTAAATGCATGAGATTAAGATGTCGGTCTTAAGTGCATTTGTTATGGTTGATTGTACATGCATCATTTAGTCAAGAGGCAATGTCTGTTAGTTTCATGGAAACTGGTGGCTTGTTCCAAACCTAGAAGTGTGGGTTTGAAGGCTTAGAGGACGGGCCTTTGTGGTTATCGGTCTAGAAGTGTGGACCCGGTTTAATGTAAAAACCGAAAAAAAATATAACGGGTTATCGGTCTAGAAGTGTGGACCCGGTTTAATGTAAAAACCGAAAAAAGATAACGAGAGTCGGTACCGCATTGCATGAGTTGTATTGAGTTGTTGAGTCACATTGATATATGACATATGCATGAAGTGATGCTTATGTGTGAATGATGAGATTGTGGAAATTGTAAGTGTATACATAATGTGGGAATGCCTTGTGAATATCCATGTTTATACATATACATGGGTGGTAAATATATATGACTAAGAGAATGAAGTGTGGTGAGAAATGTGAATATGTGTTATATGACTACCTATATATATATAATCTCATGCTTTGATTATTATGGTTATCTTTCTCACCCTTCTGTTGTTTTATAATGCTCTATGAGGCATTGCAGATTAGGATGCTGGAGTCCTTTTGTGAAGATTAGTCTTCATTCTTCTGAGTCTGCTGCTCTGATATGTAACACCGGGTAGTTAGACTAGTATAGTCATTCTTTTGTGATACATTGCGATGTATCAGCTTATGTGGTTTTGTAAATCTAACTGAATATGATATATTAATTTGGATAGCTTATGTGTACGTGGATTAATATTTTGGAAACGATTAAATGATTTTATCTTCCGCTTAATTTTGAAAATGTTACATATTTTATGGAGCAAAATGTTAAAGAGTTTTGGTGGTGAAATTGTGACATTCTTCCTTTATACCTTATCCTAAAAATTTTAATCTGATAATTCCTATGTGCTTAATTGTTTTATATGCATTTATTTGGGGTATAGAAGGGGGTGTTACACAAACCACTAAGCAATGCAGTATCGAACTCGGACTGCAATCATTTGCTTTTTCAATCCCTAACTTTTGCCTGAATCACCCTTTGCGGGTTTTCGATTCACCGGGATACCCTTTTTTGCCGAAGTCGCCTTTTCAGGTTTTTAACTTCGCGGATGTACATCTTTTCAGTTTTATCCCTAATTTTTGCCCGAACCTTTTTCTTTTTCTTTTTGGTTCGCCGGGATGCCCCATTTTTGCCTGGACTCTCTTTTTTCTGTCCAGCGGGTCTCTTTAAGCAAAGTATTTTTTAACTGCGTCCGAGTTCACAGGGGATGAAAAATCTTCGCCATCCATGGTGGACAATAGCAAGGCTCCTCCAGAGAAGACCTTTCGAACGATATATGGACCTTCATAGTTGGGAGTCCATTTGTCCCTATGATCTGACTGTGGTGGGAGAATCTTCTTTAGCACAAGATCGCCCGTCTGAAAGCTTCGAGGGCGCACCTTCTTGTCGTAAGCTTTCTTCATCCAGATCTGGTATAACCGACCATATGCGATAGATGCAAGTCTCTTCTCATCCATCAAACTGAGCTGATTCATCCTATTCCTTATCCATTCTGCCTCATCAAGTTGGACATCGAGCAATACCCTCAAAGAAGGAATCTCAACTTCTAATGGTAGGACAACCTCCATACCATACACTAGTGAGAAGGGTGTTGCCCCGGTTGATGTGCGTACCGTCGTACGATAACCGTGCAATGCGAAGGGCAACATCTCATGCCAGTCTTTTTATGTCATAACCATCTTCTGAACTATCTTCTTGATATTCTTATTGGCCGCTTCGACAGCGCCATTCATCTTGGGCCGATAGGGAGATGAGTTGTGATGCTTAATCTTGAAATTCTGACACAATTCCTTCATCATCTTGTTATTCATGTTCGAACCATTGTCAATAATGATTCTCTCAGGAATGCCGTAACGACAAATGATGTCCTTTTTGATAAACCGGGCTACTACTTGCTTGGTAACATTGGCGTAAGACGCGGCTTCAACCCATTTGGTGAAGTAATTGATTGCTACCAAGATGAATCGGTGTCCGTTGGATGCGGTGGGCTCAATCTTCCCAATCATATCTATGCCCCACACGGAGAAAGGCCACGGGGACGCCATAACGTTCAAAGGGTTTGGCGACACCTGAATCTTGTCAGCATAAATATGGAATTTATGGCACTTCTTTGCAAACTTAAAGCAATCTCTTTCCATTGTCAGCCAATAATACCCTACCCATAATAACTTTCAAGACATAACGTGTCCACCGGTGTGCGTGCCAAAGGTTCCTTCCTGGACCTCTTCCATGAGCAGATTAGCTTCTTTCTCATCAACACATTGAAATAGCACCAAATCATGGTTTCTCCTGTACATAACACCATCTGGATTCAAGTAGAAGTTGCCAGCCAATCTCCTATGAGTCTTCTTGTCACGGCTGGATGCCCCAGTCGGATACTCTTGGTTCTTTAGGAAATTCTGGATATCAAAATACCACGGCTTGCCATCGGAAGCTTCCTAAATAGAGAATATGAAGGCGGGCCTGTCAAGGCGAGAGATAACTATTCTGGGAGCATCTGTCCAGAAGTTAACTTTGTACATCGAAGACAATGTCGCAAAAGCGTCAGCCTTCTGATTTTCGGCCCGTGGCACATGGTGAAACTCTACTCTGTCAAGGAAAGGCAACAACCTCCTTGCATAATTCATGTACGGTATCAGATTTGGCTGACGAGTCTCTCATTCTCCCTTGATCTGGTTCACGACTAGCGCGGAGTCTCCATACACATCAAGATTTTTAATCCTCAAATCAATAGCCTCCTCGAGACCCATGATACACGCCTCATATTCAACCTCATTATTGGTAACTAGAAATGTCAATCTGGAAGTGAATGGGATGTGTGTCCCATGGGGAGTCGTGATGATTGCCCCAATCCCACTTCCATATGAATTCACAGCACCGTAAAAAATCAATTGCCATTAGGAACCCGGATCAGGACCTTCACCATGCAATGGTTCCTCGCAGTCTTTCATCTTTAAGTACATGATATCCTCGTCAGGAAAATCAAACTTCATTGGATGGTAATCATCGATTGGCTGCTCAGCCAGGTACTCTGACAGTATGCTACCTTTGATAGCCTTTTGCGAAACATAATGTATATCGTACTCTGTCAGTACCATCTGCCATCGGGCAATCCTTCTTGAAAGTGCCTGCTTTCTCAAAGACATATTTGATCAAATCCATCTTCGAAATCAGCATGGTTGTATGATTCAGCATGTATTGTCTCAGACGTTTGGCAGCCGAAGCAAGTGCACAACACGTCTTTTCGAGCATTGAGTAACGGGACTCACAATCTGTGAACTTTTTACTCAAGTAATAGATCGCATGCTCTTTTCGTCCAGTCTCGTCGTGTTGACCGAGAACACAACCCATACTTTTCTCAAGAACCGTCAAGTACATGATCAGTGGTCTCCCGGATACTGGGGGTATCAAGATCGGAGGTTCCTGCAAGTATTCTTTTATTCTTTCAAACGCCTTTTGACAATTTTCATTCCAGACAATTTCCTGATCTTTTTTCAATAGTTTAAACATCGGCTCACACGTGGCTGTAAGGTGAGATATGAATCGGGCAATGTAGTTCAATCTCCCCAAAAAGCCACGAACCTCTTTCTCTATTTTAGGCGCTGGCATTTCTTGTATCGCTTTTATTTTTGTAGGATCAACCTCAATTCCTTTTTCGCTAACAATGAACCCCAACAACTTTCCAGATCTCACCCCGAAGGTGCACTTATTAGGATTCAGCCTCAGCCTGAACTTCCTAAGCCTCTCAAACAATTTCAGAAGATTCACCATATGCTCTTCCTCCGTCTGGGGTTTGGCAATCATATCGTCAAGATAGACCTCAATCTCTTTATGCATCATGTCATGAAAGAGCGTCGTCATAGCACGTTGATATGTTACCCCAGCGTTCTTCAAACCAAAGGGCATCACTTTGTAGCAGAACATTCCCCACGGGGTAATAAAAGTTTTTTTCTCCATATCCTCCGGCGCCATTTTAATCTGATTATAGTCCGAAAAGCCGTCCATGAAGGAAAACACCGAGAATTGAGCAGTATTATCGACCAACACATCAATATGAGGAAGCGGGAAGTCATCCTTAGGGCTCGCGTTGTTCAGATCCCGATAGTCAACGCACATCCGCACCTTACCATCTTTCTTTGGTACAGGTACTATATTGGCGACCCAAGGATGGTAAGTTGTAACAGCTAGGAAACCAGCGTCCCACTGTTTCTGCACTTCCTCTTTAATCTTTACGGCCATATCTGGTTTTGTTCTTCTGAGCTTTTGCTTGACCGGCGGACAATCTCCACACAATGGCAAGCGGTGGACCACAATATCAGTGTCTAAACCAGGCATATCTTCATAAGACCAAGCAAAGATGTCACTATACTCTCGAAGCATCTCAACAAGTCTCTGCTTGATATCGCTTTGCAGCGCAGCCCCTATCCGGACATTCCTGACAACCTCTTCGGAACTCAAATTAATGACCCCGATATCCTCCTGATGAGGCAGAATGATTCTCTCTCCTTGTTTCAAAAGACGAGTCAGCTCTTCTGGTAAGTCATCATCCTCAACAATCTCTTCCTCGGCTTGAAATATCGGGTGCTCAAAGTCGAAGCGAGTCATAGGGAGATCTTGATCGGTGTCATCTGAAATATGGATCCTGCGAGAGAAAGGGTTAAATGCTTCAAATGATATGCAAACGAAGCACACAACCACATTGTCATTTTATTGTAAAATAAAAAACAGAAAAACAGGGATCACAAAATTTGCATGAGGAAAACGCCTTTATTTGATGATTAAAACAAATCATACACATAAGCAAGTAGGCACTGACATAAAATCACTATGCCCCGGGTAGGACATAGGATTTGTACAATAATCGAAAAACAAGGCATTACTGTTTCGGTGTCACTTGAATAAAGTCCTGGATAGACCAGTTGCATAGGCTTTGTCCTGGCTCACTGGGCTTGATCCATGAATCCATCTCACAGTCGCTATCTCCATCTTCACTGTCAGACACAACATTGATCTGTTCAAAACTGACTCCTCCTGGAGTAAACACAATCGGCCCTTTGAACTTTGGCGCGCTCTGTGATGAAGATGACGATGACGGGCGATACTCTAAGTCGAACTTGTCATGCTTAATAGGAATCTCCAAAACTTGACCCCAACCTTTGGTCTCCCCGGCCTGAACTACTGCTTGGGCTTCTCTGTACGACGACATAGCCACCTCTGGCCTGCTGCTTACGACGGGAGATTTGTCTCTGATCTGCACTCCTTCAAAATCCTGGCACAATGTCTCATGGATCTCACCATCCACTTTGACATATTTGAATGATGACAGATGACTTACCAGGATAACTTCCTCCCCACATATGGTGACAATGCTACCACCGACCATATACTTAAGCTTTTGGTGCAACGTAGACGTTACAGCCCCTGCAGAGTGAATCCAAGGTCGTCAGAGCAAGCAGCTATAAGCTGGATGAATGTCCATGATGTAAAACACGGTGTCAAACATCTCTGGACCGACCTGGATGGGTAAAGTCAATTCTCCAAATACGAACCTTCTAGTCCCGTCAAAAGCTCTCACTACCAAGTCGCTTGGCGTGCAGATTACACCTCGGGTATCTAGCTTCAACGGTGCCTTCTTGGGAAAAACGTTCAAGGACGAACCAGTGTCAACAAGGACATGAGACATAACAGTGCCCCTACAATCAACTGAAATATGCAACGCACTGTTGTGGTTACGGCCCCTGGGTGTCAAATCAAAATCTGTAAAGCCAAGGCCATGCCCCGCGTTCACGTGCGCAATCACTCCTTCGAGCTGATTCACGGATATCTCCTAGGGTACATAGGCAGCGTCAAGTGCTTTCAACAAAGCGTTCCGATGAGCTTCAGAAAAAAGCAACAATGACAAAATCGAGATTTTGGAAGGCGTCTGCTGTAGATGATCGACAATTTTATAATCACTCTTCTGAATTAATCTCATGAATTCTTCCACGTCTTTGGTCAAAGCCTCTTTTTCCTTCTCTTGAGAGGGTCCTTCTTCATTGACTTTACCCTTCCCCTTTGCAATTCTCTCAGCTTCTACTTCTGGTGACGCAAAGATTCTGCCACTGCGGGTTATGGCTCCTGCCCCCACAAGGTTATCAACTGACCCTACCGGCGGGCTTGCCAGGTTAATCTTTTCCCCTTGCAGTAAACTTCCGCCCCATAATTCCAAGGGATGGCCTTAGTGCTTTCATACGGAATGGGTCCAGCTTTGGTTATTGTGATAGTCGGCCTCCTGGGAGGCGCCGATATCGTGACAGTCTTAAATGGGATTGTGACCGTTGCAACTTCGCCCTGCTTTTCAGCTATTGCCTCAACAGGATTCTCTTCAGCAGTACGGTCAAATTGCAATGTTCCTTCATCAATCAGCCCTTGAATACCACTTCTCAAGTTATCACAACCCTCAGGCCGGGCCAAACAATCAACACAATTTGTATCACAACCAGGGAACACTCCCCCTTTCAGCAATCTGCTCTTGACATAACCCAAAGGCGTCTTCAATTCATCCACATTCATAACCAAATTCAGGCTGGTATCTTTCAAAATTGCACCCACCTGCGCAGATCCGTGACCTGGCATCGTATTTTTTTCAATGTTGGGTGCCTCATTACCAATGTTTATAGCCTTTCTATCTATCAAATCTTGCACCTTGTGCTTGAATGCGTGGCAGTTCTCGATGCTATGACCGGGTGCCCCAGAATGGAATTCGCAATGTGCATTAGCGTCATACCCATAAGGAGGCGTGCCCTTCGGCGGAGCTAACGTCCTTTTCTCAACAAGCTGCAGTTGTAACAAAGTTGGAAGAAGTTGAGCATACGGCAATGGAGGTGCGTCAAATACTCTTTTCACAGCCCTATCCCGACCTTGATATCTTTGCGGAGCTGAATTCTGTTGTCCCTATTGCTGTTGTGGCTGTTGTTGTTGTTGTTGAGGCACAGGAATTGTCACACTGGCAATCTGCTGCTGACGGTATTGGTTTCGACCTCTACCTCTTCCTCGGGAGCTGTACACTGAATTAGTATCCCCCTGTCTCTTGTTCCCAAAAACCTTTTTACCACCTCCAGCTGAGGTTGATTCAACTGCTTGAATCTTACCGATCTTAACGTTGTTCTCTATACGTTCCCCCAAGAGTATCAACTCAGAAAAGTTAGCCGTCGTACAATTGATAAGCCTGCCATAATACAACCCAGAGAAAGTGCCCACAAACATATCCACCAATTCACGCTCCACCATGGGTGGGTGCACCCTAGCTGCAAGCTCACGCCACCTCTGGGCGTATTCTTTGAAACTCTCGCCATTCTTCTGAGAAAGATTTTGGAGTTGGACCCTGTTTGGCGCAAGGTCACTGTTATATTGGTAATGCTTGACAAAAGCTTCCGCCAACTCTTTCCAGCTACCAATCTAAGTAGGCTCTAACCCCATATACCATTCCAATGACGGTCCCGACAAGCTATCCTGGAAAAAATGCATCAGCATCTTTTCGTCATCAGAATAGGCAGACATTCTCTGATAGTAAGACCGCACGTGGACTCTTGGGCAAGTATCCCCCTTATACTTGTCGAAAGTAGGCGCTTTGAACTTGAGTGGCACCCTCAAGCCAGGAACCAATCCCATGTTAGCCACGTCCAACCCCGTGGAATTCTGATTAGCAAGATTTCTCATTTTTTCCTCCAACATTTTGAACCTTCTGTCATTGTCAGCGGGCATCTCAAGATCCCTGCCTGGAGGAGGGAAAGCATCTTCTTGACGATCCTCGCCCCAGTGAGAATCCCTGTTGTCATACCCAGCATAAGCAGTATTAGGACCGAAGCCAGTCTGATTGAACCTGGGACCATACCCCATATTACCAAAACCCTGATTTCCAACACCTGGCCCAAAACCAACGTTGTGAGCACCCATTCCAATACCATTGTTGCTTGTGTTGCCAAAACCTGCGTTACCGAAGCCCTGATTGCCATAACCTTGATTTCCATAGCCTTGATTACCACCAAAACCAGTATTGCCAACACCAATACCCATACCAGTATTCCCAGTTCCAACATTGAAACCAGCATTCCCAGCACCAACATTAAACCCAGCATTTCCAGCACCAATATTTCCATTGGTTTCCACATGCCCATTACTGTTACCAGTCACATTTCTGTTCCCAGCTCTGTTACCGTTCTCATTCGTATTAGGGACAACCACCGGTATAGCATCACCAGCTTGGAGAGTCTCGCCATGAGGAGGATCAGTAGCAATTCCGCCATGTAGCACACCCTGACTGTCAACCCTGGTGATCAGAGGCTGCACCAGAGTCTGCAGCTGCTCCTAGCCCTTGGCCACAGTTTCCGTCACCTGCATGAACTGCGCCATCCTGTCGCGCATCTCCTGCATCTCAGTTTGCATTTGATCCATAGCTTTCTTGCAGTTACTTCTCGTAGAGTAGCGATGAATTCGCTGATCGACAATCCTGAAACCTGCATCGACAGAGGGTTATGAGACAGCTAAAGGTACCTGCTATGCAAATGATTTATGCAAATGCAAACGTGTGTATGTGCGTTAGGGAGATTTTTCCCCTGATTCGAGTGCCAGAGTTCCAGTGCTGATAACAAGAAGTCTGTATCTAGTCACTGAAATAACATCTTATATATAGATAAGGCCCAACAAGGCAGCAGTACAAAGTCACTAAATACATGGAGAATCAATAGCATGACCTCGACCAACAAGCCTGGTGATGGTCAGCCTACAGCAAGAATCAGAAAAATACAAAGGGTTACAAAGATAATCAAGTGCAACAATAGGCATGAAACTCTTCTAGTAACTCCTTTGTCTTGGGGTGATCAGGCCGCGTGAGTAACCCTTCAACGAGCAACTCTCTCTGCATAATAGTGCACTGGAGACCTTCAACTGAATCTTCCCACGGTCCTTGGCCAAAGCAATCCTCTAACCTTCGCTTCTTGGATTCGAACCTCTGCTTGCGATCTTTCAGGTTAGCGATAGCTTTGTTTAGCATGTCTTCAGTAGCATATCTGCGAGCAGTTTCCTCATCAAACATCTTCTCGCTGGCCTTCACCTGAGCTTTCAATTTGGAGATCTGTTGTTTCAGTTTATCCTCCCTCTCTTTGTTGTTGGCTATGGTGGCATTCCACTGCTGATGGAACTTGGATATTCTTCGGTATGCTTCATCCAAATTCTGCTTCTTGGTGGCCAATACATCGTTGACAGATTTGAAGTCCAGACCCAAAGATTCACGATCAGCTATCTGCTTAGTCAAGTCCGTGCCCAACCTGTTCACCAACTCTGTCTGCTTTTTGAAGGAGTGGACGGCTTTGTTTCTCTCGCTTCTAACCTGTTCTAGCTCTTTCTCTAATTCTTCATTGGCCTTTTTCAGTTCTTCCTTCTCAGCTAACACCTGATTATACTGCTGAATAGACACGGTAGTAGGCTCTTCCACCACTGGAGGGCACTCCTTCTTAGCAGGTGGAAATGGCATCCCTATGGTCTCTTCTCTGGCTCGAATCCAGGTCACATACGGAGCATAAGCATGACTATTGCTTTTACCCAACAATGATTTCCCTCGTCTACTGATATCATTCCAGGCCTGCTGAAGCTTAGCTAACATATCCCCCTCTAGAAGACCGGTGAGGTACAGAGATTCCTGCACCTCTTCATCCTTTGGCGGAACTCTCAAAGCATATGCAAACTGTCTGACAAGTAGGGATGTATTATAGTTTATACAACCCTTTCTTCCAATCAGAGGCACATTCAGAAAACCACTGCAGCTGAATATGACTTCAGTACCCAACATATCTCTATCAAACCAAACAACACTCTCTGCTGATAAACCCATCAAGCGCTCAGACCACTTAGCTGTGGCTGCAGATGAAGCAAAGAGACCCTTCTTGGGTAGGTGACTATCAAACCATCTGTAGAGTAAGGGCACACAGCATGATACATTCTTACCCCTTTTATTTTCGTTCTTGTAATAGACGGAATGATACATATTGCCAATCAAGGTAGAAATTGGATTCCCTGATGCAAAGATATGAAAGGCATCCAAGACTACAAAATCAGGCATGTTGGGAAACAAAATGATGCCATATATGCAGAGGGAAAGAATGGCGTTGAATGCGATCCAACAACCGTCTTTGGCACACTGTTGGGCTTTCCCAACTAGAAACTGCAGAGAAAATCCAGGAACCCCATTCCAACTGGACAGAAGTAACTCAGAGGCATCCAGATGAAGAGAAAGAGCTATATTAGCCAGATTAGGCTCAGCATCCATATGAACAAATGACATCTGAATCTTGATAGGTACAGCCAACAACTCAGCATACTCCTCTAATGTAGGTGCAAGAATGAAGTCCGGAAAAGTGAAGCATCTCAATGGAGGATCATAGAACTGCAGCAAGGCATACAACCCATTCAACTCATATACAGAAGGTTTACAAACTAGACCGAGCAGCTTCCCATAAGATTTTCTGAATTCCCCTCTCACTGTATCATCTGCCAAGGCAATCAAACTGGACAACAAAGCAACATCTGGGGTAGGGAGTTTGTAGGCCATATTCTTCTTCAGAGATCCCATGATAGCACAACAGAAGGCAAGAAAACTGGAACCAGGGGGAAATATATGCACCTGCAACACATACACACGTTAATGATATGCAAATGAGTATGCAAAATGCAAAATGCAAACATGCAACAGGGGATCAAGATCATGCTGCTGAGGAGACCGAGGTTGTGCTTCAACACAATCACAACACTGCTCTAATAGCACAACCCTGAAGAGGACTAATAAATATGCACTGTCGAGAACAACCACATCTCTGATGATAAGAACCCTCTGAACCCAACAACACTGATTCACTGTCAAGAAAACCAGGTAGTCTGAAAGTTAAGGTTTCCTGCAATAACCCGACCCCGTTCACAGGTATGGACCTAATCACAGACAAGGTATGGCATCCTATGCGTTCCCCAGCGTCACAGACTTTCAATAACGATGATATGATACCTAGAAGGTGTGGCATCATCATCTCTTGAAGTGGCCTCACTCAGCTGAGTCACAAATGATCGGTCCCCAAAGTCGACAATCCTCCAAACCAACAACCCCTCAGACCCAAAGGGCCGGAAAAGAAGTCAACCGGGAGAACCTCGTCTGAGCGTGGATTTCATGAGACACTAGTGCCTGCAAAGCAAGCACGTGCCCACTAATTTCCACAACTAATGCTAAGTACACTCAAGCCTGGGTTTGGCTTCTCACTCATCAGAGCCCCTTCCCACAACAGCATAATAATAATATCATACTGAAAATAAAATGCGGAAAGTAAAATGCAATAAATAAAACCCAACAGGTAAACACACAAGCGCTAGGATTGACTCGCATAGGGAACCAGAGTCCCTAGCAGAGTCGCCAGCTGTCGCTACTGCGAAAATAAGGTGTCGGCAAAACAGAAGATTCTCCACCTTTCGTTATTTATCCCTCAGAGCGGGAAAGGAAACGATCGGAAAAACCTGACGAAAAAGTATAAGACAAGGTCATCACAACCAATGTCTAGATTTGGGAGTCGGTTACGCAAGGGGAAGATATTAGCACCCCTCACGTCCATCGTACTCGATGGGATCCACGCTTGTTGTGTTTATCTGACGGGTTGATTACATCTATCTACACTAAAGGTCTGGTCTGAAAAGAAAAGAAAATGACTCGGCAAAGCGTCGCGCTCTATGCCTACGTATTCCCGTCTGGAATGAGAAATCAGAGTCAACGTAGTTCGCCTAACTACAGGTTACAGGGGAAGGTTGCTCTCCGAGATATCACATCTCGTGCCTACGTACTCTCACATGGCGCGAAAGATCAGAGCAAACATAGTTCGGGCCAACGAGAGACACAGGTTTGTCTTTTTTATCCGAGTAGGGTTAACAGACGGTTCCAGCAGTTGGTGTATGCATCTTGCTTGACGGAGACTTAGGCGTTTACCGTTTGCGGTAGAACCGGGAGTTAACAAAACTCTCCTTCTGAAAAGGGTTTCCAAGAAATTAAAGGTCCAAGAGGAAAAAAAGAGTTTGATCTTTATTTTCTGTTTTTTAAAAGAAGTATCTTTTTATGGATGTTTGCAACTGATATCACACTAGAGACTATGACCTGAGAGTGAATGTGTCGCATGTCACCCAAAGGGTGCCATACTAAACATCCAGACTGTTGAAAAGAAACTCTCCAACAACCCTTTCTCAAGTAGCTTAAGGCTCGTAGCGTACGACGTCAATTAACCTTTATTACTGTATTTTGATTTGTTTGAAGATGAGAAGAGAAAGGACGCACTTATCGCTACTGCGAAAATCGGCGCCGGCAGAACAGAAGAGTCACCACCGTGCATTATTTATCCCAAAGGAGGGAAAGGAAACGCTCATAGAAAACCTAACGGAAGAGGGAAAAGGAATGGTCGTCGCAACCAAGTCCTGGATTCGGGAGTCGGTTACGCAAGGGGAAGGTATTAGCACCCCTCACGTCCATCGTACTCGATGGGATCCATGCTTAATTGTTTATCTCAAAGGGTTGATTAATATTATCTAGCTAAAGGCTTAAGGACAAAAGAAAAGAAAAGTGACTCGGCAAAGTATCGCACTTTATGCCTACGTATTCCCGTATGGAACGAGAAATCAGAGTCAACGTAGTTCGCCTAAATACGGGTAAAAAGGGGGAATGTTGTTCGCCGAGATATCGCATCTTGTGCCTACGTACTTTCATCTGGTATGAAAAATCAGAGCAGCTGTAGTTCGGCTTACTACGGGGAGACTAGTTTAATCCTAACGTTATCATGCCAAGTTCGTCCTAAGGTTGAAGTTTGCAAAGGGGAAGACTACCCTAATGTTGTCATACATGGTTGCAAAGCCTAATGTCTATCACATTCTATCTTCAACAAGAAAGAATGGAACTCCTAAGGGAAAGGCAAAGGAAGCAACAAAAAATAGATGAAGTAACAGCATACAGGAAATGCGGATTCATAAAGGTAAACATGGAATGCAAATGAGGGAGGAAGTCATATCAACGTAAAACTGATGTTTGAATACCACAGCTCCATGCTGGGGAGAAAAACTCTGAACAACTTTGGAAGATACGATCTCAACTCTGCTGAGGGGTATACTAACAAACCTGGAGTTACAAATTTTACTGGAGATGAACAGATCTCTGCTGGGGATGAGCAACTCTTGCTGAGGAACGGGGTAAAGGTCCTGCATGACCTCTCTGGAACTCATCTTACACTGTTAGGGTCACGAACAACCTGCCAGAGGATATTCCACACATGCCTGGTGGGGAGAAATCTGGTCTCGACTCGCTGGGGAACAAACCCATACTCGTACTCTGTGGGGATTAGAGGTACGCCTGACCAACTGCTGGGGAATGATCTTTGATTGTTGGAAAAATGAGCTTCATCCTAATCTCTCTGAGAAATCGCCCCAAGCGTAATGCCCCTGCCCCAGTCTGATTCTTGGGAAGGTCTACGCTGAGAAGAAAATAGCTTTCCATGAGACGACCCCGAGATGGCTTGCCCCAGAATCTGGACCATGAAAGGATCCTTGGTTTAATAGTTTGGATAAGCTCTAGAGGTGTGGAGAAGAACAAATTCTTTTCCTCATAGGGTGGCATGCCCCAGCCTTGTAATGGTTTTGCCTCTGATTGACTAGTTTGCGGAGCGGTACCCCCGATTGCGAGAGATTTACCAAATCTCGACCTGATTGCCCCAGATTAACTGATTCTTGGATGGCTAACCTTACTGGGGGTTATTTGATATAGCTGGCCACAGCTCAACAGAGTATTCAGGCGTTCTACATTCTATACTGATCAAACTTTCCACTGTGGAAACTTTCCTGCGGTCGAGCGCTTACTCGCAAGTAAAACAAGTTGTTCTGCATAAAAGATATATTAAATGCAATGCATATGACAGTTTTTTTTCAAAACCCAATCCTGTTGAAAAATTTATGACATATAATGAACGAATCAATTATCAAAGTGTCAAAATTAATACAACGTTGTAAGAGGAATCCTTTTTGGAGTCAGTTTCGATGCGATCTTTACCGAAGTATGCTCTCGAACTAAACCTGTTTCAATTAGGATTTTTTCAGGTTGTAACATGGTCAGGTTCACGGTTAACAAGGAAGGATATAAGGCTCAAAATTCATTTTAACCCACCCATTCTCCTTGATGTTCTCCAGTCCTATGTTCAGCTAATTCGACCTTAGCGTTCACCTTTCAAAGGTGGAATAATAGGAGTGATGGTTCAGGAAATCACATGCTTTCTGAAGTGACAATCATTCCCTTTCCGTCTTCGTAGTGCCTGGAGTCACACGATTTCGTTCTTGCTTGAGGATTTTTCTCTTGTAATCCTTTTCGTTTTTTTTCGCTTTTTCCGTTCCCTAATTTTTTCCTGGACTAACTCTTTTGAGTTTCTGATTTTGATGTCCAGCGGGATACCCTGATTTTTGCCTAAGTCGCTTGTTCCCGAGATTTGACTTAGCGGGCTTTTTCTTTTGATTTTTCTTTTTGAACAAATCATGTGACACCGGCTTGTCTGACTTGTTAAAAGAGATTGTGACTGTTTCACTCCTTATCGGCAAGGTTTAACCATTGTGGTCCTTTAGGCACGACCTATACAGGTGTGATTTATCCTTGAACGGACATTCCTTTTGCAATTCGGACGCTTGGTCAAATTAACTGACGCCTACCCTGCCCCAGGTTAAGATTGAGGGTTTTTCATTTTCAGAAAGAAACTCCTACTACAAGGCTCAAAGGGGTTGACAAGGGATTATCTTCCTTATATCTCCGGTGTTTATGGATTTGAAACAATGCCTGTATATCGTCAACAGGTTTTTCTATCCAAGAGCATACAATCGGAAGCTTACACGTCTTTCGATTTCGTCATCCTCCCCGGATTCCACTTAAACAAGCATTTGAAATAAAAGATAGCAATAAAGTGAACACGAACGGATTAATTCAAAACATGCATATTTATTTCATTTTCAATATCAATTGAGAAACGACGAGTTTTACGAGCGAAAATTGCACATAAACAGGGAAGAAACTACAAATGCAAAGCAATGACATGCAAAATGCATATTTCCAGCTTCTGAGAATTGGGCTTCTTGTATCTTGACTTGTGGGCGACTCAGCCGCTTCTGGCTTGTCCGTGTTTTGGCAGAGGATCCTGTACCATGTTGGGCGCTTCATGCGAGAAGTTTATGGCTTTACTGTCAATCAAATCTTGCAGCTTGTACTTAAAAGCCTTACAATCGTCAATGTTGTGCCCGGGTGCCCCCGAGTGGAATTCGCAGCGGGCATTTGCATCATAGCCAGGTGGTGGTCGGCCTGTCAGAGGGGCCAAGGTTCTCTTCTGAATTAACTGCAGTTGTAGTAACGTCTGAAGCATCTGGGAGTACGACATTGGCGGCGTATCGAATACTCTATTTGCTCCCCTCGAATTCTGGTACTTCCTGTAGCCCTGTTGATTCTGCTGCTATTGTGGTTGTTGTGGTATCGGAATGATAACAATTGCAGCCTGATGATGATGACACTGATCTTGATATCTACCTCTGCCTCTACCCCGAGAGCTTGACACAGAATTAGCGTCGCCTTTACGTTTCTTATTTCCGAACACTCTCTTTCCTCCACCTGACGAAGGTACTTCTACGGCCTGAATTTTCCCAATCTTGATGTCGTTTTCTATACGCTCACTAGTGATGACAAGGTCAGAGAAACTCCCGGACATACAGTTGACGAGCTTTTCATAGTACATCCCAGATAACATTGATACAAACAAGTCAATCAACTCTCTCTCCACCATTGGGGGTTGCACTCTAGCTGCAAGCTCACGCCACCTCTGGGCGTACTCTTTGAAAGATTCCCCTCTATTCTGGACGACATTCTGAAGCTGGACCCTGTTGGGAGCAAGGTCACTATTGTACTGGTAATGCTTCACGAATGCTTCAGCCAAACCCTTCCAACTGCGAACCTGAAAGGGTTCCAAACCCATATACCATTCGAGCGACGGCCCTGACAGGCTATCCTGGAAAACGTGCATGAGCATCTTCTCATCATTTGAATAGGCTGACATTTTTCTGTAGTATGAATGTATGTGCACCTTTGGGCAAGTGACACCTTTGTATTTATCGAAGGTAGGAACTTTGAACTTGTACGGCACTCGTAAATCAGGGATCAGCCCTAAATTGGCCATGTCGAGCCCCATGGAGTTCCGATTTGTTATATTCCTCATCTGTTCCTCCAGCATTCGGAATCTACGATCAGCTTCAGCAGGCAACTCAGCGCCTACATCCCTCATAGAGAACACGTCGTCCTGACGATCTTCATTCCATTGTTGGTCCCCATTGCCATACCCAGCATAGGCACCCTCCGGACCATAGACGTTTTGATTGACGGTGTAACCATACCCAGCGTTACCAAGACCGTGGTTAGCAGCACCAGGTCCAAACCCATCATTATGAGTACCATTACCACAACCCAAGTTAACAGTATTACCAAGACCTGCGTTACCAGCATTACCCAAACCTGCATTACCAGCAGCATTACCCAGACCAGCGTGGCGGACGCCAATATCACTACCATTCCCGGCCCCTGCAGCAGTTGGGGTGCATCCGGTAGGCACAACAGTGGCGTTAGGAATTTCTGTATTGTTGCGGGGAGTATTAGCAGCAATACCTCCGTGAAGAAATCCATTAAGATCAACCCTAGCTACCAGGGGCTGGACCATTATTCTCAGTTGCTCTTGTCCTTGAGCCATACCTTGCATGACTTCCATGAGCTGAGTCATGCGCTCCCTCATCTCTTGCATCTCGATCTGAACGTGATCCATGGCTTTCTTGAGATTGTTTCTAGTAGGATACCAGTGAAGTCTCTGGTCAGTAATCCTGAAACAACTCTGAAAAGACAACAGAACATAAGAACGAGGCTTAAGAAGGTACCTGCAAACACAAAGAAAAATATGCAAAATGCTAACAATGTATATATGCATATTGAATATTTCCCTTGATTCTAGTTTCGGGTGAAACACATGACAATGGAAATCCCTCAGACAGCAATAGTAAAAAACTCCTCATATACAGATGGAAGACCGGATAGGTAGTTACAAGCACAAGTATCTGAGCACGAATGACGGCAAGCGAGATAGATAGAATCAAAGGGAATATGCACCTGCAATGTTAATGCAATGTCATGTAATCAATGCACATGAGAAATGCAAAAATGCAAGGATGCTATAGGGGATCAAGGTAGCTGTGTTGTGCTGTAGCAATAATAATCAGAAGATGATTGTGCTGTAGCTTGAGAATAACCAGAGCTTCGCCTTTGCATAACATATATCACTGCATGACATAGATCACTAATACTGAAGACCTCTGATATCAAACCCAAAAGTTCACACTGTAGAGAAAACCGGGTGATCTGGAGCTATGGTTTCCTGCATAACCCAATCCCTCTCACAGGTATGGACCTATCCACTGATAAGGTACGGCATCCTATGCGGGTTCAACGTCACAGACTTTCAAGAGCGATGATACGATACCCAGAAGGTGTGGCATCATCATCCCTTGAAGCGGCCTCACTTAGTTGAATCCCAGATGATAGGTCCCCAGAATCGACAATCCTCGGGTCAGACAACTTGTCGAGCCCTAAGGGCCAGGAAAGAAGCATCAAAGAGAATCTCGTCCGAGCGCAGATTTCACGGCTAGCTGGTGCAAGCTAAGCAAGCAGACTAACCACTACTCTCTACTTCTAAGTCTGTGTGCAAACTCAAGCCCAGGTCCGGCTTATCTCTCATCAGAATCAATCCCCTCCCACAACAGCATAATAAGGATATAATATAATGCTGAAAATAAACTGCGGGAAAATAAAATGCGAGAAAGTAAAGCTAAGATACAACAGGTATGTACAAAATCCACAAGATAAACAAACAAGCGCTAGGACTGACTCGCCTAGGGGATGGGAAACGACCCCAGCGTGGGGATGGGAAAATTCCCCTGCAGCTATAAAGTATCCCCAGCAGAGTCGCCAGCTATCGCTACTGCGAAAATCGGCGCCGGAAGAACAGAAGAGTCGCCACCGTGCGTTATTTATCCCAAATGAGGGAAAGGAAACGCTCAGAGAAAACCTAACGGAAGAGGGAAAAGGAATGGTCGTCGCAACCAAGTCCTGGATTCGGGAGTCGGTTACGCAAGGGGAAGGTATTAGCACCCCTCACGTCCATCGTACTCGATGGGATCCATGCTTAATTGTTTATCTCGAAGGGTTGATTAATACTATCTAGCTAAAGGCTTAAGGACAAAAGAAAAGAAAAGTGACTCGGCAAAGTATCGCACTTTATGCCTACGTATTCCCGTATGGAACGAGAAATCAGAGTCAACATAGTTCGCCTAACTACAGGTAAAAAGGGGGAAGGTTGCTCGCCGAGATATCGCATCTCGTGCCTACGTACTTTCATCTGGTATGAAAGATCAGAGCAGCCGTAGTTCGGCTTACTACGGGGAGACTAGTTTAATCCTAACGTTATCATGCCAAGTTCGTCCTAAGGTTGAAGTTTGCAAAGGGGAAGACTACCCTAATGTTGTCATACATGGTTGCAAAGCCTAATGTCTATCACATTCTATCTTCAACAAGAAAGAATGGAGCTCCTAAGGGAAAGGCAAAGGAAGCAACAGAAAACAGATGAAGTAACAGCATACAGGAAATGCGGATTCATAAAGGTAAACATGGAATGCAAGTGAGGGAGGAAGTCATATCAACCTCAAGCCCATAATGAACGGAATTTGGCCTATTCTAAACATGCGATCTTGGCCACAAGTGATTATAAAGTGATACGAGGCAATAAAACCTACGAATGACATACGTATACTACAATTTGGAATCATAACGCGCTATCATGGAAATATGGAACCTAATGGGTAATTATGTATGATAAAACCAGTCAATAAATGATCTACACATCCTATATAATGTCTATAACAAGCAATAAGAACCCTAGCGTTCACCACACAAACAAATCGAGGCCGTTGGAGCCGAAATGAAACCAAAGTCCGTTCGAAAGTCCATATTACAAGTCCGAATACAAAAATATGAGAAAAATAGCAAAAGGTGCTAAAAAATTCAAATAAAAATCTCCAATGCCCTACATTAAGCCACAAACCAGGGGTGAGAGATACCACAAAAATATCCAAAGAGAAATGGCCAAACAAGTTGAAACTATGTCAAGTGTACTAAAAGAAAAGGTTAAAATGGAGCATGTTGAAGAAAGCATCCAAAACCAATTAAAATGGTACAATAAAATTCCCACAAAAATATATCACAATACCTCAACGTGTGTATGAGATCCCTGCAAAAGGATTGGCCAAAATATGTAATTTTGATGGGTCAAAGAAAATTCACAACATGATAGCACCAGCATTGCTATTTTTTTGACAACTAAAATGTAAAAAAATCTAATAAAATGAAGAAAAATGGAAAAAATATGGTTCCAATTCTATAAAATTCTAGACATCTTAAAGATTACGCAGAAAAAATGGGGATTAAAAAGACTAATTTTCCTATTTTTTATGATTATTTGAAGTCAGCATATAAAACAGAAAAATAAAAGAACATGGAATAGCACATGAACACATGAGAAAAATGAGATAAATGGTGAGGATAAATAAAAAGTGTACATCCAGGAATTGAACAGAGGTACATGGGGGCGTGGTGGCTGAGTTGGCACGCCACCTCAATTAATGAGGTGTGATGTGGCTGCGCGTGTGGACTAGTTATGAGCGTTGGATGAGAAGTCCAAGTCAAAGGCTTTGGAATGATTTAACGGTGGAAGCATCATCTTCTTCCTTGAATTTTCCTAGAACGTGAACAACCACGACGGATGCCGGCGGGAAAGCTTACGGCCGGAAGCTTCATGGGCACATATCTCACGCGTTTCTCAACCAAATCCAACACTTTTTAGACCAATCTTGTGGGATTTTTTGAGAGGAATTCAAATATACCCTTAGTTTCCCTTGAAATGGCCTCTAACTCAAAAACTGTATATGAATCTCAAACTTTCAAGAACACCAAATTGTCATAAAAACCATCTTTTTTGTACTAGAATCCATGTAGGAGATGAGAGCAATGTAATGCAACAATAATAATGCAAGAAAGACTCATAAATCATGAGTTATGGTGAATTCTTTATACCTCCAAAAATGACTCTTTTGAGCTTCAATGAAGTACGAATTTCTTTGGAAAATTATGTAGAAACATTCAACAATCCATGGTAGAGGTATTAGGATCAAAGAAAATGCTTGAAACAAAGTGAAAAACAGAATTTGAATTTGACATGAACACCACTTTTTCCAATTGCTATAAGCTTGTTCTTGCACCAAAAATGGCTAAAAAATGGTGGAATCAATTGTAGAAAGTATATGGAATTGATTTGCAATGAAAGAATGGACAAAAAATGGGAGAAAGAAAGAATTGAATTTTTGAGATTTTCATTTATGGTGAATATGGAAAAGTGGTGAAGAAAAGGGCAAATGCCTTGATTTTGGTTTATATACATTTCATGCATCATAAGAAACTTCCAAGGCCAAAAATAGTTCCTTGTTTCTAGTCTTAAGGCAAAAATCCAAAGTGTTACTTGAATTGTAAGAAATCTTGAAATGGCTCATGATAAAATCCTCAAATGAAAAATGTAAAAGTGCCATTGTTCTTAAAATGAGATTTCCATTCAAAATGAGTACAAATATGGATTGGTTTGGTTAAATTTTGAAGAAATACCAAACTATACCTTTTCACATGTTTTCACCAAAGTGACTTTTATCAAACTTCCACCATGAGCTAACCCATTAAAACCTTGAGGTTTAGTTGACCCAATGACGCCATTCGGAGCAACTTTCATGTTGGAAAAAAGTCTATTTGAGTTATGCAAAGTATTGAACTTGACCTGTAATTTTATGACCTGTAATCATAGTTTCTCAACTCATTGATAATCTTCAGTTGGCCTCTAAGTCAGGAGATGAACCCCACACAAGCATCTGAACTTCTCAAGGGCATGAACCACTTCCTGGTGACTTTAGTGACTCCTCAAGCTCGAATAAAACCTCTAGATAGGCCTCTCTCGATGTATATTACACTTGATCCCCTGCATAAATGCTAATGCAATGCTATGATAATGCTATGATAATGCTATGATGATGTTATGCTAATGCAAAAACAAGAAGGAAAAGGTTGGGCAAATTTTGGGGTGCAACAACACTAAAGGGGAACTGATCGAATCCTAAAGTTGTCATGCAAAGTTGATCCTATGGTTGAGGTTAGGAGGGAAACTAACTAATGTTATCATGCATGGTTAGAACCCTAATGTCTGTCATAACTTCTCTTGAGCAAGAGAAGTCAGAGTTCCTAGGGGAACATGGCAAAGGAAAGCAACAGCAAAAGAAATAACTGTAAAGAATAACTGTAAATAAAATGCATGCAATGCAACAAACAAGCAGAAGGAGCCAAACTCAAATTCTAGAGCAAGAAAGCCCAAAGGAAACACACAAAACACAGGCAAGGGAGACAGATTCAACCTTAAGCCAGCAAGCAAAGCCAATTAATAACATTCAAGCAGAGGGAGACAGACTCAACCTCTAAATGCAGACAAGCAAAGGGAGCTAGTCTCAACCTTTAGGATGCTCCTAGGCATAGAAACATTTATATGAGAGCCTAGTCTAATGCAACACACCAAACAGTCACACAAGCAACAACAAAATAGTCAAAAAATACAGCAGACAAGAATAGCAGACAAACAACCCAACAGCAAAGCAGATAAACAGCAAACAATCAAACAGTCTGCAAACAACTCCAAGCCCAAGCCAATCTCAAGAGAAGTCTTCATCTTCATGCTTCAACAAGCCCCAACAAGAGGGAAGAGAATTAACATCAAGATTATTGATTGATGATGGGAAGCAGGAAGGAAACCAAGGGAATCCAACCTGGCACTCAACCATTCATCTGAGATAGGCATCCTCAAAGGTTCTTCCTCTTGTAAAATGCCACACATCCTTCCAAAGGAAAGATGAGGCTTTCACATAGGGACCTTTAATCATAGGATGGGAATGGAAGGCAATCAAAGCAATCCATGTTTATTTGAAGAAAGAGAAAGCAAACTAGGCTCTTTTTAAACCCTAATTGAACAAACTCAAAGAAAGCTACTAAAAGAAGGTCTAAACACCAAATCAAGCACCACCATCAAGCAAACATAAGCTTATACATGTCTAAAGCACCATCAAAGAAGATTAGCAAACCTATTATGAACTAAAGGCCACCATTGAAGTCATTCTAAAGCAAGTGCTATGTTGAAAGCATCTTAAAACTAGCCTAAGTACTATATCCATGAAAAATACTAAAACTACTTCTAAAATCCTATAAGATTTTCTAGGGGCACCTAAGAAGGTTAAGGACCTATAGCAGAAAGGTCAGGGATCAAATCAAAAGGGAAGGTCACCTAAAAAGTCCTAGATCACAAGGTATCAAATGAAAACCCTAAAATGGAAGGTCTAATGATCCTAATCCAAAACATAACCTAATGTTGTCTAAAAAGTATGAAATAAATCCTACGGGATCATGCATTTCTAATCTACCAGCTAGCCAAAAATCTCATCCAAATTCTATACCAATCGAAAGAACAAAAATCAGCAAAAATATGAAGAAATAAACCAAATTAAAGAAATTAATAAAAATGAAAAAATCAAATTAAATTGAAAATGGCATGAAAATAAAATGTAAAAGCATCATAAAATCAGAAATAAAATCAGGATCATGCTCATATTTTTTATGGTATTTTTCTGATCAATATTGGTTTTATCATGAATTTTGCAAGATTAAAGCAATTAAAATAAAATAAAATGAATTAAACAAAAATAAAATGCAAGATTAAATCAGAGGCGCAGGATCCTGTGACTTGGTCTCCTAATCTAAGGGATCTGGTGTTGCCACCTCATAAAATGAAATAATGTGTTTCATAGCCAAAGTTCAACTTCTGAGATTAAAACGTGGCCATTAGATGAAAGGACAAAGTCATCGTTCCAGGCTGATCCAAGGGTGAAAAGATCGTCTTCCTCGTTTGAATCTCCAGTTGGAGGGAGACTTGCAGCGGTGGCCGGAGAACGACGCCGGTCGTCTTCTCCGGCGAGACAACATGTACAGATCATCAAACCTCAAAAAACCTTACATCATCTCACTCCAAATTTCACGCTGATCTCAAATATGCTATTCATTTCCTCTAATTCTCAACAGAATTCAAAACACGATGGAGATCTTAAAATGCACATAATTCTGAAATCTCACCAATCCTCAATACAAAGCCATAGATCTGTTCCTCATGCTTCACAGATCATCCTAAACTATTTAGATCGTGCTAAAACCTCATGATCAAGCCAATTCAACTCCAAACAGAAATCACATAGCATCTTAGTTTGTCTCTAAACTTCCAAATTCTGATCCAGAATCCATCTAAACAACTTCTTAAAGCCTAACCACATGTCAAAATATGCTAGATCAACATGAATCTACAACAATTTTGAAAGTTACATACCTGAGTTGGAGCTTCAAATTGGAGCAGTTAGAGCATGATCCTTGGCTTCAAACTGTGCAGATTCACTCTATGTTTGATGCTGAAGATGAATCAATCCTTAATTTGCTTTGAATCCCTCTGAATCAGAAAACACGATTTCACACTTGAAGCTTGAAATTCAACTTGCAATCTCTGGCTATGGCACGAAATGAACACCAAACTTGCTCTGAATCCATCATAGAACTTATATAGAATATGTTTGTGGGCTTTTGAAGTCCATTGGAGACCCAAATCAGAATATTCAAATTTCACTTTTCCTTGAAAATTCCAAACATGGTGAGCACAAATTTGCACTAAAAACTTCCCCAAGAAGTTTCAATTCCCTTGCTTGTCAATTGTAGAAAGTGTAGAGATCAATTGGAGAGCTTGTTTCCATCATAAGACTATGGTTTGATGTGTTGCTTATTTGTGAAGTAACAAGTTGAAATGCTATGAAAAATGCCTCAAAATGACTTTCCAATATTGCCAATATGCTTAGAATGATTTTTCTGATTAAAATGAGTACTCACTTGGCCTATTTTGAACACAAATGAATTAATCTTGAATTTTTCACTTAAATGCCTTTAAATTCTCCTTTCCTCAATTTCTTTCAAACCAAGTCTCACCCTAAGCCAAATCAATTCATCATGAGCACATGGTTGACCTAAAAAAGTCATTTTGAACAAGTTTTGTGTTCAACAAAACTTCATTTGAAGCTTGCAAGATGGTGAAAATGACCTATAATGCCAAATGACCTATAATCTTACTTTCCCAAAATACCCCTAACTTGTAAACCTCATAACTTGAGTTCTACAAATCATATGGAAGACTTCTAGTACAATTTGGAAAGCTAATATCAAGACCTAAAACTTTAATGTTGGCCAAAAGTTTAGGAGAAACACCCTTCTAGGTCAAAAGTTCCATGGATGTTGGTTGACTTTCACAGATAAATTTCACATTCCTCATATGACCTGTAACTTGTCTGGACTATAACTTGAGTTCTATAAATCCAATAGAGGACTTCTAGTACTAAAATTAAAGCTAAGAGCATGCTCTACAAGTTTCATGTTGACCAAAAGTGGAGATGAAACTTGCATCTTGAGATAAGTGGTCTTGAAGTTAGGCACTAAATAGGGGATTTTACCCTGAGAACCCTAATTTAGCAACTCCTCACACTGTGAACTTTTCTTGGATTGATCTCGGAATATCACCTCATGTGTCTCGACACAACTCTCTATGATTTCAAAGACTTAGAATTGAGCTTTGATCCTCTTCAATTGCACAGTTGACTTAGGATTACTCAGATGAAAACCCTAATTGCAACACCCTCAACTGTGGCTCTTCACACTTGGCATAAAGACTTGTCTGAGCTCCCTCATGACCCTCAAGGCACTCTATGAGCTCTATTCGCACACTCTCTCCTTGATCAAGGCTCCACATCCCACTGATTGTCTTCAATTGGTCCTCAGATTAGGAGATTAACCACATACAAACATACAAACTTCTCAAGAACCCAACCCTCTTCCTGATGACTTTGGTGACTTCTTAGCTTGAACAAAACCTATAGATAGGCTCCTCTTGATATAAACCACACTTGATCCCCTTCACAAATGAACAATGTTATGCTATGCAAATGTTAGATCAATGATATGCCAATGCAATGAAACATAAACCAAGTAAGAAAAGGTTAGGCAAATTTTGGGGTGCAACAACCAGAAGAATGTTGGTCTAGTGTCAAGCCTAGCTTAAGTTATTTAAAGGTGTTTGGATCTATAGCAAATAGACATGTGCTATATCATTTTAGATGAAAACTTGATGAAAAGTCAAGTCAAATGATCTTAATAGGATATCATTCGACTGGAGGATACAAGTTGTTTGGCCTAGAGAACAAACAAGTAGTGGTCAACAGGGGCGTGATCATAGATGAGCTTAAAGAATGGGATTGGACTGAGATTATTAAGAATGATTCAGTGAGAATCTTATATGAACAACCAGCTAGCGGAGTCGAAAGAGAAGTTTGACAAGAAGAAGTTAAAGGTGAAGCAGGCCTAAGCAGACCTCAACGAACAAGACACGTGTTGCAAGGTTGTAAGAATGTGTGATTAAATCAGATGATGTGGTCAATGAAGAAGGTGAGCTGGTACACTATGCTTTCTAAGAAGGTTTTGAACTAGTCAATGCAGATGAGGCATTGAAAGATTCAAAGTGGAACAAAGTAATGAATGAGGAACTAGAGTCCATCAAAGTCAACAACACTTGGTCACTTGTCAAATTGTCTCAAGGCAAGAAGGAAATCGATGTGAAGTGGGTATACAAGGTAAAGTTGGATCCCAAAAGAGAAGTAACTCGACACAAGGCAAGACTTGTGGCAAAAAGATTTCTTCAGAAAGAAGGAATCGACTTCGACGAAGTTTTTGCACCTATTGTTAAGATCGAAATAATCAGGATGGTTGTTGGTCTAGCAAACATGAACAATTGGCACATATGACAGATGGATGTGAAATGTCCATTCCTGGATGGCCCTTAGATGAAGAAGTTTATGTTGCACAACCAACTGGGTTTGTGAAACAAGGCAAAGAAAGAAAGGTGTACATGCTGCATAAAGCCTTGTATGAACTTAAGCAAGCTTTAAGAGCTTGGAACAAGAAGATAGATAATTTTCTAAGGGAGAAAGAATTTGTGAAGTGCACAACTGAGCATGGAGTATATGTAAGGAGAAGCAATAGTGAATTGCTTATACTATGTCTCTATGTCGATGACCTATTGATAACAGAAAGTTGTAAGAAAGAGATTTAAGACTTCAAAGGTGATCTTAGCAAGGAATTTGAAATGTCTGATCTGGGTGACATTTCATATTTCCTTGGCATCGTTTCTACAAGAGTAATATAGGTCAGATTATGCATCAAAAAAGATATGCAAGTGAAATTCTCAAGAGATTTGAGATGGAAGAATGCAACTTGACTTCGACACCTACTGAACCAAGATTGCAAATGTCGAATGATTCAGATGAAGATGATGTCGAGCCAACCCAATATAGAAGACTTATTGTGTCACCAAGATACCTTTGTCACACAAGGCCTGACTTCGCATATAATGTAGGTATGTTAAGTAGATTCATGCAGAAGTCAAAGGTATCACACCTAGTAGCGATGAAGAGGATACTAAGGTATCTAAAAGGAACTTTCGACTATGGAATTTTATTTCCTGCAGCTGATGAAGGAAAATAATGAAAATTAGTGGGATACACCGACTCAAGTTGGTGTAGTGATGGTGAGGATAGAAAATCTACACTTGGCTATGTGTTTATACTAGGTGGTCACCAGTTTCTTGGAGTTCAAGAAAGGAGCCAGTAGTGACATTATCGTTGTGCGAAGTAGACTACATAGCTACTTCTCTCTGTGAATGTCAAGCAAAATGGATGGTGAACCTGGTCAAAGAGATTACATCGAAGAGTCATGGAACAATTACCATGAAGATCAACAACATGTCTGCTATCAATTTGGAGAAGAATCCGATAGCACATGGACGAAGCAAGCACAACAAAATGAGATTCCACTATCTTCTTAAGCAGGTAGCATAAGGGAAGGTGAAATTTGGAACATTGTAAAACTGAGAATCATATTACACTTATCATGACGAAGGGAGTGCAGGTCGAAGTGTTCAAAAAGACTAAAAGTTATGATGAGTATAAATAGCTTAGATATAATGAATTAGGTGGTGCGTTGAGAATGCAATTCCTTGTGTCGAAGAAGGTAGTGCTTGACAGAAACAAGGATGTGTCGAAATTAGCCTAGTGTGTGTTGTGTGTATCGAAATGTCGAAGCAGGTTGCTCGACAGGATTTCGACTTAGGCCTATTTTAGTAATGTTAGCTAAATTGGATGTTTTGGGCTTTTGTGTTTTGGGCTTTGACTTAGTGAGCAAGCTAACCTAAAACTATAAATAGAGGGAGTAACCCCTATTCTTGTAATAACTTGAATTCACAAAATCTTGCAATCGCAAAGTGAATAAGTTTTTCACAATTTGTGGATAGAGAGTTACTCTGCAAAAATCACCACCTTCTTCTATATTTTGTCAAACCCTAATCTTCTTTCTTATTCAATTTTTCGTTCTTCTTCCATTAATATTTGTTGCAGATAATCATTTTTGCAATCAAGGTGTGATTGATTCACTTAAGTGAAGAGTGAATAACAAGAGATTTCGTCGGTTGATTGAATCTTGTTCATCAAGATTGATTTAGAATTACTCAAAGTCTTGGGTTAATTCCAACATTTTGGACTCTTCGTATTTCCTTGCTTTTTTAAGAGTTGAATAATAAATAGATATGGAGTTATGATACAATAGCGAACGAGTTGACGGTGATAAGTGTTTAAGGCTCTCGTTGTTAATGGAGATAATAAACTTCATTAGGATTTTGGGTATGTTGTTTTTATTAGAAGTAATTCATATTTAGTTGTACTATTACTTAGCCCCTAAGTTTGTTAGAGGGTATTTTAGTATTTTATCTTATTCTAGTAACCCTAGTTTTAGCTTATAAATAAGGTTGCAATCATTGTAATGTTTAGTGAGTTGTGTAACCGTCATTCTCTTTAATAGAATATTTCCTCTGTTCATCATTTATTCACCTTTGCACCAACAATTGGTATCTAGAGCTCCGGTTCGGATTCATTGGGAAACACGGGAAACACGAGTGAACGTGAGGCCTTGTGTGTTTGATTTTGTTTCTTAGATTCGTGTTGAATCTTGAACAAAACCTGATCAGAATTTTAATTCTGTGGGTTGGGAAACACTGTGTGAGAAATCTGAGTGTACTGTGCAAGGTAGAAGATGAACGGAAACGAAAACATGAACACCAAACTTCCAGTATTTGACGGTAAAAACTGGAATCGTTGGATGATCCAAATGCGTGTATTGTTCGGTGCTCAAGATGTTCTAGATCTTGTCACTAATGGTTATGTTCCGGTAGCAGCAGATGCGACGGATGAACAGAAAAACGCGCAGAAGGAAGTAAGGAAGAAGGATCAGAAAGCATTGTTCTTCATTCATCAATGTGTGGATGTAAATGTGTTTGAGAAGATTGCAGATTCAACAACAGCAAAGGCTGCGTAGGACACACTGGTGAGATATTATGGTGGTGACGCATCAGTGAAGAAGGTGAAGCTTCAGTCCTTGAGAAAGAAATATGAGAATCTCAACATGAAGAATAATGAGAAAGTCTCTGAATACATCTCCAGAATGATTCTGATCACTAATGAGATGAAGGCGTGTGGAGAAACTCTTTTTGAAGAAGCAATCATGGAGAAAGTATTGAGATCCCTTACCTCTCAATTTGATTACATTGTGGTAGCAATAGAACATTCCAAAGATCTGAGCACCATGAGAATTGAAGAGCTGCAGAGCAGTCTAGAAGCGCAAGAGTTGCATTTGACTGAGAGAACTTCTAAAAAGGAAATAGAGCAACAGGCTCTGAAAGTAACTTCTGATAGGAGGTATCAGAATCAGTTAGAAGCTAGGAGAAGATCTGATGGTAGTCAGAAGTCAGAAAGTTCAACCTCTGATAGACAAAAGAATGCTCAGAAGGAAAAAGAGAGGTATGACAAGAAGAAAATCCAATGTTACTGTTGTAAGAAGTTTGGTCACTTTGCTAGAGATTGTTGGTCAAACAAGGAGAGAAAATCAGAAGAAGCAAATATAGCCAGAAGTTCTGATGACGAATTTGTGCTATTGATGGCCTCTGAATCTGATGATATGGATCTGATAGACTGGTGGTATATGGACACTGGCTGTTCAAATCATCTTACTGGAAACAAGAAATGGCTGGTTGACTTTGACTCTGAAAAGAGAACAAAGATCAGATGTGCTGATGGCAAATATATTAATGCAGAAGGTATGGGAAATGTCAGAGTGATTCTGAACAATGGGAAAGCAGCATTGATTCAGAACGTGTGGTATGTACCTGGCATCAGAAGCAATCTGATGAGTGTGGGACAATTAATTGAGAAAGGTTTTTCAGTTACCATGAAGGACAATCTTCTGAAGCTGTATGACTGCAATCAGAAGTTGATTATGGAGTCAGAATAGGGAAGGAATAGAACATTCAAGGTGAATGTCAGAACTGCAGACTCAGAATGTCTTAGTGCAACAAGTGCTGAGAAGGAGAGTGAGCTGTGGCACAGAAGATTCGATCATTTGAATTTCAGAAGCTTAAAACATATGAATTCAAAGAAGTTGGTACATGGAATTCCTGCAATTAAGAAGCCTGAAAAGTCATGCAAAGTTTGCATGGAAGGAAAACAACTGGGATTGCCATTTGCGTCAGAAGCTGCTCCAAGAGCAAAACATGCCTTGGGAGTTGTACATTCTGATGTGTGTGGTCCATTTCCAGTAACATCAATTGGAGGGAATAAATACTTTGTATTGTTTGTTGATGAATTCACAATAATGACATGGGTATCCCTTATTAAGTTTAAACACGAGGTGTTTGATGAATTCAAGAAGTTCAGAATGAAGGCTGAGAATCAGAGTGGTCAGAAGTTGAAGATTCTTAGAACTGACGGTGGAGGTGAGTATAACTCCAAAGAGTTCTAGAAGTTCTGTGAGGAGAATGGAATTGAGCATGAGGTTACTGCTCCTTATACCCCTAAACACAATGGTCTTGCTGAAAGAAGAAACCGCACTTTGCTTGATATGGTGAGTAGCATGTTAAAGGAGAAGAAGCTTCCTCAGAAGCTCTAGGGAGAAGCTGTTGCCACTGCAACGTATGTACTCAACCGATGTCCTATGAAGAAGTTGAAGGAAATAGTTCCAACACAGAAGTGGACTGGAGATAAGCAAAGTGTTAGTCATCTGAAGGTGTTTGGTTCTGTTTGCTATAAACATGTTCCAGAAGCCAGAAGACAGAAGCTGGATGATAGAAGCAAAGTGATAATTCTGATAGGGTACCATAGTACAGGTGCATACAAGCTCTATTATCCAGAAACCAATAAAATTGAATTTAGCAGAGATGTGATTGTGAAGGAATCAGAAGTTTGGAATTGGGATAAGTCTCAATCTGATTCTGATGTTAGAACTTCTGAAGAAAGGTCAGAGTTAAGAATTTCTGAAGTTGGAGTAAACTCTGACGTTGACTCTGACTCTAATAGTGATTCAGACTCTGGAGAAGACTCAGAAGACGAAGGTGACTCTGATGATCCAGACTCTGATGGCAATCCAGATTCTGGTGGCAATTCAGACTCTAGAAATATGCCAGACTCTGAAGATGGTCAAAGCTCTGGAGGAAGTCAATCATCTGAAGCTAGAAACTCTGAAGCTCAAGACTCTTAATAAGTTCAGAGACCACAAAGAATAAGAAATGTCCCTAGAAGATATGCAGAATTCGACATGCTGCAAGACACTGAAGTAGACTCTGAAGGAGAAGTTATTCAGTGTGCCATGATAGTAGACTCTGAATCCATAAGTACAGAAGAGGCTCTTAAGCAGAAGCTCTGTTTGAAAGCCATGAAAGAAGAACTTGATGCTATAGAGAGAAACAAGACTTGGAAACTGACAGAACTTCCAAAAGACAAGAAAGCCATCAGCGTCAGATGGGTTTTCAAGCAGAAGTTAAAGCCAGATGGTTCAATTGGCAAACATAAAGCAAGATTGGTAGCCAGAGGATTTCTACATAAACCTGGGCTGGATTATTCTGAAGTGTTTGCACCTGTAGCAAGACATGAAACAATCAGAATGGTGATTGCAATAGCTGCTAACAGGAATTGGCCTCTGATGCATTTAGATGTAAAATCTGCATTTCTGAACGGTCCATTATAAGAAGTTTATGTGTCACAACCTCCTGGATTTGTGAAAAAGAATCAGGAAGGGATGGTGTACAGATTATACAAAGCTCTATATGGATTGAAACAAGCGCCCAGAGCTTGGAATCAGAAGATTGATTCATTTTTCTAGATGGAGTACGGTGTTTATGTTCAGCATACTTCTGAAGGCAATATGACTCTGGTGTGTTTATATGTTGATGACATACTGTTGACTGAAAGTTCTGAACAGGAGATAGCCAAGTTCAAGAAAGTTCTGATGAATGAATTCGAAATGACTGATCTAGGCAAAATGACATACTTTCTAGGGATGGAGTTCAGATATTCTGAGAAAGGTATCATTTTGCATCAGCTCAAGTATGAATTAGAACTTCTGAAGAGATTTGAACTGAAGAATTGTAAGATTGCTGTCACACTTTCTGATACAAATCAGAAACTGGATTCTGACTCTGGTGGAAAGGATGTGGACGCTACAACCTTCAAACAGTTGGTTGGTTCTCTGAGGTATCTGTGCAATACCAGACCTGATATTTGCTATTCTGTTGGGATGGTTAGTAGGTCCATGAGTAAATCTAAGTGGTCCCATTACCAAGCTGTTGTCAGGATTCTGAGGTATATCAAGGGAACTCTGAAGTATGGAGTGTTATTTCCTTCTGAAAGAAAGAATGAGTCAAAACTTCTGAGCTATTCAGATTCTGATTGGTGTGGAGACAGAGTTGACAGAAGAAGTACCTCAGGGTACTTGTTCAAATTTCTGGGAGGTCCAATTTCTTGGTGTTCCAAGAAGCAACCTGTTGTGGTGTTATCAACCTGTGAAGCTGAATACATTGCAGGTACTGTTACTGCATGCCAAGCTGTGTGGATTCTGAATCTGTTGCAGGATCTGAAGATTAAAATAAACAAACCTCTGAAGCTGATGATTGACAACAAGTCTGCAATCAATCTTGCCAGAAACCCAGTGTGGCATGGGAGAAGCAAGCATATTGAGACCAAGTATCATTTTCTGAGACATCAAGTTTAGAGTGGAGTGTTAGAAGTTGTACACTGCAGCACTCAGAAACAGTTGGCAGATGCTCTGACGAAAGCTATCAAGACTGATCAATTTCTCAGACTAAGGGATGGAATTGGTGTTACAAGTTTTGATGGAATATGAATTAAGGGATGGTATTAGAAGTAATTCATATTTAGTTGTACTATTACTTAACCCCTAAGTTTGTTAGAGGGTATTTTAGTATTTTATCTTATTCTAGTAACCCTAGTTTTAGCTTATAAATAGGGTTGCAATCATTGTAATGTTTAGTGAGTTCTGTAACCGTCATTCTCTTTAATAGAATATTTCCTCTGTTCATCATTTATTTACCTTTGCACCAACAGTTTTAGGCTATTGAAACTAAAAAGAACTGCAAATTAAGATATATATAAAAGTAAATTATTTCACTTTGGTTGAATATTACAATTAATGGAAAAAGTCTAACATTTCATGTAATTAAAATTGACATATTTTTTATTTAAAAATAAAGGATGAAAAAAGGTACCACTATAAAATGAAATGAACCATTAAAAAATATAAAAATATACAGTAGTCTAAATGTGAAATAAGGAGTGGTGTTATTATAAATATAAATTGATGTTGTTTGTGATATCTTCTATAAGCGAACAAAGGGAATAATAATGTATGCATAATATAATGATGCATTTTTGAGATTTTAATATAATTTGAAAGGCTAGAGAAATATAAATTAAAGTTTTAAAATAAACTATAGAAGCACATACATCATTATGACATACACATAAAACTATGATGACATACACATAAAACTATGTGTTTGTATGTATCGTCTTTCTTTTATTTGTTGCTATTATTCTAGTGGTAAATGAATACTCAAATAAACAATTGTAGAAATTGTAAAATATATTAGCAAAACAGTAAGCTGTTACAACCAGGACACATTGAACCTGTCATCTTAACAACACAAAAATTATCAATACATTGCCAGATTTTATGAAGTATTGTTTCCGGACAATCCTTGTCTGAAGTGCAGGGAACTGTAGCTGTATTGTCAAATAAAAAGAAGGTAAGTTACTAAAAGGTGATAAAATATTGTGCATAAGATAAATTTGAAAATGATCTGAAAAATGTCATACTTTTACAAGTTACAAGAAGAAATAGAGAGAGAAAGATGATCAAATCATAAACAAACATGAGAATTCGCGACATATTTGTCCTCCTTTGCATTTTATAAATAAAATATTTTTATCGCTTTATAAGTAAGGTGTTTATGTTAATGTTAACATCAATTAAATAGTTTTTAGCACTTACAAGTTCCAATAAGCCATCTGTAAAATTAAAATAAATGTTAATTGTCTCCGATCAATATATTTTGTGTATCCCTTTAACTTACTCAATAGATCGCTTGACCATATAGATTAGCCTTTCGTAATAGATAATGAAAAAGATTCAAAAGAAAAATAATAAAAATGGGCGCATGATAGAAAAACAATTAGTTGTATAATTATTGCATTGATAATAATTGATAAAATTATAACAAGTCTATTAAAATTTGTCGCAAGTAATAAAAAATTTGACTCCACAAATATTATTCTATTATAACAAACAATTGTAATGTGCAATAAAAATATAAAATTAAAAGTTTTGCAATGATTTTTGATTAAATAGAAAAACTAATAAAGTGTTCAAAATTATTAAATTAAAGGCGATTGGGCTTTGTTTTGAATCTCATATGTGATTGTTGGTAAAAGTGTTAATTTGTCTAAATTGAATTTTCAGCAATTATGACGATTTAACAAGTCTCTTATATCCAATTCTTTTGTGTATAATTTACTATTTTACACTACAACTCCATAATTTTTTGGATCATTTCAAAGTTAAAACAAATAAAAATTGTATGTTAAACGATAAATCACAACATAAAATTGTTTATTTCCAAATCAATTACTAAGTTGAAAATTAATTAATCTAGATCAAGGTCATAGAGTTAGAATCAACAATTATTAAAAACTTAAGTTTAATCTATGAGTTTGTGAACACTAATCAAAGAGAAATATAGCTAATCATTTTGAAGAAATATATAACAATAAGTTCAAAGGAATTGTTCATGAAACTCTAGGAGAAATTTGGTCTTCAAATGAATAAAACCTTCATTCTAGAGCTTCGATGTTGTATTCCTTCGTCAAACCTTTGTAAAAATAATCACACAAAAGTCCATCCCCTGATCACATCAATTTGTCTCTTTTTAAAACCTGATAGAAAAGTGAATAAATAATGTCACGACAAATGAAAATATTTGATAAATTATATGATGACATTTATTAATCAAAACCTCAAACTTAAATTGCTGCTTTTCCTCAAGAAACTTGCCTATAAAGTGAAAATTTCAATATAAGCAATATGCTTACTCTAACCAATGAACATCATCAATCTATGTTGCAGTGAGAAGATATCAAGCTATTGATTAAACTTGAATCACAAATCTTTAAGATTCACCACCATAATTTTAATTATCCAAGGTAAATGAAAAAGATCGTATAAAACCCTAAGTTTGCAATGTAACAACAATGCTAAGAGATCTAAGGTTCGGTGGTTGGTTATACCTAGGGAAGGTGTTAGCATCCTAAGCGTCTATAGTACTCTAAAGGAACCTCTTGCTAGTATTTGTGTTATTGTTTTCCATTTACTTTGAGATGTCTTATGTTTGAGTTTTATTGGTGAGGATAGGAACCTAAGGGTTTAGTCACTAAGTATGCTCGCCAAAACTTCGCGGTCTTGTGCCTACATATCCATACAAGGATGGAATCAGAGCATTTGTATTTCACCTCACTAGGGATGAACGAACACTTGATTATGATCAAGGTTCAAGGGGAGGTAAGTGTTATAGATTTAACACTTACATGACTTAACAAAGTCAAAAGAGTTATAAATTCTACCCTAAGGCTAAGTTGTAAGACTTAAGCGACTCTAACAAGGTCAAAAGGGAACGAGTATTGCTAAACTACTTATGACATTAAGTCAATGAAGTATTTTTTTCCCTTGGATTAGGAAACAAAAGGCAAGAAAGGATGGAAGCTAACAAGCTATCATCACTTGGGGGAATAACTTGACAAATTTAAAAAATAGTATGAATAATATGGATGAGATGAATACGTATGATATTCAATAATGATATCAATTACAATTATTCAAAGTAACTTCAAACATGATGTTAATTGTGGTATGAAAAAGTTAAAGCACATGGTTACAACATAAGCATAAGAGTGGATGTGACAACATCTCAAGTAAGAAGTTAACAAAGTTATGAAAGAACAAGGCAACAACCAAGCACATTCAATGTTTAATGAAGTTACAAACTAACATGGTGACAACCAAAGTAAGTACATACAAGCAATGGTGTTACAACACCTAAACACACATGAGGTATAGTTATAACAAGACTAAAGCATCATGGATGACAAGTTTAATTACATAGTTAAGGCAAGCATGCATTAGGGCTTACTAACACCACTTAATCATGAATAAAAGACAAGTATGAATAAGTTATAACAACATTTTGTTGCACCCCAAAATTTGCTCAACATCTTCTACCTGGTTTATATTTCATTGCATTATCATTTGCATAGTTCTATCATTTTCATATCATGGCATATCATTTATCCAACAGGGGATCAAGTATGATTATTATCAAGAGAAGCCTAGCAAGAAATCTTATCCAAACTTGAGAAGTCATCCAAGTCATCAGGAGGTGGTGGGAGGTCTTGATCAGCTGAGGACCATCAATGGGATGTGAAGCATGAGGTGTGAATATGAGATGTGTATAGAGCTCGTGGAGTGCCTAGAGAGCCATGTTGGAGCTAAATCAAGTCATTGTGTCAAATGCAAGAGCCACAGTTGAGGTGCAAGCAATTAGGGTTTCATCTGGATTAACCCTAGGTCAATTATGCAATTGAAAAGAATTGAAGCCTACTTTGAGGTTATGGAGTTCATGAAATGAGGCGATAAGACATTTGTGGTGTTGTGCCAAGATCAAATCAAGAAGAATCAAGAATGTGGGAAGTTGCTAAATTAGGATTTCAATGCAAATTACCCTGTTTGGTACCTAACTTCAAGGCCACATAAGTCAAGATACAAGTTTCAAATGGATCTTTGGCCAACATGAAACTTGTAGAGCATCTCAATACCTTTAATTTTAGTACTAGAAGTCCTCCATTGGATTTATAGAACTCAAGTTATGGTCCAGACAAGTTACAAGTCCTCAGATGACACTGAAATTTGTCTGTGAAAATCATCTGACTTCAAGGCTATTTTTGACCTAGAAGGAGGTTTTACTTGAACTCTTGGTCAACATGAAAGTTGTTCCTCATGATCTTAGATTTATAAATTGAACTAGAAGTCTTCCATCTGATTTGTAGAACTCAAGTTATGAGGTTTACAAGTGAGGGGTATTTTGGGAAAGTGAGATTATAGGTCATTTTCAATCATAGGCCAAAATCTCCAACTTGCAAGCTTTAAATGGAAAATTGTTCAACATGGAACTTGGTTAAAATGATGTTTTGAGTGAAACCAAGTGGTCATGATAGTTTGGTTTGGCTCATATCAAAAAGTCACTTGAAATGGCTTGAAAAGGAAGAAATTTCAAATGTGGAAAGGAGGGAAAAATGGGATTTTGAGCTAGATGCCTCAAACCAAGCAAATGGGTGCATTTTCTGATTGGAAATCACATTTCAAGAGCTTTGGAAATACCATAATTTTGAGTGCAAGTCAGATTTTGAGAGATACCATGTAGTTACTTCACTTGTAAAACCACTGCAAAGATTGCAAAGCACGACTGGTGTATGAACTTGCAAACAAAAATCAGAAAATTGGATACACGGATTTGGGCTTCAAACACATTGCAAAGGCCCATGAAACTCTTCTATATATTCATTAGAGTGAGTTCAGATCAAGTTTGAGCATCATTTCGCGCCAGAGCAAGAAAGAGCAGTTGAAATTTCACAGCTGCAACTTGAAATCGGATTCTGAGTTTGGAGCCAATTCAAGCCAAATTGAGGTGTGAAATCTCTTCCTTGTGGATCATTGAAGCTATCTGGAGCATTTGGAAGCAAGCCACGAGCTCTAAGTACCTCTGTTTCAAGATCTATACTAGGTTTGCATTTCTCAAAATTCAGCATGATTTAGCATGAGATGGTTAGATTTAGACTTGTGGTTAGGATCTACACATGACATAGATCGTTTTAGGCTTAATTTGAACTCAATTGGTGATGATTGAAGATGACATGTAAGATCTGTTTGGACTTGAATCTCTTGATTCATAAGGTTTCCATGCTAGTTGTTTAGATCAGGATGATGTAGGCAACATGAGGATGATTCCTATACCAATAGTTTGTATTTTAGTGATGATCAAAGTTGACATGATTTATGAAATTGGATTCGTATTTTGAAACCTAGCACGATCTAGAGGATTTTGAGTGAAGATTTGGAATCTACGTTGAAAACTGAGTTGATTTGGTATAAAGTTTGTTTTTTCTGGTGACCTGAACCTGAACCTTCGTCGGAGAAGACGACCGGAGTCTTCTCGGCCACCATCAACCACCACTCTGTTTCTCACTCAAGCGAGTTGGATTTGTGAAGAAGATGATGTGAGAGCCCTTGGATCATCACTTGACCTTTGACTACAGCCAAGATCCAACGCTTGTGTTTTAATCTGAGATTGGAGAGTTTTAATTCAAAACACGGTCGTTTCACTTAATGAGGTGGCAAGCTCTAGCGCATTGGATGGATTGACCAGTCTCCAGATCCTGTGGGTCTCATTATTTCGCAGCTTTAATTCTTTTTTTTTATTTCATTTTGTTTTATTTTAATTGTTTGTTGACTCCAAAAATCATATTAATTCCAATATTGATCCAAAAATTATTTTGAAAATATCCTCATGATCCTTATGGAGTTTGTGATTTTCTGGGATTAACAAAATACAATTTCATGCATTTTTCAATTTAATTTGATTTTTCTTATTTTGTTTAATTCTTTTAATTTTGCATAATTGACCATCTGTTTTGTCGAATTTTGTTCTTCCAATTGGTGATGAGTTTGGCTTTGATTTTTTAGTATATGGTAGGGTAGACATGTATGTTCCCTTAGAATTTTTGGTGGATTTTTAGAACAACATTAGGTTCTGTTTTAGGTGTTGAGATTAGGACCCTCCCAAACATGTGGATTCCCTTGACCTATCTCAATGTAGGATTTGTTTAGATAACTTCGAAGTTGATTTAGGTTTCAATATTTTTACATTAGGTTGTTCAAACATGTATTTTCCCCTAGGAATTTTATTAGATATTTTCAATTTCATTTTCTATTTTAGTTGTATTTTGCAAGTGGCTTGCATTTGTGGATTCCTCTCTTGAGTGCTTTGGTTTGTTTGGTTTTGTTGGTTGCCTAGGAGTTGGTTTAAGCTTGAGTTATTTTTGGTGGAGCTTCTGGTTTCATTGAAGATGCTTGGGATTGAAGATTGGAGCTTGGAGTGGAAGGTTTTTCCTCTTGTGGAGTTTTTCTTAGGAGCTTAGGAAATTAGGGTTTTAGGAAGTGCCTTAGACCTAGTTTTGATTATTTCTTCAAACATGGAGTGCATTGTTTGCCTCTATTCCATCCAATGACATAAAGTCCTTCTTGGGAAGCTCTATCTCTCCTTAGGAGGGATGATTGGTATGCCCAAGTGAGTAGAACTTTGAGGATACCTTTCATTTGCAATGTTGAGTTCTTAGTGATTTCCTTTGGTTGTCATTAAGTTTCTTAACATTATAACATGATCTTGTTGATTGATCCTCCTCTTGGACTGTGCTTGTTGGAGCTTGAAGATTGATGAAGCTTGAAGATAGAAGCTTGTTTGAAGATGAAGCTTTTGCTGTCAATCCAACTTTGCTGTTTAGAGCTGCTGTTGCTGTTTGATGTAGGAGTTTAGTTGCTGCTGCTTGGGCTGCCTCCTCTGTGTCTTTTGTTTTTCTCTGTATTGTCTGTTTGCTTGTGTTGATTACCTCTAGGTTTGAGGTGGAGCTTGTCTCCTCTTGCCTATTGTCTTCTCCCTTGCCTCTCTAGTACTATTGCATTGCTGTATTGCATGTTTACTGTTTACTGTTTACTGTTTATTGTTGATTGCTTGCTGTCTTTTGTTGTTTATCCCCTAGGATCTCTGATTTCCTCTATGCGAGAGGAAATTATGACAGACATTAGGTTTTGACCCATGCATGATAACATTAGGTTAGTTTCCCTTTCAACCATAGGCTTTTTAGAGCGTCTTTCTCTTCTCATCTCAAAACAATTCAAAAACACAGTAATAAGGATAACGCGTGCTGTACGTTACGAGCCTTAAGCTATTTGAGGAAAGGTTGCTGGAGGGTCACTCTTCAGTAATCTAGTTGCTTAGTATGGTACCCTTAGGGTGACATGCGACGTAGTCACTCTCAGATCACAAGTCTTTAGTGCAGTACAAGTTACAAACAGACTAAAAAACATTTCTTTCGTAAAAAAACTCAAACAAACATTCAAACTCTGTTTTTGTCCTCTTGGACCTTTAATCAGGAAAACCCTTTCTTAAGGAGATAAAAACTGTCAGACAAGCTTGTGTCTTCTGTAGCCCTAACTACGTTTGCTCTGATCTTTCATGCCGTATGAAAGTACGTAGGCATAGGATGAGATATCCTAGCGATCAACCTTTCTCTCCTTTCCCGTAGGTAGGCGAACTACGTTGACTCTGATTTCTTGTTCCAGACGGGAATACGTAGGCATAAAGTGCGATACTTTGCCGAGTCATTTTATTTTCTTTTTAACCCAGACCTTTAGAGTAGATAGAATAACACACCCTTAGATAGAAAACAAGCGTGGATCCCGTCGAGTACGACGGACGTGAGGGGTGCTAATACCTTCCCCTTGCGTAACCGACTTCCGAATCCATGATTTGGTTGCGAGGACCATTCCTTTCCCTCTTTGCGTTAGGTTTACTCTGAGCGTTTCCTTTCCCTCTTGTGGGATAAATAACGCACGGTGGCGACTCTTCTATCATTGCTGGTGCCGATTTTCACAGTAGCGACAGCTGGCGACTGTGCTGGGGACCCCAACGGTTCCCTATGCGAGTCAATTCTAGCGCTTGTTTTCCCGTCTGGGGGTTTTGTATGTATTTACCTTTCTGTCTTTACTTTCAGTACTGTATATATTTGTTGTTGTGCTGTGGGTAGAGGGTTAGTTTGAGAGATAAGCCGGACCTGGGCTTGAGTTTGCACATAGACTTAGAAGTAGAGAGTAGTGGTTAGCCTACTTTCTTAGCTCGCACCAGCTAGCCGCAAAATCTGCGCTCGGACGAGATTCTCTTTGATGCTTCTTGCCTGGCCCTTAGGGCTCGACAAGTTGTCTGACCCGAGGATTGTCGACTCTGGGGACCTATCAAGGGATTCAGCTAAGTGAGGTCGCTTCAAAGGATGATGATGCCACACCTTCTGGGTATCGTATCATCGCTCTTGAAAGTCTGTGACGTTGAATCCGCATAGGATGTCGTACCTCGTCTGCGAGTTAAGTACATACCTGTGAGGGGTAGGTAGGTCTGTTTGCAGGAAACCTTTGACCTCAGAGTACCTGGTTTATCTCTGTCAGTGAGATATGGTTACAGGGTTCTTTTGAGTGGTTGGTTGATTTGATGGTTTTCAGGCTTCAGTACAAAGCAGCACAGTTCATCAGCATGGCACTTGATCTCCTGTTTGCATATGCATGTGCATTTTCATGTTTGCATTTCATTAACGTGTATTTATGTTGCAGGTGTGATCATTCCCCTCTGATTCTAGTGTATTTTCTGGCCAGACATGGAGTCCATGAAGAGGATAGTTGCTTACCGGTTGCATTCGCCAGATATCAGTTCCTTGCTGGGATTAGTTGCTCTAGCAGATGAGAGAGTGAGGGCTGAGTTCAAAGTATCTTATGGGAGATTGCTTAGTTTGTTGTACAGACCTTCAGCCTTCGAGACGACTGGGGTGTATACTTTGATGCAGTTTTATGAGCCTCAGCTGAGATGCTTCCTGTTCCCCGACTATATTCTGGCACCCACTTTGGAGGAGTATTCTGCTATGTTGGGAGTTCCTGTGTTAGACCAGATGCCCTTTATACATGTTGATGCTGAGCCTGAGTTGGCTACACTTGCTGAGATTGTCAGTTTGGACGCTTCTGAGTTCCCTGGAGGTTTGGTCAAGCTGAACGGAGCTTATGGTTTTCACCTGTCTGTCCTGGTTGAGAAGGCTACATAGTGCGCGAAGAGCGAATGTTGGGTTGCCTTCAGTGCCATTCTAGCTGTCTGCATCTATGGGATTGTCTTGTTTCCCAATGTGCCAGATTTTGTTGACTCAGATGCCTTCTTGATTCTTGCCTCGAAGAATCCAGTTCCTACTATCTTGGGCGATGTTTATCATTCTATTCACTATAAGAATGAGAAACGTCGTGGCAAGAATGTTTCCTGCTGTCTTCCACTTTTGTACAGGTGGTTCCATGGACATCTTCCGAAGACAGGGCCTTTTGTTGATGTTGTTGATACTTTGGATTGGTCTTCCCGGTTGATGGGGTTGTCTGCTGAGAACATCATTTGGTTTGATCGGAGTATGCTTGGCACTGATATTGTATATAGTTGCAGTGGCTTTCTGAATGTCCCTTTGATTGGACGGAAAGGCTGTATCAACTATAACCCTTCTCTGCTGGTGAGACAGTTTGGTTATGCCTTGAGAGATGCTCCTATTGAGGTTGAGATACAAGAATCTCTGTATCTCACGGGCTTATTAGACGAGGCTGTTTTGATCAGGTTGAGACATGCATGGGCTAACATCCATAAGAGAGGGAAAGCTTTGCTAGGTAAGAGCAACAACAAAGCTTATGATCCTTATTTGGCTTGGATCCATGAGAGAGCTAGTATTTCCTTGATGCCATATCCTGCTGTGGAACCTCTGTATCTTCTAGTGATTGAGGTACCTACTTCGGTAGAGATTGAGAAGTATAACAAATTGTTGGCTGAAAACGAAGAATTGAAGAAAGCCAACGACGAGTTAGAGAAAGAGATCTTCCAGTTGCGTCATGAGAAGAATGAAGCTACCTTCATGGTGAAGGAACAGACTGAGTTGATTAATAGGTTGGGTTCAGATTTGACTGAAGAGACCAACAGGTGGGAAAAAGTGGGAGTAGCCTTGAACGGTGTTAGCAAGGTGCTTGCTTCCAAGAAGGAACTCTTAAACAAAGCTTACTCCCGACTCGGCAAGTGGGAAACATTGTGGAATACCACGCTTACCAAGCGGAAGGAGCGTGAAGATGAGCTGAAGCTGCAGATTGCCACGCTAGAGGCGCAGATTAGAGCCCAAGATGTGAAGATTGCTGAAGAGACATCACTTAGGAGCGCTGTTGAGCTTAGAGTGAGTGACCTTGGCAAGGAGCTGAGAGGTTGTGAATTGAAGGCTGGTTTCAAGAGATGCAGACTCGACGAGTGTTTTGGCGAAGGAACCTGCAAGGACGATGCCAAAAAACTGAGATCCACTGCTGAGCGACATGCATTACTGATACAAGAGCTAATCTCCAGACTAGGTCATTCGGAGACGTTGAGGATATTGGAAGATGTCAGAGCGTTCCATTTGGCCTGATTTATCTTTGCTTTGCTTTTGTTATCCGTACTTGTATTTTGACCATCGCCAGGCTTGTTGGTCGAGGTCTCTTCAGTTGTATTCAGTTGTATCTTTGTACTCTGCCTTTTGGCATTTGTTTATGTATGAGGATTTTCTGATTCTTTGCTTGCTTGATTGGAACTCCATTGTCGGGATGGTCTTCCCTCTGAAACTAGAATCGGGGGGGGGGGGGGGGGGGGGGAATATAACCTGTAGCATACTTATACATTTGCATATGCATACTCATATTGCATGACCAGTTTTTTTTTGAATCTGTATCTTATTTCCTGCATCCCACTAGGTTTCAGGATTGACAACCCGAGAACGCATTGTTATTCTACCAGGAACAACTGCAAGAGAATTATGGATCAAGTTCAAGTCGAGATGCAGGAAATTCGTAAGAAGTTGGCACTTTTCAAGTAAGCAATGGAAATTATGGTCAAGGGCCAAGAGAATCTCCAGACTCTGGTGCAACCGCTGCTGGTGCGAGCGAATGGAAATACTGATTATCATTCTGTTGGAACTCCTCGCAGGGAGGATGGGATACCTACAGTGGTCGTTCCCACAAGTGGTGGAGTTGGTGCCGGTGATGGCAATGGTAATGGAAATACTGGCGCTGGTGCTGGTAATGGTAACACTAGTATTGGTAACACTGTTACTGGAAACGCTGGAAATGGTGATGGGAATGTTGTTAACGATACTGGCAATGCTGGAGATGCTAATCAAGGATTCGGTGACAACAATGGATTTGGAAACAATAACCAAGGGTTTGGCATTGGTAATCGTGATGGTAATTTTTGTTTCAACAATCAAGGCTTTGGCTACGATGGCTATGGTAACAACAATCAAGGGTATGGATACAGTGATGTTGGCTTTGGTAACATGAACAACAACGGCGCTGGGATGGTGCCTTTCAACACCGGTTATAGACTAGGTGGGGTCAACCAAGGATTCGGTAACAGAGGACGGGATCCTATTTTCAATCAACAGGGATATGGCCGTAACGCTGGTTATGAGGGATATGGCAATGAGAATCTGAACTGGGGCGAGGATCGCCAGGAAGACGCGTTCTCCGGACAAGGCGTGGGATTTGAAAAGCCTAACGATAATGATAGGAGGTTCAAAATGCTGGAAGAGCAGATCAAAGGGATAGCCAATCAGAACTCTTCTGGGTTAGATATGACTACCATGGGACTAGTGCCTAGGCTGAGGGTGCCTTTGAAATTCAAAGCTCCAACATTTGACAAGTATAAGGGGGATACATGCCCTAGAGTTCATGTACGTTCTTATTACAGAAGAATGTCTGCATACTCTGACGACGAGAAAATGCTTATGCATTTCTTTCAAGACAGTTTATCGGGACCATCGCTGGAATGGTACATGGGACTGGAGCCCACCCAAATTAGAAGGTGGAAAGAATTGGCTGATGCTTTTGTTAAACATTACCAGTATAATAGTGACTTGGCGCCAAACAGGGTTCAGCTGCAGAGTTTGTCTCAGAAGAATGGTGAGAGTTTCAAGGAGTATGCGCAGCGCTGGCGTGATATTGCGGCTAGGGTGCATCCCCCTTTGGTTGAAAGAGAGTTGATTGATATGTTTATTGGAACATTCTCTGGGATGTATTACGACAAACTGCTTAATGTCTCGATGGATAGTTTCTCCGACATGATTCTCATGGGGGAACAGATTGAAAACGGAATTAAGATTGGGAAGATTCAGGCAGGTGAATCCACCTCAACTGGAGGTGCAAGGAAAGCCTTTGGTGGAAAGAAACAAGGTGACGCCAGTGCGATATATGGTGGTTGAGGTCGTGGAAGAGGAAGGAATCAGTATCAGCCACAACAAGTTGCTAGTGTTACTATCCCGATACCTCAGCAAAAACAACAACAACAACAACAGCAATGGCAACAACAACCACAACAACAGAGAATGCACCCTGCTCAGCGTAGAATTCAAGAGGGTAGGCCAAAGAGAGTATTTGAAGCACCTCCTTCAACTTATGTCGAACTTCTTCAAACGCTGTTGGGTTTGAATTTGGTTGAAAAGAGAATGATGGCCCCGTTGACGGGCACTCCTCCATTTGGTTTTGACGCTGGTAAACATTGTGATTTTCATTCCGGGGCGCCCGGACATGATATTGAAGGTTGCCATGCTTTCAAACATAAGGTTCAAGATTTGCTTGATAGTAAGGCCATTAACTTTGGTCAGGATGGTCCCTAATATTGTACAACAGCCCATGCCGAATCATGGAGTGAATGCTATCATAATGGGAGAGAATTTGAACTTGGTTATGGATGTGAATGAATTGAAGACACTGTTGAGTTGTGTTAAAAGCAGATTGTTGAAAGGGGGTGTATTCCCTGGATGTGACGAATATTGTCTGGATTGCTGGACCCAACCAGGGGGTTGCGCTGATTTGAAAAGAGGTATCTAAGCTATGATAGATGAGGGGATTTTGCAATTTGATCGGACTGCTGTTGAGAAGCCTGTTGAGGCATTGTTTGAAAAGCAGGATGAGATTGCAATGGTTACGATCCCAAGGAAGACTATTACGATATCGGCGCCTGCCAAGCGGCCGACTATCACAATAAAAAAAGCAGGACCCGTTCCTTTTGAGAGTATAAAAGCTGTTCCATGGACATATGGGTTAGAAGCGTACTGTAATGGAGAAAAGATGTAGGTGAATAGCCGGCCGGCAAGGGCAGTTGACAATGTTGTTGGAACGGGAGGCATGACCCGTAGTGGAAGAATCTTCACCGCACCTGAAGTTAAAGCAGAGAAGATTGCTAAAGGCAAGGCCAAGGTGAATGAAAGTGGATCATCCCAGTTGAAAGATAAAGACACGTCGCTCAAGGACGTAGAAGAGTTCATGAGGCTAATTCGCAAGAGCGATTATAAGATTGTTGAGCACTTACAACAGACACCCTCAAAAATTTCAATCCTATCTTTGTTTCTTTGTTCTGAGGCTTATCGAAATGCTTTGTTAAAGATATTGGATACGTCATTTGTACCTCAGGAGATTTCTGTCAACCAGCTAGAGGGGGTACTGGCGCATGTCAATGCTGGACATAGTTTGGGTTTCACTGATTTTGATCTAACACCCAGAGGCCAAGAGCATAATATGGCTTTGCACATATCGGTGGAATGCCGGGGCACCGTAATGTCGCACGTTCTTGTGGATACCAGATCATCTCTGAATGTATTGCCTAAAAAGGCTATGATGAAGTTGGATATCCAGGGAATTATTTGCACGCCAAGTGACTTGGTTGTGAGGGCGTTTGATGGAACGAGAAGGTCGGTGTTTGGATTAATAACGTTATCGTTGCAGGTCGGGCCGGAAATATTCGACATTGAATTTTATATCATGGATATTCATCCAGCTTATAGCTGTTTACTTGGGCGTCCGTGGATACACTCTGCATGGGCTGTGACGTCCATGCTGCATCAAAAGCTTAAGTTTGAAGCTGGGGGTGGCATCATTACTATTTGTGGGGAAGAGGACATCTTGGTTAGTCATCTCTCATCATTCAAGTACGTTGAAGTGGATGGAGAAATCCACGAAACGCCCTGCCAAGCCTTCGAAGGGTTGCAAATCAAAGACAATTCCAGTGTTCCCAGCAAAGGGCCAGAGGCTGTGACTTCGTACAAAGATGCTCAAGCATTGGTTCAGACTGGTGATACCAAGGGTTGGGGTCAAGTGCTGGAAATTCCTGTCAAGATGGACAAGTTTGGACTAGGGTACCGCCCAACATCAGCTTCTTCTTCACAGAAAGCACCCAAGTTCAAAGAACCGGTGGTGATTACTCCAAAGGGAGTCTGCTTTGAGACGATTAATGCTGTTTCCGACTCTGAAGACAAAGATAGTGATTGCGATATGGACGCGTGGATCAAGCCTAGCGTGCCAGGACAAAGTCTCTGCAACTGGTCCATCCGGGAAATTGTCCCAATGACTACAAAATAGTAATGATTTGTTTTTTTGATTATTGTATAATCCTGTGTCCTACCCGGGGCATAGTGATTTTGTTTTAGGGCTACCTGCTTATGTGTATGCACTGTTTAATCATTGAATAAAGGCGTTTTTCTCCTACAAATTTTGTGTTCCCTGTTTTTCCTGTTTTTATTTTAACAATAAATGGCAACGTGGTTATGAGCTTTGTTTGCACTCATTTGAAGCATTTAACCATTTTCTTTGCAGGATTCATATTTCAGATGACACCGAACACGAACTTCCTATGACTCGCTTTGACTTCGAGCACCCAGTATTTCGAGCTGGGGAAGAGATTGTTGAGGATAGCGACTTGCCAGAAGAGCTGACTTGACTGTTGAAACAGGAAGAAAGAATCATTCTGCCTCATCAGGAAGAGATTGAGATTATCAACGTGGGGTCCGAGGGAGTTGTTAGGAACATCCGGATAGGGGTTGCACTGCAAAGCGACATCAAGCAGGGTCTGATTGAGATGTTGCAAGAGTACAGTGATATCTTTGCTTGGTCGTACGAGGATATGCCAGGATTGGATACTGACATGGTTGTTCATCGTCTGCCATTGCGAGAAGAATGTCCGCCTGTTAAGCAGAAACTCAGAAGAACCACACCAGATATGTCTATGAAGATTAAGGAGGAAGCTCAGAAACAGTGGGATGCTGGTTTCCTTGCTGTTACAACTTATCCCTCATGGGTCGCCAATATAGTGTCGGTACCAAAGAAAGACGGTAAGGTGCGGATGTGCGTAGACTATCGTGATTTGAATAGGGCGAGCCTAAAGGACGACTTTCCGCTTCCTCATATCGATGTGCTGGTCGATAACACTGCTCAATTCTCCGTGTTCTCCTTCATGGATGGCTTCTCGGGCTATAATCAGATAAAAATGGCGCCAGAAGACATGGAGAAAACAACCTTCATTACCCCATGGGGAACATTTTGCTACAAAGTGATGCCCTTTGGTTTGAAGAATGCTGGGGCAACATATCAACGTGCTATGACGACGCTCTTTCATGACATGATGCATAAAGAGATCTAGGTTTATGTTGATGATATGATTGCCAAATCCCAGACGGAGGAAGAGCATTTGGTTAATCTGCTGAAATTGTTCAAGAGGCTTAGGAAATTCAGGCTGAGGCTGAATCCTAACAAGTGCACCTTCGGGGTGAGATCCGGTAAACTATTGGGGTTTATTGTGAGCGAAAAAGGAGTTGAGGTTGATCCTGCTAAGATAAAAGCGATACAAGAAATGCCAACGCCGAAAACAGAAAAAGAAGTATGTGGGTTTTTAGGGAGGTTGAACTACATTGCTCGGTTCATATCTCACCTAACCGCTACATGCGAGCCATTATTCAAATTGTTGAAAAAGAATCAGGCTGTGACCTGGAATGAAGATTGTCAAAGGGCGTTTGAAAAAATAAAAGAATATTTGCAGGAACCTCTAATATTGATACCCCCAGTAGCCGGGAGACCATTGATTATGTATTTGACGGTTCTTGAGGAAAGTATGGGTTGTGTTCTCGGTCAACATGACGAGACTGGACGTAAAGAGCATGCGATTTACTACTTGAGTAAAAAGTCCACAGATTGTGAATCCCGTTACTCAATGCTTGAAAAGACGTGTTGTGCGCTAGCCTGGGCTGCCAAACATTTGAGACAGTACATGTTAAACCATACAACCATGCTAATTTCAAAGATGGATCCAATCAAATACGTATTTGAAAAGCAAGCACTCTCCGGGAGGATTGCTCGATGGCAGATGGTGCTGATAGAATATGATATTCAATATGTTTCTCAAAAGGCTATCAAAGGTAATGTTCTGTCAGAGTACCTAGCGGAGCAGCCGATTGAAGATTACCAACCAATGAGGTTTGATTTTCCTGACGAGGATATCATGTACTTGAAAATGAAAGATTGTGATGAGCCGTTGCCGGATGAAGGTCCAGAGTTGGGTTCCAAATGGCAATTGATATTTGATGGTGCTGTTAACTCCTACGGTAGTGGAATAGGGGCAATTATCACTACTCCCCATGGGTCGCACATTCCCTTTACTGCCAGATTGACCTTTCCCGTTACCAATAATGAGGCTGAATATGAGGCGTGCATCATGGGTCTTGAGGAGGCTATTGATTTGAGAATCAAATATCTTGATGTATACGGGGACTTTGCTCTAGTGGTCAACCAGGTTAAAGGAGAATGGGAGACGAGGCAGCCCAATCTAATACCCTATATGAATTATGCAAGAAGATTGTTGCCTTTCTTTGACAAAGTAGAATTGCATCACGTGCCACGAGCGGAAAATCAGATGGCCGACGCTCTTGCGACGTTGTCTTCAATGTATAAAGTTAACTTCTGGAATGAGGCTCCCAGGATTGTTATCTCCCGCCTTGATAGGCCCGCCTTCATATTCGCCGTTGAGGAAACGTCCGATGGCAAACCGTGGTATTTCGATATCCAACATTTCCTGAAGACCAAAGAGTAACCGGCTGGGGCATCCAGTCGTGATCAGAAGACTCTTAGGAGATTGGCTGGCAATTTCTATTTGAATCCGGATGGCGTCCTGTACAAGAGAAACCACGATTTGGTGTTGTTGTTGTCGCTACTGCGAAAATCGGCGCCGGTTATGACAGAAGAGTCGCCACCGTGTGTTATTTATCCCAACGGAGGGAAAGGAAACGCTTAGAGTAAACCTAACGCGAAACGGGAAAGGAATGGTCATCGCAACCAAATTCCTCAATTCGGGAGTCGATTACGCAAGGGGAAGGTATTAGCACCCCTCGCGTCCGTCGTACTCGACGGGATCCATGCTTGTTTTCTATCTAAGGGATTGTATTCTATCTACACTAAAGGTCAAGGGACAAAAAGGAAAAAGAAAGTGACTCGGCATAACACAGCAGTTCTATGCCTACGTATTCCCGTCTGACACGAGAAATCAGAGTCAACGTAGTTCGCCTACCTACGGGAAAGGAGGGAAGGTTTCTCGCTAGGATACATCATCCTATGCCTACGTACTTTCATACAACATGAAAGATCAGAGCAAACATAGTTCGGGCTACGGAAGGCACAAGCTTGTCTGACTGTTTTTTATTACCTTATGAAAGGGTTTTTCTTGATTAAGAGTCCAAGCGGACAAAAATGACACTTTGATGTTTGTTTGAATCTTTTACGAAAGAAGTGTTTTTTGGTTTGTTTGCAATCTCTGACGCACTAGAGACTATGATTTGAGAGTGACTACGTCGCGTGTCACCCAAAGGGTGCCACACTAAGCAGCCAAACTACCGAAAAGAAACTCTCCAGCAACCCTTTCTCAAATAGCTTAAGGCTCGTAATGTACGACATCGATTAACCTTATTACCGTGTTTTTGAGTTGTTTTGAGAAAAGAAGAGAAATAAGCTCTAAAAAGCCTAGGGTTGAAAAGGTAATAAAAACTAACCTAATGTTGTCATGCATGGATAAGAATCCTAATGTCTGTCATAATTCCCTCCTGCACAGAGGAAATCAGAGATCCTAGGGGATAAACAGAAAAGGAAGCAAGCAAATACAGTAAAATGCATGCAATGTAGCAATACAAGAGAGGCAAGGGAGTCCCGCTCAACCTCAAACCTGGGAAAACAACAGGCAAAGTGAATCAACATTCACTTCAAACCTAAGGGGCAAGCTGCACAAGCCAACAAACAATACAGAAAACAAAAACCAGAGCAGAGGAGGCAGCCCAAGCAGCAGCATCAAACTCCTACAGCAAACAGCAGCAGTTGATTAAACAACAAAAAGTTGACAGCAACAACCTTCACCTTCATGAATGGCTCCCATCTTCAAGTTCAATAAACTTCAAACTTCAACAAGCACCAAGCTTCAACAAGCACCAAACTTCAACCAGTAAACAGCTTTAACAAGCTCCTAACTTCATCTTCAACAAGCAGCAAAACCCTAGCTTCAACAAGCAACCTCCAAGGGAGAATCAAGTAATAAGATCAAGTTGAAATGTTAAGTAACTTAATGACAACCAAAGGAAGCCACTAAGAACATAACATTATAGTAGAAAAGTACCCTCAATGTTCTACTCTTAAAGCATGCCACTCATCCCTCCAAAGGAGAGATGTGACTTCTTTAAGAGGACTTTATGTCATTGGATTGAATGGAGATGAACAATATACTCCATGTTTGAAGAGAGAAACAAAACTAGTCTAATGCTCTTCCTAAAACCCTAGTTTCCCTAAGCTCCTGACAAGCATCCACAAAATGAGAATTTCTTCACATTCAAGCTCCTTCAAGCTCTCCAAAGTATCTTCAAGTTGGTTTTCATCTTCATCCAAGCACAATAGCACCACCACCCTAATCTAAGGGGAACTATTGAATTAACTAGTCAAGTTAGTTCATTAGAAACACCTAAAAGTTAGTCTTAAAACTAAATCTACTTAAAATACTAAAAATGATTATAAAATCCTATAAAAAATTTTAAGGGTTCCTAAACCTCTTAAGAATCACTCCATACAAAAACCAGGGGGTTAATCAATCATTAAATCCTAAAACTATGCCCTAAACTTAAGGGTACTATCTTAAAACCCTAATCTAAACCACCTATTGTTTAGTGTTCAAACTAGCCTAAATTTATCTCACAAAATTATGAGAAAAATACTAAGGGTACATGCATTTATAAGCTACATAACCCAAAAAGAATCGCTTCAAAAATCAACACCAAACTCCCCTACCAAAATCAGAAAGAACAAGCATCAAACAAAATGAAAATAAAACCAATTAAACTTACAAAAATGCAATTAAAAAATAAAATGTATGAATTAATGAAATTTTAACCCTATTAAATTTTAAACTATTTAAGGAGTCAAGGGAAAAAATGTAACCTAAAAAGATTAATTTTTCTATTTGTTATGATTTAATTTCTAACTATATGCAAAATGAAGAAAATAAGAGAAAATAATACAAAATATAAAAAACTGCGTGACAAATAGCAATTAAATCATGTTGTTGTCCAGATATGGGCCCAGTTGGGGGGTGCTACTAGCAAGCGAAGACTTAAGCCCAACACAACCAAAACAAAATCAGGAAAAACCAAGATAAATGAAAAGCGTGTGTGGAAAATAGCAATGGTATCATGTTGTTTTCAGGATATGGGCCCAAATGGGGGTGCGTATAGAAACTATCTCATTCAGCCCATCCAATTGAATTAATGAAACAGTGAGTTTCATCAACTCACTCTCTTCAGAATGTGAAACGAGATCATGGCCCTTGGTTTGTGTTAGTGGTTAAGGTTAAGCTCTCATCCAACGCATGATACATCATCTTCTCCAAAATTTGAAAAATGGGAGGGAAGGTTTGGGACGGTGACCTGAGACACAGAGCCACCGTCGTCTCCGGTGAGAGGTCCCCAAAACGCCTCAAACAACCTAACTGAACACCCTATCCTACTTGAAATTTCATCCTGATTCCAAATATCAACTCCAAATTTATTGATTCTTGCTCCATCTTAAAAACCGATCCAAGTTTCAGAAAGATCACCCCAACTCCAATGTCACGATTCTTGAAATTAACAAGCCTAATGTCATCTACATGTTTCAATCATCAATTCTAACTATCTAACCATGCTTAAATCCTCAAGAATCAAGAGTTATCCTTCTCAACAGAAATGGTGCCATGCCTAGTTTGGTCTCTAATTGCTCGATTCTTTTGCCTAAATCCATACTAGCATCATCACTAATCTATTCTCATGCTCATTTCTAATCAATTCATTACAATCTAAGCCATAAGTTGAAAAATGCAAACCTGGTTTTGAGGGATGAACAGAAGGTGGTTTTGCTCGATTCTTCTTCCAATCTTCTCCAGATTCAATCAATAACACCTTCTGAAGCTTCTGAAACAATTGATTTGCCTTGAAATCACCTCTATCCCAGAATTCGATTCTTGATGCAGTTGGGAAAATTTCAATTGCTCTCTCTTGATTCTCTTCACCTCTTGCCCAAAAAATGACCTGAATCAGTTGCAATGCATATATAGAGAGTGTTAGAACACTCTAGAATGTTCTGTAACTGCTCAAATGAGAAATTGAATTTCTCTTGCACTTCCAAAATCTCATATGCAACTGTCATGAATGTGCCCTGTTCTCAGCCTGATTTTGCTTGAAATGATTATCTCATGAGATTTAGAAATGAATGGATATGTGTCGCTTGCGTGAAAATAAGGTGTCGGCACAACAGAAGAGTCGCCACCTTTCGTTATTTATCCCTCAGAGCGGGAAAGGAAACGATCGGAAAAACCTAACAAAAAGGAGTAAGACAAGGTCGTCGCAACCGTTGTCTGGGTTCGGGAGTCGGTTACGCAAGGGGAAGGTATTAGCACCCCTCACGTCCGTCGTACTCGACGGGATCCACGCTTGTTGTGATTACTTGGACGGGTTGGTTTTATCTATCTACCTATCAAGGCTGGCTTAAAAAGAAAAATGACTCGGCAAAGCGTCGCACTTTATGCCTACGTATTCTCATCAGAGAATGAGAAATCAGAGTCAACGTAGTTCGACCTACGACGGGTTATGGGGGAAGGTAGCTCGCCAATACATCAGTATTGTTCCTACGTACTCTCAACAGGTATGAGAGATCAGAGCTCACGTAGTTCGGGGCACTACGGTTTATTTCCTGTCTTTTACGAAAGAAGTGTTTTTTTTATTGTGTTTGCGATTTCAATCGCACTAGAGACTATGACCTGAGAGTGAATGCGTCGCATGTCACCCAAAGGGTACCATACTAAACATCCAGACTGTGGAAAAGAAACTCTCCCACAATCCTTTCTCAGATAGCTTAAGGCTCGTAACGTACGAAAGAAATCATTCATGATTACTGTATCTTAAACTATTTTGAGATGAGAAGAGAACAGGCCCAACTAGGAGGGAGACTATCAAGTCCTACTGTTGTCATGCCATGGATTCATCCTATGGTCGAGGTTTGAACAGGGAACTCCTAGAAGTTGTCATGCATAGGTTTCAACCTAAAGTTCTATCATCAATTCCTTATCAAAGGAAATGAGAGTCCTAAGGGATCATGTCAATGATACACCAAAACAGACAAAGCATCAGCTTAACAGTAAAATACATGCAATGCAAGTGAGGGAGGAAATGTGTGTGGGGCATCAGCCTCCACAAGCTCATCTCAACCTCAAGCCAGAATGGATAATAGTAATCATACTAAAATAAACAACATGCTATCAAGCAAAAACAGTAAACTGCAATCATACAGAAGAAAATAAAATCATGCTATCAAGCAACCAAACCACATGGGCAAGGGAGCAGGGCTCTACCGAATACCCGCAAGCAAAGCCACACAGTAACAATACAAGCAGAGGGAGCAACTCAACCTCTAGTGCAATCATGCTCCTAGATTCTACCTATTCTAGATATGGACTTATTCTAATGCATCAAGCAAGTCAAACAAAACACATCAATACAGCAACAGAAAAAGAAAAGAAGAAAGCAGACCAACTCCTCTCTCAACTTCATGCTTCAGCTCTTCCAACAACAACTCAGTCTTCAGACTTCCATCACTCTTGACAAATACCAATTTGCTTTCCCAGGTTTCAACCCTTCAACATAAGTTTCAACTTATCTTCTCCTTTAAGCTTCAGCTTCTTGATCAGTTCCACCTTCAGGCTTCACCTAATCTTCAGGGGTCTTCAAGTATCAACTTGCTCTTGTTTCTCTTCAAGCTTCAGCTGGACTGGCAATACTCAAGGATTCCTCTCTCACACTCTTCATTGAAGTCTTTCATCTTCACATTCAAGCTCAGCATCTCTCAAGATAATCAAACCAGAGGAAATCACTTACTGGATAAGTTGGGGTGTTAAACTGCTTACTGACCACCAAAGGTGACCTATAAGGGTTCAACATCAAAGGAATGGTTCCCTCAAAAGTTCTACTTCCTAGGTACAATCACTTATCCCTCCAAAGGAGAGAGGTGAATACCATGGAAGGACTTTGAATCATAGGGAGGGATGGAGGTGAAAGATACCATCCATGTTTAAGAAAGAAGTTAACTAGGTCTAAACTCTTCCTAATTCCTAACCCTAGAACAACAACAAAACAAACAAGATTCTCAAGCTCTCAAGCTCCTCAATCAACTTCAAGTCTTCTACTATGCTCCTCAATGCTCCTCAAAGCAAGACCAAGCTCTCCAAGCCCACAAAGCAAAGCAAACAAAAATACAAGCCCACAAGGGCAACCCAAACAATCATCAACTACAAAAATCATCTAAAAATAGTATATTACTATATTAAAACCTAATATAATTTCTAGGGGATACTAAATATCTACCCTTAATACCCTTATATGCCCCAATGTCTAACTTAACTTAGAAACCCAAAAATCTAGTGTTGTTGTGGACCTATGTTAAGGATTAACCTAATTCTATACAACCTAAAATCATCTAAGAAAAAATAACCTAAAATTCATCAAAAAATTATGGAATAAATCCAGGGAGAAGCTAAAGTCCTATTATAATTATCCTAAAAAGAATGGACTAAAAATATTAAGGGAACTAGCTAAACAAAATTCTACAAATTCATGTATCAACATAAAAGAATATAAAAAGCTATTAAAATGGAAGATACACAAAAAATATTAAAAATGCATGAAATGCAAATATTTTTATTTGATAATTTTCTAGAGATGAATATGAAATGAGAGCAAAAATTCCCACTTAAAAATCATTATTTTTCCATTTATTATGATTTTTCAAAGTTTGACATAAAATGGAGAAAATGAAATTAAAATATGAAATGATGTGGTGCAGATAGTAATCATATGCAGTTCATTTCATCAATGGGCTAAAAATGGGGGTGCAAGAAGTATAAGCGCTAGGCCCAAGTTGCCAATCAGAAAAAAATAGCAAAAATAGAAATAAAAAGGAAAATCCACGGTGTGAAAAGTAATAGAAATCAGTTCATATTCACAATGGGCCATGGTGGGTGGTGTGGTTAGCAAATCCTGACTTAAGCCCATAACCCTATTTTAAGTGAAACGCTACGTTTAGGGTTGTTTTCAGACTAAGTCTTCACAACTTGAAATTAAATCGTGGCCAACGGATCAAGCTGAAGTCAACAGGTCTTGGTGCATCTGACGGTCACAACATCATCATCAACCTTGAGCCATGGACGCGGAGGGAAAACTCCATAGCAACAGAACTTCAAACCTCACCCTTCCTCGATTCGAATCTCCTTAATCTTTCATCCAAAAACAAGATTTTAAACACTAACATGTTCTAAATTCCATACTGATCATAACCCTAACATCAGAATCAATTTGAAACATCTTCAAACCTAAAACCCGATCGCGAATCAAAAAGAAGCTCAAACCTCAACTATCATGGTTCTTGAAATTTCTTGGCTCAGAATGATCACCACACTTCACTGGTTAAAATAAGCTATCACACACGCATTGCATCTCACTATACCACGAGTTCTTGATCATCAAAGAAATGGTGTCCATAACTCAATCTTCATCAATTGATCCCTAACTCTCCAAAATCCATCTCCTATTAGTCTCTAACATTTCTACCCTAACAATTCTACCTAAAGATGCATAAATCATGGTGTAATGGAGAATTTGCAAACCTGGTATTTCTTGATCAACAGATGGTGAAAACCTTCACTTCAAGCCTTGAAATTCTTCAGAAAGTTTGCTTGGATGATGATCTTGCTACTGTTTGCAAAAGATTTGAGGGAGAGTGCTTGAATCTCAGAATTCGATTCTGACTTGCTACCTTGAAAATTCAATTGCCAATTCCTCAATTCACCATGGATTTGCTCTCAAATTGATCTGCACAACTTCACTATCATCAATGGAGTGTGTTTAGATGGAAAGAATGAATGGAAATGGTTCAGAATAGGGAATTCACTTTCAACTTGCAATGGAGGCAAGTGAAATGACCAACTCTCTCTTCTCTCAAATCTTAAACCAACCTTGCATCTGAGCAAGTCCTTTAGGTTATATAGAGTGGTTTAGAATCATCTAGAACCATCTAGGACCATCCAATGGGAAATTGGAAATCTCATGTCATGACATTATGAATTCACTTCTCCTTATGTGCTATCTCATGCCAAGCCTCTTGTAACCACCAATTCTGACTTGAAATTCTCCCCATATGAGATGTATGATGTGTTGAGATGCATAACTAACTTGTACATTGAGTTTCTTCAAGTTTTGCCTTTGTGTCTTAAGATGCAAGCAAGCCATTTCCAAAGCAGCCCTATGATCTAGGCCTCAAATCAAAATTGTGGCTGAACCATTGTTTTTAGAATGTCTTTTAGAGTCAAAATGACCTATTATATGCCATGGTTTGGATGTGTAACTTGGGATTTTCAATTTCCAATTTCAACTTATTTAACTTATGCCTCCATTTTAGGCCATTTTTATCACTTTTTGATACAAGCCTTTTCAACATCTCATGACCTCCCTACTAGCCTTAAAACATCATTCTAAACAAGTTTTATGTTAAATATTTTTCCATTTGAAGCTTGGAAATAGGAGATATGGCCTTATGCTTGAAATGACCTATAACCTCCAAATGACCAAAATGCCCTTGACTTGTCAAAGCCATAAGTTGAGTTCTACAAATCCTATCAAGGACTTCTAGTACTCTCTAGAAAGCTAAGAAGATTCTCTACAACATTCATGTTGACCAAGATTTCATAGGAATCATCCTACTAGGGAAAAAGTTGGATGCAAGTTGGATGACTTTCAAGGACCCAGATTCACATACCTCAGATGACCTGTAATTTGTCAAAGTCATAACTTGAGCTCTACAAATCCTATCAAGGACTTCTAGCACTAAAATTAAAGATAAGAATAAGCTCTACAACATCCCTGTTGTGGGGAAGATGAGATGACCATCACATCTTGAGCTAAACTGCCTTGAAGATAGAGGTCAAACTAGGGGATTTTACACTGTCAAGCCTTAGAAACCCTAGCTTGAAACTTCTCAAACTCTTCAATCATGATGAGTTGGTCTAGGAATAATCCTTATAGCATCTCAATGCATCAATCCATGATCACATGGCTCTTGGATTAGGTCTCAACCCTCTCCAAATCATCAGTTGACCTAGTGTTGACCCAGTCAAACCCTAATTCCACCACTCATGGATGAATCTTCTGAGTTCTTGTGCAATGACCTCTCTAGGCTTCATGATGGATTTCAAGACCTCTCATAAGCTTTATCAAAGCTTCAAGTCCATCCTCATAGCCTCAGAATCATCTGAGGGGCTCCCACAACTCTCAAGTTATGAGACATACAACCTTGGTTTCAACCAATCTCTCTGAGGATCTCTTGAGTTCTCTGACAAAGATATCAACCTTTGAACACTTGAATAACCTCCTTGGCTAGCTTCCTAGTCTCATACAACTCTTGCTGGGTGATCATACCCCTTGATCTACTGCCCACATATCAATGAGATGCAGATGATGAATGAGATGAACCACAAGTTAGGTAAATAAATGTTGGTCAAATTTTGGGGTGCAACAGCTGCTCCTATTCAAACGGCTTGAACCTGACTAGGTGAGGCAAACGGCTCTCAGCCAATCAAGGTGCGAGACGTTTGAATACCGATAAACCCGGAAATTTGCCAACTGCTCAAGTACACGGTACTCTGACGGGAACAAATCTTCGAACACTGCAATAATAGTTGCATGACAACTAGCTGGATAATTGGTCATACGGTAACTGGTAGTACATAGTCGATCACGCCATCAGGCATCCAAAGAACTGTTGGGCATCAGCCGGACTTCAACCATCAGGTTGATCATGCCATCAGGCATCCAAAGAAACTGTCGGGCATCAGCCAGACTTCAACCATCAGGTTGATCATGCCATCAGGCATTCAAAGAAATTGTCGGGCATCAGCCGAACTTCAACCATCAGATTGATCATGCCATCAGGCATTCAAAGACATCTGTCGGGCATCAGCCGGACTTCGTCAGTAAGTCGGGAATAGAATTCTTGGTCAATCATGAGCCAATTGGGAATATCTAAACCTCTGCCATCAGGCACTCCGCATCAGCTGAGAGAACTGCTTCATTAACACGGTCAGACTTCAATCATGGAGTCTTTAAGGGAGGTTTCAACTTCGCCGTTCGAAAACCTGCTGGGGATGTCGCATCTCCGTTGGGGATTCTGGAGAACTATCAAGTAACTCCACTTTAGGGATCCATAAATCATTCTGGATGAATCAACTCTGCTGAGGACTTCAAGAATCATCTTGGACAAATAACTCCGCCAGGGACTTCAAGAATCATCTTGAACCGATAACCATGCTGGAGATTTCAGGAATCATCCTGAGCGAACACTCTGTTGGGGATTTCAGGAATAATCCTGAGCAACCTTTGCTGGGGACTCTACTGGGGATCTTAAGAATCATCTTAAGCAAACGACCCTGTTGGGGAATTCAAGAATCATCTTGAACCGGAGACTTTGCTGGGAACCTCAAGAGTCATCTTGAGCAAGCGACTTCGTTGGTGAGGATGTCAGGAATCATCTTGAGCAATCAATTCTGCGGCGGAACACCTGCAAAACAAGAACGGTAACAACCTAGATCATGTTTATTATGCATATGCTTCGGCAATGGCGCAATGTTCCACACGGTGGAAATGCTATGCGTTTATGATAAATGCTATACAGTCATGCACAATGATGCGATCCCGTCAGCAAAATAAATGCCGAAGGGGGAATCCTCCTGTCAAGGAGAAAGAACCACTCAGATGGAGGAATCATCCTGCTGAGGAGAACATGGTCACGCCAATCTCAATTGGACTCCGCAGGAGGTACAACTTCAGTTGACTGCTGCGGGGGAAACAACTTCAGTTGATTGCTGCAAGGGAACGAAGCTCTACGAGAACCTGGACCTGCTGAGGGAAAGCGATGTCAATCGCGGGAATAACCTGCGTGGCCTTCATGGCTACTTCTCTGGAGATAACGACTCTGTGGGGAAATAGCATCAGCCGTCGAACCTTCCACTGGGGAAAACCAATCATGGCTCGAGCAGCTTCCAAGGATTCTGCTCTCTTGGGTATCTGCAAACTCGGCTGAGGAAGGAGAAATCCTTCTGCTTTGCTGGAAAGAGTACGACTCTGTGGGGAATCTCAATTCCGCTAGGGAAGAAGGAATCATCCGACTTCGGGGGAGAGTAGGACTCTGGTGGGGAATTTCAATTCCGCTGGAGACTTCAGTCTGGACTATCAGTTGCTGCACACTTCAGTGAACGAATAGTTTCCTACGAAACCTGCACTTGTGACCCAGTGCTGGGGGATGAACACGCGCTTTGGCGCCTGACTCAGCTGAGAAGATGACATTCCTTCAAGATGCATCTGATTGGGGAGAGAATCATCTCTTCCTGGGGAGACATATCAATGCTCACGATCTCGCGTTCAGACTTTGCAGGGAGAGGCTACTGAACTCTGCTGGAGAAAGAGGAATCATCCTTCTTCGGGATGCGCACGGCGTACTGTCTGGAATATGCTACACCTTTAACAACACAAATAAACAGACAAGATACCCTTTTCAAAGGGACCTATCAAGGTTATTATCTCGTGACAATATTCAAGTAATTCATTGTTTCAACAATCAGTGGCCTAAGCCAGTAAGTTTATGTATGCGCATTTTATCAAAAACATCGGCGTTCTTTTTCGCAAACAAAACAGGTAAATGCTAAACAGACAAACAGAATTGCTGAATAGTATGCTTTTTATTGATAACGAACCCCTAAATGGGTAAAAATGTTTTACAACATATGCAAGCTCCTGGAATGAGGAAGCCGCGCAAAAATAAAACATAAATATACATCAGTATATACAAATGTCGGCAACGAGGCGTAGACGAACACCATGAGTTGATCCCTCTATGACCCACTCGACTTCGATACTTCTCCGACGCTTTAGCTTCGGAAGAGATTGATTCGGACAAACGGCCCTCAAGTCCTCCAAACCACTAAACAAAGAAAGTCCACATGCGGAACGCAGTCATTTGCTTTTTCAAATCCCTAACTTTTGCGTGAACCGCCCTTTGCGGGTTTTCAGTTCACCGGGATACCCTTTATTGCCGAAGCCGCCCAGTGTAGGTTTTCGACTTCGCGGGTGTACATTTTTCAATTTATATCCCTAATTTTTTTCCCGAACCTTTTATTCTGTTTTTGGTTCGCCGGGATGCCCCATTTTTGCCTGGACTCCCCTTTTTTGTCCAGTGGGTCGCTTTCAAGCAAAGTATTTTTGAACTGCGTCCGCGTTCACCGGGGATGCAAAATCTTCACCATCCATCGTGGATAACAACAAAGCTCCTCCTGAGAAGACCTTGCTGACGACGTACGGACCTTCGTAATTCGGAGTCCACTTGCCCCGGTGATCGGAGTGTGGAGGAAGAATCTTCTTCAGGACGAGATCACCCGTCTGAAAGCTTCTAGGACGCACCTTCTTATCATAAGCTTTCTTCATTCGGCTTTGGTACAGACGACCAAATGCAATTGATGCTAACCTCTTCTCGTCCATCAGGCTGAGTTGGTTCAGTCGGTTCGTAATCCATTCTGCCTCGTCGAGTTTCACATCAACCAAAACTCGCAAAGAAGGGATCTCCACTTCTAACGGTAGGACAACTTCCATACCGTACACCAAGGAGAAAGGAGTTGCCCCGGTTGACGTACGTACCGTCGTACGATAACCGTGCAGTGCAAATGGCAACATCTCGTGCCAGTCTTTGTAGGTCACAACCATCTTCTGAACAATCTTCTTTATGTTCTTGTTGGCTGCTTCAACGGCGCCATTCATCTTCGGCCGGTAAGAAGATGAGTTGTGGTGTTCAATCTTGAAACTCTGGCACGCCTCCTTCATCATCTTGTTATTCAGATTCGAACCATTATCAGTAATGATCCGCTCGAGAATTCCGTAACGACATATGATGTCCCTCTTTATGAATTTAGCCACCACCTGCTTGGTCACATTAGGATACGAGGCTGCCTCCACCCACTTGGTGAAGTAGTCGATAGCTACCAGAATGAAGCGATGACCGTTAGATGCAGTGGGCTCGATCTTGCCTATCATGTCGATGCCCCACATGGAGAACGGCCACGGGGAGGACATGACATTCAACGGGCACGGCGGTACATGAACTTTATCAGCATAAATCTGGCATTTATGACATCTCTTCGCGAATTTAAAGCAATCCGATTCCATCGTCAGCCAGTAGTATCCTGCTCTCAGGATCTTTCTCGTCATAGCATGCCCGCCGGCGTGCGTACCAAATGTGCCTTCATGGACTTCCTCCATGAGCATACTCGCCTCTTTCTCATCTACACATCTGAGTAGCACGAGATCGTGGTTTCTCTTATACAACACTCCATCAGGATTGAGATAAAAATTTCCAGACAGCCTCCTCAGAGTCTTCTTATCCTGGGTTGACGCACCCGCAGGATACTCCTTAGTCATAAGGAAAGTCTGGATGTCATGGAACCATGGCTTGCCGTCGGCGGCTTCCTCGATTGCAAAGACAAATGCAGGTCTATCAAGACGCGAAAGGACAATTCTTGGAGCCTCATTCCAAAAATTGACTTTATACATTGAAGCCAACGTGGCTAAGGCATCAGCCATCTGATTTTCTACTCTGGGCACATGATGGAGTTCCACTCGATCAAAGAACGGAAGTAGCCTTCTGGCATAATTCATGTACGGCACCAAATTCGATTGACGAGTCTCCCACTCCCCTTTAATTTGGTTGATCACAAGCGCTGAGTCACCATATACGTCTAGGTTCTTGATTCTCAAATCAATTGCCTCTTCTAGACCCATGATGCATGCTTCGTACTTCGCCTCATTATTGGTGACTGGAAACGTCAATCTCGCAGTAAACGGGATATAGGATCCGTGGGGAGTCATGATGATAGCCCCGATGCCACTTCCATAGGAATTAACCGCCCCATCAAATATCAATTTCCACTGGGACTTCCTATCTGGCCCCTCGTCGAGCAACGGCTCATCACAATCCTTTGCTTTGAGAAACATAATATCCTCATCAGGGAATTCAAATTTCATCGGCTAGTAATCCTCGATCGGCTGCTCGGCAAGGTAATCAGACAATACGCTTCCCTTGATGGCCTTCTGGGACACGTACTGAATGTCATATTCCGTTAACACCATTTGCCATCTGGCAATCCTGCCCGAAAGAGTCTGCTTCTCGAAGACGTACTTGATCGGATCCATCTTCGAAATTAGCATGATGGTGTGATTGAGCATGTACTGTCGTAAACGTTTGGCAGCCTAGGCTAGTGCACAACACGTTTTCTCCAGCATCGAGTAGCGAGATTCACAGTCCGTGAACTTTTTACTCAAGTAGTAAATGGCATGCTCCTTTCTGCCTGTCTCGTCGTGCTGACCGAGAACACACCCCATACTATTCTCAAGAACTGTCAAGTACATGATTAATGGCCGTCCAGCCACTGGGGGTATCAAGATTGGAGGTTCTTGAAGATACTGCTTTATCTTGTCGAATGCCTTCTGGAAATCCTCATTCCAGATGATTGCCTGATCTTTCTTTAAGAGCTTGAACATCGGTTCACACGTGGTCGTGAGCTGAGAGATAAACCTTGCAATGTAGTTTATTCTGCCCAAGAAATCACGAACTTCTTTTTCTGTTTTCGGCGCTGGCATTTCTTGAATGGCTTTTATTTTCGCAGGATCAACCTCGATGCCTCGTTCACTCACGATAAACCCCAGTAATTTTCTGGACCGTACTCCGAAAGTACATTTGTTAGGATTCAGCCTCAACCTGAATTTCCTAAGCCTCTCAAAAAGCTTCAGCAAATTGACCAGATGCTCTTCCTCCGTTTGGGACTTCGCAATCATGTCATCAACATAGACTTCAATCTCATGGTGAATCATGTCATGAAACAAAGTTACCATTGCTCGTTGGTAAGTGGCCCCTGCATTCTTCAGACTGAAAGGCATTACCTTATAGCAAAATGTTCCCCAGGGAGTGATAAACGTCGTTTTCTCCATGTTCTCCGGCGCCATCTTGATCTGCTTGTAACCGGAGAAGCCATCCATGAACGAAAACATGGAGAACTGGGCTGTGCTGTCGACCAACACATCGATATGAGGCAGCGGGAAATCATCTTTAGGGCTCGCCCTATTCAAATCCCGATAATCGACGCACATGCGTACCTTACCGTCCTTCTTCGGTACGGGCACTATGTTGGCGACCCACGGAGGGTAGGTGGTGACCGCTAAGAAGCCAGCATCAAGCTGTTTCTGCACTTCTTCCTTGATCTTAACGGCCATATCTGGTCTCATCCTCCTAAGCTTCTGCTTAACGGGAGGGAAATCTTTTCGTAGCGGCAAGCAGTGGACCACGATGCCCGTGTCAAGTTCGGGTATATCTTCGTATGACCAAGCAAAGACGTCACTATACTCTCTTAGCATCTCGACCAATCTCTGCTTGACATCACTCTGCAATGTAGCCCCTATCCTGACGTTTCTGACGAGCTCTTCAGAACCCAGGTTCACGATTTCGATCTCCTCCTCATGAGGCAGAATAACCTTCTCCTCTTGTTTCAACAAGCGGGCCAACTCTTCAGGAAGGTCTTCGTCTTCATCAATCTCTTCTTCGGCTTGATAGATCGGGCAATCGGAGTCGAAGTGAGCCGTAGAAGGTCCAGAGTCGATGTCATCTGTTATGTGGATCCTGCAATAACAAGGGTTAAGTTTAAAACAAGGATGTGCAGGTTAGCACAAACCCCGTTGCCATTTTACTGTTTTTCAAAACAAATATAAAACAGGAATAACAGAGATCACAATATTTGAATACGAAGAAAACGCCTTTGATTTATTAACAAAATGCATGTACATAATCCAACAAGGCCCTGCCAATAAAACCATTATGCCCCGGGTAGGACATAGGGTTGTACAATGATTGGAAAAAGTAAATCATTACTCTTCACTTGTCATCTGGATGATATCCTTGATGGTCCAATTGTTGAGGCCCTCGCCCGACTTGCTTGGCTGTATCCAAGAGTCGAGGTCACAATCGCTATCCCCGCTGTCTTCAGACATTGCGTTGATGCTTTCGAAGATCACTCCGCCACTGGTAAATTGGATCGGCCCTTTACCTCGAGACGCACTGCTAGACGAAGAAGAAGAAGCTTCAGCTCCAGGAGAATATCCCAATCCAAACTTATCCTGCTTGTTGGGTATCTCCAAAATTCGCCCCCAGCTTGGGGTAGATCCAGCTTGGACGACGGCCCGAGCTTCCTTGAACGAGGAGAGATTCATCTCTGGCTTTTCTGTGACTACAAGAGCTACTTCTTTTACTTTGACAGCCTCGAACGCTTGACAAAGAGTTTCATGGATTTCGCCATCCATTTCAACATACTTGAAGGAGGACAAATGGCTCACCATTATGTCTTCCTCGCCACACACGGTTACGATGCTTCCTCTGACAGTATATTTGAGCTTTTGGTGCAACGTGGAGGTCACGGCACCAGCAGCATGGATCCATGGCTGGCCCAAGAGACAACTGTAGGCGGGCATGATGTCCATAATATAAAAGACCGTGTTGAACGTTTCCGGACCGACTTGGATCGGCAGGGTCACCTCTTCGAAAACGTGGCGTTTAGTTCCGTCGAACGCCTTCACAACTAGATCGCTGGGTGTGCAGAGCACTCCACGAGTGTCCAACTTCATTAATGCCTTCTTCGGAAGAACATTAAGCGACGAACCCGTGTCCACCAACACGTGCGACATGATCGTGCCCCTGCACTCTATCGAGATGTGCAGGGCACTATTGTGATTCCTCCCTTTTGGCGTCAGCTCTAAGTCCATGAACCCTAGCCCATTTCCAGCATTTACGTGGGCTACAACCTCCTCTAGCTGATTCACCGATATTTCTTGCGGTACGTAGGCGGCGTTCAACACCTTCAGCAGCGCGTTGCGGTGCGCTTCAGAACACAACAACAGGTTCAAGATGGAAATCTTTGAGGGCGTCTGATGGAGATGATCTACAATCTTGTAGTCACTCTTTTTAATCAACCGCATAAACTCCTCGGCATCTTTGACAAGCAAATCTGTTTCTGCCCCACACGGGACCTCTTCAACGACCTTGCTTTTGCCCTTATCGGCCGCATCAGCTCTGACCGCTTTATCCGCCACGACCACTGGCGGTGCAAACACTCTTCCGCTGTGAGTAATACCACTGACTCCTGCGAGGTTCTCCACAGTCGACCCATACGGCTCTAGCTCCAACCTCTGTCCATTGCAATAGACTTCAGCCCCATAATGCCACGGAACGGCGTTAGTGCTCTCGAATGGTATCGACCCAGCTTTGGTAATAGTGATTGTAGGAGGCCTGGGCGCAGAAATAGTTATCGGCCGGCGAGGGATGGTGACGGTGGCAACTTCATCGGCCTGCTTCAGCACTACCTCTCCTGATCCACTTTCAGTCCTCCGACTAAACTGCAGAATCCCTTCAGTCATCAGACTTTGAATTCCTTCGACCAACTGCTCACATCCATCAGAATGTGTAGCACAGTCCATGCATAACTCTCCGCATCCTGGAAAGAACCCTCTTTTCAGCAACTTAGCTTTAACGAAGCTAAGCGGCGTCTTTAGGTCTCTGACATCAGTCAACAGATCTGCACTCTCTTCTTCGATAACGGCGTTCACACCGCCTCCCCTATGATTTGGCATAGGATTCTTCGTGACATTGGGCACATTATCGGAGAAGTTGATGATCTTGGCATCCACCAAATCCTGCACCTTGTGCTTGAAGGCTTTGCAGTTCTCGATTGTGTGGCCCGGTGCCCCTGAATGAAAATCACAAGTGGCATTTGCGTCGTACCCTAGTGGAGGTGCCCCTGTCAAGGGAGCCATCGTCCTCTTCTGGACCAACTGAAGTTGAAGCAAAGTCTGTAACAATTGCGCATACGACATGGGCGGTGCCTCGAAGTGACGGTTTGCCAAAGACGTCCGATTCTGGTACTTTCTATATCCCTGTTGATTCGGTTGCTGCTGCTGCTGCGGAGCTGCCGGAATATTTATATTGGCTACCTGCTGCTGAGGGCCTTTGCCCTTTCTTCGAGCATTGGTCACGGTGCTCGCTTCTCCTTCTCGCCTTTTGCCAACATAAGGTTTCTTCCCGCCTCCTCTAGTTGAGGATGACTCACCTTGAATTTTCCCGATCTTGATTCCATTTTCGACGTGCTCGCCCATGATAATGAGAGATGAGAACGTCCTAGACATACCGCTAACTAACTTTTCATAGTAAACCCTTGGGAGGGTGGCAACAAACATCTGCACGAGCTCTCGTTCAACCATCGGCGGCTGAACCCGAGCTGCCAACTCACGCCACCGCTGGGCGTACTCCTTGAATCCTTCATTATTCCTCTGCGACAGGTTCTGCAGCTGGACTCGATTCGGGGCCAAGTCGCTATTGTATTGGTAGTGGTGCACAAACGCTTCAGCGAGATCCTTCCATGTGCACACACTAGTGGGCTCCAGACCCATGTACCACTTGAGGGAGGGTCCGGACAGACTGTCTTGAAAGAAGTGCATCAGCAATTTCTCGTCATCAGAATGAGCTGACATTTTCTTGTAATACGATCTCAGGTGGACGCGAGGGCAAGTGGTGCCTTTATACTTCTCAAAGTCAGGTACCTTGAACTTGGGAGGCACCTTGAAATCAGAAGTTAATCCCAGCTTGGACATATCAACGCCCAAAGTATTCTGATTCTCGATATCTCTCATTTTATCTTCAAGTGCCTTGAATCTAAGCCGCGCTTCAGCATTCAGATCCCCTTCAGCACCTTTCTGAGAGAACACATCATCCTGACGATCCTCTAGCCATGGCTGAGGCACAAACAGATTCCTGACGCCTGCATTGCCATTGCCCGGCCCGACATTCACATTAGCTCCCAGACTCCCATTACCGACGCCCGTCGTATTGAGTCCGATGTTGGACATCACATTGCCATTAGCACTTCCGTTGCCCCCGGCCACGGGGACACCATTCTGCGGAGTTTCAACTGGTGGAGGAGTAGGCACGGTCCCACCGTGGAGCACGCCGTTGCTATCAACCCTGGAGATCAAAGGCTGAACCAAAGTTCTGAGCTGGTCCTGGCCATTGGCGACCACTTGCATAAGCTCCATGAAGCGATCCATCCTTTCGCAGAGCTCCTGAACATCAGTTTGCACTTGATCCATGATCCTGGTCTGATTAGCTCTAGTCGGATAACGGTGAATTAGTCTCTGATCAATCCTGGAACCACCGGAAACGACCTGGGACAACCTGTAAACCTGAAAAACTTGTAAAACACAGAAGGGTTAGGAAAAACACCAAAATGCTCGCCATGCAAATGCTTCATGCAAATGCATGCGTGTGTCTGTGCATTAGGGAGATCTCCCCCGATCCTAGTGCCTGAGTGCCAGTGCTGATAATAATAATAATAATAAGAAGTCCAGGTCCAATCATGGAAATAACAATCTCATATATAAAGCAAGCCTATCAAGGCGGTACATAACATCAGCGAGTACAAGATGAATCAACAGCGTGACCTCAACCAACAAGTCTGGTGATGGTCAGCATACAACAATGATCAAAACAAAAGGAATACAAATAGTCAAGTACGGCCACGGGCACGATACTCTTCTAACAACTCCTTCGTCTCTGGATGATCTGGCAGAGCGAGCAACCCCTCGACGAGTAACTCCCTTTGCACGATGGTGTACTGAAGACCTTCGACCGAACCTTCCCATGCTCCTTCGCCGAAGCAATCTTCTAATTTCCGCTTCTTGGACTCAAACTTCAGCTTGCGTTCCTTCAGGTTAGCGAGAGCTTTGTTGAGCTGGCCTTCGGCGGCGTATCTGCGGGCGGTTTCTTCATCAAGCCTCTTCTCACTGTCCTTCACCTGGGCTTCCAGCTTGGAGATCTGTAGCATCAGCTTATCCTCCCGCTCTTTCCTGGTGGCCAGGGAAGCCTTCCAGTGCTGGTTGAACTTGGATATCCTCCGATATGCTTCGTCCAAGTGCTGCTTCTTCGTAGCCAGTACGTTGTTGACAGCTTTGAAGTCTCGACCCATGCGTTCCCGCTCGGCTATCTGCTTAGTCAGGTCTGTACCTAGCTGGTTCACCAACTCTGTTTGTCTTTTGAAAGAATGAACGACTTCGTTCCTCTCGCTTCGGAGCTGAGCTAATTCCTTCTCCAGTTCTTCGTTTGCCCGCTTCAATTCATCCCGCTCAGCTAACACCTGATTATGCTGCTGAATGGGCACAGTAGTAGGCTCTTCAATCATTGGAGGGCTTTCTGGCTTGGCATGAGGAAACGACATCCCTATAGCATCTACTCTGGCTCTGATCCAAGTCAAATACGGAGGGTAGGCTTGACTGTTGTTTTTTCCCAGCAATGGCTTTCCTCGCTTACTGATACCATTCCACACGTGCTGAAGCTTGGACAACAAATCCCCCTCTAGAAGACCAGTGAGGTACAGAGTTTCTTGTACCTCTTCATCCTTCGGCGGAGTTCTCAAAGCATATGCGAACTGTCGAACCAACAACGACGGATTGTAGTTTATACAGCCCTTCCTGCCTATCAAAGGCACATTTGGAAACCCGCTGCAACTGAAGATCACCTCAGTACCCAACCTATCTCTGTCGAACCAGTCAATATCCTCTGCAGATAAACTCATCAGACGCTCAGGCCACTCAGCTGTGGCTGCAGACGAGACAAAAGGACCCCTCTTGGGCAGATGACTATCAAGCCATTTATAAAGCAAAGGTACGCAGCACGAGAGTTCTTCCCCCTCCTGTTCTCGTTTTTGTTGTGGATAGAATGGTAGACATCTCCGATCAAGGTAGGGACTGGATTCCTTGAAGCAAAGATGTGAAACGCATCAAAGTCTACAAAATCGGGCATATTGGGGAACAGAACGATGCCATATATGCATAGAGCGAGGATGGCATTGAACGCGACCCAACATCCGTCCTTGGCACACTGCTGAGCCTTACCCACTAGAAACTGCAAGGAGAACCCAGGAACCTTGTTCTAACTAGTCAACACCAACTCGGAGGCGTCCAGATGAAGTGAAGGAGCTAAACCAGCCAGATCAGGCTCAACATCCATGTGAACAAAAGGCACCTACCTCTTGATAGGCACACCTAGCAAATCAGCATATTCTTCCAGCGTGGGTGCGAGAACAAAATCCTGGAAAGTGAAACATCTCAGCGGAGGGTCGTAGAACTGCAGCAGAGCGTGCAACCCATTCAACTCGAACACAGAAGGTTTATGAACCAAACTGAGCAACCTGCCGTAAGATTTTCTAAACTCATCCCTCACAGAATCATCTGCTAGAGCTATCAAACCAGTCAACTTAACCACATCGGGGGCAGGGAACTTGTAAGCCACCAGTCAACTTAACCACATCGGGGGCAGGGAACTTGTAAGCCACCAGTCAACTTAACCACATCGGGGGCAGGGAACTTGCGCGAAAATAAGGTGCCGGCACAACAGAAGAGTCGCCACCTTTCGTTATTTATCCCTCAGAGCGGGAAAGGAAACGATCGGAAAAACCTAACAAAAAGGAGTAAGACAAGGTCGTCGCAACCGTTGTTTGGGTTCGGGAGTCGGTTACGCAAGGGGAAGGTATTAGCACCCCTCACATCCGTCGTACTCGACGGGATCCACGCTTGTTGTGATTACTTGGACGGGTTGGTTTTATCTATCTACCTATCAAGGCTGGCTTAAAAAGAAAAATGACTCGGCAAAGCGTCGCACTTTATGCCTACGTATTCTCATCAGAGAACGAGAAATCAGAGTCAATGTAGTTCGACCTACGACGGGTTATGGGGGAAGGTAGCTCGCCAATACATCAGTATTGTGCCTACGTACTCTCAACAGGTATGAGAGATCAGAGCTCACGTAGTTCGGGACACTACGGTTTATTTCCTGTCTTTTACGAAAGAAGTGTTTTTTTTATTGTGTTTGCGATTTCAATCGCACTAGAGACTATGACCTGAGAGTGAATGTGTCGCATGTCACCCAAAGGGTACCATACTAAACATCCAGACTATGGAAAAGAAACTCTCCCACAATCCTTTCTCAGATAGCTTAAGGCTCGTAACGTACAAAAGAAATCATTAATGATTACTGTATCTTAAACTATTTTGAGATGAGAAGAGAACAGGCCCAACTAGGAGGGAGACTATCAAGTCCTACTGTTGTCATGCCATGGATTCATCCTATGGTCGAGGTTTGAATAGGGAACTTCTAGAAGTTGTCATGCATAGGTTTCAACCTAAAGTTCTATCATCAATTCCTTATCAAAGGAAATGAGAGTCCTAAGGGATCATGTCAATGATACACCAAAACAGACAAAGCATCAGCTTAACAGTAAAATGCATGCAATGCAAGTGAGGGAGGAAATGTGTGTGGGGCATCAGCCTCCACAAGCTCATCTCAACCTCAAGCCAGAATGGATAACAGTAATCATACTGAAATAAACAACATGCTATCAAGCAAAAACAGTAAACTGCAATCATATAGAAGAAAATAAAATCATGCTATCAAGCAACCAAACCACATGGGCAAGGGAGCAGGGCTCTACCGAATACCCGCAAGAAAAGCCACACAGTAACAATACAAGCAGAGGGAGCAACTCAACCTCTAGTGCAATCATGCTCCTAGATTCTACCTATTCTAGATATGGACTTATTCTAATGCATCAAGCAAGTCAAACAAAACACATCAATACAGCAACAGAAAAAGAACAGAAGAAAGCAGACCAACTCCTCTCTCAACTTCAAGCTTCAGCTCTTCCAACAGCAACTCAGTCTTCAGACTTCCATCACTCTTGACAAATACCAATTTGCTTTCCCAGGTTTCAAGCCTTCAACATAAGTTTCAACTTATCTTCTCCTTTAAGCTTCAACTTCTTGATCAGTTCCACCTTCAGGCTTCACCTAATCTTCAGGGGTCTTCAAGTATCAACTTGCTCTTGTTTCTCTTCAAGCTTCAGCTGGACTGGCAATACTCAAGGATTCCTCTCTCACACTCTTCATTGAAGTCTTTCATCTTCACATTCAAGCTCAGCATCTCTCAAGATAATCAAACCAGAGGAAATCACTTACTGGATAAGCTGGGGTGTTAAACTGCTTACTGACCACCAAAGGTGACCTATAAGGGTTCAACATCAAAGGAATGGTTCCCTCAAAAGTTCTACTTCCTAGGTACAATCACTTATCCCTCCAAAGGAGAGAGGTGAATACCATGGAAGGACTTTGAATCATAGGGAGGGACGGAGGTGAAAGATACCATCCATGTTTAAGAAAGAAGTTAACTAGGTCTAAACTCTTCCTAATTCCTAACCCTAGAACAACAACAAAACAAACAAGATTCTCAAGCTCTCAAGCTCCTCAATCAACTTCAAGTCTTCTACTATGCTCCTCAATGCTCCTCAAAGCAAGACCAAGCTCTCCAAGCCCACAAAGCAAAGCAAACAAAAATACAAGCCCACAAGGGCAACCCAAACAATCATCAACTACAAAAATCATCTAAAAATAGTATATTACTATATTAAAACCTAATATAATTTCTAGGGGATACTACATATCAACCCTTAATACCCTTATATGCCCCAATGTCTAACTTGACCTAGAAACCCAAAATTCTAGTGTTGTTGTGGACCTATGTTAAGGATTAACCTAATTCTATACAACCTAAAATCATCTAAGAAAAACTAACCTAAAATTCATCACAAAATTATGGAATAAATCCAGGGGAAAGATAAAGTCCTATTCTAACTATCCTAAAAATAATGGATTAAAAATATTAAGGGAACTAGCTAAACAAAATTCTACAAATTCATGTATCAACATAAAAGAATATAAAAAGCTATTAAAATGGAAGATACACAAAAAATATTAAAAATGCATGAAATGCAAATATTTTTATTTGATAATTTTCTAGACATGAATATTAAATGGGAGCAAAAATTTCCACTTAAAAATCATTATTTTTCCATTTATTATGATTTTTCAAAGTTTGACATAAAATGGAGAAAATGAAATTAAAATATGAAATGATGTGGTGCAGATAGTAATCAAATGCAGTTCATTTCATCAATGGGCTAAAAATGGGGGTGCAAGAAGTATAAGCGCTAGGCCCAAGTTGCCAATCAGAAAACAATAGCAAAAATAGAAATAAAAAGGAAAATCCACGGTGTGAAAAGTAATAGAAATCAGTTCATATTCACAATGGGCCATGGTGGGTGGTGTGGTTAGCAAATCCTGACTTAAGCCCATAACCCTATCGCGATCAATTGAAACATCTTCAAACCTAAAACCCGATCGCGAATCAAAAAGAAGCTCAAACCTCAACTATCATGGTTCTTGAAATTTCTTGGCTCATAATGATCACCACACTTCACTGGTTAAAATAAGCTATCACACACGCATTGCATCTCACTATACCACGAGTTCTTGATCATCAAAGAAATGGTGTCCATAACTCAATCTTCATTAATTGATCCCTAACTATCCAAAATCCATCTCCTATTGGTCTCTAACATGTCTACCCTAACAATTCTACCTAAAGATGCATAAATCATGGTGTAATGGAGAATTTGCAAACCTGGTATTTCTTGATCAACAGATGGTGAAAACCTTCACTTCAAGCCTTGAAATTCTTCAGAAAGTTTCCTTGGATGATGATCTTGCTACTGTTTGCAAAAGATTTGAGGGAGAGTGCTTGAATCTCAGAATTCGATTCTGACTTGCTACCTTGAAAATTCAATTGCCAATTCCTCAATTCACCATGGATTTGCTCTCAAATTGATTTGCACAACTTCACTATCATCAATGGAGTGTGTTTAGATGGAAAGAATGAATGGAAATGGTTCAGAATAGGGAATTCACTTTCAACTTGCAATGGAGGCAAGTGAAATGACCAACTCTCTCTTCTCTCAAATCTTAAACCAACCTTGCATCTGAGCAAGTCCTTTAGGTTATATAGAGTGGTTTAGAATCATCTAGAACCATCTAGGACCATCCAATGAGAAATTGGAAATCTCATGTCATGACATTATGAATTCACTTCTCCTTATGTGCTATCTCATGCCAAGCCTCTTGTAACCACCAATTCTGACTTGAAATTCTCCCCATATGAGATGTATGATGTGTTGAGATGCATAACTAACTTGTACATTGAGTTTCTTCAAGTTTTGCCTTTGTGTCTTAAGATGCAAGCAAGCCATTTCCAAAGCAGCCCTATGATCTAGGCCTCAAATCAAAATTGTGGCTGAACCATTGTTTTTAGAATGTATTTTAGAGTCAAAATGACCTATTATATGCCATGGTTTGGATTTGTAACTTGGGATTTCCAATTTCCAATTTCAACTTATTTAACTTATGCCTCCATTTTAGGCCATTTTTATCACTTTTTGATACAAGCCTTTTCAACATCTCATGACCTCCCTCCTAGCCTTAAAACATCATTCTAAACAAGTTTGATGTTGAATATTTTTCCATTTGAAGCTTGGAAATAGGAGATATGACCTTATGCTTGAAATGACCTATAACCTCCAAATGACCAAAATGCCCTTGACTTGTCAAAGCCATAAGTTGAGTTCTACAAATCCTATCAAGGACTTCTAGTACTCTCTAGAAAGCTAAGAAGATTATATACAACATTCATGTTGACCAAGAGTTCATAGGAATCATCCTACTAGGGTAAAAGTTGGATGCAAGTTGGGTGACTTTCAAGGACCCAGATTCACATACCTCAGATGACCTGTAATTTGTCAAAGTCATAACTTGAGCTCTACAAATCCTATCAAGGACTTCTAGCACTCAAATTAAATCTAAGAATAAGCTCTACAACATTCCTGTTATGGGGAAGATGAGATTACCATCACATCTTGAGCTAAACTGCCTTGAAGATAGGGGTCAAACTAGGGGATTTTACACTGTCAAGCCTTAGAAACCCTAGCTTGAAACTTCTCAAACTCTTCAATCATGATGAGTTGGTCTAGGAATCATCCTTATAGCATCTCAATGCATCAATCCATGATCACATGGCTCTTGGATTAGGTCTCAACCCTCTCCAAATCATCAGTTGACCTAGTGTTGACCCAGTCAAACCCTAATTCCACCACTCATGGCTGAATCTTCTGAGTTCTTGTGCAATGACCTCTCTATGCTTCATGATGGCTTTCAAGACCTCTCATAAGCTTTCTTAAAGCTTCAAGTCCATCCTTATAGCCTCAGAATCATCTGAGGGGCTCCCACAACTCTCAAGTTATGAGACACACAACCTTGGTTTCAACCAATCTCTCTGAGGATCTCTTGAGTTCTCTGACAAAGATATCAACCTTTGAACACTTGAATAACCTCCTTGGCTAGCTTCCTAGTCTCATACAACTCTTGCTGGGTGATCATACCCCTTGATTTACTGCCCACATATCAATGAGATGCAGATGATGAATGAGATGAACCGCAAGTTAGGTAAATAAATGTTGGTCAAATTTTGGGGTGCAACAATATGATAGCTTCCTTGTTTTTTATCCCATGGTATGCAATTCAAGTGTTGCTTCAACCTTAAGTTAACAAATGGAAGTGCTTGAAAATGACTTCAAATCCAAAATGTAACAATGTCATCACTCTTAAAATGTGTTTTCTGATCAATTTGACATATAACATGAATTTGTTTGGCCATAAATCAAGAAATCACATTTTTTGGCCTTTTAATGACTTTAATTTCTTCTTTTTTAAGCCATTTCAAGCAACTTTGTGTTCCAAGCCAAACCAAACTCTCATGACCACTTGGTTGCACTCAAAATATCATTTTGAACAAGTTCCATGTTGAACAATTTTCCATTTGAAGCTTGCAAGTTGGAGATATGGACCTATGATCACAAATGACCTATAATCACCAATACCCAAAATACCCTTGGTTTGCAAAGATCATAACTTGAGTTCTACAAATCCTATCAAGGACTTCAAGTACTCTATGGAAAGCTAAGAGGATAAGGAACAACATTCATGTTGACCAAAAGTCCATTTGAAAACTCATTGAAGGGCAAAAGTTTCTTGGACGTCAAGTGACTTTCTCAGATAAATTTCATAGTCATCTGATGACCTGTAACTTGCAAGGACCATAACTTGAGTTCTATAAATCCCCTTGAGGACTTCTAGTACTCAAATTAAAGGTATTGAGATTCTATGCAAGTTTCATGTTGGCCAAAGATCCATTTGAAACTTTCATTTTGACTTATGTGACTTTGAAGTTAGGCACTAAACAGGGGATTTGCACTGAAACCCTAATTTAGCAACTCCCCACATTCTTGATTCTTCTTTGCTTAACCATGGAACAACACCACACATGTATCAACATACCAATCCATGAATCCCATCACCTCAAAGTAGGCTTTGATGCTCTTCAATTACTCAATTGACCTAGGGTTGACTCAGATGAAACCCTAGTTGACTGCACCTCAACTGTGGCTCTCATACTTGAATCAATGACTTGTCTCAGCTTCAATATGGCCCTCTAGGAATTTCATGAGATCCATACACACCTCAAATTCACATTCCATATTTCACATCCCACTGATGATTCTCGATATTCCTCAAGATAGGAGCAAAACCCACATGTAGGCACTCAAACTTCTCAAGACTTCAAATCATTTCTTGATGGCTTGGACGATCTCTCAAACTTGGATAAGACCTCTTGCTAGGCTTTTTCTGATAAGAATCACACTTGATCCCCCTGTTGGATGCATGCTATGCTATGATATGCCAATGATTGAACTATGTGAATGATGTAACTATGCAAATGAAATGCAATGAAACATAAATCAGGCAAGAAAAGGTTGAGCAAATTTTGGGGTGCAACAGCTTCCCCTATTCAAACGGCTTGGACCCGACTGGGTGAAGAGCGAACGGCCTTCAAACAATCGAGGTACGATACGGTTGAATACCAAGAAACCCGAAAATTTGCCAACCGCAGAAATAAACTGCACTGCTTGGGGAGCAACATCCCCTATCTGAATCCGGTTGTTACGGCAACAACTAATCCAACGTCTGATAATAACTCTGATTTCAACTTCAACCACCTATGTAACGCCACAGATACTGAACAATTTTTGCAAAAACACCTCCGTCCATAACTGGACTAACCTTGTCAAAACAAGAAGAGAAACAAATTCGTTAACATGAACAAAGATTTTGTCGTCACAGGAGCAACCTTGTCCATATCTGGACCCAAATTTCGTCAAATCACGAATAAATACAAATCTGTCCACGTCAGGACTCACATTTCGTCAACCCGAAGAAATCTTAACAACACAGGAATAGAACTTTGTCCACGTTAGGACGCTTGTTTCGTCAACACGAAGAAATCCTCTCAACAAGAGCAAAACTTTGTCCACGTTAGGACGCACACTTCGTCAACACGAAGAAATCCCATCATAAACTTGTCCACGTTAGGACTCAAATTTTGTCAACCCGAAGAAATCTTATCGTCAAAGGAATAAAACTTTGTCCACGTTAGGAATCCACATTCCGTCAACACGGAGAAATCCCGGCGACTTCGCTGGGGATGAGTTGTCCGCATCTCGTCAATCACGAGGAGATCCTATCAACATAGGAATAAATTGTTATTTGCGTCTCGTCAACACGAGGAACTCCTATCAACATAGGAATAAATTGTCCACGTCAGGACTCACATCTCGTCAACACGAGGAAACAAACCCGTCACCATGAAGAGAAATAAATTTGTCCACGTCAGGATTCCATCTCGTCAACACGAAGAACGGTAAACTTGTCCACGTCAGGACTCGCATCTCGTCAACACGAGGGAAGGTAACTTGATTTGTCCACGTCAGGACTCACATCTCGTCAACACGAGGAAATCGTATCAACATAGGAGTAAATTGTCCACGTCAGGACACCGTTTCGTCAACACGAAGAAAGATAAATTTGTCCACGTCAGGACTCGCGCATCTCGTCAACACGAGGAACTATAGACTTGTCCACTTCAGGACGCACATTTCGCCAATACGAAGAAAGATATCTGCTGGGGATAAATGGTCCACGTCAGGACACCATTTTGTCAACACGAAGAGTAATCAATTTGTCCACGTCAGGACTCCACATTCTGTCAACACGGAGAAATCAAATCTGCCCATGTTAGGACTTGCACATCTCGTCAACACGAGGAACTATAAACTTGTCCACGTCATGACGCACACTTCGCCAACATGAAGAAATCCCGTCGATACAGGAATAAATTGTCCACGTCAGGACTCATATCTTGTCAACACGAGGAACTCCTATCAACATAGGCAATAAAATTTTGGCGACTTCCGGGGCAATACTTTTGTCAACCAGTAGGAAAATACATCCGTTTATCCATACGGGAAGATACTCCGAATACAGTTTTTCTGCTTATCTCTGCAGTAGCTAACCCCATTGGTCCCAACCCACAAACCTTTTAGCACTGACGTGACAGCGACTTTGAGGCAGACTCTACTGGGGATATTTGGAAACCAAACTGCCGGACGCCTGTTCCGATAACCGGCGACAACTTATGAAATTTTGATTCATGAAACCCTTTGACGCTGACGTAACATCAAATTTGAAGAAAATAATCCGCTGGCTGGATAAGAGAAACTTCAACAAGCAACTCTGTGGGGAAAATAGTAAGATGAACCATATCATCACACGTCTCGCGGCGAGACCTCGAATACCTGGTAACGGATCTGAGCTAGAACTCCATACTCCTGCTGAGCAAACACACCTGAAAGCAAAAGGTTAACCAACCTGATTTATGTTTCAAGATGCGTATGTTTGAAAATGGCGTAATGCTCCGTACGGCACGGAAATGCTACGCGTTTGAGTAGATGCAAATATGACGATATATGCAAATGCAAATGCAGGCTCAAGCTGCCGGGGCCACTCTGATAATGATGTCTCAACAACATGAATGATGAGGATAAATCCAACTCCGCTGGGGAGAACAAGTATCATAAGGTATTCCGGTAAAATAAATGCCGAAAACACAGTCAACTTTGTCGGGGAGAGATTAAACATTAATTTCCACTGGGAGGAAAGGACGAACACCCTGCTGGTGAACAAACTTAGCTGGGGAAGAAGCGACACTTCCGGGCAAAGCACACTGTCTGGGCATAATTTACATATTCAGTGTTACCACTCCGCTGGGGACAATCATCCCGATGGAGGCAAGACGACCTGTGGGGATCAAGAAAACCATCCTTCGCGGATATAAACCTTCCGAACCAACAACTTGGTTAACTATTGCGGGAATCTCCCATACTGGAGATTGAACGTGCACATCTTTGATTCGCTGAGGAGCGCAACCTCTGCAGGGGACATTGATTTTGACTTGCTGGGGTTGATCCTATGGACGACTTTCCATGAGGACACTCTCCTGGGGAAAATAATTCCCCCCTTCAGGAAGGGATAAATGTCATTTCAACTCTCTGGGGATAAGCTGCGATTAACTGAGGAATGACATCAACTGGAGTCAGGTCTTATGTCAAGCGACCTTGGCTGGGGAATACAATTCCTGACCGTTTGCTCCAAAGGTAAGAACCCTGCGAAACACAAACGAGACAAAACAGGCCTATACAACAGAATCTATCCGGGTTAGCATCTGTGACATTACTTCAGTCAATTCGAAGTTTTAGCAATTATTGGCAAGGGCCAGCAAGATTATGTAAGTGCAAGTTTATCAAAAACATCGGCGTCTTTCACAAATAAAACAGTAAAGAACAAGTATCAAGTACTGAATAACATGTTTTATTGATAACGGGCCTCTGAGTAGGCAAAGTTTTGTACACTGGATGCAACTCTTGGAAAGAGGAAGTTACGCACAAACACACATACATATATGCACAAGAAGCATAAAGAAAATACAAAACAATATTTGTATACATGTTGGAAATGTGGCACAGACAAACACCATGAGCTGATCCTCCTATGACTCGCCTAACTCTGCGCTTTCCCGGTACTCGATCTTCGGAAGAGATTGTTTTTGGATAGACGGCCCCCAGGTACTCCCAAACCACTAAGCAATGCCGTATCAAATCCGGACCGCAGTCATTTGCGTTTTCAATCCCTAACTTTTGCGTGAATCGCCCTTTGCGGGTTTTCAGTTCACCGGGATACCCTTTTTTGCCGAAGTCGCCCTTTTCAGGTTTTCGACTTCGCGGGTGTACATCTTTTCAATTTTATCCCTAACTTTTTCCCGAACCTTTTATTCATTTTTTTTGGTTCGCCGGGATGCCCCATTTTTGCATGGACTCTCTTTTTACTGTCCAGCGGGTCACTTTCAAGCAAAGTATTTTTTAACTGCGTCCGAATTTACAGGAGACGTTAAATCCTCACCATCCATGGTGGATAGTAACAAGGCTCCTCTAGAGAAGACTTTTCCGACAACGTAGGGACCTTCGTAATTGGGAGTCCAGTTGCCCCTGTGATCTGTTTGTGGTGGGAGAATCTTTTTCAAAACAAGATCGCCCGTCTGAAAGCTTCGAGGGCACACCTTCTTGTCGTAAGCTTTCTTCATCCGGCTCTGATACAACCGACCGTATGCTAGAGAAGCCAGTCTCTTCTCATCCATTAAGCTGAGCTGATTCAGTCTATCTTTAACCCATTCTGCCTCGTCGAGTTGGACATCACGTAAAACCCTCAGGGAAGGAATCTCGACCTCCAACGGTAACACCGCCTCCATCCCGTATACCAATGAGAAAGGGGTTGCCCCGGTTGATGTGCGTATCGTCGTACGATAACCGTGCAAAGCGAAAGGTAACATCTCGTGCCAGTCCTTATACGTCACAACCATCTTCTGAACAATCTTCTTTATGTTTTTATTGGCCGCTTCGACAACGCCATTCATCTTGGGCTGGTAAGGAGAAGAATTGTGATGCTCAATCTTAAAATTCTGACATAGCTCTTTCATCATTTTATTATTCAAATTTGAACCGTTGTCGGTGATAATCCGCTCAGGGATTCCATATCGGCAGATAATATCTCGTTTGATAAATCTGGATACCACTTGTTTGGTCACATTGGCATATGATGATGCTTCCACCCATTTGGTGAAGTAATCGATTGCCACCAAAATGAACCGGTGTCCATTTGATGCCGTAGGCTCAATCTTGCCGATCATATCAATTCCCCACATCGAGAAAGGCCATGGTGATGACATCACATTCAGAGGGCTCGGAGGCACATGGATTTTGTCCGCATAAATCTGGCATGTATGACACCTCTTTGCAAACTTGAAACAGTCTGTTTCCATAGTCAGCCAATAGTAACCTGCCCGCAGCAGTTTTCTTGTCATAGCATGCCCACCAACATGTGTACCAAATGTACCCTCATGTATCTCTTCCATGAGAAACTTCGCCTCTTTCTCATCTACACAACGTAGCAACACCAAGTCGTGGTTTCTTTTGTACAGGACACCGTCCGGATTCAAATAAAAATTGCCAGCCAATCTCCTGAGAGTCTTCTGATCTCGATTGGATGCCCCAGCCGGATACTCCTTGTTCTTTAGGAAATTCTGGATGTCAAAGTACCAGGGTTTACCATCGGGAGCCTCGTCAATGGCAAATATGAATGCAGACCTATCGAGCCAAGAGATAACAATCTGGGGAGCCTCGTTCCAGAAGTTAACTTTATACATTGAAGACAATGTCGCCAGGGCGTCAGCCATTTGATTTTCTGCTCGTGACACATGATGCAATTCCACCTTGTCAAAGAAAGGCAACAATCTCCTTGCATAGTTCATATAGGGTATCAAATTGGGCTGACGTGTCTCTCATTCTCCTTTAATCTGATTCACCACTAGAGCTGAGTCTCCGTATACATCCAGGTTCTTGATTCGCAAATCAATGGCTTCTTCCAGACCCATGATGCAAGCCTCATATTCCGCCTCGTTATTGGTAACGCGAAAAGTCAATCGAGCAGTAAATGGGATGTGCGACCCATGAGGAGTAGTGATAATTGCACCTATTCCGCTACCATAGGAATTAACTGCTCCGTCAAATATCAACTGCCATTTGGAACCCAACTCTGGTCCTTCGTCCGACAACGGTTCTTCACAATCTTTCATCTTCAGGTACATGATATCCTCGTCAGGAAAATCAAACCTCATCGATTGGTAGTCCTCAACCGGCTGCTCAACAAGGTACTCTGACAGAACGCTACCTTTAATAGCCTTTTGCGAGACATATTGGATATCGTATTCTGTTAACACCATCTGCCATCGGGCAATTCTTCCGGAGAGTGCTTGCTTCTCAAACACATATTTGATTGGATCCATCTTTGAAATTAGCATGGTTGTATGATTCAGCATGTAATGCCTCAAACGTTTGGCGGCCCAGGCTAGCGTGTAACACGTCTTCTCGAGCATTGAGCATCTGGACTCACAGTCGGTAAACTTCTTACTCAAATAGTAGATCGCATGCTCTTTACGTCCGGTCTCGTCGTGTTGACTGAGAACACAACCCATACTTTCCTCAAGAACTGTCAAATACATAATCAAAGGTCTCCCGGCCACTGGGGGTATCAAAACAGGAGGTTCCTGCAAGTATTCTTTTATCTTGTCGAACGCCTATTAACAATTTTCATTCCAGGTCAACACCTAATCCTTTTTCAACAACTTGAATAATGGCTCGCATGTCGCAGTTAGGTGAGATATGAACCGAGCAATGTAGTTCAACCTCCCTAAAAACCCACACACTTCTTTTTCTGTTTTAGGCGTCGACATTTCTTGTATAGCTTTTATCTTTGCAGGATCAACCTCTATTCCCTTTTCGCTCACAATAAACCCCAGCAGTTTACCCGATCTCACCCCGAAGGTGCACTTGTTAGGGTTCAGTCTCAACCTGAACTTCCTAAGTCTTTTGAACAGTTTCAGCAGATTAACCAAATGCTCCTCCTCTGTCTGAGATTTGGCAATCATATCATCAACATAAACCTCGATCTCTTTGTGCATCATGTCATGAAAGAGAGTCGTCATAGCACGTTGATATGTTGCCCCAGCACTCTTCAGTCTGAAGGGCATCACTTTGTAGCAAAATGTTCCCCAGGGAGTAATGAAGGTAGTCTTCTCCATGTCTTCTGGCGCCATTTTGATCTGATTATAGCCTGAGAAGCCGTCCATGAAGGAGAATACGGAGAACTGAGCAGTGTTATCAACCAGCACATCACTGTGAGGAAGTGGAAAGTCGTCTTTCGGGCTCGCCCTATTCAAATCACGGTAGTCTACACACATTCGCACTTTACCGTCTTTCTTTGGCACTGGTACTATATTAGTGACCCATGACGGATAAGTTGTAACGGCTAGGAAACCAGCATCCCACTGTTTTTGAACTTCCTCTTTGATTTTCACAGCCATGTCTGGTCTGGTTCTTCTGAGTTTCTGCTTAACAGGCGGACATTCCTCTCGCAACGGCAGACGGTGCACAACCATGTCCGTATCCAACCCAGACATATCCTCGTACGACCAAGCAAATATATCACTATACTCTCGCAGTGCCTTAATCAGCCTTTGCTTGATGTCGCTCTGCAGCGCAGCCCCTATACGGATATTTCTCACAACTTCTTGCGACCCCAAGTTGATAATCTCAATTTCCTCCTGATGAGGCAGAATGATTCTCTCTTCCTGTTTCAACAAACGAGTCAGCTCCTCTGGCAAGTCGCTATCCTCAACAATCTCTTCCTCTGCTAGGAATACCGGGTGCTCGAAGTCGAAACGAGTCATAGGCGGTTCGTAGAAGATGTTATCTGAAATATTAGTCCTGCAAAGGAAATGGTTAAATGTTTCAAAACGCAAACAAAGCAAATAACCACGTTGCCATTTATTGTTAAAGTAAAAACAAGAAAAACAGGGATCACAATATTTGTATATGAAAAACGCCTTTATTTCATGATTAAAACAGTGCAATACACATAATCAAGTAGCCCTAAGGTAAAATCACTATGCCCCGGGTAGGACATAGGATTATTCAACAATTGACAAAACAAATCATACTATTTAAGAGTCACTGGGACAGTTTCCCGGATGGACCAGTTGCAGAGACTTTATCCTGGCACGCTCGGCTTGATCCACGCGTCCATATCGCAGTCACTATCTCCGTCTTCAGCATCGGAAATAGCGTTGATTGTCTCAAAGCACACCCCGCTTGGCGTAATCGTGATTGGTCCCTTGAACCTGGGCGCTCTTGAAGATGACACTAACGACGTCGATCGATACCCTAGCCCAAACTTGTCATTCTTCACGGGAATCTCCAAAACCTGCCCCCAACCTTTAGTCTCACCAGTCTGCACTAAAGCCTGAGCTTCCTTGTAGGATGACACTGCCACCTCTGGCATTTTGCTGAGACTCTGAGCTTTGTCTTTAATGCACAACCCTTCGAAGGCTTAACAAGGTGTCTCGTGTATTTCTCCGTCGACCTCAACATATCTGAACGATGACAGGTGACTGACCAAAATGTCCTCCTCCCCGCAAACGGTAACAACACTATCGCCCACCATGTACTTCAATTTCTGATGCAATGTGGACGTTACGGCCCCTGCAGCATGGATCCATGGGCGCCCAAGAAGGCAGCTATAAGCTGGATGGATATCCATGATGTAGAATTCGGTATCAAAAATTTCTGGCCCCACCTGAAGCGGTAATGTTATTGACCCAAACACTGATCTTTTTGTCCCGTCAAATGCCCTCACAACCAAATTGATGGGCGTGCAAATAATTCCCCGTATGTCCAATTTCATCATGGCTTTCTTTGGCAATACGTTCAACGACGATCCAGTATCCACCAATACACGCGACATTACGGTGCCCTGACATTCCAACGATATATGCAAAGCCATGTTGTGCTCTCGACCCCTGGGTGTTAGATCAAAATCTGTGAAACCCAGGCTATGTCCAGCATTGACATGTGCCATTATGCCCTCTAACTGATTTACAAAAACTTCTTGAGGCACAAATGACGTATCCAGAATCTTTAGCAAGGCGTTCCGGTGGGCCTCGGAACATAACAACAACGACAAGATAGAAATCTTCGACGGCGTCTGCTGTAGGTGTTCAACAATTTTGTAGTCGCTTTTGCGAATCAGTCTCATGAACTCCTCTACGTCCTTGAGTGACGTATCCTTTTCTTTCAACTGAGTAGGCCCGCTTTCATTTACTTTAGCTTTGCCTTTGGCCAATCTCTCTGCTTCTATTTCAGGTGAGGTAAAGATCCTTCCGCTACGGGTCATGCCCCCCGTTCCAACAACATTATCAACAGCCCCAACTGGCTGGCTATTCACCACAATCTTTTCACCGTTGCAATATGCTTCTAATCCGTATGCCCACGGGACAACTTTCGTACTCTCAAAGGGAACAAGCCCTGCTTTGGTAATCGTAATAGTTGGCCGTTGGGCGGGCGCCGTTATCGTTATAGTCTTCCTTGGGATCGTCACCGTTGCAATACCATTCTGCTTATCACATAATGCCTCCACAGGCTTCTCAACCGCAATTTGATCAAATTGCAAGGTCCCTTCGTCGATCATGGCCTGAATGCCCTGCTTCAAATCAGTACAACCCTCGGGTTGGGTCCAACACTCTCAACAGTATTCATCACAACCAGGGAATACTCCGCCTCTGAGCAACCTGCTTTTCACCTCACTCAATGGTGTCTTCAGTTTGTTAATATCCATCACCAAGTTCAAATTTTCTGCTGTCAAGATGGCATTTGCCCCATGATTAGGCATAGGCTGTTGTATAATATTGGGCCCCACCTGGCCAAAGTTGATGGCTTTACTGTCCAACAAGTCTTGAACTTTATGCTTGAAAGCATGACAAGATTCTACATCATGTCCGGGCGCCCCGGAATGGAATTCACAATGCTTATTAGCGTCATACCCATAAGGAAGTAACGGTCCTGTAGGCGGTTCCAATGTTCTTTTCTCGACCAAATTCAACCCCAGCAGTGTCTGAAGAAGCTCTGCATATGTCGACGGAGGCTTATCAAATACCCTCTTCGGCTTTGCATTTTGAAACCTTCTCTGACCCTGATTCTGCCTTTGCTGCTGTTGTGGTTGTTGTTGCTGTTGTTGTGGTTGGATTGGAATAGTAACACTGGCTATTTGTTGAGGTTGAATGTGCTGATTTCTGCCTCTGCCCCGACCTCTGCCACAAAATACAATGCTTGTATCACCCTGTCGTCTTCCGCCAAACGCTTTTCTCGCACCCCCAGCTGAAGTAGATTCGCCTGCCTGAATCTTTCCAATTTTAATTCCATTTTCGATCCTCTCACCCATAAGGATCATATCGGAGAAGCTACCCATCGAAACATTGAGTAACTTGTCATAGTACATTCCTGTAAATGTTCCAACAAACATATCATTCATCTCCCTTTCAACCAAAGGAGGATGCACCCTAGCTGCCATATCGCGCCACCGCTGCGCGTACTCTTTGAAACTTTCACCACTTTTCTGCGATAGACTCTGCAACTGAACTCTGTTTGGCGCCAAATCGCTGTTATATTTGTAATGCATAACGAAAGCATCAACCAACTGCTTCCAGCTTCTAATCTGAGTGGGATCCAGTCCCATGTACCATTCCAATGATGGTCCCGATAAGCTATCCTGAAAGAAATGCATGAGCATCCTTTCGTCATTGGAATATGCAGACATCCTTCTATAATAAGAACGTACATGGACCTTTGGGCAGGTATCCCCTTTATATTTGTCGAATGTTTGAGCCTTGAATTTTAATGGCACCCTCAGCCCTGGTACCAACCCCATAGTAGTCATGTCTAACCCAGCGGAGTTCTGATTAACCACACCTTTCATCTGCTCTTCTAGTATTCTGATCCTCTAAACAGGGTCAATGGGGCCCTCAGGTCCCATACCTATTTCCGAAAAAGTGTCGTCTTGGTGATCCACATTCCAGTCATTTCCATACCCGTCGTAACCCATGTGACGGCCAAATCCTTGCTGATTGAACATAGGACCCTGTCCTCGGTTGCCGAACCCCTGATTGACCCCAGCAGGTCCAAAACCATTGTTGAAAGGAAATGCTCCAGTTCCATTGTTATTCACATTACCGAATCCACCATTACCGTGGCCATACCCCTGATTGTTGCCATAACCGTCATTACCAAAGCCTTGATTGTTGAACCCGAAGTTCCCGTCCTGATTGACATTGCCATACCCATTGTTTCCAAAGCCATCATTGTCACCGAATCCTTGATCGGCATCCCCAATGTTGCCTTTGTTGTTAACAACATGCCCATCACCACCATTTCCAGTATTGCCATTACCAGCGCCAGCACCTGCACCAGTACCAGTGTTTCTGTTGACAGTCACAACAGGTGGAGTAACTGTCGGTATCTCATCCTCCCGGTGAGGAGTTCCAACAGAAATATGGTCAGTATTTCCATTTCCGTTTGTCCGCGTCAGCAGCGGCTGCACCAAGGTCTGAAGGCTCTCCTGGCCCTTGGCCATGCTCTCCATAGCTTGCATGAACAGATTCAGCTTCTCACGGATTTCCTGCATCTCGACTTGAACTTGATCCATTGCTTTCTTACAGTTGTTTCTGGTTGAGTAGCGGTGAATTCTTTGGTCGTCAATCCTGAAAAACCTGTGAGATGCAGGAAATAAGATACAGATTCAACAAGTAACTGGCAATGCAAAAATGAATATGCAGATGCAATATGTGTCTGTGTGTTAGGGAGATCAACCCCTGATTCTAGTGCCAAAGTGCCAGTGCAGTGACAGTGCTAAGAAGCTTGGATTCATCCATGGAGGAAACATCTCATATATTGCTGAAAAGCCCATCAAGGCAGAAATACAATATCACTGAGTGTACAGTAACAAGAAGACATGACCTCAACCAACAATCCTGGTGATGGCCAGCACAATGCAAATAAAGCATATACAACAGTGCATAAGGTAATCAAGTGCGACCATATGCCCGATACTGCTCTAACAATTTCTTAGTCTTGGGATGATCCGGCTGGGAAAGCAACCCTTCAACGAGCGAGTCTCTTTGCCTGATAACACGCTGGAGATCCCCAATGGATTCCTCCCAAGCACCCTCTCCAAAGCACTCCTCCAGCTTCCGCTTCTGGGATGCAGACTCTTTCTTACGCTTGACAACTTTGTTCAACGAATTATGAATGTCGTATCTCCGTATAACCTCTTCTTCAAACTTTTTCTGGCTAGCCTTCAACTGATCTTCTAGTTCAGAGATCTGCTGCTTTAGTTTGTCTTCTCTTTCTTTATTATTGGTCAGTGTAGCATTCCAGGTTTTGTTGAATGTGGAGATCTCCCGGTAGGCTATATCAAGTGCTTTCTTCTTAGACTCCAGCATGTCATGGGAGCTCTTGAAATTTATCCCCAAACGTTCACGCTTCTTTCGTTGTTCAGTCAGTTATGTGCCTAACTGGTTCACCAGCTTTGTTTACTGCTCGAAAGAATATACGGCTTCATTCCTTTCGCTCCTGAGCTGAACTAGCTCTTCTTCCAACTTCTCGTTGGCTTTCATCAGCTCTTCTTTCTCCTTCACAACCTGTTCATATCTCTCAATAGACACAATAGTTGGCTCCTCAACCACGAGGGGAGCAGGGGGTAATACTGCAGGAAACGGCATCAGCGCCTGCTTTGCCCTATCTTGGATCCAGACTTGGTACGGAGGATAGGCTTGACTATCATTCTTACCCAACAACGGCTTCCCTTTCTTGCGGATGTTATTCCAAGCATGCTGAAGCTTGGATAACAATTCTCCACTCAGATAACCTGTGAAATACAGAGATTCCTGCACTTCCTCCTCTTTTGGCAAGCTTCTCAAAGCATAACCGAATTGCCTGATCAACAATGACGGATTGTAGTTAATGCACCCTTTCCTCCCAACCAGAGGAACGTTAGGATATCTTGTGCAGCTGTAGATAATCTCAGACCCCAGTAAATCCCTATCAAACCAGACAACATTTTCTGAAGAAAGCCCCATCAGACGCTCAGACCATTCCACCGTAGCTGCAGACTCAGCAAAGATACCCTTCTTGGGCAGGTGACTATCAAACCACATATACAACAAAGGCACACAACAAGAGACATTTTTGCCCCTCTTATTCTCGTTCTTATAATGCAGAGAATGATAAAAGTCTCCAATCAGTGTAGGTACAGGATTGCCTGAAGCAAATATATGGAATGCATCCAAATCAATAAAGTCAGGCATATTAGGGAACAATACAATGCCATAGATACACAAAGCAAGGATAGCATTAAACACAATCCAACAGCCACTCTTGGCATACTCTTGTGCTTTCCCAACCAAGAACTTGAGAGAAAAACCAGGAACCCCGTTCCACGAGGTTAACAACAACTCTGAGGAGTCTAAATGCAACTCAACAGCCAAGTCCTCCAGTTTGGGCTCAGCATCCATATGAATGAAGGGTACCTTGTTCTGAATGGTTAACTCCAAGATCTCAGCATATTCCTTCATGGTCGGAGCCAGAATAAAGTCAGGGAAAGTAAAACACCTCAGCGGGGGATCATAAAACTGCATAAGTGCATATAATCCGTTCAGCTCATACATGGATGGTTTGCAAACCAACCTAAGCAGTTTCCCATAACTCCTCCTGAAACTTCTCTTCACATCATCATCAGCTAAAGACATCAAACCAAGCAAAGAAGAAACATCTGGAGTAGGCAACTTGTATGCCACAGTCTTCTTCAAAGTATCCATAATAGCAGCAGACAGAAATCCGGGCAACTAGAATCAGAGGGTATGAAATGTACCTGCAGCACAGACACACGTTAATGATATGCAGAATGAGTATGCAACAATGCAATATGCAAACATGCAAACAGGGATCAAGTGATATATTGCTGAAGAGATCCATCCACATCTGTCTCACCAGACCCGTAATACTGCTCAAACCTGGTCTCAACAGACCCATAACAATGCTCCAACTTGGTCTCAACAGACCTATAACAAAGTTCCAACTTGGTCTCAACAGACCCATAACAATGCTCCAAATTGGTCTCAACAGACCCATAACACTGTCCTGATGAAGAACCCCAAGTAACCACACATACTGATCCAATATTAAGAAAACCGGGTAGTCTGGAGGTCAAGTTTCCTGCATGTCCCAATCCCTCTCACAGGTAGGTGTCCTATCAACTGACACAAGGTACAGCATCCTATGCGGTCGTCGGCATCACAGACTTTCAAGACTGATGATATGATACCCAGAAGGTGTGGTATCATCATGTCCTAAAGAGGCCTCACTTAGCCAACTTCCAATTGATCGGTCCCCAGAGTCGACAATCCAACTAACCAACAACCCCCTCAACCCAAAGGGTTGAAAAAGAAGTCAACCAGAAGAACCTCGTCTGAGCGTGGATTTTGTGGGACACTAGTACATGCAAAGCATGCACGCGCCCACTACTTTCCACAACTAATTCTAGGTGCACTCAAGCCCAGGTTCGGCTTATCTCTCAATCTGACCCCCTACCCAGCATAACAACAATAATATAATGCTGAAAGTAAATACAGAAAGGTAAATCCATACAAAACCCACGACGGGAAAACAAGCGCTAGGATTGACTCGCGTAGGGAACCGTTGGAGTCCCCAGCAGAGTCGCCAGCTGTCACTACTGCGAAAATCGGTGCCGGCTATGACAGAAGAGTCGCCACCGTGCGTTATTTATCCCAACAGAGGGAAAGGAAACGCTTAGAGTAAACCTAACGCGAAACGGGAAAGGAATGGTCATCACAACCAAATTCCTGGATTCGGGAGTCGATTACGTAAGGGGAAGGTATTAGCACCCCTCACGTCCGTCGTACTCGACGGGATCCACGCTTGTTTTCTATCTAAGGGATTGTATTCTATCTACACTAAAGGTCAAGGGACAAAAAGGAAAAAGAAAGTGACTCGGCAGAACACAGTAGTTCTATGCCTACGTATTCCCGTCTGACACGAGAAATCAGAGTCAACGTAGTTCGCCTACCTACGGGAAAGGAGGGAAGGTTGCTCGCTAGGATACGACATCTTATGCCTACGTACTTTCATACAGCATGAAAGATCAGAGCAAACGTAGTTCGGGCTACGGAAGACACAAGCTTGTCTGACTGTTTTTTATTACCTTATGAAAGGGTTTTTCTTGATTAAGAGTCCAAGCGGACAAAAATGACACTTTGATGTTTGTTTGAATCTTTTACGAAAGAAGTGTTTTTTGGTTTGTTTGCAATCTCTGACGCACTAGAGACTATGATTTGAGAGTGACTACGTCGCATGTCACCCAAAGGGTGCCACACTAAGCAGCCAGACTACCGGAAAGAAACTCTCCAGCAACCCTTTCTCAAATAGCTTAAGGCTCGTAACGTACGACATCGATTAACCTTATTACCGTGTTTTTGAGTTGTTTTGAGAAAAGAAGAGAAAGAAGCTCTAAAAAGCCTAGGGTTGAAAAAGGAATAAAAACTAACCTAATGTTGTCATGCATGGATAAGAATCCTAATGTCTGTCATAATTCCCTCCTGCACAGAGGAAATCAGAGATCCTAGGGGATAAACAGAAAAGAAAGCAAGCAAACACAATAAAATGCATGCAATGCAGCAATACAAGCGAGGCAAGGGAGTCCCGCTCAATCTCGAACCTGGGAAAACAACAGGCAAAGTGAATCAACATTCACTTCAAACCTAAGGGGAAAGTTGCACAAGCCAACAAACAATACAGAAAACAAAAACCAGAGCAGAGGAGGCAGCCCAAGCAGCAGCATCAAACTCTTACAGCAAACAGCAACAGTTGATTAAACAACAAAAAGTTGACATCAACAACCTTCACCTTCATGAATGGCTCCCATCTTCAAGTTCAATAAACTTCAAACTTCAACAAGCACCAAACTTCAACCAGTAAACAGCTTCAACAAGCTCCTAACTTCATCTTCAACAAGCAGCAAAACCCTAGCTTCAACAAGCAACCTCCAAGGGAGAATCAAGTAATAAGATCAAGTTGAAATGTTAAGTAACTTAATGACAACCAAAGGAAGCCACTAAGAACATAACATTATAGTAGAAAAGTACCCTCAAAGTTCTACTCTTAAAGCATGCCACTCATCCCTCCAAAGGAGAGATGTGACTTCTTTAAGAGGACTTTATGCCATTGGATTGAATGGAGATGAACAATATACTCCATGTTTGAAGAGAGAAACAAAACTAGTCTAATACTCTTCCTAAAACCCTTGTTTCCCTAAGCTCCTGACAAGCATCCACAAGATGAGAAGTTCTTCACATTCAAGCTCCTTCAAGCTCTCCAAAGCATCTTCAAGTTGGTCTTCATCTTCATCCAAGCACAAGAGCACCACCACCCTAATCTAAGGGGAACTATTGAATTAACTAGTCAAGTTAGTTCGTTAGAAACACCTAAAAGTTAGTCTTAAAACTAAATCTACTTAAAATACTAAAAATGATTATAAAATCCTATAAAATTTTTTAAGGGTTCCTAAAACTCTTAAGAATCACTCCATACAAAAACCAGGGGGTTAATCAATCATTAAATCCTAAAACTATGCCCTAAACTTAAGGGTACTATCTTAAAACCCTAATCTAAACCACCTATTGTTTAATGTTCAAACTAGCCTAAATTTATCTCACAAAATTATGAGAAAAATACTAAGGGTACATGCATTTCTAAGCTACATAACCCAAAAAGAATCAACTCAAAAATCAACACCAAACTCCCGTACCAAAATCAGCAAGAACAAGCATCAAACAAAATGAAAATAAAACCAATTAAACTTCCAAAAATGCAATTAAAAAATAAAATGCATGAATTAATGAAATTTTAACCCTATTAAATTCTAAACTCTTTAAGGAGTCAGGGGAAAAACTCTAACCTAAAAAGATTAATTTTTCTATTTGTTATGATTTAATTTCTGACTATATGCAAAATGAAGAAAATAAGAGAAAATAATACAAAATATAAAAAACTGCGTGACAAATAGCAATTAAATCATGTTGTTGTCCAGATATGGGCCCAGTTGGGGGGTGCTACTAGCAAGCGAAGGCTTAAGCCCAACACAACCAAAACAAAATCAGGAAAAACCAAGATAAATGAAAAGCGTGTGTGGCAAATAGCAATGGTATCATGTTGTTTTCAGGATATGGGCCCAAATGGGGGTGCGTATAGAAACTATCTCATTCAGCCCATCCAATTGAATTAATGAAACAATGAGTTTCATCAACTCACTCTCTTCAGAATGTGAAACGAGATCGTGGCCCTTGGTTTGTGTTAGTGGTCAAGGTCAAGCTCTCATCCAACGCATGATACATCATCTTCTCCAAAATTTGAAAAATGGGAGGGAAGGTTTGGGACGGTGGCCTGAGACACAGAGCCACCGTCGTCTCCGGTGAGAGGTCCCCAAAACGCCTCAAACAACCCAACTGAACACCCTATCCTACTTGAAATTTCATCTTGATTCCAAATATCAACTCCAAATTTATTGATTCTTGCTCCATCTTAAAAACCGATCCAAGTTTCAGAAAGATCACCCCAACTCCAATGTCACGATTCTTGAAATTAACAAGCCTAATGTCATCTACATGTTTCAGTCATCAATTCTAACTATCTAACCATGCTTAAATCCTCAAGAATCAAGAGTTATCCTTCTCAACAGAAATGGTGCCATGCCTAGTTTGGTCTCTAATTGCTCGATTCTTGTGCCTAAATCCATCCTAGCATCATCACTAATCTATTCTCATGCTCATTTCTAATCAATTCATTACAATCTAAGCCATAAGTTGAAAAATGCAAACCTGGTTTTGAGGGATGAACAGAAGGTGGTTTTGCTCGATTCTTCTTCCAATCTTCTCCAGATTCAATCAATAACACCTTCTAAAGCTTCTGAAACAATTGATTTGCCTTGAAATCACCTCTATCCCAGAATTCGATTCTTGATGCAGTAGGGAAAATTTCAATTGCTCTCTCTTGATTCTCTTCACCTCTTGCCCAAAAAATGACCTGAATCAGTTGCAATGCATATATAGAGAGTGTTAGAACACTCTAGAAAGTTCTGTAACTGCTCAAATGAGAAATTGAATTTCTCTTGCACTTCCAAAATCTCATATGTAACTGTCATGAATGTGCCTTGTTTTCAGCCTGATTTTGCTTGAAATGATTATCTCATGAGATTTAGAAATGAATGGATATGATAGCTTCCTTGTTTTTGATCCCATGGTATGCAATTCAAGTGTTGCTTCAACCTTAAGTTACCAAATGAAAGTGCTTGAAAATGACCCCAAATCCATAATGTAACAATGTCATCACTCTTAAAATGTGTTTTATGATCAATTTGACATATAACATGACTTTGTTTGGCCATAAATCAAGAAATCACATTTTTTGGCCTTTTAATGACTTTAATTTCTTCCTTTGTAAGCCATTTCAAGCAACTTTGTGTTCCAAGCCAAACCAAACTCTCATGACCCCTTGGTTGCACTCAAAACATCATATTGAACAAGTTCCATGTTGAACAATTTTCCATTTGAAGCTTGCAAGTTGGAGATATGGACCTATGATCACAAATGACCTATAATCACCAATACCCAAAATACCCCTGGCTTGCAAAGATCATAACTTGAGTTCTACAAATCCTATCAAGGACTTCTAGTACTCTATGGAAATATAAGAGGATAAGGAACAACATTCATGTTGACCAAAAGTCCATTTGAAAACTCCTTGAAGGGAAAACGTTTCTTGGAAGTCAAGTGATTTTCACAGATAAATTTCATAGTCATCTGATGACCTGTAACTTGCAAGGACCATAACTTGAGTTATATAAATCCCCTTGAGGACTTCTAGTACTCAAATTAAAGGTATTGAGATGATATACAAGTTTCATGTTGGCCAAAGATCCATTTGAAACTTGCATTTTGACTTATGTGACTTTGAATTTAGGCACTAAATAGGGGATTTGCACTGAAACCCTAATTTAGCAACTCCCCACATTCTTGATTCTTCTTTGCTTAACCTTGGCACAACACCACACATGTATCAACATACCAATCCATGAATCCCATGACCTCAAAGTAGGCTTTGATGCTCTTCAATTACTCAATTAACCTAGGGTTGACCCAGATGAAACCCTAGTTGACTGCACCTCAACTGTGGCTCTCATACTTGAATCAATGACTTGTCTCAGCTTCAATATGGCCCTATAGGCATTCCATGAGATCCATACACACCTCAAATTCACATTCCATGTTTCACATCCCACTGATGATTCTCAATATTCCTCAAGATAGGAGCAAAACCCACATGTAGGCACTCAAACTTCTCAAGACTTCAAATCATTTCTTGATGGCTTGGACGATCTCTCAAACTTGGATAAGACCTCTTGCTAGGCTTCTTCTGATAAGAATCACACTTGATCCCCCTGTTGGATGCATACTGTGCTATGATATGCCAATGATTGAACTATGTGAATGATGTAACTATGCAAATGAAATGCAATGAAACATAAATCAGGCAAGAAAAGGTTGAGCAAATTTTGGGGTGCAACAGTTGCGGTGTGTGGACGAGAAAGAGGCTAAGTTGCTCATGGAAGATATCCATGAAGGTACATTTGGTACGCATGTTGGTGGACATGCAATGACGAGAAAACTGTTGCGGGCGGGTTACTATTGGCTAACGATGGAAACAGATTGTTTCAAGTTTGCGAAGCGGTGCCATAAATGTCAAATTTATGCGAACAAAATTCATGTGCCTCCGAGCCCTTTGAACATTATGTCATCACTGTGGCCTTTCTCGATGTGGGGAATTGATATGATTGGTAATATTGAGCCCACGACATCAAACGGACACCGGTTCATTTTGGTAGCTATTGATTACTTCACCAAATGGGTGGAAGCAGCGTCATATGCTAATGTCACCAAACAAGTGGTAGCCAGATTTATCAAAAGAGATATTATTTGGAGATATGGAATCCCAGAGCGGATTATCACCGACAACGGTTCAAAATTGAATAACAAGATGATGAAAGAGTTGTGTCAAAATTTCAAGATCGAGCATCACAACTCTTCTCCTTATCGGCCCAAGATGAATGGCGCTGTCGAAGCGGCCAATAAGAACATAAAGAAGATTGTTCAGAAGATGGTTGTGACCTATAAGGACTAGCATGAGATGTTACCTTTTGCTTTGCACGGTTATCGTACGATGGTACACACATCAACCGGGGCAACCCCTTTCTCATTGGTGTATGGCATGGAGGCAGTGTTACCATTGGAGGTTGAGATTCCTTCTTTGAGGGTTTTACGCGATGTCTAACTTGATGAGGCAGAATGGGTAAAAGATAGACTGAATCAGCTCTGTTTAATGGATGAGAAGAGAATGGTTTCTCTCGCATATGGTCGGTCTTATCAGAGCCGGATGAAGAAATCTTATGATAAGAAGGTGTGTCCTCGGAGCTTTCAGACGAGCGATCTTATGCTGAAAAAGATTCTCCCACCACAATCAGATCACAAGGGCAAATGGACTCCCAACTATGAAGGTCCATATGTCGTGAGAAAAGTTTTCTCTGGAGGAGCCTTACTGTTGTCCACCATGGATGGTGAGGACTTCACATCCCCTGTGAACTCGGACGTAGTTAAAAAATACTTTGCTTAAAGAGACCCGGTGGACAAAAAAAGAGAGTCCAGGCAAAAATGGGGCATCCCGGCGAACCACAAAAAAGGAATAAAAGGTTTGGGCAAAAGTTAGGGATAAAATTGAAAAATGTACACCCGCGAAGTTGAAAACCTGAAAAGGGCAATTTCGGCAAAAAAGGGTATCCTGGTGAATTGAGAACCCGCAAAGGGCGGTTCACGCAAAAGTTAGGGATTTGAAAAACGCAAATGACTGCGGTCCGAGTTCGATACTGCATTGCTTAGTGGTTTGGGAATACCCGAGGATCGTGTATCCAAGACCATCTCTTCCGAAGATCAAGTACCGGGAAAGCGTCAGAGTCAGGCGAGTCATAGGAGAATCAGCTCATGGTGTTTGTCTTTACCACGTTGCCGACATGTATATCAAATTTATTTTGTATCTTTCTTTGTGCTTCTTGTGCATATGTTGTATTTTGCTTGTGCGTAACTTCCTCTTTTCAGGAGTTACATCCAGTGTACAAAGCTTTGCCTATTTACAGGCCCATTCAATCATGTTATTCAGTACTTGATGCTTGTTCTTTACTGTTTTGTTTGTGAAAAACGTCGATGTTTTTGATGAACTTGCACTTGCATAAACTTGCTGGCCCTTGCCAATTATTGCTAAAACTTCAAATTGACTGAATGAACGTCACGGATATTAACTCGGATAGATTTTGTTGTGTAGATTTGTTTCGTCTCGTTTGTGTTTTGCAGGGTCCTTACCTTTGAAGCAAACGGTCAGGAATTGTATTCCCCAGCCAAAGTCTCTTGACGTAAGGCCTGACTACAGTTGATGTCGTTCCTTAGCAAGTCGTATCTTATCCCTAGATAGTGGAGACGGCGCTTATTCTTACCAGATGTGGAATTGTCCTCCTCGAGAGAGTATCACCAGGAATGTCGCCTGAAGAGTATCCTCATGGAAGTTGTCCATAGGATATCCCCAGCAGGTCAAAATCAATATCCCCGGCAGAGGACGCCTCCCCAGAAGATGGTTATCCCTTTCCCCGCAGGTCGTCATTCTTTCATCAGGATGATTTATCCTCAGCAGAGTTTGTAGCTTCGAGTTTGTAGACTGTGTCCCGACAGTGTAGTTCTTCCCCCAGAAGGGTCGCATCTTTCCCCAGCAGGGTCTGTGTTTTCTTCCCAAATGTCTGATCTCTCCCCAGTAGAGTTGGCTGTTGTTTCCGGCATTTATTTTGCCGGAATGCTTTGTGATACACGTTCATCCCCAGCGGAGTTGGTTTTGGTCTTAGCCATTTCATACCAGAGTGTTTCTCAGCAGTTTGAGCCTGCATTAGCATTTGCATATATCGTCATAATTGCATCTACCCACATGCGTAGCATTTCCAGGTCAAATGGAGCATTACGTCATTGTCAAACATACACATTTTGAAACATAAGCCAGGTTGGTTAACCTTTTGTTTTCAAGTGTTGTTTTCCCTGCAGGTGGAGAGAGCTCTTGCTCAGATTAATTACCAAACATTCAAGGTCTCGGCGTGAGACGTGTAATGATAATGTTTGTCTTATTCCCCACAGAGTTGCTTGGTTAAGTTTCTCTTACCCCCCCAGTGGAGTATTTCTTCAAAATTGTTGTTATGACAGTATCAAAAGATTCCGTGAATCATCTTTTGGAAGTTGCCGCCTACGTCGGAGTAGGTGTCTGGCAGTTTGGGTTCAGAAAATCCCCAATAGAGTCCTTCTCAGATTTGCTGCCATGTCCGTGCTAAAAGTTTGAAGATTGGATCAGTATTTTGTTACCCATTTGATTGATGGAGTTAGCTACTGCAAAGATAGGCAGAGAAGCTGTATACAGAATTATTTCCCGTGGTGGTGACAGAGTTATTTTCCTGTATCGGACAAAGTTATTTTCCCGTAATAATGGCAGAGTTATTTTCCTGTATTTGGCAGAGCTGTTTCCCGTAGTGGTGACGGAGTTATTTTCCTGTATTTGGTAGAGTTATTTTCCTATATCAGAGTTATTTTCATGTATCGGGCAAAGATATTTTCCCGTAGTGGTGACGGAGTTATTTTCCTGTATCGGACAAAGTTATTTTCCCGTAATGATGGCGGAGTTATTTTCCTGTATTTGACAGAGTTATTTCCCGTAGTGTTGGCGGAGCTAGTCCCTGTGTTGTTGGCAGAGTTATTTCTTATTTGTTGATAAAACTATTTCCTCAGTGGAAGTGTCGTCAAAGTTATTTCCCTGTGTTACTGGCAGAGTTGTTTCCCCAGTAAAAGCGTCAGAAAAGATTGTTACCTATGATTGACAGTGATTTGCACCTGTGTTGACAGTGATTGCTACCCGTAGGGACAGAGTTATTATCCGTAATTGATGGATTATCCCCAGTGGAGTTGTTACCTGTGACTGACAGAGATTGTTATTCCAATTATAGACGGAATTATACCCATGTTGACGGAGTCCTTCCTCGTGTTGACGAAGTTTAGTCCCGTTGTGGACGGAGTTGTTTCTCGTAAAGTTAATTCGATGCATGTGGCGTGACACAGGGAGTTAATGTTGAAATCAAAAGTTTTATTAGAAGATTGATCAGTTGTTGCCGTAACAACTGGGTTCAGCACAACAGATGTTGTTCACCAAGCAGTTTTTGCAGTTCGTATCTGCAGTTGGCAAATTTCCGGGTTTCTTGGTATTCAACCGTCTTTTACCTCGATTGTTTGAAGGCCGTTTGCTCTTCACCCAGTCGGGTCCAAGCCGTTTGAATAGGGGCAGCTGTTGCACCCCAAAATTTGCTCAACATCTTCTACCTGGTTTATGTTTCATTGCATTATCATTTGCATAGTTCTATCATTTGCATATCATTTGCATATCATGGCATATCATTTATCCAACAGGGGATCAAGTATGATTATTATCAAGAGAAGCCTAGCAAGAAATCTTATCCAAGCTTGAGAAGTCATCCAAGTCATCAGGAGGTGGTGGGAGGTCTTGATCAGCTGAGGACCATCAATGGGATGTGAAGCATGAGGTATGAATATGAGATGTGTATAGAGCTCATGGAGTTCCTAGAGAGCCATGTTGGAGCTAAATCAAGTCATTGTGTCAAATGCAAGAGCCACAGTTGAGGTGCAAGCAATTAGGGTTTCATCTGGATCAACCCTAGGTCAATTATGCAATTGAAAAGCATTCAAGCCTACTTTGAGGTTATTGAGTTCATGAAATAAGGTGATAAGACATTTGTGGTGTTGTTCCAAGATCAAATCAAGAAGAATCAAGAATGTGGGAAGTTGCTAAATTAGGGTTTCAGTGCAAATTACCCTATTTGGTGCCTAACTTCAAGGCCATATAAGTCAAGATACAAGTTTCAAATGGATCTTTAGCCAACATGAAACTTGTAGAGCATCTCAATACCTTTAATTTGAGTACTAGAAGTCCTCCATTGGATTTATAGAACTCAAGTTATGGTCCAGACAAGTTACCAGTCCTCAGATGACACGGAAATTTGTTTGTGAAAATCCTCTGACTTCAAGGCTATTTTTGACCTAGAAGGAGGTTTCACTTGAACTTTTGGTCAACATGAAAGTTGTTCCTCATGATCTTAGCTTTCTAAATTATACTAGAAGTCTTCCATCTGATTTGTAGAACTCAAGTTACTAGGTTTACAAGTCAGGGGTATTTTGGGAAAGTGAGATTATAGGTCATTTTCAATCATAGGCCAAAATCTCCAACTTGCAAGCTTTAAATGGAAAATTGTTCAACATGGGACTTGCTTAAAATGATGTTTTGAGTGCAACCAAGTGGTAATGAGAGTTTGGTTTGGCTCATATCAAAAATTCAGTTGAAATGGCTTGAAAAGGAAGAAATTTCAAATGTGGAAAGGAGGGAAAAATGGGATTTTGAGCTAGATGCCTCAAACCAAGCAAATAGGTGCATTTACTGATTGGAAATCACATTTCAAGAGCTTTGGCAATACCAGAATTTTGAGTGCAAGTCAGATTTTGAGAGATACCATGTAGTTGCTTCACTTGTAAAACCACTACAAAGCTTGCAAAGCACGACTGGTGTATGAACTTGCAAACAAAAATCAGAAAATTGGATACACGGATTTGGGCTTCAAACACATTGCAAAGGACCATGAAACTCTTCTATATATTCATTAGAGTGAGTTCAGATCAAGTTTGAGCATCATTTCGCGCCAGAGCAAGAAAGAGCAGTTGAAATTTCACAGCTGCAACTTGAAATCGGATTCTAAGTTTGGAGCCAATTCAAGCCAAATTGAGGCGTGCAATCTCTTCCTTGTGGATCATTGAAGCTATCTGGAGCATTTGGAAGCAAGCCACGAGCTCTAAGTACCTCTGTTTCAAGATCTATACCAGGTTTGCATTTCTCAAAATTCAGCATGATTTAGCAGGAGATGATTAGATTTAGACTTGTGGTTAGGATCTACACATGACATAGATCGTTTTAGGCTTAATTTGAACTCAATTGGTGATGATTGAAGATGACATGTAAGATCTGTTTGGACTTGAATCTCTTGATTCATAAGGTAGCCATGCTAGTTGTTTAGATCAGGATGATATAGGCAACATGAGGATGATTCATATACCAATAGTTTGGATTTTAGTGATGATCAAAGTTGACATGATTTCTGAAATTGGATTCGTATTTTGAAACCTAGCACGATCTAGAGGATTTTGAGTGAAGATTTGGAATCTACGTTGAAAACTGAGTTGATTTGGTATAGAGTTTATTTTTTCTGGTGATCTGAACCTGAACCTTCGCCGGAGAAGACGACCGGAGTCTTCTCCGGCCACCATCAACCACCACTCTGTTTCTCACTCAGGCGAGTTGGATTTGTGAAGAAGATGATATGAGAGCCCTTGGATCATCACTTGACCTTTGACTACAGCCAAGATCCAACGCTTGTGTTTTAATCTGAGATTGGAGAGTTTTAATTCAAAACACGGTCGTTTCACTTAATGAGGTGGCAAGCTCTAGTGCATTGGATGGATTGACCAGTCTCCAGATCCTGTGGGTCTCATTATTTCGCAGCTTTAATTCTTTTTTTTTTATTTCATTTTGTTTTATTTTAATTGTTTGTTGACTCCAAAAATCATATTAATTCCAATATTGATCCAAAAATTATTTTAAAAATATCCTCATGATCCTTATGGAATTTGTGATTTTCTGGGATTAACAAAATACAACTTCATGCATTTTTCAATTTAATTTGATTTTTCTTATTTTGTTTAATTCTCTTAATTTTGCATAATTGACCATCTGTTTTGTAGAATTTTGTTCTTCCAATTGGTGACGAGTTTGGCTTTGATTTTTTAGTATGTGGTAGGGTAGACATGTATGTTCCCTTATAATTTTTGGTGGATTTTTAGAAAAACATTAGGTTCTGTTTTAGGTGTTGAGATTAGGACCCTCCCAAACTTGTGGATTCTCTTGACCTATCTCAATGTAGGATTTGTTTAGATAACTTAGAAGTTGATTTAGGTTTCAATATTTTTACATTAGGTTGTTCAAACATGTATGTTCCCCTAGGAATTTTATTAGATTTTTTCAATTTAGTTTTCTATTTTAGTTGTATTTTGCAAGTGGCTTGCATTTGTGGATTCCTCTCTTGAGTGCTTTGGTTTGTTTGGTTTTGTTGGTTGCCTAGGAGTTGGTTTAAGCTTGAGTTATTTTTGGTGGAGCTTCTGGTTTCATTGAAGATGCTTGGGATTGAAGATTGGAGCTTGGAGTGGAAGGTTTTTCCTCTTGTGGAGTTTTTCTTAGGAGCTTAGGAAATTAGGGTTTTAGGAAGTGCCTTAGACCTAGTTTTGATTATTTCTTCAAACATGGAGTGCATTGTTTGCCTCTATTCCATCCAATGACATAAAGTCCTTCTTGGGAAGCTCTATCTCTCCTTAGGAGGGATGATTGGTATGCCCAAGTGAGTAGAACTTTGAGGATACCTTTCATTTGCAATATTGAGTTCTTAGTGATTTCCTTTGGTTGTCATTAAGTTTCTTAACATTATAACATGATCTTGTTGATTGATCCTCCTCTTGGAGTGTGCTTGTTGGAGCTTGAAGATTGATGAAGCTTGAAGATAGAAGCTTGTTTGAAGATGAAGCTTTTGCTGTCAATCCAACTTTGCTGTTTAGAGCTGCTGTTGCTGTTTGATGTAGGAGTTTAGTTGCTGCTGCTTGGGCTGCCTCCTCTGTGTCTTTTGTTTTTCTCTGTATTGTCTGTTTGCTTGTGTTGATTACCTCTAGGTTTGAGGTGGAGCTTGTCTCCTCTTGCCTATTGTCTTCTCCCTTGCCTCTCTAGTACTATTGCATTGTTGTATTGCATGTTTATTGTTTACTGTTTACTGTTTATTGTTGATTGCTTGTTGTCTTTTGTTGTTTATCCCCTAGGATCTCTGATTTCCTCTATGCGAGAGGAAATTATGACAGACATTAGGTTTTGACCCATGCATGATAACATTAGGTTAGTTTCCCTTTCAACCATAGGCTTTTTAGAGCGTCTTTCTCTTCTCATCTCAAAACAATTCAAAAACACAGTAATAAGGATAAAGCGTGCTGTACGTTACGAGCCTTAAGCTATTTGAGGAAAGGTTGTTGGAGGGTCACTCTTCAGTAATCTGGCTGCTTAGTATGGTACCCTTAGGGTGACATGCGACATAGTCACTCTCAGATCACAAGTCTTTAGTGCAGTACAAGTTACAAACAGACTAAAAAACATTTCTTTCGTAAAAAAACTCAAACAAACATTCAAACTCTGCTTTTGTCCTCTTGGACCTTTAATTAGGAAAACCCTTTCTTAAGAAGATAAAAACTGTCAGACAAGCTTGTGTCTTCCGTATCCCGAACTACGTTTGCTCTGATCTTTCATGCCGTATGAAAGTACGTAGGCATAGGATGCGATATCCTAGCGAGCAACCTTTCCCTCCTTTCCTGTAGGTAGGCGAACTACGTTGACTCTGATTTCTCGTTCCAGACGGGAATACGTAGGCATAAAGTGTGATACTTTGCCAAGTCATTTTATTTTCTTTTTAACCCAAACCTTTAGAGTAGATAGAATAACACACCCTTAGATAGAAAACAAGCGTGGATCCCGTCGAGTACGACGGACGTGAGGGGTGCTAATACCTTCCCCTTGCGTAACCGACTCCTGAATCTAGGATTTGGTTGCGAGGATCATTCCTTTCCCTCTTTGCGTTAGGTTTACTCTGAGCGTTTCCTTTCCCTCTTGTGGGATAAATAACGCACGGTGGCAACTCTTCTGTCATTGCCGGCGCCGATTTTCGCAGTAGCGACACATTTAATCATGAATATAATTTAAAGAATAAAGCATGGATAAGATGAAGTAAAACATGTATAAGTTAAGATGTTACTTATCATGGCATCATTCATGGTTCAAAACAATCATGCATAAGTCAAAACATTACTTAACATGGTAAGATTCAAAATTCAAGTATTACATGTATATGTTATAACGACACTTAAACATGGATGAGAATAAAGTTCAAGGTTAACATGTATAAGTCAAGACATCACTTAACATGAATAAGATTCATAGATAAAATAAGGCATGTATAAGTCAAAGCATTACTTAACATGGTAAAAATCAAGATTCAAAGTAAACATGTATAAGTTAAAACATCACTTAATCATGAATACAATTTAAACATGGACAGGTAGGTAACAACCAAAGCATACTTGAGCAAAGAGACATTTTCATGACAACAACATGTGGATGGTAGATGCAAAAATATAAGAGATGAAATGTGAACATAATTATACATAACAAGTTAAAGTTTATACATCATGTGAACATTTAAGCATGGATACAAGTTGAACATGTTAAGACAAATAGGTAACAACCAAACATACATGTTAGGGTTCAAACATGGTCTTGAACAAGATGGAAGCATCACAAAAGTTTAGGAATACAAACATGTATTCAAAGTCACATTTAAGACAAAATTCAAGTGTTTAAGAACACATAAACATGGTATGGTCAACACAAATACATATATACACCTCAAGGTAATGTAAGCATGGAAGAAAGTTACATGTTAAGGCAAAAGATCAAGCAAAAAGTATCATAGTATGAAAAAAGTTTAAGCCTACATCAACATGTAAACATAAACTTTAAAATGCATCAAAGTCAAACTCAAACAAGGATGCACAAGTCTGCAACATTATACAAGGTTCACACAAGTCATTGTGAGTAAGGAAATGCTAGGGATCAACCAAAAGAATCAAAATAAATCTTAAGAAACCCTAAAAAAGTCATACACATTAAACCTACATAAGTGCAATACAAATAATTATTTTTGGAACTTTATTTTTACAGACAGGAACTAGACATGATCATGAACATTTTTCAAAAACAATGACTCAAAAAGCCTTTCGGATGAGGAAGTTATGAGTGTTTGAATTTGAGAAGAAAATAAGTGAAAAAAAAAAGGAATGGTCCTCATGGGTGTTGAACCCACGCTGGGTTGGTTGAGGGATCAAAACATTATCGATCCAGCTAATGCGTGCATTGTGACTATAAATGGAAACATACAAAAATATATGACACTCAATTGAAAATGGGAAAAATAAAAAGAATTGGGGCGAGGGGGATTCGAACCCCAGTTCTTCTGGTCAAATAATACACACACGCGCAAGTCATAACCACTGGGGTGGTGATACATCCATTATATCACCCCCGCCAAAATGAATATATGCTTCACATTAACCTTAAAACCTACACAAATGGCGCCATGTCTGAACCTCATCCTCTTTCAAGTTCAATTTTGCAAAACCCACCATAACTTCCTCAATACTCCATTAAAATTAGATGATGTAAAAATCAAACTTGTCTAATTTTTCCAAGGATCACAGTGGTCCAATTGGTTTTGCCTACAAAAGCTTCTAAAATAAAACATGATAACATAACTTCAAGTGGCTCAAATTTGCAAGTTCAATGGTATAGCCTTATATAATCAAGATAAGCAGTAAATAATGGTTCAAACACATCACATATATCATAACAAACATATTTATGATCAATGTACATTAAAGCATAACATGGTTTACAAAGTTCAAGATTGGAGGAAACTTACTTCTTGATGCTAACTTGAAATCTTCAAGAGAGTTGCTATAGAAGTGTTTTGTTTATTTGAAAAACTCCAATATACCTCTAATAAAGCTTTAAGATTCTTAGAACCAAAAGAAACCAGTTGGAACATGATATACTTCCTTCTTGCAAAAGTATGAAAAGTGACCAAAAAGGAACTTCAAGTAAATGAAGTTACAATTGCAAAATCAAGTTTGGAATAGTTTAAGGATGATTTATGGAGTGTGTTTTAAGTGTCAGAATGATTGAAACTAGTTTGGATCGAGACTTGGCTTGGAAAATGCAAAAAGTCAACAAAATGAGGTTTTGGAGGTTGACTTTTTGTTCTAGCAGGTTTGAGGTGAAGATGGAAACCTTCAAGGGATGATTTTTTAGAGTGTTTAAAATAATGTATTGGTGGTTTGTGGTGTGGAATTGAAACTGGTTATGTTTGTGCAAATTTGGAATTTCTTGGCACAAAAGGAATAAATGGACAAGTTGTTGCTATGGGAGGTTTGAGGGAGGACTTGCTGGTTTTTTTTTTGTGTGTTAGAGGCTTGGAATGAGCCTTTGTTTATAGGGGAATATTGAGGTTCAAGTTCTCTGCAGAATTGTAACTTGGATGTTCATGGTTTGGTTGAAATTTAAGTGGTGGTTTCATGGATTTTGGAAGTTCCAATGCATAGTACAAGCGTGTGAGAGTTGTTGGAACTTTTGGAAGATTGCTTCTGATTAATAGAATGCAGAAGAAATAAAGTATGGGATCAAGAAGTTGACTTTTTTTATTAAAGTGCCTTTATGGAAATGGAAGTGTTAACTTTGTGCCAAAAATGGAATGAAACATTGAACAAAGTCAGAATGACTTGGATAATACACCAAAATCAAGTTTACTTGTATGGTTTACGTGAGATTTGAAATTTAAAAGACATGTAATCAAGGATTTGGTAGGTTTCAATTGCTTTTGCACCTTGCATTTGACATGAAAATGACCAAGACTTCAAGTATGGAAGGCCAAATTTCCCTCTTCGAAATTCTCAGCTCAAAAGTTCTATGGAGAAGTTCTTGTACTTTTTGAAAATCCGCAAAAATTGTCTACAACTTTCATTTTTGATGAGTTTCTAGAATATCAATGTATCATAGTGAAAACTAGCTCCAAAGATTGGTACTTTTTGTGAACAAAATCTATCTTGAAAATTTTCTAAGTGTTGGAACTTTTTCACAAACTTGATGGCCTTATAACTCAAAATCTATGCACTTTTTGGAGATTGAACCTCATTTACAAAGTTTTAGTATATTGAGAGGGTTTCAATTTGATCTTTGGAACATAAAAAATGGTGGTCTAGATTGAAAGTTATGACCTTTTAAAGTTAGCACAAAATTATGGTTTTTTCTCCATACTTAGAAAATTTTCAATTCTTCCACTATGCCCATTTTGCAAGAAACCTCTCAATTATTTATTTTTCACGCTCAAACTCATTCATCAAACATTTTTTTCATGAAATTTGGCTTGAAGAATTCAATTTTGACCAAAAATCCTAAAAGTTAAAGGGTTGACTTTGTAGTTAAAAGCTTGTGTATCAGATGAATTTAACTATGGAATCTTCAATGATCTTGCATTCTTGAATATTTCAAACATTATGGACGGAATCTAATGATGTATTTTAGTGTCTTGAATCATTTCCCAAGGCTTGGGATCATTCTTTGATCAAAAGTCAAAGGCATAGTTGACGTTTCCTGATGAAACCCTAATTGGTGACCAGATGTAATTGAGCTTCAATGAATTTGTAATGAGACCAATTTTCACTTGGTTCTTGATGAATAAAACCCTCTTGAGTGTATGCCTACTTGGTAGGTTGATGATCAATCAAAGACATTGACTAATTATGTGAAGTTTCTCTTGATTCAAAACCCTAATTCAAATGAAACAAAATAAAAAGCAACTTGCACAAGGTTAGGGGTTAGAAATTCAATGTATTATGTTCCTAGAATGATGATGAAATATAGGGTCAAAATTTGAGGTATGAAAGTTGCCCCTATTTAAATAACTTTAATAGATGGCATGAGTGGTGACAACCCTTATAAAATCAAAGTGAAAGGTATTTAAATATAGAAAACACCGGAAATTTTACTCCTAGATGCAATGGCATGCTATGCTACAGCCAAAACTGACTCACTCCAACAATGTTGGGAATAATGCTGACATGCAATAAACTCTAGTATGATGATTCATGATGAAATGCTAAATGCACAATGCAGACAAAGACAACAATGAGTAAAGACTCGCTAGGGATAACATATACTGGGAAAAAAGAAAGACAACATTGGGGATATCCAAAGTCTTTGACCAACATGTTCAAACATGACCGGGGATCACTGAGGACATTTGACAAGAGTAATACCTTTTTACAAGAGATCAAAGATAAGATGGAATCCTCATAATAATAGGATACAGAAGGAAGAGATCCTCTTAACAATAGGAAAAACTCCTCATAACAAAAGGATTAGACAACAAGATCCTCATAACAATAGGATTAACAAATAAGAACCCTCATAACAATAGGGAAAGATCCTCATAACAATGGGATTATGAAACAAGATCCTCATAACAATAGGATAAGATCCTCATAAAAATAGGATATAAAACAAAGCTCCTTATAACAATAGGAGACAAAATATAACTCCTCGTAACAATAGGAGACAAAAAGGATTCTCATAACAATATAATCAACAAAACATGTTCCTTATAACAATAGGTTTAAAAGGAAAAATCCTCATAGTAATGGGATCAACGGAAAGGAATCCTTATAACAATATGATACGCATCAGGATCCTCATAAAAATAAGATTGATGGAGAAATAATCCTCATAACAATAGGATACAAATAAGGGTAACATTCTTATAACAATAAGGTTGCATTGACAATGTCCTCATAACAATAGGAAAGGCAGGGAAATGTAAGATCCTTATAACAATAGAATTACTGAGCATAATAGAATCTTTATAACCATAGGATCAACAACGCATGCTATTGGAGTTCTCAGACATCCAATCTTTTAAAAATTTCTTAAAGCGAAGAATTCAAACATGATCTTTAGGAGCCATCAGGAAAGTACATGGTAATTGAAATCTTCTATACGTGCCAAATCAATTGGGCTTAGACCACGGGCAAAGGTATCATGACCAGCTTTCAACGGATTGGTGCTAGTAACAACTAGACTTCAAAGGGAATATTGGTGATGACCAAAACAAAATACCAATGACAATTAGGTTTCAAGCAGACATGCTGGGGAAAGAAATATTGGTAACAAACAATATTTCAAGACACCAAGAATAAACAGACTGGTGGAAGCCAGTGACAACTGGGAAAAAGACATTTGGTGACGACCTGGAGAATAGATTTAACAATCATAAGGTAGCGATAACTGGACTTCATGGGGAAATAAAGACTAGTGACAACCAACATCCAAGACAAGAAGCTAATGCTAAATGTGCATGATTGAACATGATATGAATGATCATGGTATGAAAATGCTGACTCCTGGAGAGACAAAACATTTTGGTGGGGAGACAAAAAGATAACTCCACTGGGGAAGGAATCCTCAACATCAGTAACTCAAACAAAAATTCCATAGGATGGACACTAGGGAAGCATCCTCAAACTTGAAGGTCACATTTTATAAATGGATCAATCCAAAAGCGTTATCAGTTTAGACTTCGGTTGGGATTTTCAAATGTCATGACAATACCTTTGCATCCTTGAGACTTCTTGGGGTACCTAGGATTTCCTTTTTATCCTCCCATTTGTCAAAGAGATTTTATGCTTTATGAAAGGTGTTTTCAAAAAAATTTCTTTTTCAAAGACATTTTATTTTCAAAATCCATTATTAAAAACTAAACGGCATTTTGCATAAAAAGAAAAGGTAAAAGAAATATAAATGACAACAAATGGTAGGCAACAAATGTATTTTATTCAAGAATGATAGCTTGCAAATGGAAAAAGCTCCATGGAGTATTACAATTTTGAAAATGGCAATTGGGAAAGGTTTACATTGAATCCAACAACTACTACAATCCATAATAACTAAGATACCCCAGATCCTTGCTTTTGACGAGAGCGATTGGATTAAACTTCCGTTGTTTCTTCAATATTGGTAAACACCATCTGAAACAGTCGAATGCCTTTTGTCCCTAACGTTTTCCTCGATTTCCCTTTCGGGTTTTCAATCCACCATGACGCTTTTTTTTACCAAGCCCCCCTTTCGGGGTTTCAACTTAGCGAGCTCCCATTTCTATTTATCCCTAACTTTTGTCTGGATATCCTTCATAGGTTTAGATCCACCGGGATACCCATTATTTCCTAAGTCTCCATTTCTAGTTTTCAACCCAGCGGGTTTTTTAGGAATAATTTTTTTTGACTGCATCGAAGTTTACGGTATGTGCAAGCTGTTCATCATCCATTGTTGTGTGCATTAGGGAACCTCCTGCTTCAGATCCATTATGCTTCTTCCAACTTGGTTTCCATCAGGATTCTCAACGACGGTATCTCCACTTCCATTGGAAGAACTTCTTCCATGCCATACACTAAAGAGAATGGGGTTGCCCCTGTTGAAGTGCAGACTGAGATTTGGTATCCATGGAAAGCGAATCGTAGCATTTCATGCCTATCCTTATAGGTTTTGACTATCTTCTGCATGATCTTCTTAGTGTTCTTATTGGCAGCTTCAATAACTCCATTCATCTTCGAACGATAAGGAGAAGAATTATGGTGCTCAATCTTGAAGGATTCACATAGTTCTTTCATAGTTCTGTTGTTTAAATTAGTTCCATTATCTGTGATAATTCTGCTTGGAATTCCGTAACGACAGATAATTTCTTTCTTGATGAAGTGGGCAACCACTTGCTTTGTCACGTTGGCGTAGGAAGCACCTTCTACCCCTTTTGTGAAGTAATAGATGGCAACCAAGATGAAACAATGTCCATTGGAAGCTTTAGGCTCGATTTCTCCAATCATGTCAGTGTCCTATATAGAGAAAGATCACGACGATGATAAAACATTCAACAGTGTTGGAGGTACGTGTACCTTATCAACATAAATTTGGCCCTTATGGAATTTTCTAGCATATTGGATGCAATCGAATTTCATAGTCAACCAGTAATACACTGCTCTCAAGATCTTCTTGGACATAGCATGACCATTGGCGTTAGTTCCAAATGATCCCTCATGAGTTTCTTGAATTAACAGGTCTGCTTCACGTCTGTCAATACATCTAAGGAGGACCATTTCGTGATTTCTCTTATACAATACATCATTGCTGAGGAAGAATTTGGATGTCAATCTTCTCAAAGTCTTTTTATCAAGGGTTGTAGCATCAGTTGGATATTCCTAGTTCTACAGATACCTCTTAATGTCATGAAACCAAGGCTTTCCATCAATTTCCTCTTCAACTAATTGACAGTAGGCAGGCTCGGTCTTTCGTTCAATCCGGATGAGTGGCACTTCATTAACAAATCCTACCTTCCACAAAGAGGCTAGCATGGCCAAAGCATCAGCAATGTGATTTTCAAACCTCGGGACATGTCAGAAAGTGATCTCATCAAAATATTTTATCAACTCCACAATATAAGCACGGTATGGGATAAACTTTTTGTCTCAGGTCTCCCATTCACATTTAACTTGTAAATCACCAAATTTGAATCTCCACTCACTTCAAGAATTTTAATCTGAAGATCAATAGCTGCTTCGAGGCCTAGAATGAAGGCTTCATACTCAGCAATGTTATTAGTACATTCAAAGCATAACCTCATTGTGAATGGGGTATAACCAACATTTAGATTCATTAGAATAGCACATATACCATGCCCATTGTAATTAGAAGAACCATTGAACATCATCTTTCAATGAGAACCTGACCCAGGACCCTCATATGGACCAGGTTCTTCACAATCTTTCTTTATCAATATAATGTCTTCATCGGGGAAGTCAAGTTTCAGTGGCTCATACTCTTCAACAGGTTGCTATGCAAGGTAATCTGACAAGATACTTTCTTTTATATACTTTTGAGTTACGTGATGGATGTCATACTCGAATAACAACATGTGCCAACGGGTGAATCTTCCAGTTTGGGAAGGCTTTTCAAAAATTTACTTTATCGGGTCTATCTTGGAGATCAATAAAGTAGTGTAACAGATCATATAATTCCTGAGGTGCTTAGCATCCCATGCTAAAGCACATCAAGTTTTCGCTAAGAGTGAATATCTGCTTTCAGAGTCAGTAAACTTCTTTCTTAAATAGTAGATAACATGCTTCTTACGTCCAGTCTTATCATGTTGCCCCAATATGCAACCCATAGATCCTTCTAGCACAGTCAGATACATAAATAGAGGCTTCCCTGACACAAGCGGAATCAATATTGGAGGTTCTTGTAGATAACCATTGATCTTCTCAAAAGCTAGTTGACAATTGGAATTCCATTCAACTGCTTGATCATTTCGGAGCAGCTTGAAGATAGGCTCACAAGTAACAGTCATGTTAGAGATGAATCTGGAGATATAGTTTAGTCTTCCAAGAAAACCTCTGACTTTTTTCTCGGTCTACAGAGCGGGCGTTTCTTGAATGGCTCTGAATTTATCTGGGTTAATTTCAATCCCTCATTGGTTAACAATGAATCCAAGCAACTTTCCAGACCAAACTCTAAAAGTACACTTAGCTGGATTTAATCTAATCTGAACTTTATGAAATGCTCAAACAGTTTAAACAAATGATCCACATGGTTCTCTTTACTTTTGGATTTAGCGATCGTGTCATTGACATAAACCTCTATCTCCTTATGCATCATGTCATGGAAAAGTGTAACCATCTCCCTTTGGTATGTGGCACCTACATTTTTAAGACCAAATGGCAAGACCTTATAACAATAGGTCCCCCAAGGTGTGATGAGTGTAGTTTTATCCATGTCATCAGGATCCATTCTGATCTGGTTGTAAACTGAGAAGCCATCTATAAAAGAAAAGACAATGATTCTAGCAGTATTATCCACTAAGATATCAATGTACGGAAGAGGGATATCGTCCTTTGGTCTGGCTTTGTTCAAGTCCCTATAGTTGGCGTACATTCAAACCTTTCCACCCTTCTTCGATACAGGAACAATATTGGCTACCCACTAAGGGTATTTTACAATAGCAAGAAATCCAACATCAATTTGTCTTTTCACCTCTTCTCCGATCTTCAAGACCGTGTTTGGTCTTGTCCTTTAGAGTTTCTGCTTCACATAAGAACAATCGGTCAGAGTGGTAGCTTATGAATGATGATGTTTGTGTCCAAACCGAGCATATCTTGATATGACCACGCGAACACATCCATATATTCTTGAAGAAGCTTGACCAACCTTGCCTTAACATTTTCCTCAAGTGTGGTGTCAATTTTGATTTCCTTTTTCTCCTCTTCACTTCCCAAGTTGATGGTTTCGACCTGCTCTTGGTGAGGTTAGAGATATGTGTACTCATATTCTAGCATCTTAGCCAATTCATTTGGTATATCATAATCTTCTCCACTCTCTTCATCAGCTTGGTTGATGGGTGCATCAAAGTTAGAAGAGATTGGGGAGTCATCAGATTCAATGTGGGTATCAATGATTCTACATGTTTTAGATGATTGCTTTTTATTAAAATGAAAAACAAAAGTGGTGCAAAGAGAGAATGCTTTCTTTTTAGTGGTTTTCTGAAAGATTGCCATTTCATTTACAAGTGAACAGAGAAAAAACAATAAATGAACAAAATGGGAATTTAACAAAATGCCTTCATTCATTAAGATTTAAAATCAAAAGGGGGCCTTCTATATGGATTTTTGGAAACATCAAAATCACAAAACAACAAAATTAATTTGATAAAGGGAAAATTTCATGGATCTCCATAGAATCCCAATTGCTCAAAGCCACATAAGAATGATACACCAAATTACTTATGTCTTCATCTTCATAATCTTTGACAATTGCATTTACTTGGAAGCCAGCATTGACGAACACTTCTTTGATTTCCTTTGGACGACCCTTGATTGAAGTTGACGCTTTCTTGGCAGTTGGTTTGTAACGTAACCTAAAGTGGTCCATCTTGATTTTGACGTTGATCACTTCACCCTAGCCCTCTAGTTCCCCTTCCTCAATGATGGAAATAGTACTTTTCAAGGATGCAAAAGATGGAATGACCCTCTGCACAAGCTCCTCTACCTCCAACAAGACTGCATTTGCAATTTCAAGCGCTTAGAAAGAAGTTTCCTACGCGTCTTCATGTGCCTCGATGTATCTGAATAAAGAAAGGAAAAGGAAACCCTACGGGTTGGATTGCTCGTGTGTCCGTGGGACAAGTCCTATTTGAGATGGATGGTGTGAGTTTGTCAACTGCTCAACAAGCCGCTACATTAGCAGCGCATAAACCATGTTCATCAACCAAGTTTCTTCAATGGTAGTAACGTAATTGGTTAGTGGGGAAAAACCAGGCCGGGACTCAAAAGAATTAGGCGAAGGGTTTGTTCCTGAACGAGGGAAGTGGAAAGACACTGAGGGAGAGGGATATACTCCTTTTTGAATCGCCGAAATTGTATGACTGTTCCAAGCGTACGACCCTGATACGTTACGGTTTTTCTCGGGTAGTCTTTCCTATGATTGTATTGGATATTCTTTTTTATGATCACAAGGTGGTGCGGTGCTTTGGCAGGTCTTCTTTGATAACATTCGGACGTGACAGGGAAGCCAGGAGGTCCAGGGACATTGCTTACCATGAGATCTTCTTCTCCAAATATGGTCACCAATTTGTCGTCAATAACAAACTTCATTTTCTGATGTAAGGTTGATGCCACTGCCCCAGCGACATGGATCCACAGCCTTCCCAATAAGTAGCTGTAATTCGGGTTGATATCCATAACCTGAAAGGTTACATCAAAAACATGGGGACCAATAAGAATAGGAAACTCCACTTCACCAATTACGGTCCTTCTTAAACCATCAAATGCTTTCACAATAAGAGCACTTGGTTTCATCTCCGCTCCTACATATGAAAGCTTTGCAAGAGTTCTTTTGGGTAACACATTGAGAGATGATCCAGTGTCTACCAATACCCTAGCCAAAGTGTTCTCTTGACATTTAACAGAAACGTGCAAGGCACGGTTGTGATTGTTACCTTCTTTGGGCAATTCCCCCACATCAAAGCTTAATGTATAAAAGGCGATGATGTTAGCTATCACTACATCAAATTATTCAACAGTGATATCTTATGTCACACGAGCTTGAGTAAGAATCTTCTGCAGAGCACTACGATGTGTGGGGGAGCATATAAGGAGAGACAATACTGAAATTTTTTATGGTGTGTGATGTAATTGGTCAACAACCTTGTAATCACTTTCCTTTATAATTTTGAGGAATTCTTCATCTTCATTGAAAGAGACATCTTCTTTGTCTTTTGAGGGAACAATAGTGGTTTCTTTTAACGTCTAAGGTATCACACAGATTGGAGGGTTATAAATTCGACCATTATGGTTTATTCTGTTTGACCATGCTATGTTGGTTACCTCATCATTAACAACCTTCAGCCCTTTTACTGGATTCACAGACTTCTGATTACCACCAGCCACTTCATAATTCCAAGGCATAACCTTTGTACCCTTGTAAGGAAAAGGACTGAGTCTTCGCTCAACAGATGCTTTTGGAACAAGAACAGTCTTCTTACCTTGAATAGGAGTCATAATTGGATCTGGAAGATTGGAAACTGGTTTAGGCTTGAAGACAGGTACAACTTTATTGCGAGTAGGCTCAACCATATTGAATAAATGAGTTAGTAAATTGAACATTGGCTCAATTGTAGCTACCACATTCTTTTTCACACTTTTTCTAATCTGAAGTACACATTGGTCAATTAAGATCTAGGCGTCTCTTTGAACTCTCTCACACCCTTTCGGCTGAACAACATATTCAGAGTAATTCTTGTGACACACCTTGGCTAAACGAGCTTCAACCAATTTTGCACAAAATTATGGTAGTGGAGTTTTGATGTCCTTCACATCACAGATCAAGACTTCGTCAACTTCTTCTTCTATGGCATTGACAGATGCCCCATGGACGAGCAAAGGATTACTCTTGACATTTGGACTTGTATCATTGAAAGACATAATCTTCTTCTTAATAAATTCTCTTACAATATGTTTTAAGGCATAGCAACCTTCAAGATCATATCCAGGAGCCCCCTCATGGAAAGGACAGTGGGCGTTAGGATTGTAAAAAGGTGGAAGTGGATCTGGAGGAGGACCGAAGGCCTTGGAGTTGCCAAACATTGCTCAATGAGGAACGAGTACAATCTTGTGTAAGTCATAGGGATATGGGCTATATGAGGCTTCCTTCCCTGCCTTCTACCTTGACTATTCTAATGTTGATCTAGATTCCTTTGAGGAGCATTGTACGCTTGTTAATACTGAGGAACTGACGAAGGTTGTTGAAATACAAGTACTTGCTGATTAAAATCAGGGGTAACAGTTGCCACATATGGTTGATGGGCAAACTGATACGCTAGTTATTGGATAAACTATTTTTGTTGTTCTGGTTGTTGTTTCCAAGATGAATTTCTTCTATGAGCAGACATTACAACATTGAATTCTCCTTCTTTCTTCTTATGAAAACTGCTAGGAGGCTTTTTGGTATGGTTAGTTGCACCATTATAACTTCCAACTGAACTGCTCATCTTCCCAATTTTTAGACCCAACTCTACCTTGATTCTAACAGCTACCAAATCAAAAAAACTGGCAGTGACACTACCCACCATTATTTCATAAAACTTTGGTCGTACAGTATCGACGAACCTGTCTGTTAACTCTTTCTTTGACAAAGGAGGTTCTACCTGAGAGGCAGTGTCTCTCCATCTTTGTGCATATTCCTTGAAAGATTTAGAGCTTTTCTGCGTCATGCTCAACAGTTGTCTTCTATCTGGCGCCAGGTCCATATTGTACTTATAATGCTTAATGAAAGCATCAGAAAGATCTTAGAAGCACCTAATATAAGTCTGATCTAGGCCCAAATACCACTTTGACGAAGCACCTTTCAAACTGTCTTGAAAATATTGTATCCATCAGCTTGTCGTTATCAACATGGGCAGCCATTTTTCAGTAGTACATAATTAAATGGCTTTTTGGGCATGTAGTGCCTTCATAGTGATCAAAACTAGGAACTTTGAACTTATGAGGGATGACCAGACCAGATACGAGACACATTTCTCTGGTAGCAGCGCCAAAGATTTGATCTCCTTCTACAACCCTCATCCTTTTCTCAATAGTCTCAATGTTCTCACAAAGCTTATCATTCTTCTTAAAATCATATTCAGATGTATCAGGCACATCATAAATAGGTTGATGGTCATTGAAGTATGGTTGCAAGTGTATGTGCACAACAGCTGGTGTAAATGTAGGAACTATATGTGGAGCTTTAGAAACTAGAATCACAATTTGTTGAGTAGTAGGAGCCACAACAGGTGTGGGCACAAAACTAGGAGGGAGACCGGAGGTAGACTTGTAGTAACTATTGCTCGCGAGGGTTCCACAGAAGTGTTGAGAATCTCAGAGACAACAGTGGGTTGAGTTTCCATCTTTGCACAAATAACCTACAACATCTCCATAATTTGTCCTACGTTGCCACGTAGGTCTTCCAACTCGTTACTGACTCGATCCAGCTCATGATTCTCTTATTCCATCCTTCTTCTGGCCTGAGCACGGGTATTGTACTAATGTGGAGGATTTAGATTGAAAATTAGAGATGATAAGACAAAATGAGTTTTACTTGAAGACATGCAATGCAAATGTGACAACGGATGCAAGGATGTGAATGCCAAACACAATAAGTTTCATAGAACTTAATAAATATTTGCAAATATCAAGAAGATACCAAAATAAAACTCACTTTCATTAATCAAAATGAGAGGATTATAAATTTAGTACTTCTTACAAGAGTCCTAAACAAAAAGCTAAATAAAAGCTAACAAAAGTCCTAAGGAGATTCTCCTAGCAACCTCATGTTGAGCTTCTTGATCTGCTCCTCCACCTGAGTCTTCTCAAGAATGAGCTTATCCATGATCAGATTCCAAGGAGTTGATTGAGGGCTAGAGGAAAATAAATCCTCTTGTTCCTTCCTCTTCTTACTAGAGAGTGCTTCCTCAGTCTTCATCTGTAACTATCTTTGAAGTTCTGCGTTCTCTTCGATGACAACTTGATACTTGTTTTTCCAAGTATCTCCTTCTCGTTGCACTTTTCTCAAAATGATCTTCAACTTCTCTGATTCAGACATGAAAATCAGAGTGGGCTCTTTCTTTAGAGATATAGGCTCTTGTCGAGGATAAGGCATCTTTAGCTTGATGGCCCTATCTCGGACCCATTGGAGATAGGGTTCCAAAGAAACACAGTTAGGCTTTCCCAAGTCCTTCTTTCCTCTCCTATGCAAGTGACGCCAAGCGAACACAATCTTTTCCTTAAGCTCTTTTCTATCTTCACCTTCTTTGAAAAAGATACTCTCCACATGAATACCGTTAGGTTTATCTCTCGAAGGATATCCTAGCTGACGGCGAGCCGAGACTAGATTATAAATGATCTCTCCTTTGGTACCAAGAAGAGGTATATTATTAAAGTCCCCACAGTTATCAATGATCATTACCCCATCATAGACACGATTGTACCAATCACATCAGAGTGAGTAAGAGATATAATCTTCTACGACCACCATAAACCATTCTTGAGATCCCAAAAGAGCTAGACTTAGGCAAGTGAGAAATAAACCACTTGTACAGTAATGACGCACAACATGTAATCATCCCTCCTCTATGGAATTTCCTTAAGTAAACAGAGTGATAGGCATCTGCTAACAAAGTAGGAACTGGGTTCTTCTTTAGGAAAATCTTGATGGTATTGATGTCGACGAAGTCTTCAAATCTAGGGAAGAGAAACACACCATACATGAGCAAGGCAAGAATAGCCTCAACCTCACCCATGCTTAAGCTATCAGCATAGTATTGAGCTTTGTCCATCAAAAACTTTATGGTCAACCCAAAGATTCCTCCTTTGGCGGTCATGTTGGCTTGGATTTCAAATAATTCCAAATGTGTGGCTTTGGCAATGTCATGTTACGTGGGATCTTTATCCAAGATAGGAAAGGGAAACTCATCAAGGATAAGTAAACCAACTAATGTAGGCATAAGATGGTAGTCGGGGAATGTGAAACAATGATAGACTAGATCGTAAAACTGAAGAAGTGTATAGAGAAGTCCATCTTCCATCTTTGTCTTCAATAGTGATAAAAGCTTCCCATACTTGTTCTTGAAAACCTTCTTGGTCTGCAACCAAAGCTCCCAATAGCCTTAGGTCATCCAGCTTAGGACTCTTAAAAGTGTACTTCAAAGTCCTTTCACAATCCATAATAATCCTATGATGTTTGCAAATAAAAGCTCCTAAGTTCCATGAAACTTTGATAAAAATGATGCTTATGAATGCATGTACGCACAAACATAACAAGGATAAACACAAATAAGGTTTAAGGCTTGCATGAAGTCAAAGGTTTACCCCTCCCATTAGGTATGTACTAGGGTTTATTGTGTACATGTACAACGGGTTCTAACAAGTTCTCAAAGTCATCAATCCATCTTTCGGATATTATCAATTTCCTAATTACTCGGTAGTTAATAATATTGTTAAGAGAACCTCTTTTGAGTGTAGTATCGCGTATAAACTATTTTGGGTCTACACCCTCATAGTCATCGCACTACGTTCCTAACAAAGCCAAGTGGGGTTAAATGTGACTAAAGGTTCTCAGCTTCATAGGCTCAATCAAGAAATAGTATCGTTTTCACAATCTCTTGATCAACAATACTTATTCTTAAAAGTGCCTCCACTGAGTGGTGATTTCTCAAGTTAGCTTGGTCAGGAATCAATTCATTATAAGCCTCTTTGAATATACCACCTTCATATCTTATTTTATACTCAAGTATATAGTTGGAACTTATCTCACCACATAAGAGGTAACCACCCATGAAACAATAAAACAAATAGCAAACAAACAATATGGCACAAATATAAGCAAGTTAGGCTTAACCCTATTGGGAATCCCAAGTGAAGTCGCCATTTCTGTTGTGGTGAGAATTGGATATCAAGCTATTGATTAAACTTGAATCGCAAATCTTTAAGATTCACCATCGAACTTTTATTTATCCAAGGGAAATGGAAAAGATCGTATAAAACCCTAAGTTTGCAATGTAACAACAATGCTACGAGATCTAAGGTTCGGGACTTGGTTATAAGCATCTATAGTACTCTATAAGAACCTCTTGCTAGTATTTGTTTGTTTCCTATTTGCTTTGAGATGTCTTGTGTTTGGGTTTTATTGGTGAGGATAGGAACCTAAGGGTTTAGTCACTAAGTATGCTCACCACTTCGCGGTCTTGTGCCTACATATCCTTACAAGGATGAAATCAGAGCATTTGTAGTTCACCTCAGTAGGGATGAATGAATGTTTGATTATGATTAAAGTTCAAGGGGAGGTAAATTTTATAGCTTTAACACTTACATGACTTAACAAAGTCAAAAGAGTTATAAATTCTAACTAAGGCAATGTTGTAAGACTTAAATGACCCTAACAAGGTTAAAAAGGAATGGGTATTGCTAAAATACTTATGACATTAAGTTAATGAAGTATTCTTTCCCTTGGATTAGGAAACAAAATGCCAGAAAGGATGAAAGCTAACAAGCTAGCATCACTTGGGGTAATAACTTGACAAAGTTAAAAAAAGGATGAATAATATGGATGAAATGAACAAGTATAATATTCAAACATGATATCAATTGCAAGTGTTCAAAGTAACATTCAAACATGATGTTAATTATGGTATGACAAAGTTAAAGCACATGGTTACAACCAAAGCAAAAGAGTGGATGTGACAACACCTCAAGCAAGGAATTAACAAACTTATGAAAGAACAAGGAACCAACCAAGCACATTCAAAGTTTAATGGATTTACAAAATAACATGGTGACAACCAAAGTAAGTACATACAAGCAAAGATTTTACAACACCTAAACACACATGAGGTGTAGTTTTAACAAGACTAAAGCATCATGGATGACAAGTTTAAGTACATAATTAAGGAAAGCATGCATTAGGGATTACTAACACCACTTAATCATGAATACAAGACAAGTATGAATAAGTTATAACAACAATTAATCATGAATACAAGACAAGTATGAATAAGTTATAATAACACTTAATCATGAATACATTTTAAAGAATCAAGCATGGATAAGATGAAGTAAAACATGTATAAGTCAAGACATTATTTATCATGGCATCATTCATGGTTTAAACCAATCGTGCATAAGTAAAAATATTACTTAACATGGTAAGATTCAAAATACAAGTATGACATGTATAAGTTATAACAACACTTAAACATGGATGAGAACAAAGTTCAAGGTTAACATGTATAAGGCAAGACATCACTTAACCTGAAAAAGATTCAAAGATGAAATAAGGTATGTATAAGTCAAAGCATTACTTAACATGGTAACAATCAAGATTCAATGTAAACATGCATAAGTTAAAACATCACTTAATCATGAATAAAATTTAAACATGGACAAGTAGGTAACAACCAAAGCATACTTGAGCAAAGAGACATGTTCATGATAAAAACATGTGGATGGAAGATGCAAACATATAAGAGATGACATGTGAACATGATTATAGATGACATGTTAAAGTTCAAATATCATGTGAACAAGTTAAGACATTACTTGAACATTTAAGCATGGATACAAGGGTTCAAACATGGTAAAATTCAAGTGTTTAAGAAAATACAAACATGGTATGATAAACACAAATACATATATACACCTAAAGGTCATGTAAACATAAAATTAAAAATGCATCAAAGTCAAACTCAAACAAGGATGTGCAGGTTCACAAAATTATACAAGGTTCACACATGATGCACAAGGTTCATACATGTCATTGTGAGCAAGGAAAGGCAAGGGATCAACCAAAAGAATAAAAAGAAATCTTAAGAAACCTTAAAAAGTCATACACTTTAAGCATACATAAGTGCAATAAAAATAATTATTTTTGGAATTTTATTTCCACAAATAGAAACTAGACATGATCATGAACATTTTTCAAAAATAATGACTCAAAAAGCGTTAGGGATGAGGATGTTATGTGGGTTTGAATTTGAGAAGAAAATAAGTAAAATAAGTGACAAAAAAAGGGAATGGTCATCATGGGTGTTGAACCCATGCTGGGTTGGTTGAGGGATCAAAATTTTACCAGTCCAGGTACTGTATGCATTGTGACTATAGATGGAAACATACAATATTATATAAAACTCAATTGAAAATGGGAAAAATAAAAAGAACAAGGGCGATGGGGATTCAAACCCCAGTTCTTATGGTCAAACAATACACGCGCGCGCAGGTCATAACCACTGGGGTGGTGATACATCCATTTTATCACCCCCACCAAAATGAATATATGCTACACATTGACCTAAGAACCTACACAAATGGCGCCATGGCTGAACGTCATCCTCCTTCAAATTCAGTTTTGCAAAATACACCATAGCTTCCTTAATACTCCATGAAATTAGATGATGTTAAAATCAAACTTGTCTAATTTTTCACAAGGATCATAAAGCTTCTACAATAAAACACGATAGCATAACCTCAAGTGGCTCGAATTTGCAAGTTCAACGGTATAGCCTTATATAATCAAGGTAAGCAGCAAATAATGGTCGAAACATATCATATATATTATAAAAAACATGTTTATGATCAAAGTACATCAAAGCATAACATGGTTTACAAAGTTCAAGATTGGAGGAAACTTACCTCTTGAAGCTAACTAGAAATATTCAAGAGAGTTGCGACATAAGTGTTTTTTTATTTGAACAACTCCATTATTCTCTTATGAAGATTTAAGATGCTTAGAACCAAAAGAAACCAGCTGGAACATGATATGCTTCCTTCTTGCAAAAGTATGAAAAGTGACCAAAATAAAACTTCAAGTAAATGAAGTTACAGTTGCAAAACCAAGTTTGGAATAGTTTAAGGATGATTTATGGATGGTGTTAGAAATGTTAGAAGGATTGAAACTGGTATGGATCAAGACTTGTCTTGGAAAATGCAAAAAGTCAACAAAATGAGGTTTTGGAGGTTGACTTTTTTTATAGTAGGTTTGGGGTAAAGATGAAGGTTTGAAAACCTTCAAGGGATGATTTTTGGAGTGTTTAAAAGATTGGATTGGTTGTTTGTAGTGTGGAATTGAAACTAGTTATATTTGTGCAAGTTTGAAATTTCTTGGCACAAAAGGAAGAAATGGACAAGTTACTGATATGAGAGGCTTGAGGGAGGACTTGCTGAGGTTTTTGTGTGTGTTAGAGACTTGGAATGAGCCTCTGTTTATAGGGAAATATTGAGGTTCAAGTTCTCTACAGAATTATGTCGTACCTCGAAAAATACGATCCTCGCGAATGGTCGCGGAAAATACAGAGTCGCCATCGAACTTTATTCATTCCATAATGGAATAGAAAATATCGATAAAATCTTTAGGGAAAGAACATGGTCATCGCAACCAAGTTCTAGGTTCGGGAGTCGGTTACATGAGGGGAAGGTATTAGCACCCCTCACGTCCGTTGTACTCAACGGAAACCTCTTGATTCGATTCGTAAGAAAGGTTAGTCTAGTTTGTTTGTTTTCTTCCAAGATAATAAGGTGAAAATATAAATGTAAAGATTTTAGAATGCTAAGGAGATATGGGTGGTTTTAGATTAGGGTTCTCGCCAAGGATTGGGGCCCTTGTGCCTATGTATTTTCACTTGTACGAAGTGAAGAATCAGAGCGCCCGTAGTTCGTGGGACTATGGGAGAAAAGAGAGGAGGTAGAAATATGGGGAAACGTGCTCGCCAAGATCAAGCAATCATGTGCCTACGTATCTTACATTCATAAGATAATGAAGAATCAGAGCGTCCCTAGTTTGGACTATGGATAAGGGTCTCGATCGCACTGGGGTGAGAGAAAAAGTTTCGAATAACAGATTGGTCTCGATTGTACTGGGGCAAGAGAAAGGGGAGGTTAGTTGTTAGTGTGCGCGTCAAGGATTAGGGCCCTTGTGCCTACGTATCCTTATTAGGGAATAAGAAATTAGAGCTGACGTAGTTCTACCTACGGATGCTGGTTTGATTTAGAGAAAGATACTTAGTCGTATTCGACAGAAAATATTGCTTTATCTAAACGGGTGAGGAGAGGACGCTTGCATCACTTTGAATGGATTTTCATATATCAACATGCATGGGAAACACGCCACTTATATCGAATCAAGTAGGTTACGGATGAAGCAATATTTTGCATCGTCTCAAGACACCATATCTCACGTTTATAAAAGGTTTGATGGTTCGCACGGCGGCGAGAAGTTAAATTTGATGTTATGGATGTTTATGTTTGGGTTTGGAAAAGAGGATAGATTTAAATATGTTTTAGGGTTTCGACCGCACGAGGACGGGAAAGAGAGTTTAATGTATCGAATGTTTAGCTAGAGGTGATGATTACCTGAAGCTTAAGAAAAGCTTCTCGGGCCCAAGTAATCGAGAAAGTGAGTCAAAGGCGTGACTCTCTCTCTTTTTTTCACCTCAAATTGTGAAAAAGTTGAATATGATTTGAGTAAGTTAATCGGATGACGATTACTCGAAACTTAAGAAAGGATTCTCGGGCCCAAGTAATCGGGAAAGCGAGTTAAAGGCTTCACTCTCTCTCTCTTTTTCATCCTTAACGGTGAAGAAATTGAATATGGTTCGAGTAAGTTAAACGGATGATGATTACTCGAAACTTAAGAAAGACTTCTCGGGTCCAAGTAATTGAGAAAGCGAGTCAAAGACTTGACTCTCTCTCTTTTTCATCTATGTGTTTAAGAAAATAGATTTGATTTTGTTTCCGAATTAGAATGCAATTGTTCGAGCTTAAGAAAGGCTCCTCGGGCCCAAACAATTGAGAAGAGGAATCAAAGACTCGATGCCAACCCCCTTTTCATCTTTATCGAAATTGAGTTTAGATATGATTAATTACATTAAGTTTGCTTTAACAAAAAGCTCGACGGGAATCGAGGTTTATGTTTACGTATGATGCGAAAGCGATTGAACTAGAAGATAAGAGATCCTAAGAATATAGGGTAAGGTCGATGGCGAAACATAGACACTCGACTTACAGGAGTGAAAGCGGCTTGACTAATCGAGAATTTATTTCAGAATGGTTTGAATATATAATTGAGAAAATGATTCAGGATGGCATTACCTCAAAGTGAGTACAAGATAAGTGTAAGGACATGGTCAACATGGAATCGATCAAATAAATTCAAGTCATACATCCACCAATTTTGAAATCAAATCGACAAAGAGATTAATTAACAATAACATACATCTAAATAACCCCAAAAAAATTGGTAAGGTTTGGCTCACAAACTATATATATATATATATATATATATATATATATATATATATATATATATATATATATATATATATATATATATATATATATATATATATATATATATATATATATATATATATATATATATATATATATATATATATATATATATATATATATATATATATATATATATATATATATATATATATATATATATATATATATTAATTAAATAAAACCTCTAAACTAAATAATATGAGTAATAATTAATAATCCTAAAAAAAAAAATCAAAACTTAAATAAAGAAAGGAATTTCAAATATATACATTTTAAAAACATATTAATTAAATAAGAACCATTATAAACTAATTCTTAAAATTTCTAAACAAAAGTAAAGAAATAAGGGGGTATGATACTAGGTTTTTTTTATAAAAAAAAGGGCTTAAAGAAATTTGGAATCTTGAATAAAATTGGCAATTGTAAGTTGTCATAAAATTAAGGTTTAAATTTGAATGGAGGATTGAAACCTTGAATTTGAATTTGGATTTGGAATTGAAATTGGATAGAATTAGAAATGAAACTTGAAAGTTAGACATGAATTTGAGTCTTGATTGAACTTAGACTTGAAACTCAATAAAATTGAAAAGAAGTTATTTGGATTTGGAATTGAAATTTTGAATCATGAATTGGATCTTGAAGTGCGACTTGAAATCTTGAGTGACACTTGAAATAGGATTATGAATTTGAATATTTTGAAAGGAACTTGAAAATTCAAATGAATTAAAATTTCAAATGCAATTGGAACTTGGCATGAGGTTGAATCTTGGAATTTGATTATGATATTTGAAATCTTGTATAAGTGACACTACTGATTCAAATCCACAAAATTATTATCGAAATTAAATTGCAGCGTCTTGAACTCTTCATTAAACTCATACCAGATAGGTATTGAAATCCTGAATTAAAATCCCCATATCCTGATTCTATCTTGAAATAAACTTGACTTTTGACGCTTTTAATCCCTTAAAAACAAATCAATAGCACATATGGCTTGAGATGCAAAATACGCGGCCACTTTACCGAAAACCTAATTGAAGTTCACATAGTCGTGATGGTTATCCACTTTGAAACCAACTACCTTTGCCACAGCCTGATAGCCTGGTACTCAAGCGAGACATTTGTTCGACCAAGATTAGGTAAAATTTCTATTGAATTTCACACCGCACCGCACACATACTTGTCTTGACAACCTGGCCTGACTATTGATTCGATCTTGTAAGACCTGAGCCTAGGCAACAAGCAAAAGACACATAACAGAAGGTACAAATTCTATATGCACAATGGTAGATGACATGAATAACATATGTGATACCCAAATGATGAAAATGCTATGATATGTATAGTTGGCAATTCAGAGTCAAAATTAGGGTGTAACAGTTGCCCCTATTTAAATATCTTCAACTAGAGAGTATGAAGAAGTTCATTCTTCATAAGATCACCGTGGGAGATAGTTAAATATCAAGAAGACCCGAATATTGATCCTGAATGCATATGACATGTTATTCTATGAAAAAAAGAGAAAACTATGCAATGCTGACATGCAATGAACTCTATCATGATGAAAATGTGGGATGAAGCATGCAAAAATGCAGACAAAGAAAGAAAACACATGGGGACAGAGTCAACACAACTAGTAGTAAACTCACTGGGGATGACCAAACACCGGGGGAAAAGAAACAACTGGGAAATCTAAAGAGATCGGTCAAGGGGTTCAGGCGTGACCGGTTGACATCCTAGAACAAAAGATAAAGCCTAATCCTAAATTAACAGGATCACGCAGGCAAATGCTAGAGTTTTCAAACGTCCAAGCTTCTGGAAATTCCTTAAATGAAGAGGTCAAACGGGATCTTCAAGAAACATCAGGAAAGATACAGGGTAATTAAACTCTTTTGTATGCCAAAATAATTGGACTTTACTTGGAAACGCCTTTTAGATAAGCTACTTAAAAGAAGAGATAGCCATTTATCACTGAAAAGGACATATGTACCACCAAGAGAAGATAAGCTTCTCGAAAGGGACTGCCACTTATCGTTGAAAGAGGATAAGCTTCTCGAAAGAGATGCCACTTATCAAAAAAGAAGGATAAGCTTCTCGAAAGAGATGCCACTTATCAAAAAAGAAGGATAAGATTCTTGAAAGAGATAGCCACTTATCGAAAAAGAAGGATAAGCTTCCCGAAAGAGATGCAACTTATTGAAAAAGAGGATAAGCTTCTCGAAAGAGATAGCCACTTATCTAAAAGATGATAAGCTTCTCAAAGAGATAGGCACTTATCGTGAAAAAGGATAAGCTTCTCGAAAGAGATAGCCACTTATTATTGAGGAAAATAAAGGAAACAAGCTTCTCACGGGAGATGGCCACTTGTTAACAAAAGAGATAAGCTTCTCAAAAGAGATCACTATTTATCATAAAAGTGAAAAACGAATAAGCTTCTTGAAAGAGACTGCCACTTATCGTCAAAGGATAAAAGGAAACAAGCTTCTCAGAGGAGATTACCACTTGTTGATAAAAAAAGGGGATAAGCTTCTCAAAGGAGATCGCCACTTATCTGTAATGGGGTTTGTAAAAGATTCTTCCTGCAAGATACCGTGCAAAATAAATGCACGTTCTAATTAGGTTTGGCAACCTAATCGACGCAACACTTTCCAGGGACCAAAGCTCAATTTAGGAATAAGCTAGAAGGAAGCGGTCAAAAAGACTCCAACCATTGAGGAATGAACTCGAATGGGGGTTTATCTTATCTAAAAATGGAAAAGATACAGAAGCAACCATCATCCACGAGGATCAAACTCAGTGGGGAATTTAGAAATGATGCGCACTTTATGCCTAACTGACAACTCTATTTGGAGAGAGACGACCAACCCGACCACTTGGGGAATAAACTCCAAAGTGAACGAAACAAGTAAATGCAAGAATACATGTATACAGGACTCTATGTTATTGGTGAGATGTAAAACAGACTCTGGTGATTATTGAGATGACTACCAATGAAGTTCACTAGGGATTGATAGAAGTAAGGTAGACTGACTCACTGGTGATATTTGAGGAAAAATGGTTAGTCCTGGCTTCTCACAGAACAAACCAAAGGTTAATTGTCAATTTGTAATGAAAAGTATGCTCTGGATTCGCACGAAGCAAAAGATAAATGACTGTAAAGTAAAAATGCAAAGATGTCGGATTCGCACAGAGTGATGCAAAATCAAATGGGCTATAGTTCTACTTAGAACAACACAAATAATAGGTATGGTTTCTCTCATAACCATGAAAAGAGTTCCGGATTCGCACAGAACAAACAAAGCACTCCGTATTTGCACAAAGCTTAAAAGAAATGGTTCCGGATTCGCACAAAACCAAAATTGACATTAAATTAGACAACACAACAAGTGGAAGGATATCTGGAAAGTTTTGTCAAATCAGAAAGTAATTGAAAATATGACCTCTCTGGTATATGATCTGTTAAACTCTCAGATCGACAAAAGAGATAACAAACAAAGAGATGACACATCGTGCCTGGCGTACAACAAACTGAGCGACATGAACGCAGGATAAAATACTGGATTACTACGACAGACATAAAGGATTTGGGTGTAAAGGTGATCATCCTGTTTTCCTCGACACCTGGAGATGTATCTCAAATACAAATGAAAGGATGTTTTAAACATGTTCTTCTAACATGTCAAATTTCGTCAAAAATCTTATTGGAAAATGACAGGGCCAGGTCCTCATTGAGGATCATTCCAGAAATGTTCCACAAATATCTGGTAGTTTTGTGATTTCTGGAGAAAGACCAACTTCCCTTTTGGTTATTATAATTGTCAAAGAATTTATGTGTCTCGGCATATTTTTTTACCTTAATTTCAAAATTATATCATCAAAAATAAGTGGCACTTGCAAAAGAAAGAAAACGCAATGAATAGAAAAAAAATGCAAACGTCATTGAAAAATATGGTAGCGCATGAAAAAACACGGCTCCCCATGGGATATTACAAGGGAAATAAACAAATGAAAATGGCAATAGGAAAGGTTTACATTGAATCTTGATAAATGCTACTTCCTCTACAACTAAGAGATCCCTAGAACTTCGCTTTTGAAGAGAACAAACAGGTCAACTTTCGTGCCCCTGTTCCTTTGCGCTAATCGGATTTACTTGACATTGTATTAGCCTTTTATTTATCCCTAATTTTTTCCTGGATCGCTCTCTCGGATTTTCAATCCACCGGGATGCTCTTTTTTTTCCTAAGTTGCCCTTTCGGGTTTTCAACTTAGCGAGCTGACATATTTTTATATCTCTAATTTTGCCTGGACCTCCCTTTAGGGTTTTAAGTCCACCGGGATGCCATTATTACCTAAGTCGCCCTTTCGGGTTTTCAACTTAGCGACTGCCTTTTTTCTAGGAATAATACATACGAACTGCATCAAAGTTTATTGTCTTATGGAACTCCTCGCCATCCATTGTTGCAAGAATTAAAGCTCCACCAGAAAAGAATTTCTTAACAACGAATGGACCTTCATAATTCAGAGACAATTTTCCTCGTAAATCCTTGTGAACAGGTAAAATCTTCTTGATCACGAG